>OZ010677.1:52768599-53417349 GCA_963932185.1 Troglohyphantes excavatus | reverse complement strand
TGTCCGAGTGCGTGGGGTTGTCCTCGTCTTTTGACCATGATTCAAAATGGCAAAGCAGTGTACCTGGATCTTTTCTTCCAAAAGCCCATTGTAGTGTGGCGTTAATTCAATTAACCAACCATCATTTGAGACATTTTCACAAAATCGGTCTGAAAATAATCAGTCGGTCTACAGTATAAATTAAACAATAAAAAAATCGCATAAATGTTTCCATAATTTAACATTCCGCTTTATCTTTTCTTTTGCAAAAGACCAGACACACAAAAAAAATATATATATATACTTCATCCAATACCATCCAAATAACACAATAAATTCAAGAATAAAACATTCGAACGCCGCATCAATCCTGTTCCTAATACCCAAACCAGTTCGAATCAGATTCTTCAGTGTTAATCCACTTCCGTCCCCAGTGCATTGTTTCCACCTTCCAAATTAACAAACACATTCGAAAAGTAACTCAACAAAGTCGTTCGATTAACGATTTCTCCTCTTCATCTCCCGACAAACAACAGTTTGGTATTCTAATTTCCATCTGTCTTGCAGCCACCGTGAGCCCTGGGACTCGACATTGTTCCCACACCCGAAACAGCCAATCAGAAACCGAGTTTCACATTCGAGAACTAAAACTCTCTTGATTATTGTGGCCCTGGTTTGTCGATGATCTCGGTTGGGATGTTTACGTTCTTTTTGTGGAACAGTTGTTTGCTCTTCCCTTTCTTTAACCTGTTCTTTTTTAGAACTGTCTTTTAGATGTGAGCGTGGATAATTGATCTAACTAAATTTTGCGTGTTTGATCATTCCGCCTAGTAACCCTTTGCACTCCAAGAACACTTTGCGATTTGTGTTCTTTCTATTGGAACAGTTATTCCTCTTTACGTTCTTTTCCACAGATTTTTTTTATACTCATAAAGGGAAAAAAATCCTAATCTGTTTTGTATTTGCAAGAGAACAAGTTGAAAAAAAGATTGATGTTCTAAACACAAGATCATGCTGTTCTCGTTTATTTTAAAGAACAGGGAAACAAAAGGATTGGTCGTTATGTTGTCGCCTGAGAGGCGACATCGGAGTGCAAAGGGTTAATCATTTGCACTCTTAAGGCCCATTCTACACGAACGAGTAAAGCGCGCGTGAGCTTCTCGGTGATTCGAGAATTCATCGAGAAGCTCACGCGCGTTTTGCTTGTTCGTGTAGAATGGGCCTAAGGAAGTATTCGACACGTATATTTTTCTGACGTGAATGCGTCTTTAAATCAAATCAGATACAGCGATCCGTGACAGAAAGTTACGCGACATTAAAAGTGTTGATATTTCAAAGCAGCATCTCGAGGGAAATCAGCCTATAGAGATAAATGCCATACCATCGGGTAGAGAAAGGTGAGCCGCGTCGACCAAAATTCTATTGAATACTCTGATCTGTTTAACCACTATAACTTCAGTTCCAATTGTCGAATCGTGGAGTGTAAGGGCTTAAATCGAAAAAGAACTCGTTATTCCTTTCGTTAGAAGTTCATTCATTTTGACAATTTGTGTAGATATTATATACGAGGGTAAAGAGACGATTTGTCGAAGATTTAACTATGTAGAAAAAATGCCACACTAAAGTTCGATTACGGCATAGAAAACTTAAAGAGTTTGAAAGAGCAGTCCAAGGCAAACAAAATGATAAAAAAAATTTCAAATTAAGACAAGGGCAATAGCCCAATTGCGGCCGAAGGGAGCCGGGCTACCATATTCCCTAAGAAGAAAACAATTGTTTATCGCCCAGACAAAAGGTTGCCATGGGCCGCAATTGGAACTTTCCGATGACAAGTTCGGTGGTGAGATCTAGAGCTTTTCAAAGGCGCAGAATGAGCAGGCCGAGAGCCGCTTACAAAGTATTCACTAAACAATTTTTTAGGGGGGGGGGGGAGAACAGAAATACGTATAATTGTTTCGTAAAAAGAAAGCAAATGACAAACACATTCTTTTCGAGAACAAATTATTAATGTACATGATCTATCTTAACCCTTTCCACTCCAAGAACATTTTGACATTTGCGTTCTTTCTAAAGAACAGTTATTCCTATTTCTGTTTTTCCCCCAGAATTTTTTATGCTCATAGAGAGGAAACAATCCTAATCTGTTTTGGATCTCCAAGAGAACAAGTTGAAAAAAAAAAGATCGATGTGTTTTGCATACAAGGCACTTTTCGAATTTATTTTAAAGAACAGGGAACCAAAAGAACAAGTCGTTATGTTGTCGGCTGAGCGGCGCCAACGGAGTGCAAAGAGTTAAAACAAACCTACTTTACGACTTTATTTTCATGCCAAAGATATAAAGATATGTTTATGTCAACAAGAGAACACGTTAAGAATCGAATTTGTAAAAGAACAAGGTAATATTCACATGCAACAACTGTTAGTTCGAAAGAACAAGGGAAAAAGAACAAGTCGTTCTCTTTATTCGCATTTCAACTCGCATTAAGACAAGGCGATGCTGTTGGTTAGGGGATACATAGGCCCTCGCTAATTTTTTCTCTTGTTTCGGCGAAAGTCCAAAGAAGACAATTAAAGCCCGTTCTATTATTGGAAGAAGCTAATTAACGATGGGGTATATGGCTCATGAATCGTTTGGTCATTTTTTATTGATGTTCATTGTTGTTTTGAAAGTGAAGTTTGTAGGCTTTTTCTCTTTTAGGGCTTTTTATTCATCTAATTAGACTTTAGTTCCAATGCGCTGAAACTTATTTTTTGTTTGTCTGGGTTTTCTGGGATGTATAAGTTTTTCTCATGTTCGTACTTAAAAAATACCCTTTTCACTTTAAGAACACTTTACGTTTTGTGTTCTTTCTGCGGAACAGTTATTTCTGTTTGTCTCCAGAACTTTATATGTTCATAGAAAAAACAAAAATCGTAATCTGATTTGGTTCTGCAAGAGAACAATTTGAAAAAAAGATCGATGTTTTTTTAAAAACAAGATCATGCTGTGCTTGTTTATTTTAAAGAACAGGGAACCAAAAGAATTGGAACAAAATAACTGGAAAATTTTGTCGCCCAAGCTGCGCCAATAGAGTGCAAAGCGTTAAAGCTCCCAAAGATTTCTTAAAATGAAGTCTTGTCCAAGATTTTCACCATCGAAATTTATTGTTTTTCCTACTCTAAAAGTTATATTATTTTAGTTTATTTTAACAAATGCCTTAAATTTGGCTTCACAATAACAAATATACTAATAATAATATTAAAATACATGCATAAGTATGTATAATAAATATTATTATTCAATGTAGTTGTGTTAAAATCTTTTAGCAGATAGTAAGGAATGGAATTTAGGGGCATAAATGCGACCGACATCTGTTTATGACAAGTTTATGTTTTATCAACACCTGACCTAATACCCAATTCTCCAAACTCCCACGCCATATAACCAACTTAAGGATATTTGGGACCACAATAGGTTTAACGTAACGTACCCCAGCTCCTTCTTTACACAGCGAATGTTTGGAATTTACAACCCTTCGATTATGAGCTCGTTGCGCTAACTCGCGCTAGCCACTGAATAAACAGCAAGTAGACCCATATTTATACGTTTTTTTGGAGAAGAACAGCAATCTCGTAATCGGAGAGTCGCAAGTTGAATCTCGTCATCCGCCAAACATTCTTCGTGTTTAAGGGAATAATGTACGTTGTGGTCCAATTGTCCTCACATTGGTCGTTGTTGAAAAATTTGGAAAATAGAATGCCGGCTGAAATGGTCTTTCGTACTCATTCATAATTCACCAATTACACATTGTGTAGCTCTAGTGTGTCGTTAATTCAACCAAAAGTCCTTTATACACATACTACATGTTTGGCACTTCGTTACTGTGAGGCCTCCGTGGCCGAGCGGTTAAGGCGTTCAGCTACTAATCCGAGGATTGGTGGTTCGAACCCGTGCGATGGACTTGACAAAGAAAAGTAAACAAGTAGTGATCTTGTGATCGGTGGGTTGCCAGCTTCGCTACAAAAATACTAGAAAAGTCGTCCTGAACATCCGCAAAAATTTACGGCGTGTATACGGGACTGGTGCACGATACATCTGATCCCAAAGTCCCGACGTCTAATGAAGGCGTTGGGTGCCAGTTCAGGTGCTTCCTCGTCATGTGACCATGGTTCTAAAATAACGAAGTGCATGTATGAATGTATGTGTATGTGTTACCGGGTCTTTCCTTCGAGCTAGACCCCGAACCGTCGCCAATAGCCCACTGTGCAGCTCTAATGCGACGTTAATTAACCAAACCAAACCTCGTTGCTGTGGAGGGAATATACAAAAATTGGGGAATACCGTCAATTAGCATATGTATATATCGGAACAGGAAAAATACCGATTATTGAACCGATAAATGTCAACTAAAGTATGTAACCATTCCTTATCCTTTTTTCGGATAATAAATAAGAAAGTATTGACAATGGCACAATTATCTCGCCAAGCTACTCATAAATAGATAGCACCCCTTTACAGCAGTCATTTTAGGCATCTCATCTCTGAGTAATCGATTTTGAGACCGGGTAAGGGTACATTACTGTTCAAAAACAGCTGATAACTCCTCAGAGCAGTCTTTTGGAGCTACTCATCCCCTTCAAGCAGTCTGTTTTGGCACCGGACAATGGCACATTGCTTTTCAAAAACGGATGATACCTCCTTCGAGCTGTCGTTTGGGGCTACTCATCCCAAGTAGTTGGTTTTATCATCTTAACCCCGTTTTGGACAGGCATTTTGAGAATCTCGCATCATCAGAATTTTTTTCCATTGGAATTCCCCAAATTAAATTCTTTAAAAACTCGTTCAAACTCTTGCAAATAATAAAAAAAGATCACCTATTTTTATAATTTACATATACGTTAAAACAGTGTATTTTACATGACCATTTAAAACAAAAATGCAATAACCTCTGTCGGAATTCGAACCCACGGTTCCCCCGCACTACCAACTAAACTTCAAAGGGACGTTCTAGGTCTTGGAAATATTTTTTTAAAGATATTCCCTTATGCAATATTTCCGAAATCATAAATCGCAGATTTTTACAAATCCGAGCCTCGGGTCAGTTGCCCACCTTGAGGATAAATAGCACTCATAAATCAGCCTTGTATACGTAGACGATCCACAGACAGTCTCTTATATTATTACAGAAAATACCGCCCCAGGGTGAAAAAAACGACGAAACACTGCAGAAAAGGGACGCCGCAATAGGTGCCACAAGTGCGCCCCTCTTAATAAGGCGCCTCCATTATTTTTTCCTGCGCCCCTCTCACTCACAAAGGGTTTTACCGCCTCCACAAAAAGAGCGGGTCCTCGTCTTCCCCTTGTTATGCGTGTTTTATGGGGCCGCCCTTTGTTGGCTCTGTTACTAAACAACTGGGATAAGGGTCTGCGGTCCACCTTTTGTTGCCGACGGATTTTTCATGTGGGCTCGCTCGTCATACGGGCTCTTTCTCGGTGAGCTTTTTTTAAGGTTCTTTGTCTTCGTTCTGTGTGCAATAGTGTTGATGGAGATTTTGGAAGTTTGGTGAGTGGGGTGCTAGCTGAGGTGTTGTAGTTGTCATATGACCATGGTTCAAAGTGACGAGGATGTGTTCTCTGGTCTTTTCTTTGGGGGTAAATATCAAACCTTCGCCAATAGCCCAGGCACGTAGGTAAGGAGGTGGTTCAGGGTGTTCAAACCCGTCCCATTGAAAGTTAAGAAGAAAAAAATCGAATTACTGTAAAAATCATAACAAACTTTAAAACACTAGAAAAATTTCAATTTGTCGCATATTTCTTATGGTGTTGCATGAGTTAAAACCTGGTATTTTCCGGGAGTCCTACATCCCAAAACATTTTTCAAAACGCTCCAAAAATTTGTTTTGAGGTAATTTTCACCTCAAACTAAGCCTAACATGACGTCATCCTGTTTCATTATCTAGAATTGGGGAAAAGATCTTCACACGGGGTCGTATAAACAAGATGCTCTATAACCGTATACCATTTCTAAACAAAGATTCTCAAAATTCAAATTTATTTCATAATTAGGGGGTGATATTTACTCATTTTAAAAATAGGTAATGACTGACCATTGGTAACGATACCATGAAAATGAAATAATAACTGTTATTGTTTCGATATTTATCTGCCAATGTATTCCTTACTTGAATGAAAATTAATAAGTTTTTTTTTTTAATATTAAGGGGGGGGGGTAGTTTGTAGATTATAAGTTTCTCAGGTACTTAACTCCTCCCATTATTTCATATCGTTTAAAATAAAGTGAAAAAATAAATATTAAAAATTAATCTTTTAAATATTTTTAAATTTTTTAAGAAATATATATTTTAGAAAAGAATAAAATAAATACAATATTATTCTCTTTATAAAAATTCATAATAAATATTAAAAGTGTGTTTAAATAACATTTTTGTAAATAAATTTCTTATACATTACGAAATATCACGACTTATTTTTATCACACCCTATGAAACATTTCCCTTTCTTTCCAACAGATGGCGCTACGTCCCTCAATCATCTGGATTCCACACCATAATGGCCCAAGTGTTTTCGGAAGATTCGAACTTCATTTCCACAAACCTCTGTTTTCATTCCGGATTTCACGTTCAACAACGTCTCATCTCTGTTGAAATTTCAGGTCCTAAAACGCTACAAACCTCCAGGTAAGTGCACAAACTTCTTGCCTTATTTTTGTTGCCAAATTCGGGGGAGAAATTCTATCGTGGAACATGTCAAATCACATGTTCGGACAGTGAGCGAAGGAAGGCGGGTAATTCTCGCAACCCTACCCACTCCCCCGCTTTTTTCTGGGAAGTTTGTTTTTCGTCTTTTTCTCTTCTCATTCATTTTCTTAATTGTATTTGACAGCGCATTTTGAATGGAAGTGTTTGCGGAGTGTTGAAAGAGTGTGTTGCGTTTGTTCGTCAATTTGGTTTTATTTAATCGTGTTTAAAAAGAACGTGTACTGTTATTTAATTGTTGGAATATTGGTGTTTATCATTGGGACAATCGAGTGTTTTAATAAAACGTGTTTTTCAGAGATGAAAAAACATCGCTTCGAATTTAATATGAAAACTAATAACGATAAATATCGTGACCTTCAACAACAAAAAATCTATTTTTGTCGTGAAACGTCTTTAAAATCGGCAACATCGGGTAACACTTTTTCACTTTTATAGTGATCCATTTCGACACTATAACTATAACTTAATTAAAAATCGACATAAAATTTGTTTCAAGCGCCGAAGCGTCTGAAACAATTCGTGTGTAAAATCACACTTGTAAATTTTTTTTTTTTTTTAAAGCAAAGAAAGCACGAAGCGTGGATGGGACAATGATGAAGCAAACGTATCAGATTGTCTTTACTTGAAATTGTTTTCGTTGGTGACAAATTTATATTTCTATAACCGACTGAATCTAAAATTTGCTGCTTTTAATATGAGCTAAATGGGATATCACGGTAGATACACCTTATTACGCTTTCGAATTGTTCCATTTGGACACTATAACTCCGTTGGTGATTGAATAATTGACATAAATTTGGTCTGGTTCGATAGAAAATTAAGCGCCAATGCGTGTTAAATCTTAAAAAAGGTAAATAACATACGAACGGAGATAGAAACCTTCCCAGCGGTGTCAAACGGAATAACTTTATCTTCCAAATAGCAATATTTTTTTCGTTCTATAAGAATTTAAGCGCCAATTCGTGTAAAATATTGAAATAAAGCAAAGCGCGAATAAGGCTGTGCACAATCACTAGCAACAGTTTCTGTATATTCCTTCTTTGCTGGCGACCAAATCCTATTTCTATAATCTGCTGAAATGGCGTTCACGCAATTCTTTTGGCTGTGCTCCGGCACTGCCACACCCGTTTTTTTTCAACCAACAAAATTAAATGAATTTAAATCATTCATATATGACGCCATTACTTATTTATTTAATCCCTAAATTGTGTAATTAAATAAGTTCTAAGTGTCGCATATTACCGAAAAAAAATTGCTTTATTTTTATGATTTAAAGAGCTTTATTCAATTTTAAAACCTTTTGTCGCAGTAAGTGGATCACGTGATTGGTGGACCCTCCCCAAATTAAAATTCAGGATGCGTTCATAAACGTGCATCAATTGTATAGAGAAACAAATTAAAATTAACAATAGAGCTATTTAAGGACTATTTTATGATCTAACAATGCATTGTTATGGGGGGAGGGGGGGAGGTTAATGCAGTTATTTTATGATCCATTAAAAAATACGAGTTGATTTTATGTATTACGCCCAAACTCCTTCTGACGTGAATACGTCATTCCTTTCGTTCCTGATACATAATTGCACGGAGTCGCATAGGGAAAAATGACATTTGTAAAGTCTGTATAACTCCCCGTGAAATCGGCCTATGGGGATAAATGACATACCATCGTGTAAAGGAGGGTGAGACGTTTCTTTAACAACGCCGATTATTAACCCATTCCGCCCTCGTGACTTTTGTACCCCGTGGTAGGAGAGTTTTTGCCGACTGCAGTATACGATTTCATTCCATAATTCCACGTCAAATGATCCTATAAGGATAAATTATTTGCCAACCTGTAGATGAAGATGGACCTCGTCAACCAGGTTGTCTATTTATTCTCTCCCCCCTCTGACCTTTGTACCGCGTGGGGCTAAAAAGTATTCTAACCAAACCTTGCAGTGCGGTCTGTACCTAACCGATTTTTTTATATAAGTATTTAGGGTGCATTTTCAAATTTAAGTTTAACTGCAATAGAGGCTATAAACTTTTGAAAATATTGACCTAACTCAGAATAAAACACTGACAATTATCCGAATGAAAATTTTATCTTCCGAAAACAAAAGCCCAATGCACACAAAAAAATATCAAAACCGACATACATTTTCTCCGCCCTGATACAAAAGAGTCTAAATAAAATTAAGATACCTTATACAATTCAGGTATTAAATATTATGAGCAAACAAATTTAATAAATTTACTATTTAAAATGTTATATCGTATGTAACTTAAATTCTTTTAATAGTATACTTAATAACATTTAATATAAATGAAGTTTTGGGTGTCTAACCTCGACTAATTAATGTGATGTTTATACTTGGTTTCTCTTTCACGAACTTCGATGTACAGCCGCGGAAAAAAAAAACGAACCACCGATGATTATTTCGTTAATTTTTATAGTAGAGCCAAATTTAATATACCATTTTGTAGGGAATAGAGTATACTACACATTGATATACAAAAATTTTTCATAGGGGACTATCTTCATATTAAAATCAGCACCAACTTTAAAATTTCCAATAGCAACATCCAATTTTGATTCAATATTTAGAATCTACAACAAAATTTATCGTTGAATATCAATTTGCAAGTCATTTGGTGAAGTAGTTTTTTAATTATGAATATCGAAAGTTTAGAACTCGTAATGTTAAATGAATTTCTTAAACTTTTAATCATATCTTTCGAAATAATATTTTTAGTAAGCTGATATTTTTATCTGTGTTACTTCTAAACAACCCAAATAAAATACACTAACTTTCATTACTTATATGTATATTTTTTAATTTTATTTAAATTAGGATATTAATATTCATAAAATTTATGAATAGCAACCATGCTATATTTTCATAGTGATGGATTCAGAAAAACGTTTTATATGCATATCTAAAATTTCATTATTTTCCTCTTTGTAGTTTTTCGGCTAAATTAAAATGTGCCTAAAATGATCATTTAAGGGGTCATACCCAATTTTAAAATCTGCAGAGCTTAACAGAAAACTACTAATTTTGAGAATTAAAAGCGCTGTGATCGCGTTGTAATAAAATTCTAAATTCTTATATAAAGGCGAGGGGTATACGGGAGTGGGGGAATGAATGACCAAGAGAAAATAAGAACCACGGCTAAGGCCAAAACATTTTCTACCAGCGTACTTCATTTCGAAGTCTCACTAATACTTTGTTCAATGTGGAAGTAGCCCCTCAAATAAGATAGATACATATAGTCTAATATCTCTGCATATAAATGTAGGAAATTAACGAAAATTTATATTTAGACTATTTTGAGGGAGGGGAACATTTCTGCGCTATCAAAAGTAGGTGTTGCTATTGAAAATTTTAAAGTTGGTGCGGATTCGAGTATGAAGATAGTCCCCTATGCAAATTTTTTGTATATCAATGTATAGTAGACATTATTCCCTACAAAATGGTATATTAAGTTTAGTTCTACTGTAAAAACTAACGAAATAATCATCGGTGGTTCGTTTTTTTTTTCCGCGGCTGTACTTGGGTACAATACAAAGGAATAAATTTATTAAAAAACGATAGGAATTATAGTTAATTCTTTGGATATACGGATTTTGGGATACGGATTGCTGCGCAGACCTCTCTTTTCCAGCCACAGCCTTTTATCCACTTGTTGAACCACATGTTTGAGTTCAATGTAATGGTTTATTTATATTTTAATTAAAAATGTCGATCTTCTCGTCATTTCGGCTTTCTTTCATGTTTTTCATCATGCGGTGACAATTACAAAAGTTAATTTTCAACTTAAAAAATAGAGTTATTGCATGAATTGTGTATTTTTCCTCTTTTATTGAGGTTCATTTTCCGCCATTACCACAGTGGCCCTGATTCAAACGTTCGAAATTACTGTAATTGGCCATAAATTGGGTTCTTGCAATCAACGTCGAACGTCATCAAGACCCTATTAAACGGGGCTTTATAAATCATATAAACTGAATTTCATCTCGTTATTCTCAGATCCCGTTTCCATTCGCTATTCCGGCAAATTTGAATTGAATTTCAATATTAGAGCAGCGAATTGGAGTCCGGTGAACCACCTTTTGGGGTTTTTCCTTAAAGGACCCCACCTTTTCTTCAGTTTTTTATAAATAATCAATCAATGGAGTAAAATCGAGAAATATAGTAATATGTTGTTGACCCCTAAAAAAACTCGTCGAGTGCTTCAACCCGCCCGCACTTGTAACCCGATATAGCGCTGCTCTCACGTGACCTTGGACGATTTCTCCCTTCTCCACCCACTCTATGTGGGTTCCTTTCTTTTTCCCCTTACGTGTTCCTTTTTTTTTCTTGGATAATTTTTTATAAAATACATTTAATCAACTTTGCTTTTGCGAAGAACGATTGGGGAAAATTGGAGTTTGAAATATGCCGCTTCGATTAGTGGACCACTTCCAAATTGCGAGAAGTTGTTAAATGAAGTAGAACAGGGGTTCTGAACCTTTTTTACTCGAACGTACCCCTTGATAAAACTTTTCATTTATGAGTAGCCCCTTGCTCACTAATCCTCTAACACACAAAAAAAGTGTTTTGTTAAGCAGTAATGTTTTTCAGTTAGCTGGAAAATTAATCACATGACTCAAAGTGATGACTCTTACTGGATTTTATTTCCCTGTTCTACTTATTACATTTATTATTTTTATTTTAGCTGTTTTTCGCCATTACTAATATAGTTTTCACGTACCTCCAACCAGTGCCGTTACACAAAAAATATTTTGTGGTGGGGTTAACGATTCGAAATTCTCAACTCAACTATTCGAAATTCCAAACGCAACAGTACTGAAAATTCCTATATCCAACTTACCGACATTTTTCAACTTTTTTTTATATATATTTTAGGTAATATTAAACAGTTCTGTCACAGGCATTGATTTGTTGCACCCATACTCCAATGCAGTGTCCGTTCTGAGGACTAATTTAAATGTAATCTTATAAGTTGGGCAATTTCTAATCTTCCCTATATTTAATTTGTTAATAATATTGATTTTCTTCAGGCATAAATGTTTCCAAACTCGTGGTTTTTTAGAAGTTGAAATTCCCAATTTTCAGGGTTTCCAGATTATTATTGTGTCGGACGCCCCCCTGTGCGACGGACCTGCTCGCTACGATCTGTCGATTAGCAACGAAGTTACAGAGATTAAACTCGCCAAGTATACCTGAAATTCGATTCCCCCCTCCCCCACGCAATACAAAATCAAAATGATGATTGTATTAATGGCTAACCTGATCGACGTAGCCTATCTTTCTCTACATTGGTTGATCATTTATCCTGTTATGCTGATTCCCCAGTAGAGTTATGGGGCTTTGAAATATCAATACTTTGTCACGCAAGTTTCTGCCAATGACTGCTGTATTCACACCTATTTCTAGGTCACTTAAAAAAAAACTGCTGCAATGAAATGAACAATATTAAATACTTTAACGTAGCAATGCAAATGAATTTATTTTAAATTCTTTTTTAAAAATTAACCCCTAAAACCAGAATGACGGAAACGATTTATTAGAAGTTATTATATAAATATAATAAAACTAATAATTATTCGGATCGTAAATAGAAAATGTTCCTTCCAAACTGAAATTAATAACTTACTGCCACAAAATTCATTCTGCCCTTTACAACAAAATACGATCTAAAATTCTAAATTTTATGGAGTAAGATAATTCTATCTCAAACTTACCCTAAACAGTCATTATATATTCTAAAATCCGCTAATCCTTCCAGAAATCAAATATATCAGCTGAGTTCCGTTATTCGCCAATGATTGCCTTTGGCTGAGAAGACAATTCTTCATCTCATTATCTTTGGCGACTTATTGATATCACCCAGAATTAAGATTTCACTCTAAAGATCTCAGCTTCTAGATAATTATGCAATGGATTTATCATCACGTCCCTATGAAATGGATTCCAGAATTCCAAATCCTGTTTTACAGTTGCGAACGCAGTGCTGCCAAGTTTGACGTATCGCCAATTTGGCGGCTTTTTAATCCATTAAAATCTCAAAACGAGCTGACTTTGGTCTACAAACTTTTAATTATTTCGGTATTTTCCTCTAATATGTTTTTTAAAAAAATATTTTATAGTATGTCCTGGATACATTTTAAAATTTAATTTAAAAAAAATTAATTGGCGTAGGAAAATGCGATTTAGACTAATGTGTATCGCACAATGAAAAGTTTTGTTGAAGCAAATAAAAAATTTAGTTTCAAACATCTCCCATAGATGGTATTATACTTTGAAAACATCAGAACACGTAGATGGAAATGGAACACCGTCTGAATTTGAATGCATAAAATAAATGTTCTGTAGCTGCCTCTGACAAAATAAATTATTCGTAACTCATTATATCGAGTTTTTGATGCGTTTTTCTGATGTTTTTAAGATACAGCACCATCTATGGGCGAAGTTTGGAACAAATTTTTTATTTGCTTCGACAAAACTTGTCATCGTGAGTATCATGTTAGTCCTACTTGATTATATATTAAATATTAAAATGTGTCAGTACTTTGTATAATTTATGTGGCCTAGAACAATAAGGACCAATTTCCTACGTTGCTAAGTCAATGAGACATTGGTCCTTCTGATGATTCCAAGCCACAGTAGTTATACTATATATCAGCTAGAAAACTAAAAAACTACAAATCCCCATATTAACCCATTTCGCCATTTGCGCAATCCTCATTTATTTATGCCAATTTAGTAATTATCTAGTTGAGTATTAAACCGACGATATAAACACATAATATTTCTAAATTTTTAAGAAAATAATTAAATTTGTGATCTTGGCGATTTCGAAATTTCCTGAATTTGGCAGCTTTGGCGCCAGGGGCTCACCTTTTGGCGAGGAATGTACGAGCGACAGTCACTTAAATCTCTCGCCAGTGACTAATGACTGGCAGCGTACTTAAGTCTACAAATCCTAATTCCAGTGATTAATTCGTTACTGCCGGAACTATTCCTGCCCAGTGCAGGAGTTTAGTTGGCAGGGTGGATTTATGGCCGCACAGTGCCATTGATCTTCCGGATGCTGTGCATTGTTTTTCGGCTCTGTTGGCGATGGCTGAGGGATTAGCTCGGAATACAGGTTGCATTAGCATGTTGATATTTCGGAAACGACTGAAAGAGAGACTTTGGCCGTGTTTGCTAATTATTTAACCTTAATTATCCGAATATGAGTTACAATTTCAAAAGTGATATGTTATAAAATTTTAGGGCTACGTTTGGTGCCATAGATAAGGTGTTGGTCTCGTTATATGACCATGGATCAGAATTACGAAGCAGTGTTCCCGGGTCTTTCCTTCGGAATAGACCTCGAACCGTTGCCAATAGTCTAGTCTAGTGTGACGTTAATTCAGCCTACAAAATTTTGTGATCTAAATGCTGTTTTGGGGGAACCAAAAGGCCCATGTCCCATATTTTGTATTGGTTAAAGTATTTAATTATTTTTTAACCAGTTATCCAACACTTTTTTCTGTGAGACCATTTGTTTTAAAATTACGTCTAATTTCCTATCGAGCGAAACCAAATGTATGTAAATCGTGCTATTTGCTACGGAACGATAGAGTCTGACTTTAAAAGCGTAACATAATATTTCTACTCTGATCTCCATGTAGCTGATTTTAAAAAGTTCCACTCGAAAAAAAATTGGCTTCACATTTACCTCAAGTCTAGGAAGAGACATGGTTCTAAAATAACGAGATGCATGTATGAATGTGTGTGTGAATGTGCATGTGTTCCCGGGTCTTTCCTTCGAGATTGACCCCGAACCATCGCCAATAGCCCACTGTGCAGCTCTAGTGCGACGTTAGTTAACAAAAACAAACTAAATAAATCAAGGAAGAGACTTAACGTTTAAAGATTTAGCAACTTGCAAATAAAGTGTTTAATGACTTGTGTAATTTTAGAGTAAGATTAACAAAATTATTTAAAACATGCGAGTCCAAATGAGTCCCCCAATTCCAAAACGTCTCTTATCCACCTGGAATTAAGCAAAGTATGTTGTTTAATGTGTAGAATAACAAACGTACTTTGCGTAATTCCATGTGTCGAAATCAATACTTATATATAAGAATGGAGTGTCTGTCAGTGGAATCGAACAAAACCCCTCATTTTGAGTTTTCTCCACGAATTAGGATACACTGATTCCGAAAATAACATTTAAAATTTTTTTGTCTGTCTGTTTGTCCGGATTTAACTAAAAAACTACTGCACGGATTTTTATGAAACTTGCACCATGTGAACAAACTTTTCTTAGTTTAAAATATGCACTTTGTTTCATGTGGATATCTGCAACCATTCAAAAGTTATAGAACTTTTTCCATTTTCTCTAACATTACGCCTATGGGAAATTTACATCTCGATCTTCCCCTTATAACATTATTGTTAAATATCACCTTGGCGACCAAAAATATTTTTCGACAATACTGGGATAAACGATTTATTTTGATTGGCTGATGAGTAAATGTCGCCAAATAAATTAAAAATGTCGCCAAATAAATGAAAAATGCTGCCAAATGAATAAAAAATGTAGCCAAATGATTAAGAAAAGTCGCCAAATATTGGAAAACACATTAAAAATGTCGCCAAATATTGCCAACTGAATTAAAAATGTCGCCAACTCCTATGGGAAATTTACATCTCGATCTTCCCTTCATAACATTAGTGTTAAAAATCACCTTGGCGACCAAAAATATGTTTAGACAATACTGGGATAAACGATTCATTTTGATTGGCTGATGAGTAAATGTCGCAAAATGGATTAAAAATGTCGCCAAATGATCTAAAAATGTTACCAAATGAATTAAAAATGTCGCCAAATGAATAATAAAAGTCGCCAAATATAGAAAAATGAATTACAAATGTCGCCAAATGAATTAGAAAAGTCGCCAAATATTGAAGATGAATTAAAAATGTCGCCAAATAAATTCAAAATGTCGCCAAATTAATAAAAAAAATTCTCTAATTGAATAAAAATGTTGCCAAATGAGCTAAAATAGAGGTCATATATTTAAAAATATCATCACAATGGAGAAATTAGTGTCCAAATAACAAAAATAACGTCGTTAACAAAAACCTCGCCAACCGAAGGAGGGAATTAAATCAGCTCTTTCGACTGAAGCCATGTGTATTCATGTTCCGAACAACTTAACTTTATGACAATAGTGCTATTTGTTACGGAGTGGAATATTACTATGGTGTTGAAATGGGCCACCCTAAAAGTTTATCTTAAGGTTTTCTATATTTATACCTCCATGTAGCTTATTTTTAAATTTTCACCTCAAAAACATATTATTGGAATTCAAACACGAATATTTGATAATTAATATTTATAAGAAATATTGTCCGTAAATATTGACCCATATGAAATTATGTTGAAAGAGGGATATATAGACTCCAGTCGCCAATTGGCACAACAAAAAAAACTTCACCAAATACGATAAATTATTTTGATTTGGAAGAATGCAATATTGTTTCTTTGATATATTATTGCGTCGCCAATATTAAAACTAATGTATGTGAAGTTTACTACATGGGTTTATTTTCACTAAATGGTTAATTTTTATACAAAAAATATGCAATTTAAAAAAATGTTAGGAATTTTTATTTCACAAAAAGAAACATTTTACAAAAACATCAGTTTAAATAGTAGGTAGTCGCAATATCATGTAAAGTCGTGAACATAAAAATAGATTTAAGTAAATAGATTCAAAGTAATTTAATAAATCTGGATTTGGATAAAGTTTATTTTTCACAGTGCACAGAGAGTGATATGCCATGGCTACGCTGACAAGAAAAAATCGCGCAGCTCTTACTGCGCAAAGTGACCACGAGCGACGCCGGGCCATATTGCTAGTCTTTATATATAATTATCTTACGCGGTGATTGAAAAACGCTGTTTTTCTCTATGCAGAATGGCAACAGTTACTTTGTTTACAAAATTCTGTTGCGCCTGTATTTTTATTTTGTCATTATGTAAGCCATTTTGACGATTAACCCCTTCAATTCATTGGTAAATAATTATTTTGATGATGTCAGCTTAAATTAGGAAGAATATAAGCCTTAGTAAAATGTAATACAATAACAAATGTTGATTTAAAAATATATTGGGCTTGTTCTAAATAGTGGACAAGAGACATTTCGGAATTGGGCGACTCAAATAATCCATATTGCCACAAAAGTTTATATATTTTATCCCTACAAATAACATAACAGAATATAATTACGGTTCCTCAATCATACATTTTAGATAGTGACAATTATAAATCAATTTTACATTCAACTAAGAAACAAAAATTATCAAAACACAATTCATTCATCCAAAAGTATTTCAAATACACCAGCATTTTACGAGCCCCTTTGTACCAAGCCTGATTCCCTTACCCGAAGACACAACATTACCTCTACAAACGTGGTCTAATGAGCATCATCAATGGCTCCTTCTCAATTTCTCTTCTTTCATTAGGAGTCTCCTAATCATTTTTAACCTCCCCATTAATTGTGAGCCATCTGCATTATTACTGCGGAGTCTTCTCTCCCACAAACGCAATAATGAAGCCTTTCATCGGGCGCTCTGCAAGCTTGAAGCCTGGGTCTCTCCGTCTGTGAGCTTGTTCCTTGGCTGTCGATGCCGTCATTGAGAAGTGCATAAAGGGAACACAATGCCCCCTATTCGCGTTACTTGTTGGAGTCGATAATTAACGCGCAGTTAGTAAACTGAGAGGAGACTTTAGGTGGTTGGCTGATGAGTGGTGTAACTCCGAAAAAAATATCTGAAAATGAACTGACACCGTTATAAAAAGGTACTTAAAAATGAGTACCTGAACCTTGCGCCGTCGAAAAAGACATTTCATTTCTGAATTTGGGAAGTGTCAGTTGAAGTGATACGAGTCGAATATATCGAATATAAATGTTATAAAACTGTTCAAACTGTTAAACTGTATTCAACTGACATACTATAACATAACGAGTGCTACACGAAATTGTCCGTTTGGGCCAGTAATAAAAAG
This sequence comes from Troglohyphantes excavatus, assembly GCA_963932185.1. Lineage (NCBI taxonomy): Eukaryota > Metazoa > Arthropoda > Arachnida > Araneae > Linyphiidae > Troglohyphantes > Troglohyphantes excavatus. The sequence continues at coordinate 53,399,549 of OZ010677.1, read as the reverse complement.
GTACTTAAAAATGAGTACCTAAACCTTGCGCCGTCAAAAAAGACATATTTAATTTCTCTTTCTGAATTTGGGAGAGCCTCAGTTGGTAAGGCGTTCAGCTACTAATCACAGGATTTGTGGTTCGAATCCGTGAAATGGACTTGACATAGAAAAGTAAAAAAGTAGTGATCTTCCGATCGGAACGTTGCCAACTTCGCAACAAAAATACTAGAAAGTCGTCCAGAATATCCAACAAATTATACTGGCGTGTATACGGGACTGGTGCACGATAAATATGATCGGGGTCCAAAGTCCCGACGTCTATTGAAGGCGTTGGGTGCCAGTTCAGGTGTTTCCTCGTCATCTGACCATGGTTCTAAAATAACGAGGTGCATGTATGAATGTGTGTGTGATTGTGTATGTGTTCCCGGGTCTTTCCTTCGAGATAGACCCTGAACCGTCGCCAATAGCCCACTGTGCAGCTCTAGTGCGACGTTTATTAACCAAACCAGTTGAAGTGATACGAGTCGAATACATGGAAAATAAATGTTATAAAGCGGTACATATAGTGTAGTCAACTGACATACAAGTACCACAACGAGTGCTACTCGTCATTGTCCGTTTGGGCCAGGCTTGAAGCAGGACGAGTGGCCCAGGTCATTCCCGGCCAAGGGATAAAATCTACGTTCTGTCATTATATTAGCTTGTTATCTTGCTAACTGAAAAACAAATGATGGTTTTGTCATCTAAGATGAACAAAGGTTTTAGAGGGTAAAACTGTAACTGTATGAAGTACGTAAATGCCGAAAACATTATCAGTGTAAAGAGTTAGAGCTAAACATTTTAGTGTTTTTTCACTGTAAAAAAATGCTTTAAAATGAGTACACGAACGTACTCGCTTTTCTTTGAGTACAATTGCATCGTAAATGAGTGATGACGTACTTAAATTTAAGCAACCGTACTTTCGCAAAAATGAGTAGTGTGATTTATTATTGCTAATCTCATTTCTGTTCAAGTCCGTCTTAACAAAACGACCTAGCAAACAAAAATATTTGTTTAGAAGATGGTTTTCCACATTATTTTATGTCGATTGCTTAAATGGAAACTGAGTTATTACAATTCAATTATCGTTCTTCCCATTATTTTGGCTCACTTTTTTACACTTCTTTTATCTATAACTTCTTCGTGTCGCCCTGATATATTAACGGATAAGGCTCTGGACCGCAGTTCATGAGGAACTGGGGTCGATTCCCGTTTAAGCCTTGGTTGTAATTGTCGACATTTATTGAAAGTTATTTATGAAGACAGCCTATGTAGGCTAACATCTGCTATTTTTATTCATTGTACTCATGTTTAAGTTCGTGTCTTTTTTAAAATTGAAACTCATGTATTCGGAGCCATGATAAGCATCGAATGTATTCAAAAATGAGTACAGTTTACTTATATTTAAGTACCTATTTTTAACAGTGCTTAATTATCCATCTAGATCTCTTATTTAGCCAAGTGGTTTTCGGGTCCAAGTGGTTTTACGGATCCTAATTCAATGAGTTTCCCAATAATGAGTTAAATGTCATTCCACTTATCGTTTAGAGCCAAGGCGAATTGTATCTTATCTCGAAACTCTGTTTTGGGGCTTACGCCACTTTGCTGCCAATCCGCCCACATATCGTTGTTATTATTGAATTTCTGAACTGTGTTTCTAATTGAATTGTATCGGGGTCTGTTTTAACGGGCAGTCGGGGCTTTATTGGGCGGTTGGGAAATTAAGAATGGGTAGAAGTAGTTAAGTTTGAAATGGGCATTGCGTGAAATTCAAATGGTGGAGTTGGTTAAATGAGAATTGAATTGATTAGAAGAAACTAAGTCTTTGTTGTTTTATTCTATTTACTAAATTGTTATTCATTTCGTTCCCAAATGCACATACGATTCTAGAGTCTATTGACGCTCTACGGAAAGTTCCAATTGCGGCCCATGGCAACCTTTTGTCTGGGCGATAAACAATTATTCTTTGAGAATATGGTAACCCGGCACCCTTCGGCCGCAATTGGCTTTTGCCGAGCTCTATTTCATTTTGAGTTTTCCGATTCGATAAAAAAAATTCAAAAATCAAATAAACACTTGCAGAGTTTTTTTTAAATCACTCACATTTTAAATAGAATGTTGCTAATGTTGAATTGAATAGAGTCAGAACTATGTTAAGAAATTGAAGAAAAAAAATTTGTAAATATATATACACTTCTTCGACAAATACATATTATTTTTAAAAAATTAAATATTTCTCAACATAGGAAATTGTGCCTGACGGTTTCCTTTTCGATGATATTATGGCCCCGATTAATTGGTGTTTGGTTAACGCCGCTTTAAGCTTTTTCCAACGAATCAACAAACGAGTTTGGGTGAATTGACCAATTGGTTTATTTAAAAAACCTGCGACCCACCCAATAATCTGGAAACCCTGAAAGTTGGGTTTGGTTTTTGTTTTTGTTAATTAACGTCGCACTAGAGCTGCACACCTGAAAGTTGGGAATTTCAACTTCTAAAAACCCCGAGTTGGGAAAATTCATGCCTGAAGAAAATTAATATTATTAACAAATGAACGCGAGGAGAGATTAGAAATTGCCCAACTTGTAATATTACATTTAAATTAGGCCTCAGAACGGACATTGCATTGGAATATAGGTGCAACAAATCAATGCTTGTGAGAGAACTGCTTAATATTTCCTAAAATATATATAAAAAAAGATGAAAAATGTCAATAATTTGGAACTGTGAATTATTTTCAGCACTGTTGAGTTGGGAATTTCGAATCGTTAAGTTGGGAAATTTCTAGTTTCAATCCCCCAAAATATTGTTTTGTGTAACGGCACTGCCTAAATCCACTCCTGGTCCAAAATCTTATCACAGTATTATACAACAATTCACCCTATACAGTATTATAAAAAAAATGTAACATGAACCCCTTTCTTCCCGACAATTTTGAAAATTCTTAAAGCTCAGTCCACACCACTTATTTCTCTTCAACTCTTCCCCCCTCCCCCCCCCCCCCCCCAAAATAGTTCTATTCCACCCTATCAACTCCAAATAAATCTTATCCCCCCCATCAAGTACCACACGATCTTCCCAATCTTTTCCGAAGCATCATACTCCCGTCCCGTAATTAGACACATACAGCAAACACACTACCCTGTATATCAACATCCATACATATAAACATCACATGCCGCCCGCCCTGGAGACTGACTCTAATTGGTTGCTTTCCGCGCTTCTAATCACCAGCCATCCTCCGCGGATGATGGATGACCACACTGACTCAGTCCCCCTTCCCCCCATCACCCTCTGAGAATCCCTTGCTTCAAGAGATGAGGGAGCACCGAGAGCAAGGGATGCTAAAGCTCATCTAGAGAGATAGAGATAGAGGATGTCTTGATGAATCGTGTGGAGCTCCTTTTATGAAGGGGTGGGCGGGGGTGGTAATTGAAAGTTTTAGGGGGGATTTGTTGGGGGTGTCGGGGTGATATCGTTTGATGGTGCGGAAAATGGGATTGTATGGTGTTGGGGGGGGGGGGGGAGTTGTTGAAGACTTAGTGGTGGATAAGAAGAATTATTTATTTGTAATGGTATTAGTGAAATGTTAAGTTTTTTTTTCAACTCGCGTCTCGCACTGTATGTAGTTGTTATTATATCGTCACATCTTGCTACTCTATTTTTTTTACCGAGTTTTAAGTCGACATGATATTCAGGAGAGGGTTTTAATTGCGTATGAAAATTTTATGACATAAAAATATATTATAGTAGAACAATAAAATGTGTTGTTTTATTTGAAATAGAAGACACTTCAAAAGATTGTACTTATTATATAGATTAATTCCCGTGTTTTAAAATTACTGGGCAGTGTTCCCGGGTCTTTCCTTTGAATTAAATCCCGAACTGTCGCCAATATTCCATTATGTGGCTCTAATACGACGTTAAATAGATTAATTCCCGTGTTTTAAAATTACTGGGCAGTGTTCCCGGGTCTTTCCTTTGAATTAAATCCCGAACTGTCGCTAATATTCCATTATGTAGCTCTAGTACGACGTGAATTCAACGAATCAGCTATCAAGTGGATGGTTGTATGAACGTCACATCGCAAGAAACCAATAACAAAATTCCCAACCATATTCGGTTTTGTGGAAATCAAGTTGTGAGCATTTGCCCACGCAGACCTTTTATTTGACATGTAGACCAAATAGAAGATTACTATGTAACTCTTTTGTTTAACCCTTAACATATATAGACAAATTAATAAATTTTATAATGGAAAATCAGTACACATGTTAATGTACGGACCAGGCGATAACACGCCAACGATTGTCGCCAAACGGTGAAACGTCAGTGAAAAGAATCGACACAAAGATATGCTTGGGACTCAAAGAGTTAACCACACCTCTTGGTGTCGAGTGTTAAGGGTATATATTGTCTGAATGGAACATAAATGGCCAGCAAAAAGAGAAATGGCCAACCACCCACACTCCCATCCATTCTCTTTTGTATCCATTTATTTTATCCATCAAGAAAAAAAAGAACAGCAGCCCCGAACAATAGGAAATTAATTACAACTCGCAAAGTATACAAAAATAATTCCATTCCTAAAAAACAAAAACCTTCTCTTTATAAGTCAAACAGAACTTATTCTCAAAACAATGGCGACGTTTAATCGAGTGGAGAGAGAGAGAGAGCGGCCATTATCTTTTCTTGCTCGCATTATTACTTTTTTCGAACAAAAACAAATACAAAAAAAGTTTAAAAGTGGTGAGTCGCCCGAGATAAAATAAACTTTGAAATAGAGACCTGTGTGTGCTTTTATCTTGACAGGGCCAGCCGGGGAGCGGGGCGGAATTTAATATCTGGCCGGGTTTATCTAATGCTGGGCATCAGAAAATGGGTTTGCCGCTACACGAAGCGAGTTTACGATTGTTGGGGACTGGGTTTTAAATAGTGACTATCGTTGGGTGTTAATTTAGGAGGCACTTAAAATCTCACGGAGTTTGCCAAATATTTTTCCGTGATTAGTATTTGTTTTGTTACGGAAAATATTAATTTATATATTCATTTTGTATTTCCTTTTGTATTGCATAGAATATGTAAATCTATTTCCCAACCTTTAGATGTCCAAAGACCACTGAGTTGAAATTTCGGCAAGTCACGGACCACCACCTTTAATTACATTTTTAAAAAATAGTTGGGTATCTACTAAATGTAATACTGGTACTTAACATCTCGTTTATTAAAATCGTACTTATTGTGTTAATAAATTAAATAATGAAAAAGTCTAATGTTTTTAACGTTAAAATCTCTTATCAAGGTAATAATATTGAACATATTTTTGGATAATTGCTGTAATAATCAGTGGCGAAGGGTCCAGTCATCGGTAGATTCGCCGATGACCAGACAAATACAACAACAGTTGACGGTCGCTAAAAGATATTACCTCGGGGTGGGGGGCACATGCCGCTCGGGGCAATGACCATCACAAAAAGTCACGCCTCGCCACTGGATTATTATTAATAATGATGATCAATTATTAATAATAATCCAGGATTATTATTAACTTGATTATTATTAATAATCAAGGCAAGCACATATAAGAATTAAAATGAAATCTAGCATTCCCGTGCGATAATTATCGCGTGAACAAAGTTTCCCCCTTTTCCCAATTGGGGTGTTGGTATCTGTCTCCAAGTGAAAACCCGAGAACACTATCTCGTGATTTTGAACCACGGACAGATAACAAGGATTACCCTTCAGCTGTAACCCCGCTCACCTAACTTTCACACCACAAGCAACGTGATGACATTTGGACCACGCACATTTAACTTGCACCAGGCGAGGTTCTTTCGGACGACGACTCCTATTACAACCTCACTGATTTTCCAACCATATCCACGCACCCCAAACTGCCCAACCCTCTCTCTCCACTTCCACGAGTCGTCCCCAGAGACCCTCGGGGACTTAATCAAATCCCGTAATAAATCCCAACCCTCCTGCTCGTCCCCTTTACCCCGGGATTTAATCTGTTGTCCTGCAGAATATTAGATACCTCTTCGATATGTGGTCTCTGTGTGCCGTTTAATCGTCGTGCTCCCTATTGGTGACTAATTGCAATAGCCGTACCTGAATGGTCCTCCCTCGATCCATTCCGTACTTCAACCCCCCTTCAAGTGTGCAATCTCTGTTGCGCCAGGGGGCACTATGTGCATATCCGTTGATAAAGACCGAATGCAGATTGGGGAGGGGGGTATCTGTACTAATAAAACAAGAGGTATGTGTTTGGTTGCTCGTATGTCTGAAACTAATCAGCCGATTTTGATGATATTTGGTGTAGTGTATAGAGGAGATCACTTTGGGCAATGGTCAGTGTTTGGTTGTTTAACTATACGTAATAGAACATTATTTTTGATTACTTTATTTCTTGTTTTGCTACTGTTCCCGGGTTCTTCCTTCTGTATAGGCCCCGAACCGTCGCCAATAGCTCAATGTGCAGCTCTAGTGCGACGTTCATTAACCAAACCGAACCTTGTTTTGCTTCTAAAGCTAAGTGTTTAAAATAAGAGAGAACTAGCAGGGCAAAAAGTGTTTTATAATGTCCATACAGCTAAATGTGATAACAGACAAACAATGAACGTTGCCCAACAGTTTGGGACCACCCTGTAGTTTACACGTGTGCCCGAATTCGAATCAAAATCGTAATTTTGTAAGGTTGCAATAATAAATTTAAATTATATTTAGTTGGCTGAAATAACGTCGCGGGTGCCAGCTTAGGTGTTGTCCTCGTCATCTGATCATGGTTCAAACATACGAGACATCGTTCCCGGGTCTTTCCTTGGAAATAGGCCCCGAACCGTCGCCAATAGCCCATTGTGTAGGTGAAAAGGTTTATGAATAGCTAGGCAATAGCTTTCGGCTGTGCAATATGTAAATATATTTAAGTTTGGCCTAATAGGCGGCGAGAATACGCTATCCCAGCCCTTATTTTTCCCATTTCATCCCACCTTCAGTTCGATTCGCCTTGGATTGTGCTTCTCTCTCTGACACAGTCACAGGACAGTTCTTCAGTGTTAAATTATCATTAAAATAGTGTTAAATTTAAGAATCCATTAAAATTGCACCGTGGTTTCTGTAGGCAACTGGTAATTCTTTTGTGTTAAGTCTTGGAATATTTTGTTTCATAGTTAAGTTATTTTGTGTAGATTTCCCAAGTATCCATGAGCCCCAGTTTCTCAGTTGGTCAGGCGTTCAGCTACTAATCAGAGGATTGGTGGTTCGAATCCGGGAAATGGACTTGACATAGAAAAGTAAAAAAGTAGTGATCTTGCGATCGGAAAGTTGCCAGCTTCGCTACAAAATTACTAGAATGTCGTCCAGAATATCCAACAAATTATACTAGCGTGTATACGGGACTGATGCATAATAAATCTGATCGGGGTCCAAAGTCCCGACGTCTATTGAAGGCGTTGGGTGCCAGTTCAGGTGTTTCCTCGTCATCTGACCATGGTTCTAAAATAACGAGGTGCATGTACGAATGTGTGTGTGAATGTGTATGTGTTCCCGGTCTTTCCTTCGAGATTGACCCCGAACCGTCGTCAATAGCCCACTGTGCAGCTCTAGTGCGACGTTAATTAACAAAACCAAACCAACCAACCCAAGTATCCATTTTCATCAGAACCTTTCCAAATGGGGTTATATAAGCATAATCGCGCTAAGTTAATCTACTTTAATCGGTCTATTTATATGATCCGACTTCCTAAATCGCTTGGACCAAAGACGGCGCCAGGTTTCTGCCATTTTTATTGACTCGAGAGAAAAAAAAAATAATAGTGATGATTTATTTTGATTGATCATAAAGATGGAAAATCGTCTTTTCGAGTTCATAATATTTTTTTCCTAAAAGTTAATCATCGTTTTCTCTTCGATGCTATTTTTTAAAACATTTATCGCGATGAACTTTCTTTTCGCCGCAAATCAAATAAAAAGCTGGGAAAAGATTATTCATGGAGACCCTCAACCGACTCTTGTCTTAAAAAATGCGTGAAGAAATGACGAATGATGGTTTGAAGCCTCGCATTGACACGAGGGAGAAATGAAAGGTCAAAATATTTATTCTTATCTTTTTCAGTCTTTGAAGCAGGAACAGTTTCTTTTATTCACCTTCTACGTTTTTAGATTTTTTTTAAAGTATTTTAAACACATTTAAAGTTTTTCAAAATTTTGCATTGGTCACAGTGCGCAACGCCTTTAGCGGCAAAGAAAAAAGTTTCGCCATGTCTATCTCAAAAACTATAATTGTAATTATGGGAAACAATAGACCTCGCGACCAAAATTAAATCTTTAAAAAAAAATTAAAAAAAATACGTCAATTTTAATGACTTCAAGGAATATTGTTCGAAGACAATCGAACACGCGTGGGGTCGTAACTGCGCAACAAACGGATGTAGGTAAATTTGGCAGAGGTAAATTTGGCAACGTTAAATTTGGCGGAATCGTGAGAGGGGTCGTCCATATATTGCACAACGCAAATAAAGGGAATATATTTTTTGTCCTGTATGGATTTATATTCAATTCCTAACTTACGATGCTGTTTGTCGCGATTACTTTATGTAGCGATTCTTCTATTTTTATTGCGATTCTAAAAATTGGCGCCAAGGCCATGCTGTTCTTTTGTTTTAATTGTGTCATATGCGGCATCTCGCCAACAGTTTTAAGCGCACGCATGTACCGTGCACTATTGTCACAGACTCCTAACGTCGATTTAAGGTTCCGGGCAATTGTGGTGTACGGCCTTAGGCCCTCCGACAACTCAGGATAGCAGCTGGTACCCCCTTCGAGTAGTTGATTGCAAACTTTCGAGCAGTCGATTATGTCACTTCGCACTCAAATGCTTTTCAATGTAAAGAGCAATGCATGTCGAACTACTGTGTTCACGCACGAAAGAGTAAATAGTATTTTTTTCTTACTTAAATTGAGTTAAATTATATTTGTTAGCTTAAATTATATTTGTAGTAAAGAAAGGACCTATAAACAAGATTATTCCATACATGACAAAAAATATTTTCCCCAATATGTGTGCTATGTGCAATGTATGGTCGACCCCTCGCACGATTCCGCCAAATTTACCGGCTCCCGAATACCGAAAAATCGCACTAGAACAGCACAGTGGGCTATTGGCGACGGCTATGGGTCTAACTCGAAGGAAAGACCCGGGAACAATGCCTTGTATTTTTGAACCATGGTCAGATGACGAAGAATTAATTGATAATTTTTGAGATAGGCACCCTTATAGCAGTCAACATTTGGCAGCCGCCAAAATAGAATAGCACACACATCCAAATCTCCCTCCGCATGATGAATACCAACGAAGCTTCGAAATGACCAAAGGATCAGATGATGAATAACATTTAATACAGTCTCGATCCGCGAACGCCTGCTTCTCGTATCACCTGATGCAACTCGACTCTTCCAGTTCGCCCGAATGTGATCGATTGCTCGGCTTCGAATTTCCAAATGACGGATGGACTGGGGCGAATAATTAATTTCTTGGAGTATGATTGCGTTCGAAATTATTTCGTTTCAAGCAGCTTGTGATTGCAACCCTTCTTGGGTTTCCCGCGCTTTGTCTGCGATTTATTTGAGTTGTAGTCCCCCCTTTTGGGAACAACAATTAATGTCGCCTTGGGGGGAATAATTGCTGCAATGGGATAATGGCTCTTTTCGGCCGCAGTCAAACGTAGTATTTACGCTTATCCTGTTACAGAGATCAGAACTTTGCATTGCCTTAAATAAGCGTGTTCACACGTAAATCGAAGACATGTTGTTCACCTTTTTCTTCTGTGGCACTTGTGTTTTTGATTCGAGACACTAGATTTGTTTGTCAACTCAATCAATCAACCAACCAACCGTCCAGTCTGGTGTCTTGGAGCTACTTATCCAATCCTAGCAGTCAGTTTTGGCACCGGGCAGTGATTCGTTGCTTTTCTAAAACAGCTGGTACCCCTGCCAGCAGTCGTGAGTGAATACTTGACCCCTGCCAGCAGTCTCTTTTTTTTTTTTAACTCAACTCCTCTTTTCGAGCCGTCGTTTTGAGAAACTCGCATCAGGATAAATTTTTTCGCTAGAATTCAGACTAAATTAAACTCAAATTGAATTTTGCAAATTGTTTTTTAAAAAAAAGATAGGAAAAAAAACATTTTTAAACTATACAAATAATAAAAAAAAATCACTTATGATCGCCAACTTTGACATAGCGATCTAATTGGCAACAACCAATTGGTGAGGAAGAGCAGATAACGTTTGGGGCGGAATTTACATACCATATCCTCGCTTGAAAAATATGAGATTTTTCGATTTGAACCCTTGCGAAACAGAAACAAACACCCTTCTTGGTGAAGAAGAAACAATGTCCCATCCCCTATCTCCCAAAACAAATGCCTCGCCATCTGCCGTGGTGTGAAAAGTCGTCTGCCACCGCCTTCGGCACACAAGGTGCGGCAGTTGTTTGCAGAGCCGAAACACCTGTCATTAATATGGAGTGGCCCACCCCCACCTCTCCTGTCACTCCTCAGATAAGGGTCGGCCTCTCTCTCTCTCTCAAAAGAGTATCTCTCTCTCCATGCTAAAAGTGAATTGTAGCTGAAATGAATCAAAAAGATCAATGGATTCGTCACGAAGCCGGCCTCGCTCAGAGCAGCGGAGATATTTCTACTTGGGTTGTGTAATAAGACCTTCGCAGGGATTGGCATTGTTCTCTGTGTACAAACACACTATAAAAAACGAAAATCGGCCAAAAATTTAGGGATGAAACGGATATCCGGTAACTATCCGGTATCCGGCCTATCCGGCTGCTTTTTAACTATCCGGTAACTATCCGATATCCGGCAGTAAAATGCCGGATATCCGATTTTCCAAGCCGAATATCCGGATGAATAAAACATCGAATATTTTTTTTTATGGCGATCAATTTTCTTTGTTCTTGCTTTCAGTATTTTCCTGAAAATTTGCCAATGTATTCACAGTGTGCAGATTCTCCCTTTAACCAATAAAGACTTTTAAAAAAAAACTTTTTTCAAATTTTTATCTTTGAAATTATATTTTTAACGAATCGTTATGGTGGAGGGTCATCACATCTCACAACTAATATAAAGTTGAATTAAAAAATAAATTTCTCAAAAGTTTAAGCAAACTTGAGTTTTCATGTTTGGAATGAAAGGGCATATGGTAAAATTACAATTATTCAGAAATTAAGTGTAAAATGTACAAAACATACGACCATTGCTAGCAGCACCCTAGAATAACCCTTTGTAAATAAAGTTTTTTGAATGTTTATTCAATTTTGATATCACTTTAAAGATAAGGAATTGGGAAATATTACAGAATAAAAAATATTTCTCTATTTTTGACCGATTTCCGTTTTTTCTAGTGTGTACGAGAATTTATTTTCATAAAAAATAAACTGCCGGATATCCGACAAAATCCAGTTCGGATATCCGATATCCGGTTTGTAATGTGCGCCGGATATCCGGCATCCGGCAAAACCACTATCCGGTTCATCCCTACAAAAATTCAAAACTATATTTTTGGTTCTATAGTAAATACCAAATCAGTATCTTTCAGATGATACCAAGATTGCATAAATATTCCAAAAACTTTTTTATTTACAAAGAGTTATTCTATGGCCACGCTTGCAATGGCAATATGTTTTGTAAACTGTACATTCAATTTCTGAAGAACTGTATTTTTAACATATGTCCCTTCATTCGAAACATGATAACTCAAGGTTGCTTAAACATTTTGAGAAAATTATTTTTTCTTTCAAATTTATATTAGTTGTAAGATGCTATGACCCTCCATCATAATGATTCGTTCAAAAAATAATTTTTATTAGAATTTTAAAGTTGAAAATTTGAATAAAAAATTGGTTTTTTAGGGACTGTCGAGGTAAAAAATTATTTTTAAAAAAAAACTTTAAATGCTATAAACTGTTTGGAGGGTCATAACATTAAGAAAGATACTGCGAGTAACGTCCAACAAAAATTATGCTTCTAGATTAATTACAACTTGCTTAATCACGTTTGAAAAAACATGTTAATTAACATATAAAATGTTAATTAGCTAATTACAATTTTAATTTATTCAGTTTTTTTTATAATGATTCATCCCTATTTTTAAGGTGTTTTCCTACATGAAAAAACTAGATTTTTAAATTCATTATTTTAAAAAAAAATCGAGTGTATACGTACACCTTAAGCATCAGGTTACGTCCCAAAACACTTTTTCCCTCTCCCTGTAAGAAGAAAAAAACATGTTTCCCTCTTGAAGGAAAGACCCGGGAATACTGTCTCGTATTTTTGAGCCATGGTCGAATGAACATTCGATTTAGTAACCAGGTAGCGGTACGTTGCTGTTTAAAAACAGCTGGTACCCCCTTGCCGCACATTTGGCGTTTCTTCCTCCCTCCGAGCAGTCGGTTCTGACACCGGGGATATATTTTATTTACCATCTATTTCATTCATAGTCGGTATTCCGTATTTAAAATTGTCTAATGCACGGAATAAATGTATAGTTAAAATTTTGAACGATATTAATCCTAATTCAACCTATATTGATATGTAATTAGTAATTCTTCAGGGACAGAGCAACGGATTTCTTTATGTATCTTATTTTTTTTCATAAATGTTAATTTTCATGTAAGTAAACATTAATACGTTGGGGGCAGATAAATATCGAAACAGCAGCAGTTATCATTAGCTATTTGTAACAGTTGTCAATAACTATTTTTAAAATTTAGTAAGTCACTCCATAATTATGAAATAAATTTAGAGAACAAATTTAATTTTTGGGATATATTTCAAACTAAACCTAACATGACGTCATCGTGTTTCTGTCTGGTGTACTACCCCCCCCCCCCCCCCCCAAAAAAAATAGTTATATTTTTATGATTTTTACAGTAATTCGGTTTTTAATGTCTTTTTTACTTGACTTTCAATGGGAGAGGTTTAACCCCCCTACCTACGTGACTGAGTTTAGTAATAAATAAACTTCAAATACTGCCGCTATAGAAATAACAAGCAGATTTGTTTCAACTACAGCACCACCTGGTCTGTAACAAATATTGCTATTTTAACACTGAATTTATTTATTTTTCTAAAAAAATTCCATGTCTTTCTTTGCGCTTGTTTAAAACCGCATCATGCTACTGTCTATACTTTTAAAATTACTATATTTTTTACCTTTTCGGTTACTTTTGGCATCCTACCTCATATATTTTAAACATTATACAAAAACTTTAGATGATATTCATAACCAAGGTTTTAATTTGCAGGATTTTTCAATTTTCTTAATTTAATCTGTATTTCAAACAGAAACCCTGAATCCACAACTTTGAAGTCTTCGTGCACAAGTCTGTTACTTTCCAATCTCCCCGATGATAATGGTATCTTGAGAATCCCACGACCATAACCAACGCCCACCTGCTGCGTAAGATGCGGTTATGGGTGTGGTTTTTTGAGTTAATTTTATTTTATATATATATATATCCATTCGGTCATTTCTTTCTCGGTTTGCATCAGCAAAGATGGAGAGATACCGGTTTCTGCAGCACGATTCTGGCGGAAAGACCTTTTTGAACTGTCTGGTTGCCATGTGAACGAACTGAGGTTATGGTCGCTGCGGGGAAGGCTATTTGGAAAGGTGGAGTTATGGCTCACTTTTCTTCCATGTTTTCGATTGAAATTATTGCTGTATAGTCTCTATCTTCCTTTCCGATGATACAATCTTTTTGATGTACATTATTTGTCTTACTTGAAATTTTTTTATGCAAAAGGGCTCATTTGTCGTTTTTATCTCAACTTGCTTTCTGCCTTTGATATCTGTAGACAGGCCCATCGCACCGAGGCAGCAGTGGGTTCCAATTATCTGGAGACTCTGAAAGTTGGGAATTTCAACTTCTAAAAATAATCACGAGTTGGGAATATTTATGCCAGAAGAAAATTAATATTATTAACAAATGAAAGCTAGGGAAGATTATAAATCGCCCAACTTGTAAGATTACATTTAAATTATACCTCAGAACGGACACTGCATTAGAATATGGGTGTAACAAATCAATGCTTGTGATAGAACTGTTTCATATTACTTAAAATATATACAAAAAAAAATATTAAATATGTCGATAAGTTGGAACTGCTAATTTTCAGCACTGTTGGGCTGGGAATCTCGAATCGTTAAATTGGAAATTTCGAATAGTTGAGAATTTCGAATTGTTAAGTTGGAATATTGCTTGTTTCACCCCTCCCCCCCCCCCCCCCTTCCTTCAAAAGAACACTCGTGTTTTGATTCGAATATGCGCATGGATACTAATTTTTTGTGTGTCATTTATTTAAAATGTGTTGCCAGTTTGGAAGGTAGATTTATTTAACTTTGGGGCTGTTCACATTTATTACGTCACGCATTCTAATAAGGGGGGGGGGGGTTACATTATGCGTGACTGTGGCATTACATGGAAGAGGGGGTCTCAGTGATTGCGTGACGTAGCTAAACGTAGAAAATATTGAAAAAGTTCTAAAATGTATGTTACAAACTTTGATGTATAAATCAATTTTTATAGAAATCACTTACTCTCTAATGGGACCACTGTTGAAAATTATTTCGTTAAATATGCTCCGATTAATTTTTTCGTCAAATATGACAAACTATTTTGTTAGTTTTCCCCAATGACGAAATTTTTTTTTTGTCGAATATACTTCTCATTTTTGACGAAAAATTTAATCGGAGCCTATTTAAAGAAACTTTCGTCAAATTTGATAAATTATTTTTAATCATTGTTTGGCAAAATACACAGAATGGAAATTTCAATGAAATTTATCGTGAATCGTATACTAAAAAACGACACCCGACAAGGGGGTCTATGGGGATAACTGACATACCATCGTGTGGAGGAAGATTTTAACGTTCCTTCGACGGGCGCAATCGATCTGACGGTCACATACGCAGTTTCTTTGAAATTTGTTCGACTAGTTTCAACACAAATATATGTTATTTTTTGCAGAAACTTTTGTATTTTTCTTCTTTTTACATCACTAATAATGATGTCCATCACTTGGCTGTTGTACAATTAGGTGTTTATAATGTTTTTTAATATGTGGCCTGTCAAGCACAATATACCCAAACTCAGTTGTCGACATACTGCGCCCGACGCAAGGTTAAGTTTTAAAATAATATATAGAATTTAACAAGACTTCTTTTAAGCTAGGATTAGCATGTCCGTCTTATTAAGAAATTAATTCCGGATGAAAACATTTAAATATTAATTTAATGAGGAGCTTAATTTACGTGACCGGCCAAGCCAGGGATTACTTGCTCTCTGATTAGAGTGAAAAGGTTTACAAACATTTACATTTCGCGGAAGGATACATTTGGTTATGTTCTAATAAAATGAAAGGGGTGGAAGACAGTTCCATTTGGGAAGAGTTCCTGTATGGGGAAATTATATCTGTTACAATAGGATATTACTGGAAATAATAATAAGTGTTTGCTAAAATTCATGGAGGTCATCCTTTTATAGAAAAATGCAATGCTTATTTCATTTTTGACATGTTTATTTTGCATAAGCGCACATATCATGATAAAATTTGGCGATCTGTCGTATTTGTTCTTTGTGTGTATATCATTCTTCTCTGCACCAATCACCTTCATGTTGGTCATCGTCAAAAAAATAGACATAAACAATTATCTTAGCTGTCATCATATATCAAGGATAGTGAAGACTATATATAGAAGGTGCGCTCGTTTTTCGCTTTTTGAAAGTGGGCAATTAAAGGCAACTATTTGACGTCATTTTAGCTCCGCCTTACTTTTGACATCATTTTAGCTCCGCCTTACTATCGGTTTTTGATCATTCTCATTGGCTGTGTGTTTCAAGCATTGCTACTTAGGTTCGATCCCGGTTGGGTAACAATTGGTGATTTAATTTTTAATTAGCAAAATAATGTAAATATCTGTAAATAATTGTGTTCAGGTAACTTCACTACTAATCCGTCCTTGTTTTGTTATGTCCCCGTATTTTACTTGATTGAAATTGTAACTTATTTAATATGTCCAATACAAATGCATTGACCGGATAGTTCCGACCACTATTTTACTCTTTCAAAATTCATGGACATGCTCTCGTGGCAGCTAATATTATTTTAATACGCTTAATTTATTAAGCAACTCTTTTGCAATTTTTCCACACTAAATGCAATCCTTAAAATATAATTTGAACTCATAAAATGCAGTAAAAGTAACTAAATAAAGTTAGCTTATCACTTTTTAATAGTTCACAAAAAAACGAATAGATGGCAGCACCATCAAACAACGTGCCCGCATCTTGTTCAGCCTTGCCATTGGTTCAAACGAGAGCATTAGACACGCCCACAGTAGGCGAAGGAAGGCGTCACTATGACGTCAAATAGTTGCTCTCTCCGCCTTCCGTCAGGCAGCGCGAGTACGAGCACACCTTATATATATATATGGTCTTCACTATCCTTGAGCTGTCACCATATATATAATTTCTGTAGTAAAGATCCCTTTTACGTTGCTTAGACCCAACGAATGTTAACTCACGGGGTATCAAAAGAAATATAATTTCATGGACCGGTGACGATGCTGCCATCTAGGGACAAACCGTTAAACTTTTTTTACTTTTTGGCTGTCTCTAAGGAATGGGTGTGTGTGGGGGGGGGGGGGGGTCGTACGATAATTATCGCACGGTCATGCTAGTTCTCAAAAAATCAACTACCTAACAAGCCATTCTAAATCTCTCAATCACTGCGTCAATCAACCCTCCCACACGCAATCCCTCAATCAATTAGTTGATTTTAATTTGCCAGATAACTTTTCTTT
This sequence comes from Troglohyphantes excavatus, assembly GCA_963932185.1. Lineage (NCBI taxonomy): Eukaryota > Metazoa > Arthropoda > Arachnida > Araneae > Linyphiidae > Troglohyphantes > Troglohyphantes excavatus. The sequence goes on along the minus strand of OZ010677.1, from coordinate 53,382,656 downwards.
ACGACGCAGCTGCATTCAGGAGTTCCTCGTCTCATCCCATTCGCCCCTCTCATTTTTACGAGATCATAAACATCGCCGTTACGAAAGTTAACTGAGATATTTAGGCTGCCGTTTTCCGTTAATAGCGGGCTCTTGTTTTAAGCAAACAGAACGCCATAAAAAGGAGCTTGGAAACCTCCTCAACGCTTGAGTCCCCGAATCATGGGAAAAGAACACAACAGCAGTTGACAATGGCGTCCGAGATACACAGTAATTTATGGCCGAGTTTTCTTCGGCGCTTCTTTATAATGTGCACATTGGCTCACTTATGAATCGCGTTTTATCTGGTCCGTTTCTATTTGAATCGGTTACTTCCGCTCTTGGGAGTCTTAATCGTTTTTAAGCTCTTATTCTCTTGGGTATCGTGTCTTGTCTTGATGCGTTTTTGCAAGAGGAGGTACTGGGTGGTTTTTTTGGACATAGGGTGTTTTATCTGTAATGAAAGCGATTGTTTTTGTGATTAAGTATCCACTGGTGCTGTTCGGCATCCGTTTTGTTATTCTTTAGTGTTTTCTCAACTAAGATAATTTCGGGTTTGAGTGTTTCTTCCTTAGATTTAATCTTTCTATTGGATATTGAAGAGCTAGCATGTCTCCCTAACACAAAAATATAAAAACAGCATAAAAACTTCATAAAATATGTGAAATTGGAGATTTTTTGCAGATTTTATAAAGAATGTTGAAACAAAAAAAAGCCGTGCAAAAATGAAATTTTGTTTTTTAATTTCCATGCATAAACTCTTTAAAAAAATCTACGTATTCCTTTCAATAGTTTCAAAATTGATAGTTTTTAAGTTATTTTATAAAGGTATTTGAAACAAAACCTTCACTGACTGCAGTTTTTTTAAAGTGTTTTTAGAACTTTAAAAAACTGCTGTTTTCCTTTATAAAAAAAAAACCTTTAATTTTACAAATTAGACGAAGTTTTTATTCTAACCTTTTTGCTGGGCAGAGGGTTTTGGTTCGAACCACTCCGTAGCAGTAGTGTATTGATCAGGCAATCGGAGGGTTGTCAGATACGTCCGTCAAAAATAATCCACCGTGTGTGTGTGTAGAAGGGACTGGTGCACGTTACCTTTGTCGTGTCAGGTACGTGGGATGCCAGCTCATGTGTTGTCCCCGTCATCTGACTATGTTTCAAAATTACGAGGCAATGTTCCTGGATTTTTATTTTCGGGGTATATCCCGAGCAATCGCCAACGGCAATAGCCCAATTGCGGCCGAAGGGAGCCAGGTTTACCATATCCTCAAAGAAGAAAACAATTTTTTATCGCCCAGGTAAAAGGTTACCATGGGCCGCAATTGGAACTTTCCGTCGCCAACAGCCCACTGTGCATCAGATCTATTGCGACTTTAAATCAACCAACTAACCAACTTCTTTTGGATATTAGTTTCTTTGAATTAACGTTGCTCTAGAGCTACATAATGGGCTATTGGCGATAGTAAAAAAAGGAAATATCCTGGAACATTGTCACGCAAATTTTGAACCTTGGTCAGATGACAAGGATAACACCGGAGCTGACATTCCAGTCTCTGAACTTCCACACCACGATCAATGCTAGACCATTTGATTCAGCGTACAGTGCCCTAACTATCATCATCACTTTGAGTCTTTGATTAGTCGAACTTGAACGCATAGGCGTAAAGTTATCAAAATTATTGGGGGGGCTCAAAATTATAGCTTTCAAGTAAAGGTATTTGCGCAATTTTTTTGGGGTTCCAAATTATCTTCAAATGTTCAAAAAGGGCCGCAACATCGTTTAACCTCAAAGCAGGCCTGTAGCTGAAAATATTTCCTGGTGCCTAAAAATATTTTCAGAATGTGCATAGGCAAAAGAAAGAAAATAGTTTTGTTATTTATTTTCATAACCTCTTGTATTATAAGACTATGTATAAAATTCTGTGCCATATCAATCAGCTAAAAAAACTACCCTTCTAGTGTAATACAATTTTCCCTTTTTTTAATTGAAGGTTTTACAGAATAGAAATGTTTTGTAAATTTCATTTTTATATATTAAATAATAAGTGTTAAATAAAAACTTATATTGGGAAGCACTCCAAAAGCTTCCAAAATTACCGGGAGGAGGTAAATTTGTCTGGATGGTGCGAGGGGTTGTCCATATATTGCCTAACGCACATGTAGGGAAATAGATTTTCTGTCCTGCATGAATTTATGTTGTATTATAGGTTCTTTTCCAAAAAAATATAATTTAAGCTACAACTGAACTTAAGTAAGAAATTATACTTATTACTCTTGCGTGTGTGAACCTTGGCACATATTGTTCTTTACATAGCAAAGCATTTGAGTGCGAGGTGTCATAATGGACTGCTCCAAGGTTTGCCTATAAGCACTATAATTGACTTCGCGAACGGAGTACCAGCTGCTATCCTGTTTAGTCGAAATCCGGAGATCACAATTGCCCGATTCCATAAATCGACGTTAGGAGCCTGTGACCTTAGCACACGATACGTGAGTGTGCTTAAAACTGTTGATGTTACTGCGTATGACAATAGTTACAGGCAGTGGTGGTTAGTGCAGCTGAAATCATGTGACCCCCATGCAGCTGAAATCATGTGATTTTGAGAATCGCGATAAAAATAAATGAATTGCGACATAAAATAATCGAAACAAGGGACACCATAACTTAGGAATTAAACATAAATCCAAGGAAGGACAAAAATCTCTTTCCCTAATTGCGCATTCTGCAATATATGAACGACCCCTCATACGATTCTGACAAATTTTCCTACATTCAAAATTATCACATATATATGATTATATAAGATTGTTTAACTTTATCTATGATTTACAACTTTATGAAATAAATGTTTTAAATGTGTTTTATTGAAAAATATATACTATTCACATTAATTTTAACATTTTTGTTGACCAAAAAATTTAAAAATAAATTTTAAATATTAGCTTTGTTTCTTCAAAACAATACGTTTGATGCATTGAATTCTTAAAAGACATTTCAAATTGCTAGCTGCGAATTTTTTCTCTCTTCCTTCATCATTGTAGCCTATAAAACAAGTTTTAACCGAAATATAGACAAAAATTTAATTAACTTTCGATAATTTGATTTTCTGTTAAATAATACAATACTTTCAATACAGAAATACTTTTTACTTTTAAAACATTTTTGATATTTTTTTGTAATATTCTTCGCGCATTATAATATACCAAAAAGATTTCTTGAGTTAAAATATAAAATGACGTAATGAAAAAAAGGATTTTTCTTGGAACAAAACAATTAACATATAGGAGTATATGATTAAACAATGTTACAATGTATACCAGTTTTAAAAAGTTAATTTTTTCAATTACCGCCAAATATTAGCATTAAAAACGATAATGTAAATGAAAAGATTCTTACTTTAAGTTTGTTTTCAACACGTAAGTTGTAGACTTTTCCTCTCAAATACATTTTCACCTCTCAAATATATATATGCTTAACAAAATTATACAAGCGCAAAGGCCTCCACTTTAGACCAAAACACAGGGTTCCCACGGGTGCTTAAAAGTCCTTAAGAACTCCTTATTTTTGGTTTTCATTTTTAAGAGCCCTTTAAAGTCCTTATTTTTGATCAAGAGTCCTTAAAAACTCCTTATTTTTCCTATTTTTCAATTGTCAACTCCTGCATTATCTCCAAACAAGTGCTTAATGTCGCTTTTCAGCACTACGGATTTTTATTGAATATCCGACAAATCGGTTATATTTTCGCCAAGTGTGGGGTTTTGAGAGCGATTGAGTCTCAAGGTCTTGCCTTGAGCAAGTGCGATTTCCTGTTCGCAGCGCAAATGTGCAAAAAGGGATGGGAATTCTGCTCCAAAAGTGGTATCCTGTGCCAACTTGCTACAAAACCTCATTTATGTGTGATTCTCCACCAAATTTGTTTTAAAACCTTGTTAAGCATGTGCGTCAAATGAGCCTTCATACTCCAAGTCTTGGTGCATGTTTGAGTTCGCCTGGCACTTAACGAAGTTACGACTGCCTCATGAAGAGGAAATGGGAGAAAAATTAAGCACATTTTCTAAAGTTTAAACAGTGTTTGTAAGAATGTAAGGTACGAATGGCACGCTTTTATCTGTTGTACAGGGAGTATAATTATGCAATACGGAAGGCGGAGAAACGCGTGAATGTATAAGGATTGTGTGTCAGAATAAAAGGACTTGATTCCTGATGTCCAATTTTTTAGACGAGGGCATTTCATTAACCATAACACATTTCATCATTTGAATATCGGTTTGTTTGCTTTATGACAAAAGTATGTAGAATTGATGCTCAATCTTGAAAAAAGAATAGCATCTTTAACATGTAGGAATATTTGCGATCTTCGTCAAATGGAGGTAATCACTAAACGCCTTCTGTTGCGATCGTCTTTGAAATGCTTACAATTCTTTAGCATCTGATAAATATAAATACTTATTTTTCAGTATTTTCAAGTTTATTGGGATTTGCTTTGCACTACCAAGAAGTTGTACTTTTTCGGACCTAACCCGGAACTCTGAGTTTTTTTTTAAATTTTCGGAACCTAGAATTAAGGGGGTATTAAAAACTTCGGAATGCAGAATTCTAGGTTTTATTTTGATTAAAAATTATGTCAACATTTCAATTTTAAGCACATTTTCTAAAGTAACATTTGTAAAAAAATTTAAGGTAATAACTTTTTGTGATTTGTCCGATTTTTTATTTCAATATTAAAAGACACTTTGTCATCGGAAAATCTCAGTTCGTTCGTAGTTTTATGAAGAATCAATGCTCAATATAAAAAAACAGATATTTTTACAAAAATTTAGCATCTTTAACATGTAGAAATATTTGCGATCTTCGTGAAACGGGGATATCACTCTATAGAAAAGATGATTATAACTATAATTTCGTCGTGTATCTGCCGAATGTAACCTTCAATTGGCGCTCTTTTGATATTTTTTTTCAAATGGAAGAACTTCGTAATAACTTAAAAATTTCATAAGTGCAAAAGAAACAAAAAACTTCAAATGGAAGAAGTTAATAACTTGAATTCAAAGAAAATACGCCTGGAAAGAGAAATTTTACCGTTAGAAAACACAGCAGAAAAATTAGCTAATGATGCAGAAACTGTCAATGACATTCCTTTATTTATAAAAGCTAATAGTTTGCGTAAGGAAATAAAAGAAAAAATATCTGTGATAAAGGATAGGATACAGGAAAAATTATTTCTGAGAAAAAGAAAGATATCAACTGATTTTTCTACAGAAACTGCCAATAACGAATATAAATCTTGTTAAATATAATCGTTTGCAAATTAATGTGTTTGTGTTATTTTCTGTTAAAACTTGTTAAATTAAAATTTATATCTTTTACATAGATGCAGCTTTAAACCCTCTGATAGCAGTCCTAATTTTTTTGTATTATTTCTTAAGCTCATTTTGTATGATGATGTATGTTGACATACCTTCAAACAGTGCATTGAACGTCTTTTGTAAATTAATATGAACATTGACTGCTTCAATTTGTCTTTAAAATTTTTCTACCTGCAGAAGAATCGCGATAACAAAGGGTCCTTAAAAACTTTTTTTTTGTCCTTAGAAAGTGCTTAAAAAGTCCTTATTTTTTATTTTGAAAAAAGAGTGGGAACCTTGAAACAATAACTTATCAGCCCATAGAATTTCTTTGCCATCATCCTTGAAAACCTATAACCCAAATGAATGCGGTGGGGGGGAACACTTGCCGCCTTATTGTCACGTTCCTTTACTTGTTGATGGCACCAGTCTTCAGGGACTGTGGGTTTCGGGCAGTGGTCGGAACAGGTACGTCTAGCTTCAGTGTTGGGAACCCTCAGGACAAGACCTGGAGGGCTCTGGCATGGCTGTGGTCGAGGTCTGCACACAATTCAGTTCGGCCTTGCTCTGGTTATCGCAGCGGGTGTTAAATTAAGTACGGACAGGGAATGCGTTTGTTTGTGTGAAGAACTGTCACTTACTCAATGTACATTTCACGGAACGTGTGTGTTCCTGAAAGTCGGCGTATTTTGTTGCTCTTTTTTGAAAAGGACATATGTGGGAAATTTATCTACTGAAGCAGTACTGAAGGCCTTTCGGCTAAGTCCTACTAAGAGGTCCCCAGCAGGCAGGTAAGGAGAAGGACACTAGGGAGGGGGGGGGGGAGAGAGAGAGAGAAGAGGCGAGACCCCAAAACAACTGCCCAACTGCTAGAAAAGGGGGAGGTGGTAGGAGTCTTTGTAGAATAAATGCTTTTGTTGAAGGAGATTACCGCAGTTGCTAAATGTTCCTGTTACATGTTGAATAAATAATAACGGAAATTTAAATAAAAATAGAGGTGTTTTTTTCTGCATAATGTTAATAAGAACTTCGAAATTATTGGGGGGGCTCAGCCGCATTTTCGAAATATTGGGGGGGCTCAGGCCCATGGGCCCAATACAAGTTTACGCCTATGCTTGAACGACAACCAAGTTGGCTTGAACCCCTTCCTCGTAGAGAAAAACACAGTTTCAGAAGAACGTTTTCTCTCCAAGAGAAACGCCGTTATTTTGTTAGCTGTTTCTTCACTCCCCAACTCCAAAATTTATTATTTTTGTCATCTCGGAGCACGAAAGATTTTTTGGGGGAAAAATTCCATAAAAAAAAGGGGGGGCGTAATAGTTAATACATAGTCCTCATTACCAACTCAGCAAAAAAAATATTTCAAATCAAATATAGTTAACGTTTTTCCAAGTCATAAAAAACTCATTTTGAAAGCACAATTATACCATGATAAAAGAAACCTTAAAAAAAGCCAAGTGAAACTGAACAATTATATGTGCTTTAAACGGACGTAATTCTTTCTTCTCGTGGTGGAGTCGTAATAAATGGTCGTGGGTTGTGTTCTCGACATCTTGTCGTCGTGTAATTAGATTGCATGGCAAGTGGAAAAGAGAAAGAATCGATAATCCACTTCCCCCCTTACGGCACTTAATTTGTCAACCTGACAGCTTTTTCTCTGTGGAGTTTAAATCATTATAATGCGAGAATATATTATTTCTTTAGGGTGATCTAGGTGGTGTAAGAGCTGCGATCGGTGCGTTGCGAGTTCGTTCTTTCGAGCATGAATGGACTGTAGTAGAGAGAATATCACATCATAATCGTGAAACCAACATCTCAGACTGAATGGATTCAAACACGTGACTTCTTTTCAAAATTATGAATTAAAAAATACTCGCGATTGGCTGATGAATTGGGAAATGTGTAACAGTGAAAATTTATGAATGGAATGATGTAGTTAACCGTGTGTCTGAGGCCATACATGTTGGCCTCACTTTGATGTTAGCGAGATTATAACATTATGTTTTCTCTACTATGAAGGATCCATGCTCGAAGGCTCGTTCCTCGTCGTCGAATAAAGGGGGATGGGGAGGTGCACTTAAATATGTTGGGGTTCAACTCGTTGGTCTTGTGGAGAATAATGTGCCATCTAGGCAAAAAAAAAAAATGAGCATAAATTATTCTTCAAAATTGTGAACTGCAGTTTTTTGGCGGATTAAATTAACGTTGGTCCAAATTCTTTCAAAACCCAACAAAAAACCTTCCATTTTTGAAGTATTGAAATAACTTGAGGGTAGATAGGGGTACTCGTTTCATCATTGGAAAAATAAATTAATTAAAATTATTGCAGGGAAATCAAAATATTTTTTGGTCTTTTTCAGGAAAATTAAAACCTCAAAAAAAACCTGCAGTTATTTTGTTCCAAATTCCTTTATAAAACGTTCAATTTCACAATTTTAAGGTTTTAACTTTTTTTGCTGGACAGCTCAGGTGTTGTCTCTTCATCATCTGATCGTGGTTCATACTTGGTCGCATCCATTGGAGGGCACTTAGGTCAAAATAGACTATAACGAAAATTTGAATAGCCAAACAGCGTTGACGCGGTCTATTTCGGTACATCTATTTTACGCTGACAGTCGTCATACGTCATTCTAGGAACGAGACACAACCTAGAAAGCACGTTGCGGCTTGTCCTTAATCTAAAATGGTGCAATCATTTGAGTTTGAGGTTACACACCTTACACTCTGCATCCGCCTCCATAAACGCGGCCTGTTCATTTATTTTTTTAAATATAATTTCTTATGTTTAACTTAAACAAACCAAATTAAATATTCAAAGTTAGAACGATGACCGTCTATCCGGAGATATTATCCAGAAAGCGAATAACAACATAGATATACATAGCGTTTTAATCTTATAACATTTTTTGAAGGACTCTCATTGCTTTTTCTCGTTTCTCAACTTGGTACAGTGAGAGTAGCTAACGGTTCTTTGTAGTCCATTGTAGCTAAAATAAGGCATTCCAATAAAATGTGGACCCTCATAGTTTTTCCACTAAACCCTGTAAATTTTTTTTTTGTCTGTTTAATTCTTTCTGACGACTGCATTTTGTTGTTATAATTACTTATTAACTTTGTTCCCGTTTGTTTTTTCTAGAATTCCTCTTACCTATGAATGGAACGCTAAAGTAACACCTTCTTCGCACGGAAGTGTTTTTGCTTGGTCTGTGCAAGATTTTCAAAGCATAACTACGCATGGAATAGTAAGTAGAATTCATACATTCCAAATACTTATTGAATTTTATGTAAATTTTTTAAATATTGATGTTTTTAAAAAAATATTAAGACTTTTTGATTATTAACCTTTTGCACTCGAATATTGTCTCTAGAGACAAAATCAGAATCTGATTTTTTGTTCTCCTAGTTTTACCTAATGAGCAAAAACAATTTGTTCTTGAGTTTAAAAAACGATGTTCTTTTGTTACTCTGTTCTCTCACTAATTCTAAAATACCGGGTAATCACAAATTGTTGGGCAATGTTCAAAATAAACGAGAACAGCATGATCTTGTGTTTAGAACATCAATCTTTTTTTCAACTTGTTCTGTTGCAAAACAGATTAGGATTTTTTTTCCCTTTATGAATATAAAAAAAATATGTGGAAAAGAACGTAAAGAGAGAACCATAGAAAGAACCCAAATCGCAAAGTTTTCTTGGAGTGCAAAGGGTTAATATAAGGTTAACCTTGTACTCTATTAAATAATAAAGGGTTAACCATTTAATTACTAAAATATTAACTCTTTAAATAACAAGTCATTAATCTTTTAAATAAGAAAAAGTTACATTTTAAAATAAGTAAGGTCTTTTGCACGCTCCTGTCAATTCTCAGAAAAGAAAAGACCTGTTCTTCAAAATGAACAGGTCAGCAAGTACTTGAGTTTTAACTCCTTCCCTGGGAAAGTAACTCGACATATGCGCTGTCAATAAAGACTTTTTAATTTCTGAATTTGGGAAGTGTCAGTCGAAGTGATACGAGTCAAGTGCATCGAAAATAAATGTTTTAAAGCGGTACAAATAGTGTTGTCAGCTGGCATACTTATAACATAATGAGTGCTACTCGTCCAGTTTTACTCGTCCAGGTTACTTGGGCCAGTTTTAAAGCAGGACGAGTGGCCCATGTCATTCCCGGCCAATAGGTTAAAAACCGTTCTGTCATTAGCTTCGTCTCTTGCTAACTCAAAAACAAATTATTATTTTGCCATCTAAGAGCAACAAAGGTGTTAGAGGGTAAACCTGTAACTGTTCTGTATAAAAAACGTAAGTGCCGAAAGCATTCTCAGTGCAAAGGGTTAAAGTTAACAAAATTTAGTGTTAAAGTTAAACATTTACTTCATATCATAAAAAAAGCACCTAAATTAAATTTATATTGTAGTTATATCAACTATTCTCCTATTTAGCTAACCATCCAGCGCAAACTCCATCCTGGACTCCACGAACTAAAACTGAGGGTCTGGAACTCCTTCAGTCACCTTAATGCCTCCATGCTGCTACAAGCAGCAGTCACCCTCATAGCTCTCAACTACACCTTCACCAACTTCCTCGTCGGTCGCAACGGCACCTTCAGCATCACCTTCAACCAGAATGATCCACCTGAGGACATCTTCATCGACTTCGGGGACGGAACCACCTTCAGCTCCAGAGAACATCAGTTCCATTATGAGGACCTCGGGAACGGAACGTCTATTGTTGAAGTTTCGCACGTCTACAGGACGTCTAGTGGACTGCACACTGTGTACTTCAACGCGTCGAACTCGGTCAGCGGCTTCGAGAAGTGGACTGCTGTCTATGTGGGGGTGCCTGTGTCGGGGGTGAAGGTGGAACTGTTGACAAGTTGGGTCGTTCCACTGTTTGAAGAGGTTCTGGTGTTGTGCTCTGTGGAAGGAGGATCAGGTGTTGGTTTCGAATGGGATTTCGGAGATGGTACTGATGGGCAGTACACCATGGTGAACAGGTGAGTTTCTAGATTTTACAGTTATATATCCTAGTAGTAAAGGACAATACATCCAATACTATTTTACAGAAGATATGGCTGGTGTTGTATGCCTGTAAGAGATTTTCGAAATTACCATCCCATTTAAAATCTCCTTCCACATTGAATCACTTTTAAACAACCCATTCAATTACTAACTTTAATTTGTCTACAAATCTTTTCTATAAAACTCAGTTTCCCATGCACAGTCTCATACATTTTGTGACGACCACAGCATATTTTCTCTGATTCAACTCAATATCTCGTAATTAAAATTCCTCTCCCACGAGAAGATCTTAAGGGACAATTTTCCGTTAAATCTCACGTAAAATTCCCTGTTGGAATCTGACCAGTAAGTTTATCCAACCAGGCTGGTGGTCTTCGGCTCAGTATATCCCTAAGCTCCCCTATTTGTTTATGTCATTATGTCAAATTTCCTCTAAGTGGGATCAAAACTTGTACTGTCAACCTACGCTACTCTCGGCTGTGTAGAATAAAGATTATTAACTGTAACTTACAGCTCTTTTTAAATTGGGTAACTTAGACGACCGCACCCTTAAATCTGAGCACCTCCCTTCGTTAAATAAATCATCACATGCCTCTAACTTTATTAGGGCGGGTTTTATTTTTTAAATAAAATAACATCTCCATTGGTAAGCAGTATGGGAGATAATGTTGTATACCTCTAAAACGAGTAGTTAAAAACCCGTAATATCGCAATTATACTCCGAAAATTTACAAAAATGGAGTTACTGTCCTTTACATTTGAAGTACTAAATTAAAGATCTCAATTTCATAAGGTAACTCGTCTATTTTCCCTCAATTTACAGAAAATTCAACAAAAGCAGCGATATAGGCGCAATGGTTAAATTTACTTTGCAATTATTCATCCCATTCGCCTTGTTAAAAACTAGTTTATCTGTGCTTTCCTTTCCTTATAATTCTAAATATCTAAAACTAGTTTATTTACATTTGCAATCTTGTATGATGCTTTTTGACACAAAGGAATCTTTTGTAGGAAACATGTGAAACAAAATTTACTTCATCAAACTTTGGAACTTGTATTTTAAGTTGAGTTCTTTTTAGTGACCCGGCAAACGCGTTTAGAAATAGTTCCGTAAGTTTAATGCATTTTGGTATGAGAATCATTCCACCTGTGTTCCCACTGGTTAAGTTTTGTATGCATTGGAACCAAGGAAAACAAAGTTTAGTAACTAGTTAACACTTTGCGGTCGAGAGGTAACTTTCAGGCAACACTTGGTTTGATGCGTCAACTCGAAAGGTGACTCTCAGAGTCAGGCACCAATGTAAGAAATGTACTAACTATGCATAAACTCGTCTTGAGTTGCTGGTTCGTCCGACGGCAAAAGGGTGCAAGTATTTTGACACTTGAATGCAATTCAAGAATCAATAAACCCAGAACTTATCTACATAGGGTAACAGCAAGTAAAAATTAGCATTATAGTACATAAAGTAATAATAGACTTTTTAAGAAAATTAAGTGTGTTCCTACGTGTTTTCATATTGTCTCTCTAAGCATTCGATCGTCGTTACTTTTCAGCTCAAGCAACAGCAGTTTGGCCAGCCACAGCTACGGAGTCGCAGACATATACAATGTAACGGTACGGATCTTCACCCACTATGAATCCATAACAGCCAATCTCAGTGTGTCCGTACAAGCAGTGGAACCCATTGAGAAACTGCATCTCAGACCCAGAATGGAGCAGTACGCCGCGCCACTGTTCGAGCGGAAACCTGGGACATCGAATGGCAGCTTCTCTTACTCAACAGATGCCATAGCGTTCGAGGCGTGGGTCTGGAGAGGATCGGACATCCATTTTCTGTTCGATTTTGGAGATGGGCAGACGGTCTTGGTTCCATCGGAGCTGAATGTGTGGTCTCTTCCGTGTGCAACTGTGAAACATCTCTACCATTCTGGTAAGTAGGCACTGAGTATTGGGTCCACAGAGTAAAAAAAAAAGGTGGAGAGGATTTGGCGTCATTTCGTGAGACGCAAGTTAGCAACCCCAAACTAGGCACAAACAAACCTAGTTTGCAGTGATTTTTCTACGGGGGATGCATTATTTTCAAATTAAGCAAACGCATGCTAAAACTTAAAAAATGACTATTTTTGCAGTTGTGGGATGCAGTACAAGTTCCAAATCGATAAAGGATGCTATTATTTCCACTTCATAGGTAAATTAAATTATAAAATAAATTATCGCCAAGTACTGGTACAAAGTAGTGTTTTGGAATAGCGCCAAATACTTCGCCAGTACCTACTTTTTAAGCGATTGCTTACTTCGCATTGCAAACCGGTTTTAGACTTGATCGCACCTCCACCTTCTTCTTTACTCCGTGTTTAGGTCTAACTAACACACGGAGCGGGTACGGAATAAGTTTTTATTCCAATGATTTTGAAATGGATCCTTTCTAACGATGATGAACTTCGAGCCTGAATGGACTGTAGTAGAGCGAATATGACGTCATAATCGTGAAACCAACATCTCAGACCGAATGGCCTCAGACAAGTGACTTCTTTTAAAAATTATGAATTAAAAAATACTCGCGATTGGCTGATGAATTGGGAAATGTGTTGCAGTGAAAATTTATTAATGGAATGATGTAAGTAACCACGTGTCTGAAGCCATACATGTTGGCCTCACTTTGATGTTAGCGTGATTATAACATTATGTTTTCTCTACTATGAAGGATCCATGATCGAAGATTAGGTCTAACTAACACACGGAGTGGGTCCGGAAGAAGTTTTTATACCAATGGTTTTTAAATGGAACCTTTCTGACGATGAGGAACTTCGAGCGTGAATGGATTGTAGTAGAGCGAATATGATGTCATAATCGTGAAACTAACATCTCAGACCGAATGGCCTCAAACACGTGACTTCTTTTCAAAATTAGGAATTAAAATATACTCGCGATACTCTGAATTGGGAAATGTGTAACAGTGAAAATTTATGAATGGAAGGATGTAATTAACCGTGTGTCTGAGGTCATACATGTTGGCCTCACTTTGATGTTAGCGAGATTATAACATGTTTTCACTACTATGAAGGATCCATGCTCGAAGATGAGGAATGCGCCCGCAACTCTGAAGTGTTTGTCAGGGCCTGGTCACTGACCTGTTACTTCTGGATTGGGCAAGGCAGTTTGTTGATTTAAAGCCAATTGAAGATTAAAAACCTGTGCTCCACTGCCATTTCTACCTGTTTTTTCGTATATTGTTCGTACTCAAATATGCCGAATTGAAGTGCTTTTGGTTATTTATTTTTTTAATTTTCCTTTATAACCCATTTTGAATGCCTATTCTTTGAAATCTATTTTAACCAATAATAAGTGGATAAGCAGCAAAAAGAAAAATTATATTTTTGGCGATATACAAATTGATTCTATAAGTAGAAAATAAAATATTTAAACATACTTAACATTTCTATAACGGCTTGAAAAAAAAAAAAAACACTTTTAAATATTAGTTGGGGTACAGAATGGCTTCAACCACGTCCATAGGAGGAAACCGATTTGTGCCTTCCATAAGTTACAGTTAGAGTTCAGTGGGCCTGGATGGGGTCCGCACATGTCAAAACTTGCAGTTGCGGTGTCAACCTAGCCTCGTAACGGCTATAGTCTTTCCACTGGTAATATCTCATGTTTGTTGGAGCCTTCTGCAAGTGCGGTTTGTGTTTTTCTAGCAGTTCGTCAAACCTGGCAATTGACATATGAAAAAGTTGAAAAACTTATCAATGTATTCCCTGAGCTTGCCTTAAGTACCCTTAAAAATAACCATATGAAGATCTGTGTTCATTAATAAGACGTACCCACATACGCCTATCCCTCCGTTTCATTCATAAAGGAGATATAACAACTGTAATTTCCTTTTGTCCTCACTTTAAAATTTTATACTTAACCCTTTCCACTCCGATGTCACCTCTCAGACGCCGACATAACGACCAGTTCTTTTGTTTCTCTGTTCTTTAAAATAAACGACAACAGCATGATCTTGTGTTTAGAACATCAATCTTTTTTTCAACTTGTTCTCTTGCAAATACAAAACAGATTTTTTCTCTTTATGAATATAAAAAAATCTGTGGAAAAGAACGTAAAGAGGAATTAACTGTTCCATAGAAAGAACACAAATCGCAAAGTGTTCTTGGTGTGCAAAGGGTTAAATAATAAAATAAAACTTTAAAAAAAAAATCAGACTGTTAAAGATGCGGGCGAAACGTCCGCAAATATGTGATCGTATATATCCGTATGCGGACCCGCATCCGCTCCGCATGTTAAAACCTTCACCGTCACACTCTAGGTCTCACAGGCCCGCGAGACATAGAAAACGCCCCACTTACTCGTCCTTCGTGATATGGTATTCCTCAAAGAGCTAGTCTTAACCCGGCAGAGGTCACGCTGTGCCTGAGAGGCACAATCCAAGACGAATCGCAGTGGAGGTGAGACGAAATTTCAAAGATAAGGGTTTGGATAACGTATTCTTGTAAATGGCCGTCCAGGGTTCGAAATTGGCGGTCGTTAGTCGTATTTTGCCATTCGAATCTCTGATCACCCTATTATTCCTATGAGCGAAATCATCTGGTCGAATCGAACATTTTTTAGTTCTTGTGAGCCTATCGTCTCGCCCCCCCCCCCCCCCCCCCCCCCCCCACCCCCCCCCACCCGATTCGATTCACCTTGCACTGAGCAGCGCAACCTCTGTAAGGTTAATAAAAGTATATTTTTAATTTAAGTGAAACTGGTCTGCATTTTATTTTGTTCCTTATCTTGAATATTCTTTTAATAAATGATATTGTAGCAATTACAGCATAAGTTTGGAATTAGGAATGCATGAATAAAATTGATCAAATATAGCATTCATGCAAAGATCAATTCATAATTTATAGTTTTCAATATAGCCATAGCTTTTTCTTAAGTATTGTAAAGGATAGTATTAAATATCATTCAGATTAATTTAATCTTTAGTGTACATACCACTCTTGCCAGGTCCTACAATGTAAACCCGCATGCAAAGTTTAGGTATCGAACATATATTACTCTGAACCTTTGTCAAAACGTTTCATTTTCAAGGAGAAATATAAAATATTATTTTCATTTTTTTTTACAGAAGGTGCATATCAAGTTTCTGTGACAGCAACAAATCCTTTAGATTCGATCAACCAAACTCTTCAGCAGCCATTTTATGTTCAATTTCTTCCTGAAGACCTGATGCTAGACAGGCAGTATTACATAATCCAATACATGGTTAATCTAAGCATCCATGCATCTATTTCTCAGGGAACAAATGTATCCTATAACTGGATGTTGGGTAACGATCAGCTTAGAGAAACAGGTAAAGCATCCATTGATGTAAACTTTATAGTGTATTATAATAAGGAGTAACTGGATAATGTAATTAAAGTTTCGAAATTTGCTGTCATCAAAATCGGGGTAATCGCGGCGATAATTCTGATTTTTAAAAACTTTACATCATTGATTATCTGTTGGTAATCAAGTACCTAACGAATGTAATCAATGCTAAAAAAATTGGTAGTGCAGTAGAATTCCAATTATCCGAACTCCAGTTATCCGGATCGCTTTGAGAAAAAAAAACAGGCAAATTCCAAATTTTAAAAGTTTCTTATTGATGAATGATATTATTTTTAATAGTCTTTAAATTACATTACATACTAAAGCAAAAATGAGGGGGGGTTACTAAGAAAAAAACTTTTTTTTTCGTGAATTATCCGGATGGGATCGGGTCTCATTTGAGAACCGGATAATTACAGTTCTACTGTAAATCGGAAATGAAACAAGCTTATTCCATCTCCTAAATCTCAAACCGCCCCTAAAAATCCCGTTTTTAATTAGCGCAGATTCCGTGAATAAAAAACTGTTTTTAGCTACTGAAGAGATATTTTCATAAAATGGTTAGGTAAATCGTGAGATTTTGGGAAGGGCGGCGATGCGTAAATAAAATGGCAGGAGGGCGCAATTTTCCAGCAACAAGAGCGGGCCGCCCTTCATAAACGCCTAGAGCTAAGAAAAGTTGACTAGAAAAAAACCTATTTAGCTATTCAAATTAATGAAACTGAGTGACGTTGAGGATTCGAAATTTAATACAGCTGATAGTACAGGATTATAGTTCTTAAATTGAAATTGCCCAGTTTAATCGTGCAGGATAATCGGATATCGAGCCCGATAATGTTAATTTTGTTGTGTATTATTAAAAACCAATTAGATGTGTATTCAGATATTATTTGGTGGTGTTAGACAGAATCAATATTTCTGGGGTTTCAAAACTGCAGTTGGTCTTTATTTTGTATTTGTGCGCATAAGGTCGTATATTTGCATTGTGAACTTTGAGCATATACCTAATAGGATGTATGTAAACAAAAATGTGTTCAAAAACCGTCATTTTGTTGTTGAATTTTTATTTTAAATGAAGGTACCATTTCAGGAAACTCTCTCTCCTTGCCGATCTTGAGGCCAGGTATACACATTGTATCAGTGGAAGCCCACAATAAAGTGACTGACTTTGCATACAAAAACATCATAAGGCCCATGGCTTCTTCAAAGATTTATGTGCAGGAGAAACTTCAAGGTAAAAAGGCTTTAAAACTTACCTTATTAATTTATTTTTACATGTAGTTTATAAAGTAATCTAGCACTTTATAATAAACCGTTTCATAATGTTACTCAAACTAACCAGTTTTTAGGGAATTCTAATTAATGACTTTAACCCTTAACTCTCGAGACTTATTATTATAATATCGACCGACAGATCGAAGGGGATCACTGCTGGCCATTTGGCGACAATCATTGGCGTTTTACCGCGGGGACCGTAAACTTACGAACATACCAATTTTACATTATAAAAATAATTAATTTGTGTATGTGGTGCGGTGCTTTTTGGAGTCGCCTGGAATCAAACTGGGGACATTACGTGTGCTACGCCGATACTCTACCGATCGGGCTAAAGTAATTACTCGAGCACAAGTGGAAGTATGGAGTATATAAAGTGACCACCACAATCTATATATATGAGATAACAAAAATTTCTCTATTCCGATACCATTAATACATGTTCCAGCAGAGGAGCATACCGAGCGTTAAGGTTTAAAGTCATTAATTTAAAAAAAAAAATTATACCTATATATTATTATATTATTGCTGTACTATTAACACTGAAGTAATTCAAAATTAGATACTATTTTTCTAGTTTGAGTATTTTAATTGTGTATTATTCTTTCTTCCCACAGAAATTCGTCTTTGTTTGGTGTATGATTCGAAAGAAAACTGCAGTGCCCATGAAATTGAACTTCCCTTGGATACAGAATTCAAGTTTGTTGCTAAAGTAATTCCACCCTCTGAGAGATCCCTCCGTTTTACTTGGCAACTTGGCGTTCCAGAATTAAAAAGATCCAATACACCAACAATGCAATTTCAATATCAAAACCCTGGAAGGTATCGTTATTAGTTTATAAATTAACATTTTATTTATTTATTTTGTATGTGTTTAAATTCAGAAAGTAATAAATTTGAAGAGATTTATATAGGTTTGTTAAAATCATATATACAATTTCAAGAGTACATTGAATAATTTATTTTTATGTTGGTTTATGTAGTTTTCATTTTAAGGTTATAAAGTTATAAATTGCAATGGTTTAACATTTGTATAAATAACTTTGCTGCATTTTTTTTACTTTATGTAATTTTTAGGTTTTTATGTTGATATAAAAGTCTAATTACTTCTACTTTGTTGAAGATTTAAATGAGAAACCAACTTTACATTGGATTTTGAATTAAAAAATTTAGTTTGTCTGAAGTATTTCTGAATATAAAAAATATATAGAGAGAGAAATTTACTATTTGAAAGTATTCAATTATGTAAAATTATAAAAAAGAAAGTATTATATTACTGTATTTTGCAATTAACTTGATATCTATATTTTACTCCAAGTATATTTCATGTAAAAAAATTATTTACTGTTTTAAAATTCTTCTTTCAAATGTAAATATACATTTTGTGAAAGTATAACACTCTGTTAATTCCATTTCAAAATTTAGAATTTTACATGCAATAAGACTATAGGTGATAAATTCAAATTATACATTTAAAGTAGTATGCACACATTATTTTTTTTTATTTTGTAGATATCATTATATTTTTTTCCATATATGTGTGCAAACCTAACATAAACACATGGTCAAATATTTAAAAAATTCTAAAAATAAAGTTTATGAAAAAAATATCTTTTTTATTAAGTCGAAAAAATATTTTCTGAAAAGTTATTATTTTGCAGTTTTTAAACAAAATAATATGTTTAAAAAACTGTCTTTACAGATTTTTGTTATTTGCAAAAGAGCTTTTTCGAAAAATAATTGGAAAAACGATAATTTCACTGGTCAAATATTTTTTTTTTAAATACTAAAAAATATATACATTACAAATCCCTAAAAACAAATTAAATTAGTAATATGTTTGAAAATACACTGTATAAAATTTGGAACAGAGTCTTCAAATAGATTTGAACTTATATGAATTTAAACTTAATCAAACGTGATAAAAACCATCACTGAGGAAAATTAGCTCAAAGTTACATATTCGGGTAATCTTGTAAGCAAAGCTTAATATTGATTTGCAAAAAATAATGAGTTGTACTTATGGTAGAAATATAATTTTACTGTCATTAGAATTCAAATACAATGAACATATAACATATTTAACATATAACATAACATATTTTTAATGATTGTGTCCCATATCCCTTTAACAGCTTTACCAAAAAAAAATTTATATTCTTAACTCTTCAAAAGTGGGTAGTTTTTTTTTAATTATATACACTTCGGAGGATAGTTAGGAGGTGTTATACGAGACCAGTCTTATGCTGAGCTTCACGCTATTCTTGATCATCCTTATTTGTATCAATTCCTTTTGTACTCTCCATCAACAACTAAAAAAAATTCTAAATTATTCATTTTCATTTCAGGTTCTTAATCAACGTCACAGCCCAAAACCACATTAGCAGTGTGTCTAGCCGGCCCCTTGTGTTGCATCTCATACAAAAGATCGCCAACTTGACATCCATCCATTGCCAAGGCCCGAATCTGGTGAAGCGCCTGATTACATTCAGGGCTCTCTATTGGTTTGGTACAAATCTAACTTTCCAATGGGATTTCGGTGATGGCTCTCCTGTTATAATTACTAACTCTTCTTTCGTTCAACACACTTACAACGAGTAGGCTTTCATTCATTTTTGCTATATTTTCTGAAAATTAATTAGATAAATTTTTAATTAATTAAAAAAATTATAATTTAGACATTTGTATTGTTTTTTGTTCTTTACTTCATGTTGTTAAATTTAGTAATTATTAAATCTGATAAAATGACTTCTCCTATAAAATAACTTAAACATCCAACCCTTATGAGAAATGTATATTTTAAAACTTAAACATGCTTTCTTATAAGATAAAAACTCGTCTTAACATTGCGTTAAGAATATTAAAATACGTATGTTACGTACACAATGCTACACAATAAAAATACATAAAATCTATACATGTTTTGGGAGATAGATCTCTCCTCATCAATAGAAATGAAGGCCTGCACTTTTCATTTCTACTAAGGAAGATGTATTTCCGGAAACATGTCTAGATTTTATGTATTTTTATTGTAGTTTTAAAATGTTGCCTTTGTATTTTAATATTAATGCTTTCTTATGCCACTGACGCTTATGTGGTTTTTGTAATTGTAAAGTTATTTTTTCTGCTTGGAGGTATAAATAATTTTTCCAGGGCATGAACTATTATTTTTATTATATTATTTTTATTTAAATTTTAATCCATTGTATTTTTAATATGTTGTATAACTCGGTGTCAATCTGGAAGATCCATGCCGATTCATCAGGGTTTACGCCGAAGGCATTGGACATGTGTAATTTGATTTAGCTGTTAATCAGCTAGAGAGAGACCATGTGACCTGGTCAGAGAGTCCTGATAAGGGAGCGGAGATGGATTTGTGAATCAGTCACTGTCCCCAACGAGGTGTGGTCGTCAGACGGATTACCTGGGCACTTGTTAGATAATTGCGTCGTACCTAAAGTGAAAGTAGGAATAGAATGTTGACGGGGACATAGTAAAACTTTTGTAAAATATTTGCAAGCAGTTAAATTTAAAATTTATTTAAAGATCAAATTGAATTAAAATTTAAAAAATAGCATAAAAGAATTTTTAGGATTTTAAAAGTGGGTGCATGAATGGAAAAACTCGAATTCCCAGAACATGATATCATGCCCAGGAGCATCAATTAATGATAACTCTATAGCTTAATGTTTTTTCCAATAATCAGTTAAATGTATCAATGTTATCTTCTAGAATTCAAATAGTCATTAGGAAACAAAAATGATTTAATATTTTATTATTATTTTTCTGTAATTAAGATACAAATACTTTTTAATTTTCTCAAAATAACTTGTGAAGATTTTAACTGATTTTTAACTATTTTATTTTAATAATTGGAAAACAATTAATATTTTTTTTAATTATATGCCTTTAATTTCGTATAGGGTTGGAGAGTACTGGATCTCAGTGAACGTTTGGAACAAATTTAGCCATGCTAATTTTACCAGCAATATGTTCTTTCTTCATCGTTTATGTCAGAAACCAGAAATTGCTTTCCTTTACAAGAAAGATAGAATTGTAAGTCTACTAAAATCATTTGTGAAATAAAATCCCATTTTATTCAAATTCCAAACATATTTACATTCCTTCTTATATTTATAGTGTAGTTATGTGGATGACATCCTAATAGAAGCCGAGATATCAACTAATTGTGAAACAAGTAACATCAAGTACACATGGATAGTTGAAAGGGTAGAAAATAGGTCTGCTGTGAATTTTGATCCTGCAGATGTGCTGCATCAGAGATATTTAATAATTCCCAAGTTTTATCTACAACCTGGACTATATACTATATCTTTAAAGGTAAGGCACTATTATAATTGAATATAGAAAATGCTCAAAGCTGTACATATAACCATTTAAGATTTGTACAATCTTAAAAATTATTAGGATCTTGTTTTCTTTTAACCTTAACACTGAACTTATTAAAACACTACAAATTATAAACACAATACTTATTAATTTTTTTTGAAGGATCTTTATAGGTTCTTTTAGTTTTCAATATGTCTACTTGCCTAGTAAATTTTTTAATTTGAATTATATTTTTTTTACAGAATTTTAATAATATATATAATTTTAACAAATATTGTTTAACTTTGGTCAGAGCATTTATTACATTTTTCACTTTATTTTTTACTTAGAGAAACCTGCATGTGGCACCATTCAAAAATATATATAACAAAATAAACATAAAACATATATAAACAAACATAAATTTATATCTAAACCATTTAGAAACCAAATTATTTTGTTGTATCAAACCAAATATGAACATTGTTATATTTATATAAACTATTCTTTTTTTTTTCTTACTACAGGTGGAAATGGTTGGATTCATTGTGTATGCTGAATCCTCAGCTACTATAGAAGTCCGATTTCCCAACATTATTGCTTTTATTAAAGGAGGATACCTTCGCTTAATGGGCAAAAATGATACAATTAAGTTAGAAACTAGCCTTCTAAACATAGAAGATCGTCTGCTTACTAATAGGTATGTTGAAGTACTGGTAATAAAATTGCGTGATAGTAAATAAAAAATACCTTATATCAGTATACATTTACATACACACAATCCATTACTAATGACTATTTCTGCATATATTTTTCAAATGTATTGCAATTGGAAGTGTTTCCATTTTTAAAACCTTCTGAGCATCAGAGGCATGTGGGATGGTCAGCTGTCAAGTGGAGTTAAGTCCAAAAACCCGAGATAATAAAATTTAAAGTTTGCAACTCGCCTTGGATATAACATGAAGTGGAATGACAGGCAACTCATGATTAGGTAATCTGTTGAACTAGGATCAACACCACTTAGCCAAATGATATATCTAGCTGCCTAGTAAAATTATATTTTATTTGAAGATTTTTTATCCACTTGGCACACGGCCCATTTTCATATATTTCTGACCATAGACCTCCAGTTTTCCATGCAAGCACGTAATTTTTAAAATCATAAAAATACTCTTATGTTACAATTTTTTACAAAAAAAATATATCGAAGTTTAATATGCGAAGTATGTATTTAAAATCGAAACAAAACCCCTTGTAGGGAAAACAATTTTACACTTTATATTTCTTTTGCAAAACATTAATATTTTCATAGACTATACCAATTGTTATATTATATATTGATTGTGTTTACCTATAATTTATGTTTCTACCTATATTTTATGTTTAAGTGAAGAGGGAGATTTTTTTTATATTATTATATGTACCAGTCAGGAAATCATAATAAAACAAATTAAACACATTTAAAAAATATATTCTTGATTGACATGCCTAACAATAACAATCTCCATACAAAAATAAAATATTTTGCAGTCTTGTATTCTTTCTTAGAGTTTTTTATATGATGTAGTTTATTGTAGTGTTGTATTTACAATATTTAATTTGTGTGTTTCAGCTATACCTGGAACTGTTCACCACTCATTCAAAAGCATTTATCCTGTTTCCATGATTCCATCCCCAGTGCCTTTTCTTCTACAGAATTCGACAGCTTTTACCTCTCGGCACTGTATTTCAATCCACAGTTGTCAGCTGTTGTGATCAATATGACCATTGGTGATGGACAGTTGACTCCACACACCTCTTCTCAAGTCATTGAAATTCAAAGTGCACCACAGGTTTTGTTGTTAGTTTCCTTCTTTATTACTTTTTCACTAGGTACAAACAAAAACATTAAAAAACTTAATTTTATAATTGTGTTGGTTGAAAGAGGGATTAGTGCGTACAATATCAGGAAAATTATATAATTTCTAATGTGAAATTGTGTGTCTTTAATGAATAAGTGCATTTTTAAATGTAGTCCTACCCAATGCCGTGAGTTACCTTAAAATTGCTTCTCACGCCAAACATTCCTGCGAATATTTGCAGAATCGTTTTTGTTTCTGTTCCGAAATGTGCCTTCATCAGAATAAGCGCAAGTGGCCATCTACTTTCCGATTTTAAGGCTGATTGAGCAGTTAAAAATGGTTCTCTACTGTAATTATAAACCTTGTTTATAAATAAAGTATGTCTGCATTTCTGCAATATACTTGTATCTAACGTCTGATGTATTCAAATTAAATGTGTTTTTTTTTATCTAGCACGTATTTTCGTGTTTTCTACAAACTATGTACTAATTTACAACCTAAGTTTTTTTTTTCATTATTTATTTATTCAATTATTTAAAAATTTATAAAACAAAAATTGAAAATTTCAGAATGAGTTTTATTTTGAGTTTTCCCGTCAGTTCAAATGAACAATTTTAACTGTTCTGGAAACGTCTGGGGAATTTTCAAATAGTATTAGATAAAGATGCCTTATCATAATATTCCTTTCCTTGCCATGAATGAAATTATCTTTTTGTTATAAATTTTTAAAAATTGTCATTTATTGCTTTTTTTTAACGCTTTGATAGGTTTGAAGGCACGTCATTAGTCTTTAAATAAAAATCCTTTACTTTTTGTGTATTTCTCAGTCTGTAATTTTTTTTTAATCTTTTGGAAAAGTTAAGGAAAGTTAGTTTAACGTTGAGTATCAACCTTTATAATAAAAATTATCAATCCTTTTTGTAACCCTTTCAGTCGCATTTATCAGTTATTAAATTACATTCTAATTTATCAATTTGGTTTTATTTAGTGTTATTTCAAACACTGCATTTTTTTTTTCCATTTTAGGATAGATGTTGAGTGTGATAGTTGTCATTACCAAGAAGTGAACCAAGCCACTAAACTTCAAGTAAAAGCGACATGTCGAAATTGCCTGAGCTATAATATAGAATATGAGTGGAAAATCTGGATGATTGAAGAAGGAAGACATAGAATGCATTTTAGTAAGATATTTATGTTTACAAGTTTCAGTTTAAAAAAAAATTGGAATTTTTTTTTTATTTGTTCTGGATTTTACTTTTAGTTTAATGATTATTTAGTTCTTATTTAGTAGAAATATCTTTAAACATATTCTAATTTACATAAAATGTATTTCTTTCTTAGGTAATTATAAGTGTGTTCAAGCAGATGGATCCACCTTCTTTATAGTAGCCCCTAATTCCACTTTAGTTCTGCCTGCAATTAATAATACATATTTGATGTCTGAAAATTTTCCAGACGATGTGGACAGATCTCATGATAGTAAGTATATCGAAAGAAATTTTTATGTGTTTATAAATAAGCCAAAGTTGCTTATAATCATTTGATGTGTTGTCTTTTTTAGATGTATTAATAGTTTTTTCATGCTTGCTCAATGCTTTTAAACACATTCTGCTAATTTAACAAAAAAAATCCTATAAACTACAAATTTATTGCATAAATTGTTTTAGCATATACGATTTAATAGCTAATACCTTTGTTCATAAGAAAATTTACTTATACTAATCTAAAAAAACATGTAGCAGTGTATTAATTCAATTATTTATTTTTAGAATCAATAAAATTATTACCAAATTTACCTAAAAAGTTAGCAGCATAGTCTAGCATTTATTCGCTTTAAAGACTCTAAAGTTTAATTAAAAAAATAATGAAGTACATTAACTTATGTCAGAGGTATAGATGATTCGATTTTGTTAATAACAGTACAGATAATATTATTTTTAAAAAATATAGAATAAGCAAGGTTTAAATTTTAATATTTAAGACGTTATTAACATTATAACTATTTACTATATTTTTAAACCAACAAATATACATTGAGGTTAATAACAGAAAGTTGTAATTTAAAGCAATTATTCTATTCAAAACTCTGTTATAAGCATGGCAAAAACGCACATTGTTAATATTCCTATAGAGTAGACCTTATTTATAATTTTATTATATGTTGCAGGAAGAGTTGTTTTTAGAGTAATGAACACAACATATAATTATTTTTCTGCATGATTAGGTTCTTTTAATCAGCTGGCAAGCGATGATCTTCCACCTTTTCCAGATTTACCAGGCTTTCCCAAAGATTCAAATTCAACAATGGGTACGTTTTATTAATTGATATTGATTCCAATAATACTCATACTTAGGATGTTTCAGAAATAATTTACAGGAATTTTTAAATTTCATGTAATAAATTAAATTACACATTGTTTTCGTTTTCATAATAAAAGTAATTAAATGTATATATTATTTAATGTTTTCATCATAACTAAATTTTGCTAATACTTGCAGTAGCTGTGCATCAACGTTCTATAAGAGATGTACCTCAAAATTTTGAAGATGATCCGCCAAACTTTTTTCCATACCAGCAATACCCTTTTGAAGAAGAAGCACATTATGACGAAAATTCTACACTTTTCAGTAAGTAATAGTTTTAAAATTATAAACTATTCTTGCACCTAGTACTATTCTACTTTTTTTAAAGGTCTTGGCAAATGATGAAACTGTTACAGTTGGAACATGCAACAAAAAAATATACTGCAAAAACAGTATACGACTTTGAAGTTAAATTTTGGTTTCTAACATTAGAAAAAAAGTTTAGAATGGATGTCGAAACCATTACAAATTATTTACTAATGTGCTTCGATCATCATTGTGTTCTTGCTTGTTAATAAATTATAAAAACATCAAACATTTACAAATACAAATAATGTCGATCAACTACAGGCTCTAGGCCCAGCAAGGTTGGTCCTGTCAATCCATCATCCTCACAATTCCCCAATGCTGATCCAATTGTTTTTTAAAACCACCCACCCCTGAAGAATTAACAACATACTCAGGCAAACCATTCCATTTGTCAATAACCCTATTAAAAAAATAATGCTTTCTAACATCCCGATTATGCTGTGACTTGTATAATTTGAATCCATGACCTCTAGTCACATTGGCAATATATAGTTTAACTATATTGACATAATTGATGCATATAACATCATCATGAGCTACAGAAATGGGATATTTTTAGAAATTGCAGAGATTAAACATAAAAATGGATGTTTTGTATTCATATATTTCAATGTAAATGTAATTTTTCTCCTTTTGTTTTAATTATTAATTTTGAAAAATACTTATTTCCAGATCTCACTTATCCAGACTTTCTACCATTTCCTCACAATGATCCCATCATGGGAAGCCCCGATTATCCAATTCCCGAAGAAGGAATACCTGGTGAAAGTGGAAGTGCTGTGGCCAGAGATCAAAGTAATTTTTTACTGTAATAATATTGTAATGAACACATCATTTAATTTCAAATGGAAATTTTAACATTTTTGAAGTACTCTAAATATTTTAAACTGTGGCTGAAAGTTGAAACCAAATAATGTCTTGAATTTGTGCACTCATAAATGTCATTTGTTTTAAATACCAATTAAAAAAGAGATTTGCCAACTAAATATAACAGTTAAAAATATATATTTATTAAAAGCAAAAAGTTCTACTTCAGAGAAGCGTAAAATTATTATTTGTGTAGTCATATGAAATTATTAATTAATCTAGAATTTTATTTTTAATATTGGGGCTAACTTTTATTGAGGAAATATTTTTCTTCGTTATATTTCATAGGGCAAACTATTTTTTAAATACTTATTTAAAACATAATTACAGTTGTTGTGGCTTTTAAGTAATATAACATTATAATGTTCACCAAATATCTAATAGACTGAGAATTAAATCAAATGTCATGCTACCGTAGCGACGCTACGACATCAGTGCCGCAAAAATTCTAAGCGAAACGCCTGTCGTCAATAGACCAAAGTTCAGCTATAATGTAGAAAAGTAAAAAAGTAGTGATCTTGCGATCGGAGGGTTGCCAGCTTCACTATAAAAATACTAGAAAGTCGTCCAGAATATCCAACAAATTATACTGGCGTGTATACGGGACTGGTGCACGATAAATCTGATCGGGGTCCAAAGTCCCGACGTCTATTGAAGGCGTTGGGTGCCAGTTCAGGTGTTTCCTCGTCATCTGACCATGGTTCTAAAATAACGAGGTGCATGTATGAATGTGTATGTGTTCCCAGGTCTTTCCTTCGAGATTGACCCCGAACCGTCGCCAATAGCCCACTGTGCAGCTCTAGTGCGATGTTAATTAACAAAACCAAGCCAAACCAATCAGCTATAATGCAACATGATTTAATCAAACCAAGCAAGACGAAAAGATGCCGCATTGGAGTTGCCACCGAGTTCTAAAAACTATCAATGCATAAACTAGCATTATGCAAATAGAGCACACACCGCAACTGAATAAAAATCTAATCCGGCGCGCTTCGGAAAAGAGATGAGATCGGAAGAAAGACAAGATCGGTCGCGGTGCACAATCGATCATGAGCTCTGATGGATTACTGACGTTTCCTTCCAATCTAATTTTCAAACTGTAAATAATATTGTAACTTAAATTTTCTATTTTTAGTAAAAATATTGGATCTCTCTCTCTCTATATATATATATCTGAGCATCATGATTTTTAAATATTTTAAAGTCTAAGTTGATTAGGTTCGATTATTAATAAATTTTATGCAAGTTTATCTAGTGTGAGGAACAATAATAAGACAATGGACTAGAAAATGGTGACCCGGACGTGATTTGAACACGCAACCTTCCGAGAAAAAATTTACTATGCAGTTTAGAGTCATTCTTTAGCTGATTCAAAACAAATTTTAAATTTCCTTTTCTAATTTTATGCAATAGATATGCTGTTAACTGGAAGTACAATAAGCATACAAACCCCAACTAAATAATACAAAATATGGTTTAAGATTTTGATTTGTTTCTGAAGCCTAAAAAGTAAAATAGGACTTCCATGTTAGCATTTTATAGTTAATTTAAGAACACAAACTGACTATTTATGCATATATTTATTGAATATTTAACTACATGTTCAATATAATTGTAGGTGCTCAACGATTCAAAGTATACCTCTCGGAAAATGAAGACGATATAGAGGAAGGGGCAGGAAAACCTAGAATTGATGGGAATAATGGTGAGTGATTAAAATATTGCATAAAAACATGACCAACTTTTATTCCTTCCTCTCGGAAAATTTAAAATGTTACATTTGCTTCCTACTAACTAATTTTATCTTTGTTTTATAGTTTATGTCCATACTCAGACTCAACTTGGAGATCCTGTACGTGACAGTACAATGCATCAGAGACCCTCTATTCCCCACCTTTTAAATAGACCAAGAGTTCCTCTAACTCTTGACAACAGCAATTCAACCACAGGTTTCAATGCGGAGTATTTCATTCTGAAACCTGGAGTTTTGAAAGTGGGCAATTCCTATTTGGTTGAAGTTAGTGTGAAGGACAGAGGTGAGATTTGTGTTATTTCTTGATTTTCGAGTACCTTACTTTAAATTCACAACGTTCTCAGTTAAGCCACCCTACAAATGCTCATAGGTTTGATTTTTAAGAAATAATAATATAAAAGTTTGCCACTTACATAGCGTATTAATAGGGCAAGTTCATCTTGTTCCATCAGCCTGGTTCAAATATTGTCTAATGCTTATATTTTTATCTGCAAAACATAAAGAAACATTTAATTTTATATATGCATGGGAACATTAATTTAAAACCTGATTCTCTCTTTTTTTAAAATACATCTTTAACATTAAGGATTTTTCATTTCTTGAAATGGGTTTGAAAGGTCCTTTTCTCTTAATTTTATTACACTTAAAATTACTATTGTATAACAATATATATATATATGTATATATATATATATATATATTGTATATTGCATATGCACTAATGTTAATATTTAATTTAAGTACACATTTTTTTAACATATTACTTTACTTTTTGTTAAAACGGGTTTGGTCATATAAAACTATGTTTAAATGATAAGTATAATATTTTCAAAATAACTTGACTAATATTTATAAATACATTTTATAGTTTTTATAAATATATTTTATAGTTTTTATCAATCAGTATATGCAATATTTTTTTCACAATGGTAAAATTCTATATATACATACAACTCTTATCTAGACTACATAACTCATCTATATTTTTAAAAAAAATCATTTATAATAATTTTTCATAATTTAATTTGTTAATCAAAATATGTAAATCATATTAACATTTTTAAATAATTGAAAACTTATTTTCTTTACAAAATAATTTATTTTATTTTCAGATTCTAATCTTAAAGGGTCAGCTATGGAGTTTTTCAAAGTCAATGCAGGACCAATAAACGGTCGTTGCACATTAATGCCTGTCAAAGGGCACAGTCTCAATTTCAACTTTCGCCTGCATTGTTTAGAGTGGAAAAGTGAGAACCAGCCACTCTATTACGAGATAAGATATTCTCTTACCCAAGATGACAAAGGACATTTGATTTATTTCGGGCTAAATAGAAATGTGAAGTTTGTTCTTCCGTCGGGATATGGTTCTGATTCTTTTAATGGTAAAATCGCAATATTTAATCTCATTATTGTAATTTA
Organism: Troglohyphantes excavatus; assembly: GCA_963932185.1. Taxonomy (NCBI): domain Eukaryota; kingdom Metazoa; phylum Arthropoda; class Arachnida; order Araneae; family Linyphiidae; genus Troglohyphantes; species Troglohyphantes excavatus. The sequence goes on along the minus strand of OZ010677.1, from coordinate 53,352,760 downwards.
AATTTTTATATTGCTCACCAATTTTTTTTTACTAAGCATGAGTTTTATTTAATGGTCCATGTGTTAAAAATTAGTTGTTTCTGTTTTAACGCTAGTTGTATGTTTTCTTCGGCTTTTTAGATATTTTCTATAACGTATTTTAAATTTGTAAGAACTTTTGGAAACTTACAATTAGTTTTGATTAGCTTTCTTTTTTTCTTTCAGTGTACCTGAATGTAATAATTATAGATAACTTGGGTTCTTCTACTAAGGTTTGCTCTTTAATCCGTGAAGTCGATCCATTACCAATGAATTGCACTTTGCTACAATATGTGTAAGATGTTTTCTATTCATTTTGCTAAAAAGAACAATTGTAAAAAAAAACTGTATTAATGTACGATGTTGTACTTGATAAATTTTAGAGATGTTTGGATTGTTTAAAAAATTATATTATTTGGTTCCACAATTCAAAAACATTTCTTTTATGTTTTTAAACTTATTCTTTGTTCTTTTCAGGTATAATGAAACATTTCACTCTGATTCTCAGTTAGCAAGGTATTTGAATGAGAAGCAAAATCAAGCCCTCTTCCATAGGATTCATATTCTCTCAGTATCGCTAAATAATTATTTCTTCGCAAAAGGCATAAATAGCAAAGATAAAATTTTGAAAGAGCAAATTAGGTTTAGATTTCTTGAACTTATCGAAAATGTAAAAATCCTTAGTAGAGTAAGTAATGTTTATAACATGATCATACTATTTATAAAATGTTATTACTTTTTAATTATCCGCATATTTTCAATCCAGATTTAATAAAGATATTAAATATAATCTTTAAATATTTTTTGTGAATGAAAATAAATTATTATAGATTTCTTAAATGATTTAAACCAATAGTTTTAATGTTTGGTGTACAATTAAAAATTATTTTATTTAACTTTGCTTTAATGTATACTTTAAAAAGCTTTTATTCCTCAATTTCAGCTATCATTTAGGCTACACTTATATCGTTGTTTAAAAATAAACATATATATGAATTATAAATTTTTATATTTTTTTAATAGGCTGAAGCTGTGCAGGCCCTCTCCTGTTTAAGTGAAATTATTGTGGATGTTTCTGAAGTAAATAATCTTTTTTTCTATCCTTCTAAAAAGTTAATAAATTACTTTTTAATTTTTAGCTTTCTAATATCTCATCTGTATGATTTTAGATAACCATGTTTGATCTTCAAAAAGTCTATAACACCTACTTAAAGTTTTCCGATCTGAGGTCTGAACTGAAAGGATACAGATCTGAAGATTTGAAGCATGAATTCATGTCGCTTTTATCACAGTTAATTTACTCGGCTCATTCACCTCATCTCTACAATGGAGAACTGATTAGAATCGGAAGGGATCGCTTCACAGTGAAAATTAAGGTTAGTCCTATTTTATATAGTGGTTAATGAATGAGTCTTCAAGAAACTTAAAAATGATCTCTTTTATCAAGAAAGTATATATTATATCTAAAATAAATTTTAGTTAATACAAAAATAAATGTTTTTTTTCACACAGTGAAAAAGAGTAATAATAAACTTATTCAAGTCTAAAAGGTACACTAAATTAATGTGACAATTTCAATTGAATTTAGTTATTAATAATAGCTAAATAAAATATATTTGAATAAATAATATGTAATAATACATAAAATGCACAGCTGTTATAATATTGAAGTTAATTAAAGTAGCTAAAAATAATTAGATGTAATATCACTGCCTCTTAATTTTGAAAAATGGTTAGATACTGTAGACAGCGCCTGAGCTGACATAGCCGTGGACATTGGGACATGGCAAATATAATGTGCATCAGTTCCAGAATATTTTTGGTACACAAAAGGAAATAATGTGACAACCCTATCATTTCCAGATCGTTATAGACATTATTTACCTGAAATCTTTAGAGCGAGTGACACTGAATATGCAAGCCACCAAATTAATATTTTATAATTACTTTTAAGATCAGTAAAATTAAGTAGTTTTTAAGGACCTCTCGATAATTTTTAAGGAGCTCCTAAATTTTTTGGCGCTGTTAGCAGAGAACCCCACATTGCTTGGTGCAAAATTGGCACATAATCACATGTCAGTGGGGTTTTGTAGCAAGTTGGCGCAGGATACCACTTCCGGAAAACTCTTTCGCAGAATTCCCATCCCTTAAAAATGCTACATTCTTCTGAATTTCCTCTTTTTTCTAGAATGAGCATCGATTCTGTGAGATGTTGCTCTCGCGGAGTGGCGCGGGTGTACCGGAAGTGACGGAATGCATAGGAGAGAGTGTTCGGTTGTTTTGGAGGGAGAGAAAGGAAAAAACGGAAGGACCGAGGGAGAGTGTCGGGTGTTCGGAATAGTCCGGTGAGTTCAAGACTGGCGTCCGGTGATTTCAGGACTGGTGTCCGGTGAGTTCAAGACTGGCGTCCGGTGATTTCAGGACTGGTGTCTGGTGATTTCAGGACTGGTGTCCGGTGATTTCAAGACTGGCGTCCGGTGATTTCAGGACTGGCGTCCGGTGATTTCAAGACTGGCGTCCGGTGATTTCAGGACTGGTGTCCGGTGTTTTCAAGTGTCCGTGTCCGGTGTTATCAAGTGTCCGGTGTTAACAAGTGTCCGGTGTTTTCAAGTGTCCGGTGTTGTTCTGAATTGTCCGGGGGTTTCAAGAGTATCAACGAACCAAGACTTTGCGCTGGGACAAAGTTTACAGATTCTTCACAAAACAACAAACAAACTGAGATTTTTCCAACAACGAAGTGTCGTGTATTATAATGAAATACCACGGACTAAAAAATCGAACAAAAGAGATCAAAAGTTAACTTTTTTTTTTCTGACACTAAATACGTCCATTCATGCTTTTCTCTCCTTGCCAATTTATACTTACGTAAAACGGTCAAAAGTTTGGACACGATCAACGTAAAATCCGGAATTCTACATTTCAATAATTTTAATGCACCCGGAATTCTGAATTCGAAAATTTAAAAAACTCAGAATTTCGGGTTAGACACAGAAAAATACCACACATGTGAATTAGTAAAAAAAACGTTTGTCAAAAATTAAGGACCTTAGTCGAAAATTAAAGACTTTAAGGGTCCTTAATTAAGGACCTACCTAAATTAAGTAGTTCTTAAGGACTGTGCGAACCATGTCCTATTGTTCTATATATATCATCTTTAATGTATTTTACAGTAGTGAATAAATGTAAATTTTATTATAGGAAATTCTACAAATGAGATTGAAAATTGAAGAACCAATTGCAGTAGAAGTTTCCCATACTTTCACGAGTGCCCTTTATCTTTCAAGTTTAAAACAGTCACAGAAGCCTTACTTTTTGTCTCTAAAAAGTGCTCAAGTCCAGTTGTTGGATAATTACAATCTGATTTCAAGAAATGCAAAGAAAAGAATAAAAAAGTAAGCCACCTATCTCAATTATTTGGATTGTTAAAAGAGAATGTCATTTTTTTTAAAATTTGCATTTGCCCAATCACAAAGTTAAATAACCTTAAATATTATCTTTCTATTTGTATAATTCATAAATCTTCTATTCTGTGTAGTATGGATATTTCCTTTTAGTTCTGAAAAAGAATTTTTTTAAAAAGCATGGTCACCCTTTCGGATTTTAAACAACTTGTGTGGGGCTAATGAGAATATGCAATTTATTGAAGATTGGAATAGGAAACATATAAACAACGACAGAAGACATAATTTGAAAAAAAATCCTGTTTTTTTTTTTACACTCTCTGTTTCTAGAGAACATGTTTAATTACTATTATGTCTGCCGCACTGGTATCCATAAATTATTATTTTAACTGAAATATAAGCATTGCTCATAATTTTTCATTTATAAGGCAATATATTGTATTATCGTAGCGTTAATACTTTGTTTCTATACAAAGCTTGTATTGCAAATTTTTTTTAAGTAATTGTAAAATCAGGGAAATTTTTGTGACACTATCAGGGAACTTTTTTTCTAGGATTTTGTTGCCAACCTGACTAAAATTATATATTTTCTTTTTAAACATAAGTTTGTTTTAAATTTTGATGTTTTTTAAAGGTGCTCTGAAAAGGATTGTGAAAATTGTACTGCTCTGATTGCACAAGAGTTTGATTATGTTTCTATGCCCCACTACATGAATTTTGTACAACAATTTCCTCCTAAGAAAACTTCTGTTTTGTTGATATTCTTAAATTGTGATAATTTAGAGAATGTGCCCAAAGATAAATCATTAAATTTTACTGTCAAATTTGCTCGTAACAAAGATTATCAAGTAAGTTATAGTATATTTATATTTCTGTATTATTAATTTATAAAAATTATTTTGTTTATAATTAAAAGTTAGTTTATATCTTTATGTAATTAAATTAATTTCCTACAAGTAAATGAAAGTAATAGTAATATTACTCAACGTTTAAAATGTACTATTTCAAATATCAGAGTTAACTAAGAATCATAGACATAGGAAAAAATAAAAATAGGATTTATAGACATAGGGAAAAATTCAAGAAGATGTACATCATAAATCATTGCTTGTAAAGTGTTTTATAAGTTTTCATTATAGACGATTATTAACATTGAGATTTTTTTTAAAGATAATGTTAACTGTTTGATATCAAATCCTATATATAGAATATAGTGAAGATAAAAATGAAAAACCTATTTAAAATATGCTGCTTACTAAAATGAATCCTCTTGATGGTTTTACCGTTATGTCTTGTAATCGACTATATATGTATTATATAAAACAATTTTTTTTAATGAATGCTAACTTTTATGTTAAATTTCAAGCATGATAATTCATAAGAAAGGTATTAAATTTACTAACTCAACTTTAAAAAAAAAAAAAAAATATCTTTGTTAAAAAAAACATTTTAAAATGCTATTTGTGTTTAAAGTGTTCTATAAAATGTTTTTTAACTTTAAATTATCGTTTCTTACTGAACTTGTTTTGTTTTCAGTCCCCTAAGAAAACATTATTACAAAAGAATTATGCACATATTCAACAAATTAATATAACAGAAGATGATGTTGCTCATTCTTTGGTATTTCACATAATTCTTGAAAATAAAATGAACGTAAGTGAACACAGTTACCAAGTGGAAGTTATGTTTAGGTAAGAATTACGTCGGTTTGATAAGTTTGTAAATATAACTTACTCAATAAATTAAACACACTCTAATGTTTTGATTAAATGTGTTCTAAATGCACTACATATATTTTTAATGAATGTTATGCATGAGCAAAAAGAGAATTTTTTTTTTTTACAAATGTTTGAAATGTTTTCATTTGTTACTCGTATAACTAAAGGAAACCGAACCAAACATTTGTAAAAAAAAAAGTTTGGGCATTTTTCCTTTTCAGTCATGTATTGATTTTCCTTCTGAATTTTGAGTTCTCAGAAATACGTAATTATTTAAAGATTGTAATTTAAATTATTCATTCTGAAAAATTATATAATAACTAAAATACACAGAATTATAATCAATATTTGGTTATAAAATTTATTATAAAATTTATAACCAAATACTGATTTCAATTCTGTGCATTTTTTAAGTCTTGTATCTTTTACTCAACAACTCTGAGAAGAAGAACATGGACTTCTTCATATTAGTGGCCCAAACTGTCACTTGTAAGTAGGGATGAAACGGATATCCGGTAACTATCTGGTATCCGGCCTATCCGGCTGCTTTTTAACTATCCGATATCCGGCAGTAAAGTGCCGGATATCCGATTTTCCAAGCCGGATATCCGGATGAATAAAACATCGAATATTTTTTTTTATGGCGATCAATTTTCTTTGTTCTTGCTTTCAGTATTTTCCTGAAAATTTGCCAATGTTATTCACAGTGTGCAGATTCTCCCTTTAACCAATAAAGACTTTTAAAAAAAAACTTTTTTCAAATTTTTATCTTTAAAATTATATTTTTAACGAATCGTTATGGTGGAGGGTCATCACATCTCACAACTAATATAAAGTTGAATTAAAAAATAAATTTCTCAAAAGTTTAAGCAAACTTGAGTTTTCATGTTTGGAATGAAAGGGCATATGGTAAAATTACAATTATTCAGAAATTAAGTGTAAAATGTACAAAACATACGACCATTGCTAGCAGCACCCTAGAATAACCCTTTGTAAATAAAGTTTTTTGAATGTTTATTCAATTTTGGTATCACTTTAAAGATAAGGAATTGGGAAATATTACAGAATAAAAAATATTTCTCAATTTTTGACCGATTTCCGTTTTTTCTAGTGTGTACGATGAACCGGATAGTGGTTTTGCCGGATACCGGATATCCGGCGCACATTACAAACCGGATATCCGGTATCCGGCAAAACCACTATCCGGTTCATCCCTACTTGTAAGTTTATCTAAATGCTCTGTGTCAGTCCTTAAAGAATGTCTAATTGTTTGAATGTCAGAGACTCAGCTGTAGAAGTTGTGTTAGTCTCCGGAATAGCGCTCACCACATGGGCCCGAAGCCTTGTCTCAACCTGTGCAATTTGTCAGGTGAGCAAAGTTTCAGGTGTATTTGATGCGTGCTAGTCTGCAAGGGCGATACGACTCAAGCTGCGTTATGACTGAAAACTAGTTTATACTGTGTTCCATACAATGAGATCTTGTATATGATAACTGTACCAAGTGAAATGACATTGTTTGTATAATATAGGCCTGAATACAGTATCCAGAGTAGAATTGATGATAGCCTGGTTGACATGGCACCAGATTCAGGATTGGAAGGTCTCGAGTTCAATCATAAGAATCTAACCAAAGACGTACCATGTATAGAGGAAGCTGGGGCACATAAATCTGCTCAAATGTCCTTGAGCTGATTGTGGTGTACAAGTTTGGAGATTAACGTTCTTATTCAATCCTCTTCATCTGACCATGTTTCAAAATCCGGAGACAGTGTTCACCAATCTTTCTTCTGTTATAAATCCAGAACCATCAACAATAGCATCTGTAAGAGAACCAATGAACTAAGAATGAGTAATTACAGAATTCGAAATTGAATGCTAAGAGTTTAGCCTTTTATTAATATTAAAAGATTTTAAACATGCAACATATTATGGCAAACGATTTAACATCCTAGTTTGTTGACTGTATGAGAGTGCAATGAGAAATTATTTAAATATTTGGTATGCAATCCAGATAGTTGGGCCTATTCTAACCACCTGAAGATTTGTCTCAACCTGGTAATAATTAATAGGTGAGCAAAGTTTCAGGTGCCTAGAGTTTGCTTACGACACCTTTTCATAGCATTTATCCTCATTGTGTTAAATATGCATGTATTTACTCTTGTATTAATAAACTTATATAAAGGCTTTGATAAACTATTAGTAGAATTAACTTGACCAATTCAGTCTACACATGGCCGAATTACAACCTATATACATAACTGATTTCAATTTTGTCCTTTTTTTATACACTTTAAATTATTTTTATTTAATGATTATATTCATGTTTTAAAGGTATGGAAGTTGGCCTACACCTAGAAAATACAGTTGGAAAGAGAAATTTTCATTTGATGCCCAAGAACGCAGTTTTTTTATTCATAGAGATTACCTAAAAGGTAGTAATTTTTTAATATTTTCAAAAATATTGCTTTACTTTTGGAACAATAGCCACTTAAAAATTATTTTCAAATAATTAATTTTCATTAAGGTTAATTATGCTGTCACGTCTTGACTATTTTATTTGCACAAAAATTAAGCATGTATAATATCCCCTAATATAATAAAATAATTATGTGTTTGATAACTGTAGTCACCATCAAGCTAAATCTTGCATTGCATAAATCAAATTTTTCATTTAGTTTAAAAAAAAATAAAAACTGAAAATTAAGTTGTTGCACATAAGTATCTAAACAGATTTATTCTTCTTTTAAACTGCAACAACTGTAATGCTATTTAAAAGCATTCAAATATTTCAAAGCTCAAGTTCTCGGTTTAGCTCAAATTTCTTTGGTTTAATAAAACAGCTGTTTTTTCTATTATATTTGTTTATTTACCAAAATATGTTATGCTAAAAATACATTTATAAATAATTCATTAATATTAAAATTACTTCATCAACTCACGACTCATTTTACTGATTTTTCCTTCTAGTTCCTGGAATGTATTACTTTGTCTTATGGACTTTTGATGATGCTAGTGTTGTTCCCAGTGATATATTTGGCGGATATAATCTTTTTATATGGAAAGATGTGTGCCTTGGTAAAGCACGGGGCATGTGGTCCTCCCAAGCCTGCTTTTCTCTAGAGACTTCGGATTCTCGCTGGACAGACTGCAAGTAGGTCCTTTATTATTAATTAATCGAAATGGTAATAATTACAAAATAATATAATAAAGATTTGAAAAAGGTGAGAAACACTTCAAGAAAAAATTTGCTAAAATAAAATTAAATAATAGTATTTTTTTTTTTACCATTTATTGAGAATTGTTCAGAAATTAAAGCATTTCACTAAGTATTGACATGCGCCAACTTAAATAAGTGGTAATAGGTATAAATGTTAATATTTCTTTTAGATTTTTAACTTTTGTTTAAAAAAAGTAAAAACTAAATAAATGTTCTTTTGATCTTGAAGCAAATTTTACCTTTTGCTTAACTTTATTTTATTTTTCCCTTTTAATTTTTTTTTATTTAAGAAAACTAAAGACATTGTACACAATAAAAACCCTAGGAGTGGGGTGTTATTAAAATTAATTATATAAGACATTTGTTTTATAAACCTTAAGTTTATATTTTAGGTACGAATAATTAAAAGAAGTTACTGATTTTAGCACTTGTAATCGATAATCCCATTACCTTTTTTTTTTAAATTTTACAACATATATAAATACATTGGCTATTTATTAATACAAAAATATTTGCAGAAAGTTTAAGCCTTTTACATACTTTTCCCTTCTGATAGATAGCCATGGCATCGCTCAAATGTGAATTGACGATTTTCCCATCCATGCCCTTAATATTTAAATGTATAAAAATACTCTCTTAATAAATTTTGTTTTAATCTAAAGCTATGAAGAGATACTTTTAAACACCATATCTACTAAAATAATTCATTTTTTTTAAGGAATATGTTTTAGAAATACAAATTATAGTCCCTTGCAGAGAAAACACATTTACAATACTGATATTTATTAATGATGAAACAGTTATCCGGAATCCGGCTGATTTTTAACTATCCGGTAATTATCCGATACCCGGAAGCAAAGTGCCGGATATCCGATTACCATTGCGGTTTGTTGGTGTTTAATGACACAAGAGCCAAACTGGCTAAGCTGCATTAAAGATTTACATAGTTACGAATCTTCAGAATTTTGAATATAATTGATTAACCATTCCGGATATCTGGATGAAAAAAACAAGCCTAGATTTTTTTTTGTGGCGATCAATTATCTTTTGTTCTCACTTTAAGTATTTTCCTGAAAATACTACCAATGTATTCCGTAGACTGCAGATTCTCTCTTGAATTTTTCTCGGTGGGCTAGTAGTAAAATAACTTTCTCGTTAAAACCTGACCAAGTGCGTTTCAGACACAGTGGATTAATATCTCTTTTGAAATTATTTTTTATAAAATGTTAAATAGTTATATATCATTTTTACAATATATGGCCACACAACTTAATGCAATTATATCTCTTTCAGTTGTGGTGCCCAAGAAATCACTGCATACTCTATTCCGATACATTACACCACTTTCCTAGTACCTGCCAAAGATCTGATGGAACCTTACTTCAATGTTTTACCTTTACTGACATTCATTTTCATTTCAATTGCATACTTCCTATTATTGGTTATGAATGCGAGAAGAGACGGAATGAAGAATTTAAGCAGCTCTCCGTTACCACTTGGGGATAACAATGCAACTCATAAACAGATGTATTTGATATGTGTGAAAACGGGGATGTATTTCTCTTCAGGAACAACTGCTTCTGTAAGGATTTTTCTACTAATATAAAAATATCTTCAAATAATATCTGAACATATGTCCTTAGGTTATTTTTTTTTTTTTTAATAGGTATTTGTAGTACTTCATGGGACAAAAGGAATGACTGAAACAAGACAGCTTATTGATTCGAAAGCAGAAAGATTTTCGTTCCAAAAGGGCTCTGTGGACCTTTTCCTTTTAAGGTTAATATTAGTTAAAAGTTTTTTCCTACAACATACTTTTTACGTACCAAGAAAATATAATAGTAAATATACTGTATAACCATGGAATTGGTATATCTTTGTAAAGTGTATGTAATATTTAATGCGAGTATTTTTGTCCGACTACTTAAAACATTCAGTTTATTTTTTTAAAAAACGTCTTTCTTTGAGTTAACATAACTTGGTTTCAAGTGATGGACTAATTTAAAAAACGATTATCACACTACTAAGTAGAAGCTACTACATAGCTACAATTGCGTGATGAAAGTAGTTAGTCATAATGAATAAAATGCAGATGATAAATTAATGTCAACATTAATACATATATTATCCGCACTAAACATATATAAGTAATTTATTAAAATTTATCTTTTTCAATTGGGAAATTTGTAATTAGGAACCTTCATTTTAAAAAAAAGGGATGGAATTATTTAAATCGTCAATAATATCCCTTAGTCCATACTAATTCTATAAGGGAACATGTCATTTTTTTAGAGGAAATATTGTTAAAATTCAGTGTTTAATATAATAATCCTTGATATGAAATATTACACAAAAAACGTATCTAAGCTCCCTGAAGACTATACCTATTTAATATATAATTTTTGAGTAATTAAAAATCTACAATAGTATATGAATAATTAAACATTTAAAACATCCATTTTCCAAATGTTTTATATACTACATAAATTCAAATGGTTTTTTTTTATGTTATTATAAATTTATAAAACTTTTTTAGCACTGAAGAAAATCTCGGTCCACTCATAAAACTAGAAGTGTGGCACAATAACTATGGATCATCCCCATCTTGGTATTTAAAAGATATCACGGTTAAAGATTTAAAGACAGGTTAGTCTATTTCAATTGCTTTTTACTTGTGGAAGGCAATGTTATACAATTACTATCTAAATTAATAACTACACTTTTGAGATAGTTCTTGGTTAGCCTTTTCAAAACTTAAAAGCTATACAAATTGAGAGATAGTTTGCAGAAGACTTTGAATTTTATAACCTGAATCAAATTGGGTGATATGGAATACTTGGAATTCAATATTGGCAATGGGACTAAAGTCATAGGTTCAATTTATACAAATCACAACTTAATTGGGAAAGTAATAAGCATTATTTTTATAATAGGGTGATAAACAAATGAAATAGCTTGGCAATTATTCAGGAGTGGGTAAAGGCGTTCAGCTGGTAATCAGAGGATTGCTAGTTCCAAGCCAGTGTGATGAACTTGACATAAAAAAGTCAAAAAGTAGTGATCTTGCGAACTACAAATTTTCTAGAAAGTCGTCTAGAACATCCAACAAATTATACTGGCGTGTACACGCAACTGGTGCATGATAAATCTGATTGGAGTCCAATGTCCTGATGCCTATTGAGATTGTGTTGGGCGTTCAGCTGTTGTTGTCCCGTCATCTGACCATGGTTAAAAAATACGAGGCATCGTTCCCGAGTCTTTTCCTTTGAGATGGGTCCCGAACCATCGCCAACTGTGCAGCTCTAGTGCGACGTTAATTAACCAAACCACAAAAAAAAAAAGAGTGGGTAATTTTTGGACCAGCATTGGGGGAACATTAGGATGTGCTAGACTGAACTAACCTAACTGGGGTGCCTGTAGTTTGTCATCAGCATTTGTATTTAAAATACGCAGCCCAAGCTCGTGCATAGACTTTGTTACTGTATCAACACTTGCATCCCCCATAATACTAAGCTTCCCTCCATTGTTTTGGAAAGCTTACAACATTCAATTATGCACAAATTTAAACTCTATTCAAAAGACAAACATGATTTATCTCTCTTATCCAGGGTTAGAGTGAAAATAGTTTCTAAAATAGTATGTATTGTTAAAAAAAAATAAGTGCAAATAACCATACCATTAATAACTGTTCTGACAGACTATTTGAAAATAAGATAGAACATTCATAACCATGTTTACAAACTTAAAAACAATTTTGGTTTATTGCCCAAATGGGTATTTAGTTTTTTATATTAGTAGTTATTTACCTTATTTTTTTTATAATGCGCCAACCATCTCCTGTGCAGATTCTAGTTACAAGTTCAACTGTTGCAAGTGGATTTCAGCCGAGAAGGGAGATGGTCAAATCGAAAGAGAATTGCCAGTTTGTGATACCACTCCATGTTTCAGTTCTGTAAGTAAAAAATTTTATGTTAATACTTTGTTCATAAGTGCTATTTTTTTTTCATTTTGTAATGAATAATTAAAAGATTTGTTCAAAATGTGTTCATTTTACAGGTTCTCTTAGACAACTTCATTACCTATATTCATGATTATAATATGTGGAATTCTGTGATTTGCGGATCGCCAGCATCTTTTTTCACTGGTGTTCAGAGACTTACCTGTTGCTTGTGCTTTTACTTTAATTGTGCTTTCCTGTCTTTAATTTTACAAGAAGTATTTGGAAAGGTAAATATTTATCACTTATTTTATAAGAAGAAATTTTTTATTCAAGATTCAATATATAAAAAGGGTATCTTATATCTTAAAAAATTATTAGTAATTGTAATTAACATATAAAATTTATAATATATTTTTAATCTTTAACTTTTATAATCAAGTGATTTGTCAAATTAATGCTTTGTAACCCAAGATTCCCAATTTTTTTTATTTCTCAATCAAATTTACTTTAATTTTTAAAATGAAAACTAAAAGTACAAATTTAACAAATCCTGGATAGGATATTGAGCTGTCGCTGCTGATATACGATTTGAGAGCTGTCGGCCAGGAGTAGAGGTTTTTCACCAAACGTTGTTGACAAGGCCCTACATAAACTTAAAAATCCACTTAAAAATTCTAGTCTATCTGAGCGCTCTAATGCTTTGGTTGTTTTACCATATTATCCCCAGATCAGCCATCAAATTTCTAAAATTCTCGGTAGGTTCGACATGCGTTCCATTTTTTCACCTATCAATAAGATCACCTTCACACAACTTAAAGACTCTATTGACGACCTTAATAACTGAGGCATATACAGTATTTCATGCCAATGTGGCATGTCATATATCGGTCAAACAAAAAGAGCATTAAGATTTCGTATTAAGGAGCACCAAACACATACTGTTAAACAAGAAATAAAGAAGTCCTCCATTGCCAAGCACTCTTGGGAACATGGTCATATATTTAATTTTTCTAACCCACATTTAATTTGCAAACCCAAATCTCCAGTTGAACTTGACTTCCTGGAGGCGTTTCATATTTTTAGCAATATTGATTCGATTGTCAACGAAACATTTGCAGTCCCAGTATTTCCCGCTTGTTGGCACACAATAGTTAACTCCAACCGATTGAGATAGTTTTTTGTTCTTTGTCAACACTTTCAATTCCGAGTTTATTTATATTCTAATGCACAAAGACTTCATTTTCTGCTGATGAAGGGAGATGTATCTCCCGAAACATGTCCAGATTTGATGGATTCTTATTGCGTATTTTAACGTTGTATTTGTATTTTAAAATCCTAGGTACGCTACCGGTTTTAATAAAACTTTTTCATTTTTAGCCTGCAAAGGAGTACAGCCTACCCTACATCTCCGAATCAACCTTTCCAACTGCTCTCCTGCTATCCGCAATCGCAACAGCACCCCAAGCACTCTTCACAATCCTATTTCGATACTCACACTTCCCGGAAGTCAGCATCAGTCCAAAGTTCAGTCGACTGTTCTGCTCCTTGTCCCTCCAACACCTCTACTGCTGGTTTCGCCACAAGCGCTCAAATTCGAGTCGTTCCACCGCCGGATCGACCTCGTCGATGGAAGGCAGCGACAGCCTCTACAGCAGTTTTGAGGAGAGTAGCATCATGTCACTTCCGGAACTCATGGAAGAGAGTTTTACTACGGAGGAGAAGGAAGAGTTTCCTACATCTGTATCTTCGACTAGTATTAAGTAAGTGATGCAATGGATATGCTTTCACTCACAAAGCTTTCTATTTCTAACCATGTTTGATATACAATAAACCGTTCTTACAATGACCCAATGATAGTTACAGGGCTGCCACCGAGTTGTACCTTTGAAAATAGTAGCTTTAGTATCCTCAGACATAAAAAATAGTAGCCTAAATAGTCTTCTCAATTTTGCATATATTTAGCAAAGATTACTAAAAACAGTAAATTGCGACAAACGTTAAACAAATTGCGACAAATGCATTTTAGTAAATGCAAGTAATATTATAAATTGATTTTATTTTTATCACTGTTTTTAGAGAATTTTAGACAGTACTTATACTCATTTTCTTAAATAGATGCGAACAAACTCCATTTTTAAACCGCATAATAATATTATTGTTTTGTAAAAGTGCATTTTTGCACCAATATTTGCTTTTTTTTTAAATTAACACATTATATTGGGGGACATTGGGCCAATTAAGTGACGCTTCAAAATGAGTTACAACGGTGCGTGATTCTGGGAAATATTAGTTAAAAATCAGGGCTGCTAAAAAAAGTTATCAAAAAATAGTCGCCAAAAGCTGAAAAAAGTAGAGGGTTTTGTTTAAAATAGTCACTTTTGGCACCATTTTAATAAAAATAGTCGCTGAATCATAAAAAAGGCTTTGGCAGCCCTGTAGTTACCTTCCTTTTAATGATCGCTAATAAAGGCCTTCAATGGTTAATTAATTTAGATATAAAAAGTTTGACTTGGTACTATATGATATTTCCTTATCCCCTTTGTACTGGTCCTGTAAATAATGTATCCTGGTCCTGTAATGACACTTTACAGGAAAGAGTCATTATATTGGAGAATCTACTGTATACACCGCACTAAAATAAATAAAACGGAATGCTTTACATTCCCCCCCAACACCCATTGGGGGGGGGGATGTACTTTAGCCCTTTGAACTCCAAGAACTCTTTGCATTTTCTGTTCTTTCTATGGAACAGTTATTCATCCTTATGTTCTTTTCCCTAGAATTTGTTATGATTATAGAAAAAAGAAACCTAATCTGTTTTGGATCTGCTGAAGAACGAGTTGAAAAAGAGATCGATGTTTTTTAAACACAAGATCATGCTGTTCTCGTTTATTTTAAAGAACAGGGAACCAAAAGAATGAGTCGTTATGTTGTCGACTGAGCGGCGCCAACGGAGTGCAAAGGGTTAAGTAACGAGCAGATGAAAACTATTCGAAAGACAAGGTTGAGAAAACATTCTTCCTTGGCTTTTGCACCGTTAGGATGTGTTGCGTTGGTCTTGAATATTTGATAATTTTCTTCTTCTTGTAATTAAGAAAGCAAGCATGGTAAAACATTAGATATGTAACATTTAATGTATTTCCGAAAACCGGAAATGTGGTTTTAAAACTGGGTTATCTGTACTTTATCCAATGCCTAACACCATGCGAAAAAACTGTTTTTTTTACCTTGGCACAAAAAGGCGTAAAGTGGCCGTGAATGCTTCGTTTACTTACCAGTTAATTTAGCTCAGTGACTGTATTTAATATTGGAGATAAAATATGATGTATTAAAATATAAATGTAACATTAAAACCATGCAATAAAAATACATAAAATCCAGACGTGCTTCAGGGGATATCTCCCGCTCATCAGTAGAAATAAAAAGTCTGTGCACCACATGTGAACGGCAAAATGAAAATAAACCCAGAATTGAAAGAGTTGCCAATGAACAAAAACTATCTCAATTGGTTGGATTTAAGTATTGTGTGCCAACAAGCTGGAAAAATTTGAACTGCAAAGGTCCCATTAACAATCTAATTAATATTGTTAAAAAATTCCAGTCGAACTTGACTTCCTGGAGGCGTTTCACATTTTTATTTTTAGCAATATTGATATGATTATTAATGAGACCTTTTGCAGTTCCAATTTTTTTGGCTTGTTGGCACATAATACTTAAATCTAACTGGTTGAGATAGTTTTTGTTCTTTGGCAACACTTTCAATTCTGGGTTTATTTTCATTTTGCCATTCACTCGTGGTGCACACAGACTTTTTCATTTCTATTCATATGTCTCTCGAAACACGTCTGAATTTTAATTATTTTTATTGCCCGGTTTTAACATTGCATTTGTATTTTAATATTTTTAATGCAATGCTTTATACAGCAAGTTTTTATCTTAAAATACAATATAACTAAAACCTAAAAATAGCTCTTTTTTAACCTTTTATAATTCATTGGTAATTTTACCACAAAAGTTTAGTCGTAGTATCTGAATCTGCACAATCCCTTACCTAAACATTCACTGATATATCTGCTATACCAAAGGTTAACTTCTCATTTATTTATTTTTTTAACTTTCCTCTTTCATATACACTTAAAAATTGCTAGAGTTTTGCCTTTTAACGGGTTAAAGTTACTAAAATATAGATACATCTCTCTACTTTTGTTGATGACTTCAGTTATATGAAAGATAAAAAATTATTTCGGAGTACAGAAAGTTAACAGTTTCTTACCTTATAGTGACCCCGTTTCTCCTTTGCAAAATACTTTATCCACTTGGCAGGCATTCGAAAACTGGGTGAGGAAAAAGCATGATTTTATCACAAGATCAGACATAGGAAGACATCAAATATCAGTTGAAAGTAGCAATGTGCATATTTCAACCGAAAAGTCTGACTCTGTTCTGATATCGGAAGAAATTTTACTTGATGATCTCCAGTCCCAAGAAGCCAATGCAAACAGGAATGTACATGAATCTCACCCCAATGTTTTTGCATCTTCTGCAGATGAGAATATAAGACAAGGTATGAATTCATGTAAATTTAATAATTATATAGTATTCTATTATCATATGTTATACAACTTGTTGGGAGATGATCATTGTTTGGCTAATAAACTACACATAGTAAACCATTTTTGCTATATTTTAACTACCTTATCTATTGCTATTAAAGCTAAGCGACTTGTTTAAAATATAAGCGAAGTAGTTGGATAAAAAAAATTTGCCAATACAGCTAAATGTGATACAGCCAAACACCATCACGTAACAATTTGACTGCTCTTTACATTTACTAATACATTATTATACTAAAAAAATAAAAGGGTATTCAATTTCAATGAATCATCTAAAAATATTTTAGTCTTGCCCCAAGTATTATTTTTATGTATAAGTTTAAGTATCTGAAAAAAATAAATTATTATATTTTATAAGAAAAATGTATGTTGTTAAAAAAAAAGCTTATTTTGAAACATTTTTACAGGAATTATGTTTGATAGAAAGGATATCCAATGTTCAGCTACTTTAAACAATGATTTAAACACTTGCTTGCCTTTCCTACATCCCTTCTTCTACTACCTTGCTTGGTGCTTAGCAATTCTCAATATTTTAGTGTCTTCAATATGTTGTTTTATGAAGGTTTTTAGGCAAGTATTGTTTTTTATATTGAGAAATAATAACAATGTCAACCTTTAACAGTGTTGAAATAACTTTTTAGATTAACATTTTTATTCATATATTTTCAGTTTTTCATCTTTGGAATGCACTCTGTGGTTGAAACATTCCTTCCTTGCCATTTTCTGCTCATTGTCAATAATCACTCCATTTATGGTAAGTTTCATTACTATTTGTTACTAAATTTATTTATTTTTTTGACAATTTCTATTCTTTGAATTATAAACTAAAGAGGGAAATATAAAACAATATTTTTTTTTTTTTAAAAAAAAGAACAACTGAATTTAAGAAAAATGTGCTATAAAGTAAAAAAATAGTTTTTATATTTACGAACAAGTTGAAAAAAATCGAATTATTTAATATCAATTTTACACTTATTACAACTTTTTGAAGTTTTCAAAAAAGTTGTAATAAGTATAAAATTGATATTAAATAATTACATTTTTCAACTTGTTCATAAAATTAAAAATTATTTTTTACTTTTTAGTGCAGATTATTTTATTATATGTTCATTCTAAACAACAAAAATCTTATAGTTCAGATCAAATATTTTTTAATCCAAACCTGTAAAGGAAGTGGGGCCACATAGTTAAAAAAAAAGCTCTCTCTATCAAGAAAAATGTGTTTCAATTTTTGTTGATTTATATCACTTAATATCTTGAATGTTTCCCAAATAACAATCGCAGTTCAAACTTAATAACATATTGATTTATATAGGCAGTCCTGTTTATAACTATTATAAATGAAATTTTTATATATTATAACTTTATTAAATTTATATACACGTGACTATTTTTGAATAGTTTCGATTGAAATTATCATTTCAACACTACTTAAAATGTGTTTTTATACATGAAGACAAAATAAAAGTTTTAAATTTTGAAGAAATGTAATGATTTTTCAAGCATGAAATTACCTTTCTAAAAAAAATTACATAACTGGACCGTGTTATGCAACAATGGGTTAACCCACAAATTAAAAAACAGTTTTAACTTGAATGGAAGCCTTAGGTTTCACTTTTAAAAAAATCTGTAGCAATGCTGGACATGTAGCAAATTGTTACAGCATGTATATTTTCTATTGAGTTGTTTGCTGTAAAACGACTTTTCTCAAAATAAACTTTGTGTGAGTTGACTGGTTGTTTCATAACGTAATCCAACTATTAATTTATTTTTTGCTATACGTGAATATATATGCTCTATGCTTGAATGATCGAAATTTTTAAACTCGCAAATTAATATTTGATTTTATTTATAGGTTCTTATACTTTCCATTGCAACAACTCTTAAAATGCATTTTCGAAGAAAAACGCTAAAACTCCTGAGTTCCAATGACCTGTATGCAACGGAAGCAGTCATAAGTGAACTGGGAAAGGCTGATCCGACTTATAGAAGAATTGAATATTTTAAGAAGTATTTAAGACCACCCAAGGAACAAGTGCTTGAACAATTTAGGCAATACATAATGAAAGAAAACAGGATATTCAACTTTCATAGGTTTGTGGGTTTTTTCGTTGTTAAAGTTTGTCATTAGCAAATACAAATATAGACGACAGACGTCTTCACAGCTAAACAATAGTGGTTCAATCTATTATCCCAAAATTATCCACCAATGCAGATCCAATTGGTTTTTAACCAATCATTGATTTGCATGAATTTATAAAGACTTCATTTAAAACTTTTGTTGAAAACTAGCACTTGTCAATTACAAAAATTTACATTATCAAGAATAACTCATAAACTATAAGAAATGCTAAACAGCATGTACTTAATGTTTAATTCAAGTAAGAAGATATTTGAATTTACACTCAAGTAAAAGGATATGATAGCATAATGGGCTGTAATCAAAATGATAGGGATCAAAGTTCTTATATAATTTTAATATGGGATGTAGAGTTCTTAAAAAATGCATTATTTTTTTTCCTTAATCGTCTTATTAAGTATTTAGAAAATAATTATTTTTATTTTAAAGGTTTTCAGACATTCTTTAAGTGCTCTAAGAGTGTAAGCTATTTTTACGCAAGATATTAAGACTTATTTTTATTTTTAGCAAGTCACAAATTTCCGGTATTTTACTTTTTTTTTTTTTTTTTTTTAAATTATCTGTTATAGCTCTGTTATGATGCTAATTCAATTAACCAGCAAAAGTTTTATATGTTATTAAAACCTAAAATTATTTAGATATAATTTCTTTATTAAAACTTAATCTTTATTTTTTTCAGTTATATGTGGCAATACCTTCTGATGCTCCTTTTGTTGATGGTTCTGTGTCTGCCCCAAGATACAAATGTCAGATACTTGCAGAGAACATCTATTTATAATGCTTTTTTTCGGTAAATGAAATAAAACATACTCCTAAACAGTCATTTTAATATTTTATATTTAAATGGTATTAAAAGGCTTGTATTACTTTTCAGAACAAGTGACCCATCCAAATGGTCAAAGTCCCTACATCCAACCTTGGAACTGAGAGATTGGTTCGAGACTGATTTCATGGATGGAATATTTGGGGGAAGAGAACACTTCAATGAAAATTCAGAATATGGAATACTCCTTTCAACGGGCTGCATGTTAGTTGGAAATGCAGCGATAAGACTGTTCAAAACACAGCACTGCTCACAAAATGTATTTCAGCGGAATTGCGAACCATCTATTTCCAAAAATCAAAGCTTCTCGTCTCACAATTACGAACAACGGGAATTGCAGGGATACTATGGAATTTATAATTATGAAGATAAGCTAGTGCTGTTAAGCAATAAAGAACATGAAGCTGAAGAGCAAATTGAGATTTTTGCATTGAATTTGATAGATATGAAATTTAGTGCCGTCAGCTTGGAATTTCTGCTTTATAATCCTTCCACTTTGGTATTGTTTTCTGTGTCATTTTTATTCGAAATTGGCGAAGTGGGTGTTTTGTTTACCAACGAAATCCTCCCTGTTAAGTTAAAAGATGGCTCTACTCTGTTTTATAACTTTAACTTTTATTTACATCTTGTCTTTTTGTTCGTTACCGTAATCAAAATGAAAAGGTTAGGTTGGCATATTCTGAAACATGGAGTTTCTGACTTGAAAAATGGATGGAACTTATTTTCTGCAACATTCGACATAATATCAGTCATTTACCTGACAGTGTACATGTTTTATATGATTCACTTCGAAATTATATTATCAAAACTGAAAGAAACTCGCTTTAATTCAAACTTAAATGTAACGCTTGCATCTTATTTTGAAATGGCATTGAATCATGTACTGACATTCATTATCTTCCTTCATATGATTAAGTCATTACGATTGTTATATTTCAGCCACAGGTTAAAGAAACTGTTAAATAGAATCATTAGTTCATTGAAAATTATTCTGTTAGCATTTGTAGTTTTCCTCATTTTAGTATTCATTTGTGATGTAGTAACAAGAAATTTAGTTGGCGCAACTAATAACTTATCGCATCCTTTCTTAAACTGCTTAAAAGCCGTGCAATCGTTGTTGAAAGGTTACAGAAAACCAGAAATAGTCAACAGTGATCACGCTATTAATAAATTATTTTCAACTTTTATTCTTGTCTTAATAATCACTCTTCATATTTTTCTAATGGCCTTTTTACGATCAGTATTAATTAAAAGTAGAACAACCCAACCGAATCCAAATCAAAAAATCAGTTTTAAAGATACTAAAAAAGTTATCAAAAGAAAATTAACTCAATACTTCGATAAACAACAACCAAAAGTAGTTGATAATGAAGACTACCAACTTCCAATAGAATTTTTACTTACTGAATTGGAACAACTTGCCGACACTCTTCTGACCAAAGCCGAAAACTTGTTCATGGAACAGAAAGCTTCTGAAGACTCAACTGTAGAAGATCCAGTATGTTCCCCGACTTTAGAGGATTATTTCAACTATCCAATCTTAGATAAGAATGTAGCACAAGTGCCTGAAATAACAAATGTTGGTGATCACCTACAAAACTGGAACTTGGCACTTGATTCTATGTCCAAAGAAATGGCAGCTCAAGTTGCAGAAAGGCTTAATGCAACAATGCCAAGGCAGAGCAGACACAAAACAAGCAGTTTCCTGCCATCAAGCCTTAATACATCCTTAGGTTCACAAAGAAAGTTTAAGAATCAAAGTAGGAATGTAAGCCTTTCTGCATCTTTGTCTCATAAAATTCGCAAAACATACCCATTGTGTCACGTGGATTCAGAATCATCTTCAGAAGACAGCCCGGTTGGTGGTGTTGCATTGAGGAAGACTAAATCTAGAGGGAAGGGAAAGAAGAATGATTTGAATCTCACCATATTGGACGATTCCTTTCTGTAAACTCGGAATTACTTTATAATACAAACGAAAGAGATTTGGGGGACTAACGATGACGGTCCATCCACAGTGATTTTTAAAACAATTTTATATCTCAGATATGCATAGCAAGATAATGCTTGAGATCTTGACAACATGTGGACCCTCATCACTCTTCCCTGGATCCTTGGTAATTCAGAATGAGCTTATTTCCATGTCATTTTTAGTTATAGGAGACCAAAACAAAAGGCTGATGTGTGGTCTGGGACCTCAAATTCTTAAATAATAATTATTTGTGTATGTATTTGGATTTTAAAAGATATATTAATAATTGTGCCTTTAAAAACAATGACTTCGGAGATCATCTGTTAATGTTAGCTACAATGTTAAAAATGCATGTTTTTATTTAGTGTCTAATTTAGACAATTTTTATAGTACAAAAAATTTAATAAGTTTAATCAAAACTAATATTTAATTGTTAATGTGTGAATATTTATATTCTTGTGAATAATTTTTAAAAAACGTAAATAAACTTGTGGCCTTATCCGTTCAAGTAAATAACATCAAATCAAACAAGTAATCAAAACTTCAACTATTTTATCTACATACACATTTTTTACTTCAGATATGTATTTTTATATATCAAATTTTGTATTTGTTAATATTTTTCTATAAAGCATTTTAAAATGTTAATCATGGCTATATTTTTTCATATGAATGTTCAATTTTTCATCAGTATTTATTTACAATTCATGTAGTAAGTGTTATAGGTGAAAATATGTAAATAAACTTTTGTACTTTTCTCTAAAATTTCTAGTCTGTTACTCTTACTTAATGCAACTTACTACTAGTTCTTATTGATCTAATATATAATTATAATTTATTTTCATTTTATAAGACATGGCATCTATTCAAAATTATAACTAAATTAATCACAGGGAACTTAATAGGGCTTAATTATAAATTTAAAAAGATTTGTATATTCAAAAAAAAGTAAAAACTGACCAATTTGAATTTTTTTTTTGTAGTAAATAGTAAAAATAAAATATATTGCAGTGTTCACTCTAGAAATAAAAAGGGGCAGGGCTCAGTGTTTCTGAAAAAGTACTTCTTGTTTTTAAAAGGGCCCTTTTAAAAAAAAAAGTTTGGGGTGGGCGTGTCTACCCATTGACACATTGTACACGTTGACCAAACAAAAAAAGTTCCAATGTTGGTTGGCATTGCACTAGAACTACATATTGGGATATTGTTGACGATTTGGGGACTATCTTGAAGGAATGACCCATACAAAATTTATGAATATACTACTTAAAATTAAAAATTTAACATTTGTAAATTAATTTTTTCCTTAAAAACCAAATATGTAAGTTGCCCTAACCAGACTCCTTACAAAACTGATGAAACGGCTACTTAAATCGAAAATTTTGTAATAAAATGCTTAATCTTGTAACCTCACCCCAAACCATCTTCTCTTTTAAAAAACACAGAAAAAAACTTAAGCACAGGAAATCAATAGGATTGGTGGAATGCCCCATGCTCGAAATTAAAGTGGAATCATCGCAATTGCAAAACACGTGTAGTTAAAAAGGAGGTTGGTTTTATGTCATAATTCACTTAATTCCAGTTTACACACAAACAAAATTTAATCGATACCTTTTTTAAAGACAGCCAGGGAAGCAAGGACACTTGTGCTTAACTGAAAAGGTCAAGAGGGGAGGATTTTTTCCAAAGAGGGCAGCATTTTTGAAAAAGGGCATGAGGGTGCTATCAAGATGAATAAAGGGAGGGCAGGGCGGACCGTCCTTTAAAAAACGCCTAGAGTGAACACTGATATTGATTAGGTGTATAAGATATTCAATAAAAGAAGTAATCTATAAATAATTACATTATATAAGAGTTTAAAACAGGATTTTTTTTTTAGATTTGAAAATACTGGACATCCATTTTTTTTAAATATTTTTTTAACAAAAAGTGTAAAAATAAATACCTTAATAGGAAATTGTTAGAATATGTACAAGATTTGAAATAGTTTAACACACAATTCAACTAATTTCAAAAATACTTTAATATATATTAGTATAAATGCAAACTTAAGTGCAGCTTTCACAAAATAGAAAAGAAAAAGTATTATATAATAAATATGTATTTATGTAAAGAAAATACATCATAAAATTTAATTGTTTAAAATTATATTCAATGATGTGATAGCATAACTTATAATAAAACTCATTACTTTAACGAATACTGTTCATATACGCATAGTCCAAATGCAAAAGCAGTTGGGTATGTATATCCAAAAATTAGATCAATTAGTACTTTATAACCTTGACTTCAATTTTAAAACATTATAAAAGAGCAAAAACCTTTTTATTATTAATAAAAACTCAAAAAGTCTGCAGAAGCAAAAATAGCTATATCCACTAACTTGAACATGAATATCAGCAATCGTTTGCTTCCTGATTGGCTAGAATGTGGAAAAAGCGGCT
This sequence comes from Troglohyphantes excavatus, assembly GCA_963932185.1. Lineage (NCBI taxonomy): Eukaryota > Metazoa > Arthropoda > Arachnida > Araneae > Linyphiidae > Troglohyphantes > Troglohyphantes excavatus. The sequence goes on along the minus strand of OZ010677.1, from coordinate 53,328,477 downwards.
TTTGCTTCTTGAACAGAAACAAGAGGTTTATGCATCCAGTTGCAAAACGAGTTATGTGAAAATTAAAATTTATATTATAACATATTCAGTAATCTGAGAATATACATATTTCAGTGGAAAAAAAAATTCTTCACATATAAAATAAAACAATTATCAAACAATAGCCAAATATTTAGTTTTTTGCAATTTACTACTCAAAAATGCTATTTGTGCAAACAGCTGCTTGCATCTGGTCTACTCGTATAATAAAAAACATTCCTCCACAAAATTTAATATTAGTTACAAGGAATTATGAATATCAAGAATCTGACTGACAAGCATAACTTTATGAAAAGATATGGATTCAGTGTGGTCTATTTTCTATCCAAATTTAATCATCCTAGTTCAAAATTAAGGCAGAGAAATAAGAAATTACATTTAAAAAATCACGTTATTCTTTCAAAAAGTAATAATTCAACTGTATGAGGTTATGCAGAATATAGCACTTGTCAAATTTTGAAAGTGCATAATTTAAAAAAAAAAAGAGGGGTCAGATTTACTGTACGGTCACTTTTGGCGCGATTTTTTCCACAATTGGCGATACATTTTTTTAAATGGCAACGCCTCTCCGACCCGACAAGGAATTACAAATGTTTTCTTTAGAACTCGCTCGTGCAAAATGGCGACTTTTGGCGAGATTTTGAAAAAGTCGCCAAGGGTGACCGTACAGTAAATTTTTACCAAAAAAGGAACAGGTTTGAATCTCTTGCAGAATAATTAATATTATCATCAATACTAGTGTGTATTAAATATATTATACACTATTTTACATACGTTGACATTACGACTGGAAGGTTGAAAGTTGATGTAACCAGTATCCTATGCAGAAAATTTGAATTGGAGGGAAGTATCATCCTAAATCCCTCTCAGGGATTCCTGATGGCCCTGATTTACCAATAGGCATGTTAGGCTAATGCTTTAGGGACCACAAATTATTTTTTGTTGTACATAAATTAGAATGTTGCCCATTGCAATTTTTATAAAAACCAATATTAATTGTATTTTTTTAAATTTCCTCTGCAATGTTTTTCATTTTTACGAGAAGTGATGTTATGCCTATAGAACTGAAATTTCTAGGAGGCTTGTCTCATATTATCATTTATATATATACAGCACATTCGACGCCAAAAGACCAATGAGAGGGGTTGTGATGTGACCTCTAGATGACAAAAAGGATAAATAAAATTCCAGATGAGAAAAATAATTTTTATTAAAGTTTGTGTGAAAATAACTTTCTAAACTCAAAATCTGTTTTTTAACATTCGGGAGAACAGAGAAAAAAAGTTTACATATAATTATTTTGGTGATTTAAAGGCAGCACTCAAGTACAAAGAATTAATAAAAAATGCTGATACCCAAGTCGCACTTTTAAAGGGAGTTAGATAAAAAAAAATAAGCTGACAAAAGAAAAAAAAAATTATGTTCAAGAACACAAAGTTTTTTCAAGTTGAAGAACAGGAAACAAAAGAACGGAACGTTATTTTGGTGACCGAGAGTCGCCTCTCGACCACTAAGGGTTAATATTTTGCACAAAATCATTACCATAAACCTTCTATTAAATATTAATAAATTAGTTAGCTAAATAAGGAAGGAAATTCTTGGCAAAGTAAAAAGTCGGCAAAACGGTTTTTCGATTTGAGCTGATGAATTTCTGAATCAAATTTTATGCAACAGAAGCCGTCATTAAACTTTCCCGATGTCTTTAATTATTGACCGACACTCTCAAGCGATTGCACGTACTGTGTGCAAATGTCAGACTCGTACCTCGATCATAGCTCTGCAAAATTGCGGTCTCCGACCAACAACTACTCAGGATCAAAGCTGGTACCCCCTTCAGGGAGTTGATTATGGTGCTTACAGGCAATCCTTTGAGCAGTTGACTACGGTGTATAAATCCGAAATAAACTAACCTATAAAACAATTCCAAAAACGGTATTTTCCTACTACTGTAGTATCCAGGAAAATTGAACAGGAACAACATAAACAAAATAGCGCATTTAAAATTATCGCCCGATTTATAAAATACTCTTGCAATAAATATCGAGCATGGTGGCCCTCAATCTGGCTGCACCATTTCTGGCAATGATCGTGACTAGGAGGTGGAAGTGTAAATAAAGTGACTTAATATGGAACTGGGTAAAAATGTACTGTACAGTCACCCTTGGGGACTTTTTCAAAATCTCGCCAAAAGTCGCCATTTTGGCGACTTTTTGCACAAGCGAGATCTAAAGAAAACAACTGTTGTCCAATAGCGTTGCTGCAATTCCTTGTCAAGTCGAAGTGGGGTTGCCATTTAAAAAAAATTATCGTCAAATGAGGAAAAAATCGCACTAAGGGTACAGTAAATCTGACCCTGGAACTGCCGAATGGTGACTAAAAAGTTAAAGTGTGATCGAGAGGTGGGCGTATCCAATGATAACAAGGAAGCTAGGATATCCGAAGTGTTTGAATTTGGCAAACACGAATCAACCTCGGAAATATCAGATTTCACTTGCTTCTCTTTCGTGAATCACAGAATGAACTTGAAGGGCCGCTTTACGAGAAAACCCCCGTTGGCAAGCCTCACAAACGTACGGCTTCTCTTTGGTGTGAGTCAGGAAATGCTTCTTCAGACCAGAGGAAGTCGCAAACCCCCGCTGACACAAAACGCACGAGTGCGGCTTCTGGAGCGAGTGGGTGTAAAGGTGGGATTTCAGAGTCGAGATCTGCGCGAAGCCTTTCTGGCACAAACCACAGACATGTGGCCTTTCTTGGGTGTGGGTGAGATAGTGGGTTTTCAGGGTGTTCCTTAGAGCGAAGGCCCTGGAGCATATATCACAAATGTGAGCCTTTTCGTTCGTGTGCGTTAGGTTGTGGATGAGGAGGTTGCCCCTCTGGGCAAAAGTTTTGTCGCACACGTTACAGGCGTGCGGTTTTTCTTTTGTGTGTATCAGGAAGTGCTTCTTGAGATCGGTTCTTTGGGAGAAGCGTTTATTACACGCAGTGCAGATGTGGGGCTTTTGTTTCACCATGGATGAATCAAAGATTGGTGTTTGGCAAAAATCTGGAAAAGGTATACCAAATGAGCCGTTATGTTCTTGGGATCGTTTGATGTCATTGTTTTCTGTTGAGATGATATTGTGGGGCGATTCTTCGTTGACAGTCCCTTCATCGAATTGCGTTTTGAGGTACATTTCTATCGGGAAAATATCCTCCCCTACGTCGTCTTTATTTACGACATCAGAGAATTCGGATGAACTGTTTTCGGTCATTTTTTTTTAAATATAACACTGTACTAAAAGGAATAATTAAAAACTATTAAAGCAGAGACTATAAAAATGATGAAAATAAACATTAAAACCAACTCTTTACATGTTTGGAGCTTTCATTTGAACGTTGCCAGATCGCTTATTTTTTGGTTTGGTTAATAAACGTCACACTAGGGGATGGGCGTATTTGTAAACAAACCGGCTTCTCGGAAAAGCTGAAGGCAGAAACGTCGTTCGCGGGTCAGCGTTTAACATGGGTTTAGCATGTTTGTTCGCGATCGACCAATGCGTTATTCGTTAATACTTCATTTAAGGATTACCTGAAACTAATTATACTGATTAAAATTATAACTTAAAAATAAAGTTATATATTTATTACTGTTTTTGTTTATTTTAAGGACATTTTAGTTATTTCTTGGGGTTTTCTGCTTATTTTAAATGTTAAGAAAAATGTGTATACAAGTTCAACGAAATTTTTTTAAATCAAAATTACTTAGTTTTAATTGTATATTTATACAATTAAAGTGTTTATACAATTAAAAAATAAATATCTGTTTTATTCGGCGTAAAATTCAAATTAAAAAAATACTTAAATGTTAATAATATCCACATATTTAAATATAAATTAACAAATATTTTTCATTGTTTTGTTTTCTCTAAGAATGATTAAAACATTACCATAATTAGTATTTATATTAAAATATCAGGCAGATAATTGTAATTAATAATTTCTTTTAAAAACATCAAATTATTAAATGCATATATATTATAAAAGATCGTCATGGGAATTGTATTACAGCGGTTCAGGGGATGTTTGTGCACAAACGAAAATTATTTTGCTTCATAATTGAAGGTGAAGCAAAAACAATCACCATACAAATTTCAAGGCGCGAACTTGAAGGTTTTATGCAGCAAAACTCCAGTTTTAAATGCTATTAAAATCTAAAAATAACTGCATTTAATGAAGATTTTTGTTAAAAATTCCTTATACAACATGAAATAAAGCCTTTAAAACACCTTTTATTATAAAGTATTAAAATTATTAAAGGGAAATGCAGAATTTTTAAAGATTTAATTCATGAAAAAATTAAAAACTATAAAAAAAAGTGCAGTTTTTTCAAATTCCTTTATAAAACCTTCAATTTCACAAATTAATTATGTTTTATGCTAGTTTTATTTGCCGGGTAACAACATAAATATATATAGTTCTTTTATAAATGATTTGACAAATTTGTTTAAGAAAATCAGCATAAAGCCTTCATCAAAGTTGGAAAATTGAAGGTTTTATAAAGGAATTCGGAACAAAAATCTTCAAAGCTACATTTTTTAAAGATTAGCCTGTTTAAAACCTTTAATTTCACAACTTCGATGAATTTTTATGCTAATTTTTGTTTTTGCTGTATTTTATTTTAAATACAGGAATTTTCTAACTTTGCATGTCATTTTTTTTTATTAGTTTCATGAAGACGCCAAATTTCAAAAAATTTGGGAGAAATTACTATATTATAAAGTGTCAAACATGCATTTTTCAAAACTAAATCCAAGCAATATATAGCCGTCTTAAAATAATACACGGATAATGTTGCGAACCTCAATATTATCAATTTACTCAAATGTAATGTACAATTAAAATAAAAAATATCAATCTAAAAACATCCTAATGTAGACTAAAATTTTTCGAATAAATCTTCTAATTTTTTCTTTTTCCACTGAAATTTTGCACCCTCCTTAGTCCATCACTCCATGAGACAATACTTATTGTGTCATTTGGGCCTACTTTTACAAGAAAACATATTTGCCGAATCGAAGTCATTTTTTAATACATTTATGTGTAATATTTTTTGTGCTTAAAGTTTTTATGCATATATTTATTGGATTAGTATACAAGCAATTCAATATAAGTAATACGATTTATATATTTATACTATTAAATAATGATTTACAACTTCAGAAATCCAACAAAGTCGCCGATGGATTTCAAAAAATGTTTAAATATAGTTGTAACAACATTATTGTTAGGTTCAATTATTTGTGTTTAATGAACCTATGATGGCATCTCATAAACAAAACGTGACACAAAAACTTATAAGTTATTGCTACAAATATAAAATAATAGTGCACAATTAATGTATCATTAGTTTACGTTTCATTATCGTCTATTTTCAGTATTTTTTTTGTTCGAATATAAAAAATAAAATTATTGGAAATTTTTGTTTTTATAATCCTTATGTTACTAAAACTATAATTGGACTTGTATTTGTGCCTAATCGTGTGCTTTTATTTTGAGTTTAAAACAAAATACCGCCTTTTAACGCGACGCAAGCATAGCGAAAGGCAACGGAATTCTGTTTGTTTTGCCTTTAGATTTTCCTCGTTGCTCTGCGCGGCAGCCTGTGACGTTGCAGTGCCCATCACCTCTAGACTTGCTCAATCAAGGCTCTCAGTAGGCCATGCGGGAGTTTCACGTGACGTATAACACGTTTTACCTACTTGTAGTTTCGATTTCTTCCCTACAGCAGACAACTTCACATTTGTTTGTTTAGTCGCTACGCTTGCAATTATGGAAAAGTTTGTTTATAATATTTGTTTTTTCCAAATAAGTAATATTTGTATTCCATATATGAATAAATTTAAGTACTGAAATACTTATATTATATTTGTATATAATTAGAATTACAACAAAATACGAAAAAATACTTTTATTTCAACACAAAAATACTTGAAAAACGATGAGTACAATCTATCTCAGTGTATGTAGTAAATATTTCTATATTGAGGTATTATTTAAAGACTAAAACTTAAAATTATAGTACAGGAGCCAAAGCTCCATGCTTACCCAACGGAACTTATTCGGCGTCGCGGAACTTTCTCCATGTTCCGTTGGAACATCGGTCTTCTTTTTCTCTGCGTGAAACTAGAACTGTCAGCACTAGAGCGTCGTACTAGTGTGTCTTTGTCAAGTCCATCGATTAGGATCGAACCAGGAATCTTCATATTCCCAGCTGACGCCTTTAACCGCTCGGCCATGAAGGCCGCTTATTTTTAGTATAAAGATTTTTTGTAAATTTATTTTTATTTTAAACCTTTATTTATTTTATAAAATTAAAAGTCGTATATTTTAATGTTCCAAAATTTTATTCCATGCCATAAAAAAACTATATAGTATTCGAAAGAAAATTATTGCATTTCCATACTTTTTTGGAGGTATTATGCTTTTCTTAGCTAGAAATTAGTTAGAGAAAGTGTTAAAATTGTTATTTTATAGTTTGTTTTTGAATTGGGTTAATTAACGTCGCACTAGAGCTGCATAGTGGGCTATTGGTGACGGTTCGGGGCCTATCTCGAAGGAAAGACCCGGGAACGATGCCTCGTATTTTTGAACCATGGTCTGATGACGAGTACAACACCTGAGCTGGCAGCCAACGCTTTCAATAGACGTAGGGACTTTGGACCCCGATCAGATTTATCGTGCACCAGTGCCGTATACACGCCGTTATTTTTTGTGGATGTTCTGGACGACATTCTAGTATTTTGGTAGCAAAGTTGGCAACCCACTGATCGCAATATCAAACCGGGGACCCTTGAATCCCCAGCTGACGCCTAAGCCACTCGGCCACGGAGGCCTCTGTTATTTTATAGAATAACTAGTTAAATATAATCATAGCTCAATGTCCGGACACCTATTGAGGTTGCGCCGGGTACCAGCTCTGCAAAGTTGTGCAACGAAATAAACCCAAAATTTTTTTACAAATTATCATAATAATACTGTTGTAACTGGCAACACTTAAGGCGTAAACAGTTGATTTCGAAGTTTCGAAGAATATTTTTTGTAAATATTTGTCTAGCGTAGGAGGTTGTAAATGATTTCGCTTTAAAACTTTATAAGTATATATATATATTATTCGTGTACTTATTTTACTAGTGTAGTATAAAATGTTTCCTCAAAAAAAGACTCTTGAGAAGCACCTTCTCATCCACACAGGAGAAAAACCTTATGTGTGTGAAGTGTGCCACAAACAATTTGCTCTGAAGCAATCTCTTGAGAAGCACTTTCTCATCCACACAGGAGAAAAACCTTATGTGTGTGGAGCATGCAACAAACAATTTGTTAGGAAGCAATCTCTTGAGAAGCACCTTCTCATCCACACAGGAGAAAAACCTCATGAGTGTAAAGTATGCAACAAACAATTTGCTCTGAAGCAATCTCTTCAGATGCACCTTCTCACTCATACAGGAGAAAAACCTCATGTGTGTGAAGTATGCAACAAACAATTTGCTCTGAAGCAATCTCTTGAGAGGCACCTTCTCATCCACACAAGAGAAAAACCTCATGTGTGTGAAGTGTGCCACAAACAATTTTCTCTGAAGGGGAACCTTAAAATGCACCTTCTCACTCATACAGGAGAAAAACCTCATGTGTGTGGAGTATGCAACAAACAATTTTCTCTTAAGCAATTTCTTCAGATGCACCTTCTCACTCATACAGGGGGAAAACCTCATGTGTGTGAAGTATGCAACAAACAATTTGCTCTGAAGCAATCTCTTGAGAGGCACCTTCTCATCCACACAAGAGAAAAACCTCATGCGTGTGAAGTGTGCCACAAACAATTTTCTCTGAAGGGGAACCTTAAAATGCACCTTCTCATCCACACAGGAGAAAAACCTCATGTGTGTGAAGTGTGCCACAAAATTTTTTCTCAGAAGCAATCTCTTGGGAGGCACCTTCTCATCCACACAGGAGAAAAACCTCATGAGTGTGAAGTATGCAACAAAAAATTTGCTCTGCAACACTCTCTTGAGAAGCACCTTCTCATCCACACAGGAGAAAAACCTCATGTGTGTGGAGTATGCAACAAACAATTTGCTCTAAAGCAATCTCTTAAGAAGCACCTTCTCATCCATACTGGGGAAAAACCTCATGTGTGTAAAGTGTGCCACAAACAATTTTCGCTGAAGGGGAACCTTCAAATGCACCTTGTCATCCACACAGGAGAAAAACCTTACGAGTGTGAAGTATGCAACAAACAATTTGCTGTGCAGCAATCTCTTGTGAAACACCTTCTCATTCATACAGGGGGAAAACCTCATGTGTGTGAAGTGTGCCACAAACAATTTTCTCTGAAAGGAGACCTTAAAATGCACCTTCTCATCCACACAGGTGAAAAACCTCATGTGTGTGAAGTGTGCAACAAAAAATTTTCACGGAAGCAATATCTTGGGAAGCACCTTCTCATCCACACAGGAGAAAAACCTCATGTGTGTGAAGTGTGCAACAAAAAATTTTCTCGGAAGCAATCTCTTGGGAGGCACCTTCTCATCCACACAGGAGAAAAACCTCATGTGTGTGAAGTGTGCAACAAAAAATTTTCTCGGAAGCAATATCTTGGGAAGCACCTTCTCATCCACACAGGAGAAATACCTCATGTGTGTGAAGTGTGCAACAAAAAATTTTCTCGGAAGCAATCTCTTGGGTGGCACCTTCTCATCCACACAGGAGAAAAACCTCATGTGTGTGAAGTGTGCAACAAAAAATTTTCTCGGAAGCAATCTCTTGGGAGGCACCTTCTCATCCACACAGGAGAAATACCTCATGTGTGTGAAGTGTGCAACAAACAATTTGCTCTGAAGCAATCTCTTGAGAAGCACCTTCTCATCCACACAGGGGAAAAACCTCATGTGTGATGTGTGCAGCAAACAATTTTCTCTGAAGCAATCTCTTGAGCAGCACCTTCTCATCCACACAATAAAAAAAATCTCATTTGTGTGGCAGTATACAACAAATTCAATTGTAATTAATGCTTCATTTGTTTTCAAAGTATGATTTTCAGATAATATATAAATTCTTCCAGTTGGAGTTACAGAATTTGCAATACATAATAAATCTGCAAGTGGCATCTATAACACATCTGGCTTCCTTAGATAAGGAAATGATTGGGATGGTCCAGCTGGATGAAGAAATGTTACTTTTAGTTCACCAAGTTCTTCATTTTTCTCATGAACATAAACTAGCCACCAGTTCTTGTCATATACGACAGTGATGTAGCTATTAACGTCTGTTAATTTAAATTTCTCTGGTGATCTTACAACATTACTTGTGATAATTGTGTAGCTTTAGAAAATGTTTTCACATTTAATTTTGATGTGTTTAAGTCAATACGTATAAATGCAGGATATTGTTGAATCCCTTGAATGCCTCTGACTGTACATAATCCTCCTGTGTTGTAAAAGTGAAGTTAATAACAGAAATATTTTCTCCTGCCATTCATAAATACAAATATTGACGACCAACAACAGGCTCAATGCGCAACAAGCTAGTACCTCCTAACTATCCCCCTTTGCATATCTAACTTCTTCTTAAAATCCGTTACTCTTTTACAATTACCGTATATAGTCTCGTATAAGCCGAGAAATTTAAGTCAAAATGTTCATCAAAAAGTAGGGGGGTCGGCTTATACGCGGGTCATTAAAATTTCTAATATAATTTGCCTAAAATGGGAAAAGGAGAGAAGTTGAAATTAGCAGATTCTTCTGAACGCGCCGACACATTTCCGAGATCGAGAATGTGCGTCACGTGCTGACTGAAGACCGTTCTGCGCATCGCGGCGTAATCGTAACGCAAAATTTAACTACTCACATAAATAATCAGTTTAACTAAATAAAAAGTATATATTTTGATAAATATTTAATTGGTTTGTAGAATTTATGAAGCTAGTAAACGCTACTTTAATAGAATTTTGGATTTGAAGTTGACATCGTGCGTAGCGAATGACACCACTTTAAAGTCAATGTCTTTCTTGCTCGATTGCAATAATTAAACAAAATTTATTTCCCCAATGCAGATTTTATTCTTTGATAATATTATGTACAGATATTAATAGTTGTTTCATTCGTAATTTGGATGGAATTGGCTTTAAAGTGGTAAAATCGGGGTTGCTAATCGGCGAATTCAAGTTATACTTTCAAGTCATTTATCTCGTAATTAAAAACTAAATATATTAAGAAGAAGTATATATTCATCCATAAAGTAGTAGTATTTCCTTCCGAGATGGATAAAAAAAAATGCTCATCCGTATTTAATAGCGACAGTAGTCAACGATGTTGACAGAAAATAGTTGATGTTTTCTAAGTTTTTAAATCTTTACAAAACGATGTTAAGGATTAGAAATTGCACATTTTGGTATATAAGTTTGTGGTTTAAAATATTTTATTTGATATAAGGGAGATTTAATTTAAGAAGTCCGATGGAGGTTTGAAAGACACCAGAACATCGCGAGTGGTACATACTTTTAAGCCCGATGAATCGTCACGAACTTCGAGGAAGGCCGTTTCTCCAGCCACTTTCTTTAAACTTTTAATTTCTAGGCTTAAATATTTATTTTTCTAATTAAAATTTTACTCTTTTGTCGAGGATTTGCCGATTTTAATCGGAATTTTTCATGTACGAAAATACAACTCGGCTTATACGCGAGTTTCCGATTTTGGACAAAAAATCGGCCTAAAATTAGGGGGTCGGCTTATACGCGAGTATATACGGTAACAATATTCACTGGCAAGTTGTTCCATTTGTCTATTACCCTATTATAGAAATAGTGTTTTCTCCCTTCCGATTAAAATGGGATTTGTTTAACTTAAACCCATGACCTCTCGTTCTATCACTCAAATTAAAATCTAAACCCTCCTTGTTTGATAAATTTGTGCAGTTGAATCAAATCTCCCCTAACCCTTCTCTCTTCCAGAGTATACATATTCAAATTTCTTAATCTATCTTCATAATTCATACCTGAAAACCCTTGAACCATTTTAGTAGCCCTGTGCTGAATTTTCTCTAACAATTCAATGTCTTTTTTAAGATATGGTGATCAGAACTGTACAGCATACTCAAGATGTGGCCTTACCAAACCTCTGTACAATGGCAAGATAATATCCTTAGATTTTGATGAAACACTTTTTGTGATGTACCCCAACATTCTATTAACTTTTCTGCTAGCCACTGTACATTGATGACCCATTTTAAAATCCTCATTTACTAATATGTCCAGATCACTTACTATCTCGCTATTTTTGATTTCTACACCCTGTAAAACATATGCAGCTTTACTATTTTTGATACCCGTGTGCAACACTTGACATTTACTGATATTAAGGGGATATGAAAGTCAAGAGTGGCCCTACCAAAAGGGAAAAAGAAATAGGATTTTTTTTCTCAGAATTGTGTATTTCCCCCGTATTTTTCCCTCTCTGACTACAGATGTTAATTTATTGCTCTCCCTTCTCCGACCCCCTGCCGCTTCCACGTGATTTCAGAGAAGAGGGGAATCGCCTCGACCCTTGCCTCTCTGTATTCAACAAAACTTTTATAGCTTTTTTACGATCCTCAACTTGTGGAGTGCGAATTGTTGATGTCCAGCCAGCGGACAATGTCGCATTTTAAATTACTACTGTAGATGAAACAATTGTGTTCCGAACATTTAAAGAAACAATGAGCATGGAAATGACTAATAAAGTTGAATCACACATATGCTTTATTTTAAGTTTTTTTCTTCTGCTCAGAACATCCTGAGAAGAATGAACGTAACTTTTAATGGTTATATAATTTTTATATCTATTACCAGTCATTAAAATATGTATAATATTTTTATAATTATCATTAAACTCGAATAGAGGTAACAGGTATAAAATAGATTGCATCTAATAGATACATTTAGAGTTTTATGTTAAATTAGTTGTTATTGAATTTTACTTTTTGAAGTTGAAATGTTTTATGTCCAGCATAAAGTAATTGTTCAAATCGAAGTTTTAGAACAAAAGAGTTATGAATAGAAAAAATAGGGAGATAGAGTTGATAATTTTTGTGAAAATAGATTAAACACGAGGATAAAAATTATTAAATAACTAAAGTTTTTAATTTAAATGTATCTTAAAAAATATAGCATTTATTGATGAATACTGAACAAATAACTGTACGACAATATATTAAAAATGAAATGCAAAATAACAATAAATTAACAAACAATTTTCTAGTTTTGAAAACAATTCCTTGCAATAAATACATACAAATAAAATAAAGATTACGATAAAACTGAAATGAAATGCAAAAGAAAAATGTTAGTGTATCATTTTGGCTACATGTATCTAAAAATCTTTTTATACATAAAATCTTTTTTGTACATAAAATCTTTTTATAATATTGCGTGCAAATTTTGGATATATTGAAATAATTACTCAATTAGATTAAAAATATTTTAAATTTTACAAGTACATTTAATTAGGTTTCTTAATTAGAAAGTTTCTAGGATGCCTCAAAAAATTAATTATGCAATTACTAAAAAAACTTAACTTTTGAAATATTTCGTTTTAAAATTCAAAGTTTCGATTTATTCTGATATTTTTTATGTCATTGAGACACCACACAACAAAATCCCACCATTTACTCTGAATGATATTCAATTTACCCTAAATTTGATAACAGAACATATGATTCGGTTTGAAGTATTGTTTAGTATGCCAACTTGTTTTTAAATATTTTCTACATTTAATGATTTAGCTGAAAGATAGTCTTCCCGATCGGTTACTAAACCTATAACTCTTAGCTGGAATGAATGTTAGAAGTCTTCATGTACGTGGAAAGGGCAAACGTTGGAAAAACGGAAGATGACACTGTAGTGGCGTAGCCAGCATTGGGTTACTTTGGGTCAGAACCCCCCCCCCCCCCCCATAGCCAGTTCAAAATCGCAATTATTTTTTTGAAAAATAACAAGGGCAAAAAAAAATAAACCAAATAAAAAAATCTCTGATTTCTATAGAGAAAACACACGTCGCATTTCTTGGTCTACAACACATGCATCTCCTGCTCCCTTCCCTTCTGTCCCCTGAAGGGATGATTTTAAGGAGAACAGTGGTTAAACAACCTTGAAGACAGAAAAATCGACTTTTTGTGGGGGGACGTTAGGGTGCAGTGGCGGCGATTGGGTGCCAAAAGTGCGGGGGAAAGATCAAGAGGACACAAGAAGTGTGTGAGGGGTATGGGGGGGAACAAATTTAACCATTGACGGTCTGTAGAAGTGGTTGGGGTTATGTTTTATTTTTAAAAAGTGCAAAATTAAAAAAGTGAGGGGGCAACATCCAAAAAAAAGTGCGGGGTTACCGCCCCCCTTGCCCCCCCGAATCGCCGCAACTGGGTAGTAGGTTTGTATGATTGTCTTGGTTGTTTGTACATGTAAAGGGTTAGTTTTCTTAACACTTGAAATGGTGCGGCAGTTGAGTCAAAATTCACAATGCATCAATCCAGAAATTGCTTACTTTGAAGTAAGGTAATTTCCCTGAAAAGACCCATTAATCCCCTACGTGCTTTAAGAAAGGATTGTAAATGACTCCTGTAAAAAAAATAACGCCCCTAATTGTGATCCTCTTCACTCCCTCACAATGTCGGTGGAATTTTTTCCCCTTCTCAAAAATCAGTTTTCTGAGAGGTTGTATGTCTCTCATTTGCCATTTGAATTTGAAAATCACTCCAGTACTGCATGTGCTTGCTAAGATTATCTGAATTACGCATTTTCACGGTATGCCGTCATCAAAACAGAAACTATTGGATGATTTCAAGACAAAAGAAAGGAGCATCGTGCAAAAAAATTTCTGATATGTTTAAAGTATGTGCTCCTTTTCTTATTCAAATATTTTTTGTTAATTGAGATTATCGTTGAAAATACCCAAAACTAACTAATATTTTATTCAATTACATTTAAAAATTATTTTTCTGTCACTCAGATGTGTTACTTTTTACGCGGAAACGCGGTTTTCCGCTTTTTTTTTATTTGGGTTTTGATCATTCCCAAGATTGATGCACATTCGTTTGAAACATTTTATGGGGGATTATTAAAAAGTTATATTCAACTGTTATAAATACGAAGGGCACATAATGGAAAAGTTGACTCAATTTAAGAAGGGTGGGGTCAACAGATTCTCGTTTAGATCTGTGTTCATAACCTTTTTCTGGATTTTTTTTCTGCGGCGCTGCATCTCGTGCTGATGATTAGGCAAGCATTTTTCCATTGTCTAGCTTTACAAATTCTACAAATCAATGTTTTTTTATAGTACTGTATTTTTTTATTCAGTTATTTGATTTTTTTACGAGTAACGCCAATTTCCGTTATGATTTTGCCGCGTCACGCAACCAATGAAACCTCCTCTCCCATGTCGCGCCGCAGTCATGCATGATAAAATTAACCGGAAAATTATTATTATTCTGTTATTTTTAATTATATAATAAATAATTATTTACAAATTTAAAATTACTACGTAAAAGTTATAAATATTAATTAAAATTACAAATTTAAAATTGCTTCAGTCCGGACCCCCCCTAGCTACAGACTTAAATCCAAGTAAAACGTCAGCCAGGTTTGTTAGTAATTTAAATTAGGAAATGACTGAAGATTAACCTGCGAAAATTAAGCTTTAAATTTACATCTTATTTATAATTTATATATATATTTAATTAATTACAATTATTAATTAGAATTTTAATAAATCCAAGTAAAACGTCAGCCAGGTTTGTTAGTAATTTAAATTAGGAAATGACTGAAGATTAACCTGCGAAAATTAAGCTTTAAATTTACATCTTATTTATAATTTATATATATATTTAATTAATTACAATTATTAATTAGAATTTTAATTTAAAACTACTGCTTAAATTAAAAAATATAATGAATTAAATTTACTAATTTAAAATTACTACTTAAAAATTACTATTATGATTAATTAAAATTTTAATTTAAAACTACTGCTTAAATTAAAAAAATAAAATTTTAATTTACTAATTTAAAATTACTACTTATAAATTATTATGATTAATTAAAATTACTAATTTAAAATTATTAATTAAAATTAATTTAAACTTATGAATTAAAATTAATTTAAACTTATGAATTAAAATTAATTAAAAAATTTTAATTAAAATTAATTTTAAATTATTAATTAAAATTAATTTTAAATTATTAATTAAAATTAATTTTAAATTATTAATTAAAATTAATTTTAAATTATTAATTAAAATTAATTTAAATTTATTAATTAAAATTAATTTAAATTTATTAATTAAACTTAATTATTAAAATTAATTTAAAATTGCTAATTAAAATTAATTTAAATTTATTAATTAAACTTAATTATTAAAATTAATTTAAAATTGCTAATTAAAATTAATTTAAATTTATTAATTAAATTTCATTAAAATTATTAATTACGTTTAATTAAAATTATTAATTAAAAATTGCTCAAATCAGTTATTAATAAAAAAAATTACTTGGTTTTAGTCGGACCAAAAATAATTTATGAACCTAATTTATGAATAATTTATGAATTAAATTCCTCATAACGTCTGTCCAAATTAACTTTTTAAGATGGATTTTGCAGCAATTTATAAAAAAAATGTTTTTAAAATGGGTCTATGGCTTTATTTTGTTAATATAATGTTTTAGACATTTTAAAATTAGCTTGTATTGTAGCACTATCTTTCTTCAGTTTTTTTAAAAAAATTAATGGACTACAGAAAAAATGAAGATATTAAGGATTTAGAGAACCTTTAGGACTTCAATATGCAAAAAAAACGCGAGTTAATAACCTAAAAATTAAAGTCAATAGAAGGCATAAAGTGTCCCATAGAGATAACATTACGGGCAATTTCTGGCAACCTGGACTTTCACATCCCCTTAAAAGACATACCCCATTTAACAGCCCATTCTGATATTTTTGTTAAATCACCTTGTAATTGCTCTATTTGTTCCTCAGAATAAAGCTCGAGAGGGCTTAAGATTTTTTTTTCATTGGGTTGCTGCAAGCGAGCTCTAGCTGCTAATCTTTTAACCGTGCTGCCAACTCCACCGCAATGCCCTTTTCCATGTGATGTTGCTGAAAAATATCATTTGGCAACAATATTGAAGTCTTGCTTTTGAAAACATAAGTTGGTGAAATTTTTCTTATTTTTATATTGCGCAGCACCAACCATCAGAAAGATAAAAGATCTTAATGGCAATTTTTTCAAGCTTTGCAGTCAAAAAGAAAATAAGTTTTCTTTGAAAGGTGTAAACAACGACTGTGTTGTGTTCTAGGCAATCAGAAATCACAAAGTAACTTAAATGTTCAACTTTTGTTTTTCCTTTATAATATATCTCAAAACGGTGAATTATGGCTTGTCCACTAGCCCAGTTGTAAAACTCTGGGACTCATCTTGAACAACCAGGCACGTAGGTAAGGGGATGATTCAGAGGGTTCAAACACCTCCCATTGAAAGTCAAGAAAAAAAATAAAAAATCGAATTACTGTAAATCATAAAAATACTTTAAAAAACTAGAAAAAAATTCATTTTCAAGTATAGTACTTCTTGTTGAGCGGCATGAGTGAAAACCTGGTATTTTCCGGGGGTCCTATCCCGGAAAACAGTTTTCAAAAACATGTTTTGAGGTTATTTTTATCTCAAACTAAGCGTAACATGACGTCATCTTGTTGAATTATATAGCATTTGAATTTCGGCGAGGAAGGGAAAAGTTTTTAAAACGGGATCCATATATTATTTTACACAAGGAATCTCAAAATTTAAATTTGTATAAATTATTTACTAATTTAAAAGTAGTTAATGACTGATATTGGTAACGATTTTATGAAAAATAAATGATAAATGTAGCTGTTTCGATACTTGCATGTCAACGCATTCCTGTTTACTTAATTAAAAATTAATAAGTTTAAAAAAATGGGAGGGAGGGTGTTAATTTTTTTAGGGGGTGGGGGACGAATAGAGTACTCATATATTGAACCACCCCTATGAAAAATCTATACCTACGTGTCTGTGAACAACCATACTATAGTTTTCTGCAAAGTCGAAGGTCTCTGCAAATTCATATCCTTTTTAAATTTTCTTTTATGTGGTTCATGAAAGATGTATGTTGTTTTGCAATAAAGTCATGTCTAACTAAGAGTAGAAATTCGTTTACAAACAAATCTATAAAATTTTCTGATGATTTCTGCAGTCTCTAAATTGCAATGATCGACTGAAATCCATTGCCGAAATGTGATCTTTTGTATTAGGTTTTCTTCAAAAGATGCTTCAAGGGTTTGTATTGCAATGTCACCTGGACAAGATGTACAATTACCCATACTGCAATGGCAATCTATTATTGACGGATTGCAATATCATTCTTGATAGACAATGTTTGTAGGTTTTTAATTCAACATTTGTTAGTACTCCCATTTTCAATCAGCAGTTTTATATTTAGATGTATGTAGTGTCCATACTGTGTATGCAACTTGATCCTACTAAAATACAATGCCTTGAATAATAAGTATGCTTCTTTCAGGTTGCACAAAATAAGTCTTTTTAAAATTTTAAATTTGTTTCTATACGGTTCAAAAACTGTTGAGCAATCTTTAGCGCCTGGCATCGCTCTACTAACTTTGTCATTTTTGTAAAACAAATTAACAGCTTCAACTACTTCAGAGAGGCTTTTTGCGCGGTTTGGGGTTGGGACTTTCCGAAATTCCTCTTCCTCTAAGTAGTTTGTAGCTTTAAACTCGCACATGATTTTTGTTATTCTCCAAGTTTTCTGGTAGGCAGGATAAAGTCATTCGTGAAGTAAAAGTAACATTTCTTCATCCATCTGGACCATTCCAGTCATTTTCTTATACTCGGATTTCACCAACGTCGCTTTTCACGTTGCATCCTCGTGTGACTGTACCCGTACCAAAAGACGTATTCACACCATAAGTATGGAAGAGTACAGTAAAACTCCATTTATCCGAACTCCAGTTATCCGGATCAAACAAAGCAGATCGCTTTGAGAAAAAATTAGAAAGAAGCATAATCCAAATTTTGAAAGTTTCTTATCGGTGAATGTGATATGTGTTTTTAATATTCATTAAATATTTACATATGTACTCTAAAGCAAAGTTCGTTTTTTTTACTAAGACATAACCGTTTTCTCGTGTGAATTATCCGGTTGGGATCTGCTGGTCCCAATTCATCTAGATAATTAGAGTTCTACTGTACACTATAGTTCTACTGTACACTGTTAGTTCTAACGTACACTGTTAGATAATTAGAGTTCTACTGTATACTACTAATTATAAATCCGGTACTGTGATATCTACAGAGCCGGATTTATAATTAGTAGTCCCCTAGGCCGGCCCGTCGCACCGGAGGGGTTTAGGGGGGAGTTCGACCCCCCAACCCCCATAATCTGGAAACCTTGAAAGATAGAAATTTCAACTTCTGAAAACCATAGAGTTGGAAAAATTTATGACCGAAGAAAATTAATATTATTAACAAGTAAAAGCGAGGGAAGATTATAAATTGCCCAACTTGTAAGATTACATTTAAATTAGACCTCAGAGAGGACACTGCATTGGAATATGGGTGCAACAAATCAGTGTTTGTGAGAGAACTGTTTAATATTACCTACCAATATATATATAAAAAAAAATGAAAAATGTCGATAAGTTGGAACTGGGAATTTTCAGCACTGCTGAGTTGGGAATTTCGAATGGTTGAAGTGAGAATTTCGAATCGTTAAGTTGGGAAATTTCATGTTTCAGCCGCCCGCCCCCCCCCCCCCCCCAAATATTTTTGGTGTATCGACACTGTCCCTAGGCTGAATATGTGGAATACCCCCCCCCCCCCCCAGTAAAACGTGGTGGGAGGGGTTGTCGGAATTTTTTTGAAATATATATGTAAAGTGTTTCGAGGAATCTCATGGTGCAGACATTCTGGAATCTATGACAATGGTAATAAAATATCGCACACTTGTCTTTGTATTACGCTATAATGGCTTTAAACATAATACAAATTAATAAATAACTGATTTCCAAAAATAAAGGAAAACAATGACGCGCGTTGTAACTATTACAAATTAAACATATTTTTTAAAAAAATATATTAGTTTATATTTACATTATAAAAATCTGTTAAGAAAATATAGTTTTACTCAATTATCAAAAAGATTGTAGTATACTATTTTTTTATTTGGATTATCATCTTCCTAAGTAATTTTAATAAGTTGATTATGTTTTTTTTGTGTGTGTGTGGTGCAGGCCCCTAGGCTGCAGCCTATGACTAAATCCGGCCCTGGATATCAGTTGTATAACAACGTCCCTAAATATCAAGGATAGTGAAGACTATATATATAAGGTGTGCTAGTTATCACGCTGTCTGATGGAAGGCGGGGAAATCACATTTTTGACGTCATAGTGACGCCTACCTCCGCTTTCTGTAGGCGTGTCTAAAGCTCTCGTTTGTGAGGTGCTACCATCTATTCGTTTTTTTTTGTGAACTATTAAAAAGTGATAAGCTAACTTTATTTAGTTACTTTTACTGCATTTTATGAGTTTAAATTATATTTTAAGGATTGCATTTAGTATGGAAAAATTGCAAAAGAGTTGCTTAATAAATTAAGCGTATTAAAATAATATTAGCTGCCACGAGGGCATGTCCATGAATTTTGAAAGAGTAAAATGGGGGTAGGAAACATCCGGTCAATGCATTTGTATTGGACATATTAAATGAGTTACAATTTCAATCAAGTAAAATACAGTGACATAACAAAACAAAGACAGATTAGTAGTGAAGCTACCTGAACACGATTATTTACAGATATTTACAATATTTTGCTAATTAAAAATTAAATCACCAGTTGTTACCCAACCGGGGATCGAACCTAAGTAGCAATGCTTGAAACACACAGCCAATGAGAATGATCAAAAACCCATAGTAAGGCGGAGCAAAAATGACGTCAAAAATGTGCCTTCCTTGCCCACTTTCAAAAAGCGAAAAACGAGCGCACCTTCTATATATAGTCTTCACTATCCTTGCCTAAATATAAATTTCTTCAATACTTTTCATTTGTTCAAATACCAACACACGGTGAAGCCGAGAAAAACAAGCAGCCTTTCATTAGAATTCAAACACCAGTAACTCATTTTTATGCCTGTGAAAACAAGGATGTTTTCGTCTGCTTATGTTTAGCAGTGCTTGGGTGTTTTGAAAAGTTCGGATAGATTGCTTGTCTGGCTCCAAACATACGAAGCAACTCCTCTTTCATTTTCTGGCCACTCAAGAGCATTTTTTCCCTTTCTTAATTCGACATACAGGGTGTTCGAAAAGTGTGTTTCCATTTAAAAAAAATTATTGAAAATGCAAAGATATGAACTTATGGTTTTTGTATTAAATAAATCAAGTATCGAAGATAATTTTTTTACAATGTTTATAACAATTGAATCATTTATTTTAGAAACCTTAGTGTATTTTTTCCAATTCTCGGGAAACAAAGGAAAACGTTCTTTCTTTGATATTAAATGTAGATTTCGGCTTAAATATTTTTATGGTAACATATTCTCGAAGTGAATGTTGCCTGTAATTAAATTATAATATTTATTCCTTACTTTTTAATAAAAAAATTTAAAACTTGCGATTAACGTGGGTTTCTGAAATAAAATACTTTTTTACGGTAAAAACGAATATGTTTAAAGTTATTTTAGCAGTGTGTACAAAAATATGTGTTTACCATATGAGATTCTGATTCCGTATAAAAAAAATCAATCAAAAAACCACGTTTATTTCAGATACAAGTCAACAGAAGATTAAAGTTTTATTCATGTTGTATGCCCGCAACACTCTATGTGAGTGCAAAAGGTGATTCGCGGACCCCCGCAGGTCGATGTTAAGGGGTCCGCGGGATCACACACAAAAAAAATTTACATGAGTTTAATTAAAATGTTTTCATTAGTATAAATGAATGTGAAATGTAAGAGACTAAAAGTAAATAAACTTCTGATTGTGTTTTTACTTTTTTTGTGCATTTATTTCATATTCAGGGCCGCCCTTAGGAGTGTGCGACGCATGCCACCGCACATGGACCCGCGCTCAAAGAAAAATTCACAAAATGATAATAGATAAAACGATTTTTTTTTCTTACTTTTGACGTGAAACGACTTTAAAACAAGCTACATTTAGGTATTGAGATATAACAAATAGCACGACTAACATGAATTTGATCTCGTTCGCGGTAGAAAATTAAGCTCATAACTAAAAGAACAAAATAGTGCAGACTTTTCGTGAACGAAATTATCTGACAAATATTCTATACAAATGAAATATAGCCGCACCAAGCATTTATGATTGATAAAAAAAAATTACGATTGGCTTTTCAAAAGTCTGACAAACTAATTCATAAATTTATAAGTTTTATTCATGAGTTTGCAAGGAGAATAAAATTGGCCCATCTTCTAAGTTTGCACCTAAGCCCCGTGGCTGCTAATGGCGTCTCCCTATCCATATACATAGTACAAGCTGTGTAAAATTTAAAGAAATTATAAAATTAATTTTAGAACAAAATTATCTTAAAAAAATCTAAAATCTAAAATAAAATTATCTTAATTAAAGAAATTATTAGGACTATCATGAAGATATATGAAGAAAGGGGTCCAGTTTTAGTTTTAGCTAGGGGTCCGTGACGTGATGCTGATTGGGTTGGTTGGTTTGGTTAATTAACGTCGCAGTAGAGCTGCACAGTGGGCTATTGGCGACGGTTCGGGGCCTATCTCGAAGGAAAGACCCGGGAACGATGCCTCGTATTTTTGAACCATGGTCCGATGACGAGATTCTAATTGGGAACCATTGCTCTATGTAATGCCAATTGTCGGATTTCTGCACTAAACGCAATATTCACTGTAAAAAAATAATCCATTAAACGGAATGGCGGTTGACAGGATTGTACACAAAAATATGTGTTTACCGTAGGAGATTTTGAACAAATTCCAAAATAATGTCTATTGACAGGCTTCAGAAATAAACGGTTCAATTTCACTATGTCAAAAATATACCAACATAAACACTATTTTTGATTTTAATATCTAAATAACATGCATAATCCTTTATAATAAAAAAAATAAGCGTATTTTCACTGTTTATACTTTATTTACATAAATATTTATATAAATTTAAAAGGGAGCATAATTTGTGCCCAGAATATTTAAACACCTTACAAATTCAGAGCTTTTTGTGGAGTATTAAGATCTTTATTCTTCTACTTTAAATACGAAGGTTATGTAATAAGTCCATTTACAAAATAACTGTAAATAACGTTTTTATTAAATTATCTTCAAAAACTCTTTAAGGTTCTCCTTTATCTCACCAAACACCAAAAAAGAAGATAAATCACACAACCCATCTGTCTCCCCTGCCCGTTCAATTAATTTGAGCACACGCCCAGGTGAGCAGGAACGCTATTCGGACAGACAGGTGGTCATGTTCAAAGCGAATGAGATCACGTTTCTTTAATCTTCATGGCCATCCACTCACTGCTGCAGGGTGATCTCATGGAAAATTTGCATTAATATCACATCCAGATCCATTCTGAAGAAACAATACATTGTCGACTGTAGTTCAATCCTTATATAGAGCTTAATTCTATATTGGTGTGTAAATGAACCGCTTTTGATGTTAAAAATAAAATAATCTCTTTTTTCAAAAAAAATTCAAGAAAATAAACCGTTTAGGTTCCGGTTTGAATCGATATAGATGCAGTTGAAAAATAAAGTTGTCAAATAAAATTTCAAATACTATTCTGAACTATCAATTTATGTATGTATAATTAATTTATTACTGGCAACATTGATATTGTTGTTAGAAGACATTGACAGAGCAATTCAAAAATTATGGGGGAGCGGGGGGGAAATAAACTAGTTCCAAATATTTACCAATATAAAAAATACACGATAATTAATAGTTATGCTAATTAACAATTTGTTGCTAATTAATAATTTGTTAATTATTAATAATTTGTTAATTATTAATAATTTGTTAATTATTAATAATTTGTTAATTATTAATAATTTGTTAATTATTAATAATTTGTTAATTATTAATAATTTGTTAATTATTAATAATTTGTTAATTATTAATAATTTGTTAATTATTAATAATTTGTTAATTATTAATAATTTGTTAATAATTAATAATTTGTTAATTATTAATAATTTGTTAATTATTAATAATTTGTTAATTATTAATAATTTGTTAATTATTAATAATTTGTTAATTATTAATAATTTGTTAATTATTAATAATTTGTTAATTATTAATAATTTGTTAATTATTAATAATTTGTTAATTATTAATGAATTTGTTAATTATTAATAATTTGTTAATTATTAATAATTTGTTAATTATTAATGAATTTGTTAATTATTAATAATTTGTTAATTATTAATAATTTGTTAATTATTAATGAATTTGTTAATTATTAATGAATTTGTTAATTATTAATAATTTGTTAATTATTAATAATTTGTTAATTATTGATGAATTTGCATAAATTGTTATATTCAATTTTTGGTAGAACATTTTTTAACTATGGGGGAGGGCTTTCTACGGTAGAAGAATGTGACAAAAATGGGAGGGGGGGGGTCAAAAATATGGAAAAAAGGTGTCACATCATTTATCGACAGCCCCTAAAGAGAATAAGTCAGATAAAACCCATTTTTTATCATTGCTTACCATAAGATGCATACATCTAAGACCCCTCCCAAAACAAAATATCAGATACTTCGCGAAACAATTTCATTAAAACCCTTCACGGCAACCGAAATAGAATCTTTAAAAAAAAAAAAAAATGATGGTCAGTCACGTTGAACCGCCCACTCCTTCCTACCCCACCCACCATTTTCGTAATTTTTACGAGACACCCGACAGGTTGACATCTCCTCTGTTTCTTCCGATGAGCAACCTACGCCCACGTGACTTGCGTATCTGTTAGATGGGGGAACGTGCCTTACTTTCGGTGACGTCAGAACCCCCAAAACAGGTTGAGGCGACTGAGGTGAAATAGGAGGTTTAAAATAAAGTGTTTGTTAGTGTTTATTTGGTTGGAAAAAAAATAGGGAGATGATTTTTGTAAAAATAAAATAAAAAATGCTTATTTTGCTCGAGTTTTAGGCAGTGCCTTAGGGGTGTGCGACGCATGCCACCCACCACACAGGGCCTCGCGCTTTGGAGGGGCCCCGCGCTCAGTAAAAAAACCCCAATAAAAGTATTTTTAATTCCAACTTTTTAAAAACTTCATATTTTTTTAATGTATTTCATAACACATTATATAACACATCAACCTCATATACACGTATATCTAGAACGTTTACTGACATTTGTCCGCTTCAAACGTTCAGGATACACTTGAGTGCTAACATTTAAATTAAAAACGCTGTGAGACCATAACTTTTCCGTTAGAAAGATTGCGAAATAATAATAATTTATATCCTTGCGTCATAAATTATGATTACACTACAAAGCATTTAACAATTGTTTTGATATATTCTGGGCAGATGGTCCTAAATTTTTTTTTAATTTGAGTGTTGATAGACACTTCGTAAAAGAAAACCTTAACTACAGCACTTTTCCATGAGAAAATATGTGGCACGAATAAGAAAAATTGAAATGGGGACTTTTAAGAGTTGGTCGCGGTTACTCGTGTAGCCCAGATGCATAACTGGTTATATCCAAAAATTCGAAAAAAGATATTTTGGAATTAATTCAACAGGCACTTAATAACTTTGGCTTCAATTTTTAAAATAAAAGGAGAAAAAAGATGTATCTACTATAAAAATTCAAAAAATAAGCCACTCAGCAATATATATGCAATATATATACAATATATATATATATATATATATATATATATATATATATATATATATATATATATATATATATATATATATATATATATATTATTGTACGTATATATGTATATTACATATTACATACATATATGTTACCGTGATAGTGTGAAAATCAGTGTATCTGCAGACTCACTAGTGATTCCGCAGATACACTGGGCGAATACGTGAAAGTGCTGAAAATTATTTGATTTCACACATGCACTAGTCGATCTACAGATTTACTAGGGAATCTGCAGATGCTCTGATAGACTCTCGTGATAGTGCAAATTAAGATAGTCTCGAACATAATTCTCATTAAGTTAATACCATTGTTGTGAAAAAATTATTAATGCACCTATTTTTGAAATTTATATCTTTTTTTGGAGTACTTAGCAATTAAAATAACAAATTTCCGCACTTTTACGATTCAGAATACTTGGACCTGCAGATTCAAAAGTGATAGTGCGAAAAACCCTTATTTAATAATTATAATAATAATTATTTAATAATGTATAATTCCGCACTTTCACGTATCGGACCAGTGTATCTGCGGAGTCACTAATGACTCTGCAGATGCACGGCTTCCGCACTATCACGGTAACATATGTTAATCCTAAATTTATTATATATACAGGGTCTTCGCTAGGGGGGGGGGAGGTCCCCCAATGTTTGTAAATTCCTGTAGACTTGGCAAAATCACAAGCCTAGTTGGCAAATTTGTGAAACATTTGGCTATTCGCGGGGACAACCTAAGTTGAGCCTAAAGCAATTGAATATTCATACATAGCTTCCGCAACAGATACAACTTAGGTTGTCCGCAGTATAATCTAGTATCTGTCAAACATAAGAAATATAAACAAATATATAGCTAAACGAATGTAGGGACAAATGTAGACATTTATGCAAATGTACATGTATTAGCAATACAGCCACTCATTTAAAATGATGTATTTGAAAATAATGAGGTTATATAATTACAATTCTAAAGGACTTTAATCAAGGCTTTTGGAATAAAGTACACCAGAGTAATTACTTAGAAACACTTTAAAGAATAAGAATAAAAAGTAATTGACATTGCAATACACTGATTTTAATTTTGAAACCTCCATTACAATTGTGAAATCAGTACTTATTTTCAAATAAGTCATCACTCAACTTATTAGATTTATTTTCGGAAGTAATTCTGGTGACTGCAAGGGTCAACATTTGTTAATTTATTTTGAGTAAATCTGTATTTAGTATATGATATTAAACGACAATTACAGAAAAAAAAAACTCATTTCTGCTTTACTTTATCTAAAATGAACAGTTACAGGAAAATCCTATTGCCGTATTGCTTTAGAAAATACGTAATCTTGAATGAATTTTAATTGAGGTTATAAAGGATTCTAATTATTATAATTAATAGGGACCACTGAAACGTGAGATACAGCTACACGGGATATCTAGTTAAACCGTTTCATTTTGGTTAATGACTTTGATTAATGGCGATTATAATATGACATTTTTTTTTCGTTCCACAATAAAATATTTTTAACCGACTGAACCAACCAAACCTTTGAAATAAAACCGCCAAAAACTTTAAGATAAAACCATCAAAAAGGAGAAAGGTTATCAATTCGACTATTATGTATTTTTTAATGCATATTCGCACAAGATTTCTGTTTTAATTCATATATCTAGACAATTTATTTATTTTGGATAGGAGATGTCTCACTAGGTAACCTTTTGAAAAAAAAATATCCGGTTATGAGCCATCCAGAATTCTCAATTAACCGGACCGTTTAAAAAAAAATATTTTCCTATTTCGAAAATTCTTTTTTTGTTGTACAGAGAAAAAACAAATTTGGCAAAAACTGCAAAAAAATAATCCGTTATCGGCTGTTATGTATCCGGAAATATCGATTAACTGGACTTTTTTTTTTAATTGTTTCTCCAATTTCAAAATGTTATAATTGTTCGATAGAAGTTGTACAACAATAACATTTGGTTTACCCAACATTTATTAGCATGGGTAGAGATTGTCTTTACAGTGTTGAGACAAAATGTGAGCAAAAGTTGTTACTTTAATTTCTTGGTGAATAATAGCAGGGGGCTTTGCCCCCTACTAAATTATAAACTGAAAAGGGTAAAAATAAAATAATCTTTTTTTAAAAAAAAAAGAAAAACCAGCTATAAGAAAAGTGAGCTAAACAGTACAAAATATTTTTTTTTACGAGCAAGTCGAAAAAAATAAAATTATTTAATATCAATTTTATACTTTTTATAACTTTTTGAAGTTGCCGCCAATTTACAATAATCCCACATAAATTTTGACGCTAAATTAAAAAGTATCAGGCTCGTGATCGGTTGGTTGCGAGTTCTCATATCGTCTCTGATTCTGTAGCGAGCTTGTGTTCGGAAGGTTTCCAAATTCGTTCGTGGTCCTCCGCTAAGTACGTACTCGGTATAAGGAACAGGGGCACGTTAAATCTGTCGTGGTCCAAAATCCTTTCGACCATGTAAGATGAGCGTGGGGGAAGGGGGGTAGGTGCTCGTTATCTGAGTATGGTTCTATATTACAAAGCAATGTTGACGGGCCTATCCCAAACCGTCGCCAATGACCCATTTTTAGCTTTGTAGCATGTGTCGCCAATAGCGTTGTCTCTCTTCGAGAAGATCTTTTGGTATTATTTCTTTTTAAATCCGTCCCAAACGAAAAATTTCCATTTTAGTAAGTGTGAGTTAAAAGTGAGAGGGGCAATTGCCCCTATTGCCCATACATACCCCCCACTGTCTCGATAAGAAATTTAGCTCATTTAGAGCGCAATACTCTAAATTATTAACCATCAATTTCATGATTTACTTATCTTAATTAGTATGGCAAAATAATGTCGTAATAATGTCATATTTCCATTTCAGTTCATTATTGCAAATTGACTAAGCCACACCTTCCAAAGTAAGTCCGCCATTTGCATCTATTTTTCATTCCTTCTAGCAGTAAACTACATCAATGATAAGAAATCCATTCATGTATTTAGCTTGCGAGGTTCCAGTCCTTTCATAATCTAGCGGCTAGTTATCGCAAATTGGAAAAGAATCGCCTCGGTTCAGTTCTCCACTCCAACTCCAAGCTGTGTTTTGATGAATAACAGGGCTCTGTTATTGCAGCTGTAAGTCCTCCATTTTGGAACAAGTCTACAAAGTTCGTTGCCGATGCTATATCAATATTCCTGGTGTTTGTTTTAAAGCAAAGTAGACACCGAAACCACATCTGTGGCAGAAACAATCTAGAAATGAGCAGGGATAAAGGTAAAGTAAATAACATTATTTATTAAAAAAAAATATATGCAAGCAAGGAATTTCTGAGATAAAAATGTACTATTAATCTATAAAGTAAGGCGTATAATCATCCAGCCAAATTTTTATAAGGCGTATATTGCGTACAGCACACATCTCATTCTTAACGAATTCACATTAATTCCTTTATGTGGGTTCTTTTGGCGAATCCTTCCTACGTTAATTCCTTTTGGACAATACCATACTAGTAAATATCCAGGGTTGGGTGGTCACAAATTATTGGTGGATGGTTATTGTTTGGCTGTTTAACCAAATAATAAATAAACTCATATTTTTTTATACATACTTTAACTATGCTTGCTGCTAATGAATCGAAACGCCTTGTTTAAAATATAAGCTAAGTAATTGCGGAAAAAATAATATTTCATTATGCCCATACAGGAATACAGCCAAACAAAGAACATCGCCGATGGTCATTGTTTGGCTGTATCCCATTTAGATGGTCATTGTTTGGCTGTATCCCATTTAGATGGTCATTGTTTGGCTGTATCCCATTTAAATGTATTGTCATAATAAAACATTTTTCGATCGATCAACAATTTGTGACAACTGTATGTTTTTAGCTAGTCTAAATGTTTCTGTTTTATGGTTCGGTGTAGAATAATGGTTTGCCCAATCGCCACTGCCTGGACAAACATTTATTCTACACCGAACCATAAAACAGAAACATTTAGACTGGCTAAAAACATACAATGGTCACAAATTGTTGATAGATGGAAAAATAATGTTTTATTATGACAATACATTTAAATGGGATACAGCCAAACAATGACCATCTAAATGCGATACAGCCAAACAATGAGCCCAGGTAGTGGCGATTGGGCAAACCATTGCAGTCCAAAAAAGAGCATCCGAGGAGTGCTTCAAATTTTTCTTGCAAGTTTTGTACATATTTTTACTAAATAATTACATTTTATAATTGATATTTATCATTAATTAGTATTAAATTATTGATATTTTAGTCGTATAGTTATGGTTCAAATAGCACAAAAAGAAATATTATTTTTTCTGTTTAACAGTATCTCATTTTGATTTTCATAGATATTGACATAACATCGAAATATCCATAAAAAATATATATCAACGAGGGGAATTTTTTTTTTGCTAATTACTATGAAAAGGAAATATGTATGTTATGAATATGAATTGTTGCATATTTAAGTTGTCGTCATTAAATATTCCCCCGTCGTCGGTTTGGTTATGAAAGTTTTTAAAATAAACTAAACACCTCAAGTATTATCCTCGTCATCCGTCAGTGGCTCTAAATTAAGAGCAGTATTTCTAAAAGTCCTAAAGGTGAAATGCAAGTTCGCTATAATAAGGATTGTTAGTCATCGAATTTTCTCTTTAAATTCCTAACAAAACAAAAAAAAAATCATTTTAGGCATTGTAAGTTCGGAAATCAAGGTAAGGGGCACAATTACCCCTAAATACCACATAGCTAGATACACCACTGTATATAACGGATCATTTCAGATATTTAACTAACTTCCAGACAGAGACATTACCGTCTATCTTTCAAATTCCAATCGTCAATGCACCTCTTTCAACCCCCGGTTTCTGCGAATCCCTGAGCTTATTTATCTTGAAACCTACCCCGTTTTCTTCTAAACACCCCCCACTGCGGACAGGATGGGGAAGGGACCACAAATCCCCCCCTACCCCTAGAAGACGAAGGGAAGACAGACGTCACCACTGGCACCCTCCCAAACTAAGAACATGACACGCTTATCTTTATTTGGGAGCGAGAACTCGCGAAGAACACTCGTTCTCTCTGCTCCTTCTTCTTCATCCCATGGCGGGAAAACTTCACCTTCCGTCGGCTGTGTTCTAATTTTTTTTGTGTGTGTTTGTTTGCAAAAAAATTAGGGATTTTTTTTTACCCTGATCCTATTCTTTTTTGGTGTTGTTTTGTTTTTGTTCTGTGAGAAGAATTCTGCCAGTTATCGTCTGCACGTGAGTTTTCTTTTGTTGTTGTATGTTTGTGGAATTCGATTTTGTCGTTACTGTGTGCGTTGGACACTTGATTTAATAACAGAAAATGGTTACGTTGACATTTCTTGCTTTGCTTCAGTTTATTATGTGAAGAGGATAAAATTTTA
Source organism: Troglohyphantes excavatus (assembly GCA_963932185.1). Classification (NCBI taxonomy): domain Eukaryota; kingdom Metazoa; phylum Arthropoda; class Arachnida; order Araneae; family Linyphiidae; genus Troglohyphantes; species Troglohyphantes excavatus. The sequence goes on along the minus strand of OZ010677.1, from coordinate 53,298,053 downwards.
CTTGTGTGAAGCGAAAACAAACCCTCAAAAATCTTCTATATTCAGTTCAATAATTTGAAGAAGGCTTTGTTTTAAAAGAACAGTGCAGAGAAGTTTGTTATTACTAAAGTAGTTTGTTTCAAGCAAATTTAGGTTTTAAAAGAACAGTGAATTTTTCTATTACCAAATTGTTTTGTTTGACAGATTCAAGCAAATTTAGGTTTAAAAAAACCTGCGCTAAAGTTACCCATAAATCTTTGTCCTTTGGTTTTTCCAAAAGTGTTAAATATGATTTAATTTACCAATTATTATTTCAATCAAATATATATATATATATATATATCCCAACATTGCTTGAAAAAACGAAACTAGACAACTACTTGAAGAAGCTACTTACATTTGGAATATTTACTTAGTTCTTTGACATCTTAAATATTTGCACAAGAATTTCCTTTTTTTGTGTTATTCTGTCTTGATACGCGAATATACGACCACAGCGATACATAGGTATCACCATAAACTACCCAAAACCATGCCAAACCTACCAGTACAGTGCCAACCTTGTCCTTACAGCACTGCAAGAGTGCACCAGTGCCCATCGTAAACAAAATCCCGAATTAGGCAAAGAAGACAACACTCGGTATTGTGCTGTTCCTTGGCAAAAGTGAATTACGAGTCTCTGAGACAGACTTTCCCAACATGGAAGACAAGCGAATGTTCAGCAGGAATGTTCTGTGTACTGTTCTCGGGTGCCTGTTCGTGTGTGACTTTGCAGCGGGGTTCAACATCGACATAAGGAGTGCCGTTGTTCACAGGGGTGCGCCTGGGTCCATGTTCGGCTACTCTGTCGCTCTGTTCAAAGACAAGAGCGATAGCTGGTGAGTTTCACTTCTTGTTGACTTTTCTTCTTCTGTTGTTGTTGCAGTATCTCGAAAGAGACTGATATGATGGTAATGATTCACCCGGTTTGAGTTGATATTTACTCTGCTTGGCTGGCGTTGAACCGTTGTTTGCTTAAATCGAAGCACACAGCAAGTACAGGGTAACTCCTCAAAAGAATTATTTTTAAATTACAGTTTTCCATTAGATAACTCTACTGATTTGACGCAAAATGCAATATATCCAAAATATGTTTAGAGATAGAAATACAAAATTTCGTTAAAATATTACTGCACACAAAAACTAATAATATTTATGGGCTAACTAAAAATCGTTTATTTTGAGGAAGGATTCACAAAATACTATAAAATAAATAATAAACGAAATCAGTCTTATAAAGTGTATATCTATACAATTTATATAAACTTATTATATACTTCATCAACAGTTTAAAAAATTACACAATCTATATAATTAGTGGCATAAATAATAGGTGTAAAATTTTCAAAATTATTGGAGGGTGGGGGATTATCAAGACACTAGCTTTCATTTAAAAGTATAAACACTAAGCCGGGTTTTCAAATTATTGGAGGGGCTCAGGCCACCATACAAGTCTACGTCTAATGCTCGACATATATTGCTATAGAGTGATTATGCATTTGATTTTTGAGTAGTCCAGACCCCATAAATCTACCTACCTCGAGAATGTCCCTATATGCAATATATATATTGCATATAGGGACATTCTCGAGGTAGGTTTGTACATTTAACAGGTTATAAAAAAAAACATTGATGAGATATAGGATATAGTTTTCAGTCTGAAAACCACTAATTCAAAGTATATATACTTTGAATTAGTGGTTTTCAGACTGAAAACTATATCCTATATCTCATCGATGTTTTTTTTTATATAACCTGTTAAACGTATTTGTGCAATTAAAAAATTTCCCACACTGATTTTGTTTAGAATTTTTTTGTTTTTTTTACTTTTTTACTCTTTGACGGAATTTCGCTAGTACATTTAAAGAGATTTTGAATTATAAATTAAATATAATTATGAGTTTCAGCGTTTAAAATTTGTCCTATCCCTAAGAGGGTTTAAGCTAAATGTTCTATTTACTGTGTAAAGAACATTGGTGCCTATTTTCAGCCTTTTTGTGTTTTAACTTCCAATTATTCCAAAACTACGGCAATGAGGTTGATGGGGTTTATGGCCCGTGCTTGATAAAAATGTTCTGATTTTATAAAGTATTTATATTCACTTTTAATAATTTTTACCTAATTAGTTTTATTAGCATATTTGGAAAGTGTCTGTTTTGAAATAAGGAATAAATAACGGGATGTATTACATTTTTACAATTCGCTTATTTTATTATATGTGACTGCTATAAGTTTCTACCAAATTCACATGATTGTAAATTTGTAACAAAATCTTACATAAAAAGTATAATTTAATACTACTAATAATATTTAATTAACTTAATATAATATCTAAGCAAAATTTACAACTGCATCTTAAAAAAAAAATTATATTCATTTAAATAATTTTACAACTCTCCAATTGTGATCACAAATTTTAAAATAAACAACCGAAAACCGAACTGTGAAAGTCACATACTTTTCTTTGTGAGTTTTTTTCAAATTTAATTCCAATTTCTTAAATTTACGACTGGCCAATTAATCTACAGCATGTTAAAATAGGTGTTGATTTAATATATATTTGTAATTTCTTCTTCTGTCCGGTACTTCCTGTACACAGCGTATTTTGACAGAATCGATCGGGTGTAATAAACGACTTGATAACAACACTAATTTAATAGTAGAACGTGCAAGGTTCTTCCGGAGGACGCAGCGTACTGCTAGTAGGATTCAGCCAGAGTTGTAATATTAAATAGAGAGCGCCTTCAATACCAGACTCTCGTAAGGCCGCGGTGTCAACATTGAAAAGAAAAACTCACATCACGTGGTTATAGCGCTGCCACATTTGGCGTTCAGACATCTGCAGGAGTTTCAAATTTGGCGCACTTTCTTCTTTTTTGGTGATAAGGAGTTTTGTCCGTATTCAACTTCTTAACATATATGTACGTGTTTACTTATTTTCAAACAATATGCGCTAAATATTTCCTCTTCATTAACGAAACGAAAATATTTTATTTGTGTTCAATACTCGAAGAAGCGAAACTCTTTATATTTCTCGGGTTTTATTGCTCATATTTTATTATTGAAGTATACAAAATAACAATTGAAAGAACTTCGCTTATGGTAAATTTTTTACATAAAAACGTCATGCAATTATTTCAAAACTACAATGTAAAAAAAATCTCCTTAATATATCTGTTAAACTCCCTTAAATTGTGCCACTCGTTCAAAAAAAAAACTATATTTAAATACAAAATTAAACTCAAAACCATATTACAATACTTCGATCTCGTTTAGTTCTTAAAGTCGCCAAGGCCTGCCAAGTAATATTGGCGCATGAATGAATTGGCATTTCCACATATCACGTGGTTTCAATGATGGACCCACGGAATTCAGCATTTTTATTCCTCTATTTGTATCATTACTCTATGGATTCAGCTTTACGATCGTACAGAGGTGTTTGCTTCCTTCTGACTGGAGGTTCGGTACAACTACCAGAAAATTACGAAATGCCACAAAAAAAAAAAATCCAACTGAAATATTTTTTTATAAAAAATGTGAAAATTTGGAAGTTTGCATCCTAGCAACTGAGCTTGTGAACCCACTTTGTGTGCGTCTGCGCACTGGTCTTATCGACAACTTCACTTTTTAATTCACAATTTCCAAGTTAAAATTGGATACAAAACGGATGTCCTGCCAGAAGCACGCAGTAATCTGTGAGAGGCTAGTACAAAAGTCCATTAAAAGGAAAAAAAAATCCGCGAAATTTTAGAAAGCCGAAACGTAGTGCTGACACAAAAAAATGGTATGGTACCGGTAATGGTACGCACCGGTATGTTAATGAATCCGTGGTCTTAAATATTGAAAAGTATAAAACATTGGAAATATTGTGCTCTTCAACTGCTTGCACTTTTCTCTGTACTTACCGTGTCAATTTTTCTAAAATTCGAATTGATCGGTTTTTTATGTATATTAGTTCGTTTTTTTATGTGTGAAAAATTGATGAATGCGCCATGAATTTGAAAAGTAGTTTGCACAAAAAATTAGTTTTTAAAATTTTTGAATATATTAAACAATTTTAAGTGAATTTTTGTTATATCCGTTCTCTTATGATCCCTGAAAACACATTGCAATGAAAATTTTGAACCAAATTGTTATGCGTTTTTAGAGACATTGTTACTTGTATACCAAATTATGTTGATATTATTATCCTTGTGTGTTGAAATAGTTTTCACGCATACTCGTGCTAATTTAAAAAATCCCATTTTCAGCCTCAGGGGACCTCAAAGTCCGTATTCGTACCAAATATTGAACACAAAATATTACTTTTATTGTTCCATATTTCAAATAGGGTAATAAAATAAAGTAAAAAAATGTAGAAACGCCTATCATATACGATGTTACACGCCTACACCTGACTAGCCGAAGCAATTATAGAAAATTGGCCTTTCTCTAATCTGATATTAATTGTTTAAGTGATTAGTGAGTGTATAGTCAGTCTAGACAAAATATGTTTTTTCAGCAACTTTCTTCGTACTCTAACTACAGTTTGTGAAGTAGAATTCTTTACAAATTCTAGAAACCCATTTTATTTGTTACTCGTCTTTTTTTCTTGTTATTTAATTTATGATACACATTTTATTTTAAAATAAATAATTTTTTTGGTATAGATGTATTATAAGACATTTACCGCGGTTTTTTTTCGGCGTGACTCTTTTTTGGCACCTAACTTTGATGGTATTTTCCGATTCTTGCGATGTCTTTCAATCTGGCAACCCTATGACTTCATCATGCTGTATATTTGTTTTTGCGGTTCCCGGAATTATTTTTAGCGGCAATTTCGAATAGTAACCTGGAAGGAATATAAAATTTATATTTAATTTTCTTGAATACTACAGTTGTAGGAAATGATACTTTATTTGCAGTTGTTTTATGACTTTCGGATTTTTTCGGATTTATTCACCATAATCAACTGCTCGAATGGATACCAGATATGATCCTGAGTAGTTGGAGGCCGAAGAACACAATTGCCCCGAGTACCGAGTGATGATCGAAGTACGAGTCTGTGACATTAGCGCACGACACGTGCGGGCGCTTAAGAGTGTCGGTCAATAATTATAAACACCAGGAAAGTCTAATAACCACTTCTGTTGCATTAAACTTGATACTAAATTCTAAAATTCATCAGCGAAAATCGAAAACCGTTTAAGATTTTTTTCGTCGCCAAGAAAGAAAAAAGTTCCAAAAATACATCTATTCCTTATTTTTTTATTTTTTTTTAAATAATCGATTTCTATATTTGTATCTTAACTTTTCGAGAAAAATGAGCTGAAAATTTCCGCATGTATAGCTAGCTCAGTAAAAAGTTTTATTTTCTATAAAATTTCATCTCAATATAGAAAAGAAATACCTCCATATATTTGATGTCTTTGAACAAAAATAATGTCGATATATTGAATTTGCCCTTCGTATCCGCCCCGCAACTTATGGAGCCGTCACCACAATCGTCATGCATATTTATATGAAAATGGCAAGTTATTTACCCTGATTAGATAGAAGTTGCAGATGTTAACGGGTTTACTTATCTTATCAGCTTCATTTGTGAGTATTTCTATAAGTGTATGCACACAAACTATAATAAGCTACCTTAAAGAATAATAGTTTAACAAGATAATGGATTCATAGTTATAAAAATCGGAAATTTTGGAATTATACGCAATAATAAAATTGTAAAGTTAAAAATGTTTAATTAAGTCAGCTGTTTCATACGATTACAAAATATTCCGTTAAATACTAGCTACAATAAAATACACAAACATATTGAAATTGATGTTATTCACCAAGAAGTTAAGAATCATTACTCAGAATTAAAAGTAAAAAAGTAAATAAAATTAACAAGATTTTTTTTTCGACAACAAGAGTGTTACGAGGTAAACAACCCTGAAAGTAAAAATGTAATTTTTTTTCGATATTTGTAGATTTTCAATCCATATCGGTTAAAACAAAATTGTGAGGTCCCAGTCCCCACTCTACAGTAAGGTTTGGTGCGTGAATACTTTGTACGAGCGTCAGCTCGGCCTGCTCCTTCATGAGTCTCAGTAGCCTCTAGATCTTTTCACACATGCCATAAATTTCGTCTTCTTGGTAGCATTTTGTTCGTTACGAACTGCTTTTTTAACCTTTTTAAGTTGACTATGCTGTAATTGAACTTTAGTGTGATATTTTGGCTTCATAGTAAATTATTCGACAAGTTGTCACTTTCTACTCTTCACAACTTTCGCCACAAATGGTTTAAACTGTCAACTACTCAAAAATAGTTGTAGAACTCGACGTTCTCTTCAATTTAAGCACACGCTGGCCACGATCTGTAAATTAGACTGAGGCTACAGCGGTTAAACGGGCTAGAATATGTCCGAAATTTGACTCATCCCCGGTACAAATATTAGAGAGGAGAATGGATTAATGGCTACCTCATCAACATAGCTTATTTTCTTCTTCACGATGGTAGGTCATCTATCCCTATAAGGCTGAACCCCCCTAGAGTATAAGGTTATAAAATATCAACGCGTTCCCGAGTCGCTCAAGTTTCTGCCGATGACCGCTATTCTCGGACCGATTTTAAAGACATGTTCACGCAAAAATCTATATATAATTTTATTAGCTTAAATACCTCAAGCATGGATCCTTCATAGTAGAGTAAAAATAATGTTATAATCTCGCTAACATTAAAAGTGAGGCCAATATGTATGGCCTCAGACACGTGGTTAATTTCGTCATTCCCTTCATAAATTTTCACTGTTACACGTTTCCCAATTCATCAGCCAATCGTGAGTATTTTTCAATTAATAATTTTGAAAAAAAAGTCACGTGCCTGAGGCCATTTGGTCTGAGATGTTGGTTTCACGACTATGACGTCATATTCGCTCTACTACAGTCCATTCATGCTCGAAGCTTAAATACGCTTGATTTGACATTTTCGCCAGAGGCAATATCTTCACCGGTTTGGTTTGTTTAATTAACGTCGCACTAGAGCTGCACAGTGGGTTATTGGCGACGGTTCGGGGCCTATCTCAAAGGAAAGACCCGGGAACGATGCCTCGTATTTTTGAACCATGATCAGATGACGAGGACAACACCTGAGCTGGCACCCGACGCAACCTCAATAGGCGTCAGGACATTGGACCCCGATCAGATTTATCGTGCACCAGTACTGTATACACGCCAGTATATAATTTGTTGGATGTTCTGGACGACTTTCTAGTATTTTTGTAGCGAAGCTGGCAAGATCAATACTTTTTTAATTTTCTTTGTCAAGTCCATCGCACGGATTCGAATCACCAATCCTGTGATTAGGAGCTGAACGCGTTATCCACTGAGCAACTGGGGCTCGCAATATCTTCATCGAGAAGCATTATACAATTTTTATTCTTTCAAGGTTTTATATTCCTGATACGACAGTTTGTATTTCCGATACCAATAAACTTCCAAAATTATCTGAGAGTGAAAAAATGGCCAGTGGTATACGATCTCTTATAAAGAAATACAATGCTAATTATATAACACTACCCAAGGTCGCGTCTCATTGCAGAAACATTGATTTATTTCGATTCTGTTCTAAACTACAAAACTAATTTTCCGAATCAGTCGAAATATGTGCAATGCCTTTCCTTAAAAGGGCTCCCTTCCCTGAAGAGCGACCTCATTCTCTTTTATAGAGTGTGCGAACTTCGGAATAATTTATTCTGCCCATCTTCTAAGGTCAGCGAGTTTGATTTGATTTTTATGCGGCTCGCTCGCAAACTTGACCGGAATTCAAGTGGACTCCTTTCCCTGCTGTAATTTTCTCTTATTAAGGGGATTGTCGCTTATTTTCGCTTTCTAAGTGACAAAAGGGATTTTTTTTCAAGTACCAAACAACTAAGTGCCCGGCGTTGCCTGGAATTTTTTTTTACATATAAACAATATTTTAGATCAGTTGGCGACATTTTTATTCATTTGGCGAGTTTATTTTATTAATTTGGCGACATTTTTATTCATTTGGCAAGTTTCTTTTATTTGGCGAGTTTTATTCATTTGGCGGTATATTGGCGATATTTACTAATCAGCTAATCAGAATGCATCGTTTATTCATCCCCATGGCTAACTATGTAAGATGTGTTATACTGTTGAATTGTATTGTTACAGTATTGCATTATTATAATTTGGTTTATTAAGTAGTCAAAGGGGTAAACGAGTTAACAGGTGGGAAAGAGGGTGGGGGTGTTTGTTTGAAATTTCCTGTAGACTTTGACCTTCTTCTTGCTTTGTAGGATAAGTGAACAAAATTTCATTAAAATCGGAATAAAACAATAAAACTGTAGATTTGTATAAAAAAAAATCTAATCACAAACAAACATATATATATGTAGGATATTTTATAAATCGTCTCCCCACTATAAAATTATACCATTACTTTAATTAACTTTAGATATCACCCCCTTTTCCCAGTACCATAGCACCCAACAACCCAACATATCTAATCTCAAGAGGCAATATCTCTTAGATTTCGGATGAGTCACCATTACACATGTAACTACTTTCCCTCCCACGAACTTCAAAAACCCGAACTCAAACTAACTAAAAAATGCCAACTAAAAGTCGAGAAATCAATCAAAGGTGTCCAGGGTGTATTCTTCTTCTCAAATTCTCCATCTTGATACAGATTCCCGATGTAACCTCGAAGCTAAAAGAGGTCTTGCTCTGATGTCCTGAACAATAAATGAGTTGAACATACTATTTCGGCCTTTGTTCGATACCTTCAGAACTGAACCTGTCTAAAAACTATAACGACTGCACATCTTAATAATAAACATAATATATATATATATATATATATATATATACACATATACACACATACCGTTGAATAGGAAGGTTTTTGTTCTGAAAAACACATAAAAAAGCTCGAAGTTTACATATTTATAGGGTAATAAAAACTCTCGTGATGTTTCACACTATATATTTCATTGTGCCATCCAAAACAAACTTCTGAATCCAAATAAAAGACAGAGTTTTTAAACACAATACTGGAAGCGACCGAAGAGTGGTAGAAGCGACGACAGTTCGGGGCATTCCGACGTGTTGCAAATGTCGGTCGTTTCTCTTCCCTGTACTTATATCGGTATCGAGTTGCCAACACTCCTTGGCGCTCGCCACACCATAAAAGTGTTAACAAACTTCGCGCCTCATCACACTGCCACATTCGTTCCGGAGCCCCGCCCAAATTTAGATCCACTTATTATAGATTGTTCGGGGGGAGAGGAGGGTGGGGCTCAAATTGGAAATGATTGAAAGACAAATACCTACTGTTTTTTTCTGATTAGATTTTATAAGACCTCATCATGTAGAGTGGTCTGGTGCACATTGAATCTGACGTCAGCGCCGGACTTAAATTTTTTTGCACTCGAGAAATGAAGTTTCAGACGCGGGACCCCCCCTTCCCTTCGTCTGTGATTTTGAATTTTTTGTGCGATTTTTGTTCTGTTCTTGTGTGTCCTGGTATCTTATTACCCAAGTTCGAGTGGAAGCTTCAAGCTTGTGTGGAAAACTTCCATACATGTAAATTAAGTTTATATGAAAAATTTCCTTTCAAACATAAGTTTTCTAATTTTCCTCATACAAACACACTGAAATCATGTTATATGCTTCTTGGTAACCATGCATAGGCGTAAACTTGTATTGGGCCCATGGAAACGAGCCCTCCTCCCCCCTCAATATTTTGAAAAACTGCGTCAATCTCTAAATTTTATGCCATTTTTGAAAAGTTAGAACCCCCCCCCCCCCCCCCTCTCTCTCCAATAATTTTGAAAACTTTATGTCTCTGTAACCATGGCACTCCACGTCTATAATGTGTACCCAAACGTGTGGAAGTCAGAGATAGAATAACGGTGCTTTTGAAAGAAATTCCGTCTGTGCGTTTGAGAATTAACCCTTTGCACTCCAAGACTTCGAGCATGAATTCTTCATAGTAGAGAAAACATAATGTTAAAATTTCGCTAACATCAAAGTGAGCCAACATGTATGGCTTCAGACACGTGGTTAATTACGTCATTCCATTAATAAATTTTCACTCTTACACATTTCCCAATTCATCAACCAATCGCGAGTATTTTTTAATTCATAATTTTGAAAGGAAGTCACGTGTTTGAGGCCATTCGGTCTGAGATATTGGTTTCACGATTATGACGTCATATTCGCTCCACTACAGTCCATTCATGCTCGAAGCTCCAAGAACATTGCGTCCATTTGCGTTTTGCGTTCTTTTTACGGAACAGTTATTCCTCTTTATGTTCTTTTCCCGATATTTTTTTTTTGCTCTTAGAGGAAAACAAAAGCATAATCTATGTTGAAAAAATATCATGTTTTTTTTAAACGCAAGATCATGTTGTTCTCGTTTATTTTAAAGAACAGTGAACCAAAGAACTGGTTGTTTAGTCGGCGCCTGAGAGGCAATAGCGGAGTGTAAAGGGTTAAAATTGATATAAGAAATTATCCAAAGGGATTAAAAAAAAAATCTATAGAAGCTATTTTTTTTCCCAACACCATTACAAACTATCGTACGTAACCCATATTATATAAAAAAGTGAAGAAAAAAATTGATTTAAACACCAAATCTAAATCAAACTAATGCAGTTGTTAATAAAAAAAATCGCACACTTGAAACGATAAGTTGTTGCTCGATTATCAAAATCTAAAAAAAAACCTTCCTGGTGTTGGATAATATCGAAAAAATTTCAGGATGTTGCACTTGAAACTTTCTTTATTATGTACTTCGATCTTTTGCTTCGTTAATCAATCTTTATAATTATCTCAAATTGGAAGATATCAAATCCTATTGTTTCACTGCCATTATTTCAAACATATCATCATTTGCTGACTACATTATCAAGCTTCTTTTTGTGCAATAATATCCCAAACATTAATATTTGAAAATTGAAGAATTGAGACTCGCAATGAAGGTTGAGGATTAAGATTTGATTGCTCGCAATCTACGTTTTTTTATTTTTAACTAGCAAAAATACCCATTACTCCCTTGGAGTTAATTAAAATAATGAACTACATAACCTAGAAATATTTTCTATACACAAAAATCTAGTATCACATATATCATTTCCGAATATCACCTTTGAGATATAATTTTTTAAGTATTTTAAAATTAATACTTCACACTAAGTATGATTTATAATAAATTATAGTCGAGAAATGAAGTTCCTATTTGGTTTCATTAGTTTTCATTATGTAGTTCTTAAAACACTGACAATATATAACATATATTTTTTTCCAACAAAATAGTTTTAAAGCAACTAAATACAATTAAAATAGTACACTCGATTAGAAACATGCTGAAAAATGGACTTAGTGGTATAAAATTAATGCGTCATGCTATTTTGGATAAGTTAATTAGTTATATTTTAATATTTTTATTCAAATAACTATAAGTTTTTCCGGTACAGATGGAGTATAGGACATTTGGCGCGCGAAGTTTCTTTTGGCGACTTTCAATCTGGCAACCCTATGACGTAATCGCACTGCGTAATCGTTTTTGTGCATTCCGGGATATATGTTTAACGGCAATTTTTCATCGCTCAAAAAAAAAAAAACGCGCCATATGTCCTATACTACATCAATTCAAATAACTGAATTTTATTTTGGGTGAACAAATGCTTGTCAATTACAATATAAACTCTATTTGACGTTAAAAAAACGACAGCCATTATTCGATATACCAATTTTAATCGTTTAAAAATAGTTACGCCAAAATAAATATTTGTGATAATTCTTTTTACAAAAAACTACAACATACAAACGCTTCAAAACCTACTTCAAGAGCGGCTTTCTTCCATACAAGAACCCACCACAACGTAATCCATTGTTTCGTTAGCAATCCTGAGAGCAACCATTCATCCTCCTGTCACCTCAATGACAAAAATGGTCGCCAACAGGAATCCAGAGCTCGCTAAATCAACCTCAATGGACCCTTAACTGGATCCGAACAAGGCAATTAATTAACCTCTAATCTATGACACGTTTCCCAAACGTTACTTAGCAGATTACCACTAATCCATCAATAGTCCTAATCCCCCTTCAAAACAAGCTGGTGCCACATGCAATCCAACCAAAAGATTGGTTCGTGTCATATATGTTAAACATGTGGTAGTACTAGAATCCAGATGCATACTTTGATGAGGGGTGAGAAATCTATTGTGAACCTGTTTGGCGGTTATCGTGATAAGCAAGGTATACACCTGGAGGCGTTCTTCTGAACTGATAATGGTCCATTGAAGTTGTTTACCCGGTAAAATGGGGATGGAAATTCGTCTTCAGGTGTAAATTGCTTGAAGATTTTAGTGCCAAAATTGTTTAAGTACATTTGATTTACTTGTTTAGAAGATTCCATTTGGCGATGTTTTAATTGGCTTAAAAAAAAAATTACAGAACATGTGTTTACCTGTTTCTTCCACCAATTCATTAGCATTTTGGTTTGGCAATCCTATTTTGAAGCCAAGATAAGGCAAGTAAAAACATCGCGTCATGCGAAATCATATAAACAAGAAAAGCAAATGTACTTGTACATTTTTTGCACTAAAATCTTCAATTTTTTCTAATCGCCAGTTTTAAGGAATTGAGCATACGTTCTAAGCAGCACCGGATATAAGTTATTGACAGCCTTGGGTCAAGTTTCTGAAGCCCTTTTTCTCACCTTTATCTTTTCGATCTGGGAATTTCAACTAATATATGTATTTCACAGCAGTAGCGAACGCAGAATCCATATCCTATAGAGGATATCAATGTTTGTGTGTCGTAAGGAAAGAAAAAAAAAATGCTGAAATTTCTTTTACTAACCTTGATACAAGTCGCTTTTTAAGGAAATAGCTATCAACTTAATGGGATATTTTGTCAAATACCCAGAATCTAAGTTTTCTGTGTATTTTTAAATTTACCGTGACGTGATTTATTATTAAAATTTATAGTGATGTGACGTGGGGATGGGTAAAGGTAGAGTGACAGTGCGTGACATGGGGGGGGGGGGGGTATACAAAAGAATGAAAAATAGCGTTACATAACAAATGATCGCTTCCTCCCTAAACCCCTAGACAATAAATTTACAAATCCGTCCCTACCAATTTATATAATAAAACTCGCTGTTCCATTTGAATTACAAATTCTTAAATAAATGCTACTTGAATCGTATATTGCCAAACATACGTTGCATGATAATTTGACAGGAATCGAGTATCTTTCCAAACGCAAACTTCTCACTCTGTTTTTGCAAACAATATTTTCCTTTCTTCCCCCCTCCTTACGAGAATAGTCAGACAGCGAGCCCCGAATAGAAAGGTGCTTGTCTAAAATGGGTTCCAAGATAGGGAAGGACGAGTCACGGGCACTGTTTCGGAAGTGAAGATTTACCGGAAGGGTATACCGGAACAAGCTGCCGACAACAAACTCGAAAGAAGAACCGTTGTGTTTGGGCTACCGTAAGTCGCGTCTGTGTTGAATATTTCATGTGATCCTATAGGATATTTTTGACGTGAATACGTATTTTTAAAATCAGCCCGGGTACAATGGTCATTCGCAGAAGCTTGCGCATAATATTTTGTGGTCTAAACTAATGACAACTGCGGAGAGATCTTGGTTTGGTTTCGTTAATTAACGTCGCACTAGAGCTGCACAGTGGGCTATTGGTAACGGTTCGGGGTCTATCTCGAAGCAAAGACCCGGGAACACATACACATTCATACATGCACCTCGTTATTTTAGAACCATGGTCAGATGACGAGGAAACACCTGAACTGGCACCCAACGCCTTCAATCGACGTCGGGACTTTGGACCCCGATCAGATGAATCGTGCACCAGTCCCGTATACACGCCGTTAATTTTTGCGGATGTTCTGGACGACTTTTCTAGTATTTTTGTAGCGAAGCTGGCAACCCTCCGATCACAAGATCACTACTTTTTTTTACTTTTCTTTGTCTAGCCCATCGCACGGGTTCGAACCACCAATCCTCGAATTAGTAGCTGAACGCCTTAACCGCTCGGCCACAGAGCCCTAGTTGTCCAATGGGAGTCCTCACTCCAGTGTTTATATTATTTTATCTCAGTGGTAACGACATCTAAATTCGTGAATCAAAGAGGTCAAGAAAGTTATTTAAATAATAAGGAAGACAGTAGCACACCGACCCTCAATGAAGCTATCATTATCTGGAAATTAAAGTTAAATGGTATAAATTATATATAACATGAAAAAACACGATATTTAAGTGTAATAACGTAAAATAAAAAACCTGATTCTAGAATAATGTTCATGAACTAATTTTTCCCCAGGAAGATGAAATTTGGGAGTTGTTTCTTATAGAAATATTAAACTATTTGTGATCTTCTAACTGAAGTACCAGCCTCCTGAAGGCCAGTGGATAAAAGCGTTCAGCTAGTAATCAGAGGATTCCTAATTCCAGCCCGTGCTATGAACTTGACAAAGAAAAGTTTTTAAAAAAAGTAGTGATCTTGTGATCAGAGGGTTGACAGCTTCGCTACAAAAATACTAAAAAGTCGTCCAGAACATCCAACAAATTATACAGGAGTGTATACGGGACTGGTGCACGATACATCTGATCGGGAACCAAAGTTCTATAGAAGGCGTGGGTGCCAGCTCAGGTGTTGTCTCCGTCATCTGACGATAATTCAAAAATACGAGGCATCGTTCCCGGGTCTTTCCTTTGAGATAGGCCCCGAACCGTTGCCAATAGCCCACTGTGCAGCTCTAGTGCGACGTTAATTAACCAAACCATGAATTTTAAAAAGTATTTGTATTACTTCGAAAACTGCCGATATGCGAACATTTCCAATCCCTCAACTGCTTTTAAACTACAGTTTAATTAAAATCGTATATTTTAAAGAGACATTCGATTTACAAAGGGGAGAGTTTAAAAAAAATTACCCAAAAAATATCTCTAGACCACTTTTGCGTATCATCACACCCATAAAAGAGGCCCAGCCCCTTAAAACAAAACTATGATAAAATACACTTGTTGGATTGTAAGTGACCCAACCCTTGACCCCTCCCAACCCCTTTTTATCGCTCTGGTCCCTTTACAAACGAACCGAGCTACTGTTGAGAAACACTTCGCTTTATCGCAAGAAAATTCACTTTCAGCTCTACTTGGGAAATGGTTTCGCTCGCTATCCGTGTGTAGGAAGACTTTTATCGAGAAACACATGAATTATCCACTATAGAGTGTGAGAACTCGTTTCTGCGACAGATGTTATGCGGCGTTTATGGACTTCGGGGACATTTTTCGTTTCTACTTTATCTTGGGCTTTTTGTGGGACATTAAAACCCAATTTGCGTTGTTCACAGAGATTTTGTAAGGGGCCACAACATATGGTGACAATTCGTGAGCCGGAGATTTTACTCTGGATATTTTTTCTAAAATAATATTTTTGGATTAATAAAATGTAGTAGAGCTCCAATTATACGGATTAGCTGGGACCAGACACCATCCGGTTAATCGAATATCCAGATAATGGATTATTCATCCTCCAAAAAGGTGAAATACTGTAAAAAAAACTTGAAGAAAATACTGCCCCACATAAATTTTTTGTGATTTTTTTGAATAAAATGTTTTTATTATTTAAATTTATATAAAAAAACAATATTTCACACAAAAATCCCATAATTTGTTTTTCAAAATTTAAACTTTTTTAATTTTGTTAAGCTTTTTTTTAACCTGGCATTTTTTTATATATATTTATACTTTTTTTTCTCAGATCCGTTGAACTATGATACATAAGAATGGGCATTAAAATTTTATATGCTACACGTATTTGATTTTTATATAAATAATTATTCAAAATAGACCACAATTTTTATTTAAAACTAAAATTTTTTGACGTAGTAATAATAATTTTTTTAACGTAGTAATAATAATTAAAAATTCTACTCATAGAGATAATTTATATGCCAATTTAAAATATACACATATTTTACAATATGCTTTAAAATTTATAAAATTCTCCATTAATAGTAAAAAACACACTCGCGTTTCGAAAAACTAAATTTCAAGAAAAAAAAATTAAAGTTTTCGTTTCTTGATAAACATACCAGCTATCAAGCATAACATCTCAAATAAATCCTAAAATCTAAAAAAAAACAGATATAGTTCTAGAATTTTCCAAGCATGTGTAGAAGATTTCAAACAATAATTTTGACAAATAAAAAGACATAGTAAATATGTATTATTTGGTTCACCTAGTACACTTCGGACTTCGGACTTATCTACATTTCATAAGGGAAGAACATTAGCACTATTAACATCCATTTGTGGCTTATGTGAGAAAAATTGAACACGGTACTTTGAGAATAATAAAATGACTGGTTCCCTTCTTTCTTAATCGATGTTAAGGAGGTTTACACTCTCAGTGGGTGGTCTGCCGCTACATTAACTTTAATAATAGGGTGTTCGGACCGTATTGAAAGGCCTTATCAAGGCATCAAGTGGTTTGGGATATATGGAGGTTAGGAATTTTCTTTTACGATGAATTTCTTAGATCCTTATTCGGATATTATTATGACGCCAAAAACTATTTTTTATTAAGGAAGGAAATACCATTCGCTATAGATTTTGGTCTATTTTATTTAGTAGATAACCATTTACACAATATAGCGGTATACGCAAATATAAATATATGATTTGAGATTGATTCTAAATCCATTCTATACCAGTGGCGGCTCGCCCACTACAGCAAGTACAGCCGGGCTGCACCTAATTTTATTATATTTTAAAACTAAAATTATATATTTTACTAATTTTCTTAAATGAAGATTAGAGTTGGAAATGGAGATTAAATTTCAACTCTAGGTAAAAAAAATCTCCGATAAATAGCAAGCGTGTTTCCGTAATGCACAAATTCAGGAGAAGAAAAAACAAAAACTCCATTCAGTCAAAATTGCAGCTAAAAAGCGAAGTTCGAAATCGGCTGCATCGTTGCCATGGCAACCTTACGTAGTATGACTTCCCCAGCACGCTAAAATGGAGGATGTGACGACACAAACGTAGCGCAAAAGGATTTTTTCAAATTAGCTGTACTAGGGATTTCGAATAAATGATTGGTTCATTGCTGAATCGGCGAGGCGGGGTGGAGGAAAACGATAATTTCGAAGAATCTCTCCAAACGGAAATAGTTTTCGACAAGTTTGCACGTGTGTTGTTGTTTCTTTACTTAAATTAATATTAAAATTGACCGATTCGCAAGTTTGATAGGAGGATTGATTTTATTTTCAAAAAATAAGTAAGTGTTTTCTATTATTTTTACATGTTATCTTTCATAAAAGTTGAAAGGAAACTTTGGTTTGAGTAATAAATTTTAAAGAATGTCCGTTCGTGTATGGTTGTGAAAAAAAAAGGGGGGGGGGGGGGAGTTACATGTTTTCGGCTGCACTAACATTTTTGACCACGGGCCGCACTGTTCTATACAGAGGTTTACGCGCGTTAGCTTTTGCATATTTCACTGTGATGGATGCAGACAAACCCCGTGTGGTTTGTGTATCCATCAATCGCAGAGCCACTTCCAAAAGAGGCAACGCGCGTAATCAACGTCCATATAGAATGTGCCTTACGTATGTGTAACCGAAACCAGTTATGGATTCATTGAAAAGATAAATTCATTTCTCTTTTGGCCCAGGTCTACAACCACATCAAATTAAACAAAAAGTTTTAAAAAAATATAGGCTATATCTTGTAACAAAAAAAAATAGAATTGAAATTTAAATCCTAATAAATAAAATATTACGCATTAAACACAGTTTATAACAATTTCGTATATTTTCTTTGATTGTTATAGCGACTGATATTCTTAAATAAAATTACCGCAAATTTTTTTACAAAAATGGATTGTTGTTGAGCCAGGATTGTATCGACTGAAAAGAATGCAAAAAGCTAAGAAATTAACAAAAATAAATTAATTTTAAAATAAGCAAAATCTCTCTCTCTCTCTCTCCCCCCCCCCCCCCCCCCCCCCCCCCCCCCCCCTTCTCCCAAAAAAAGATTAATTTAAACACATCATTAAAATAAAAACTGTAAGTGGCGTTTTTCTTTTCGATTGCTGTCCGATTGCTGTCTTTTTAATTTGTGGATTGGGCAGTCGGAAATTTTTGCTTAGAATAGGCACTTTTTAAAGAAAAAGTCAGCATAAAATCTTCATTAAAATTGTGAAAATAAAGATTTATGCATGAAAAATTGCATTTATTTTAAAGCTCTATTAATACCCTTCATAAAACCTTCAATTTCAAAGCATTGAAGTTATTGAAGGAAAAATTCAGATTTTAAAGGTCTTATTTATAAAAAAAAATTATAAAACCTTCAATTCCACAATTTTTAATAAAGGTTCTATGTTTACACTGAATTTAATTTTTAAACTTTTTGCTGGGCTGTGTCAATATAAATGCAAGGAGCAAATCTTAACCCTATATAACAAACAGTAATTCTCAAAGCTTCTTGCATGTGGCACCAAATACATTAAGAAAGATTTAGCTCAAACGAATCGGCCTTAAAATAAAGGTTCTATGTTTACACTGAATTTAATTTTTAAACTTTTTGCTGGGCTGTGTCAATATAAATGCAAGGAGCAAATCTTAACCCTATATAACAAACAGTAATTCTCAAAGCTTCTTGCATGTACAATTAAGCAAATACAATTAAGAAAGATTTAGCTCAAACGAATCGGCCTTAAAATAAAGGTTCTATGTTTACACTGAATTTAATTTTTAAACTTTTTGCTGGGCTGTGTCAATATAAATGCAAGGAGCAAATATTAACCCTATATAACAAACAGTAATTCTCGAAGCTCCTTGTATATGACACCAAATACAATTAAGGAATATTTATCTCAAACAAATCGGCCTTATAGGACCGTCATCACAAAGACCCGCCCTCTTCCATTTGTCACTGTTTCCCAACACAAGCCCCTCTATACTTTATTACACCCATCAGAACCTGATATCTAAATTTTAAAAACCCATCCCATCATTTAAGACATAAACCAACGTGATGGATACGTTCTCTTCACGCTATGTTCTAGAAAATCGTCCTTCAGCAAAGGGGCACGAGCACATTGGTCCATTTTTTTTTTCATTGTTGATTCTGAGGAGCATCCATCATACACCCCTTGTTTAAAATTGCCGCCGAAAGTCGTCATAACAATCCCAGAAGAGGCCCCCCTCGTTTGAAAGATTTCGTTACGGGTTGAGCTGTGGGGAGAAAGTGATAACAGCAGGGGTGGTGGCAAAGGGCGGATACGTTTCGGGGTTAGTTTTGTTTGTAGGAAACATTGGTGACGTTTCATACTCTGTAACGTCGCTTGCAAGACGTATCTGCAGTTTCTCAAAACGAGAAATTTGAAGTGGGTTTTCCATTTAGCATTAGTTCTTTGACCGAAAATGTCATATTTCCGTGGTTTGATTTACCATTAAGGGAACCTGGAGAGTCAATTTCTACAAAAAATCGTTTATTATTATTATTAGTGTTAATAATAACTGGGGCATATACAGTATTTCATGTCAATGTGGCATGTCATATATTGGTCAAACAAAGAAGGCATTTTAAGATTTCGTATCAGGGAGCACCAAGCACATTCTGTTAAACAAGAAATAAAGAAGTCCTCCATTGCCAAGCACCCTTGGGAACATGGTCATATATTTAATTTTTCTAACTCACATTTAATTTGCAAACCTAAATCTCCAGTTGAACTTGACTTCCTGGAGGCGTTTCATATTTTTAGCAATATTGATTCGATTGTCAATGAAACGTTTGCGGTCCCAGTATTTCCCGCTTGTTGGCACACAATAGTTAACTCCAACCGATTGTAATAGTGTTTTAGTTTTTTGGTCTTTGGCAACATTTTTGATTTCTTGGGTTTATTTATATTTCATTACACACAGACTTTGCATTTTCCGCTGATGAAGGGTGATGTATCTCCCGAAACATGTCCGGATTATACGGACTTTTATTGCGTATTTTAACGTTGCATTTGTATTTTAATATTATTAGTGTTGTTGTAGTTTGAAAATGTCCTAAATCTTTTCTTTCTTCTGCATTTTACATTTGTTTCTACGATAATTAGAATTTTTTTTTAAAATTTCAAAGTGGCATGACTAACGATAAAGATATATAATTTTTTTGGGGACGAGATTATGAACCAAAATGGAAAATTTTACTCATCCCATACAGCTCGAAAATCAGTGCAGTAACTAATTTAGGAGACTATTACAACGTTTTCATGAACGTTAAATGTACAGCCGCGGAAAAAAAAAACGAACCACCGATGATTATTTCGTTAGTTTTTATAGTAGAGCTAAACTTAATATACCATTTTGTAGGAAATAAAGTCTACTATACATTGATATACAAAAAATTTGCATAGGGGACTATCTTCATACTCGAATCCGCACCAACTTTAAAATTTTCAATAGCAACACCTACTTTTGATAGCGCAGAAATGTTCCCCGCCCTCAAAATAATCTAAATACAAATTTTCGTTAATTTCCTACATTTATATGCAGAGATATTAGACAATATGTATCGATCTTATTTAAGGGGCTACTTCCACAGTGAACAAAGTATTAGTGAGACTTCGAAATAAAGTACGCTGGTAGAAAATGTTTTGGCGTTAGCCGTGGCTCTTATTTTTCCGTGGTCGTTCATTCCCCCACTCCTGTATACCCTTCGCCTCTATATAAGATTTTAGAATTTTATACCAACGTGATCACAGCGCTTTTAATTCTCAAAATTAGTAGATTTCTGTTAAGTTCTGCAGATTTTAAATTTGTGTATGACCCCTTAAATGATCATTTGATGCACATTATAATATTGCCAAAAAACTACAAAGAGGAAAATCATGAAATTTTAGATATGCATATAAAACGTTTTTCTGAATTCATCACTATCAAAATATAGCATGGTTGCTATTCATAAATTTTATGAATATTAATATCCTAATTTAAATAAAATTAAAAAATATACATATAAGTAATGAAAGTTAGTGTATTTTATTTGGGTCGTTTAGAAGTAACACGCATAAATATTTCAGCTTAATAAAATTATTATTTCGAAAGATATGATTAAAAGTTTAAGAAATTCATTTAACATTACGAGTTCTAAACTTTCGATATTCATAATTAAAAAACTACTTAACCAAATGACTTGCAAATTGATATTTAACGATAAATTTTGTCGTAGATTTTAAATATTGAATCAAAATTGGGTGTTGCTATTGGAAATTTTAAAGTTGGTGCGGATTTTAATATGAGGATAGTCCCCTATGCAAATTTTTTGTATATCAATGGGTAGTAGACTTTATTCCCTACAAAATGGTATATTAAGTTTAGCTCTACTATAAAAACTAACGAAATAATCATCGGTGGTTCGTTTTTTTTTCCGCGGCTGTACGTGTAAGAGACTAAAAGTAATTTAACTTCTGATTGGGGTGTTACCTTTTCCATGTTTTTGTTGAGTAAAAATTTGACCATATTTCATTTTTTTCATTTTAAAACTTATAAAATGAATAAACATTAATTAAAAACGTATAAAATGAATAAATATTAATTAGAAACTTATAAAATGAAAAGATAAAATTAATACCGAAATTTTTTCTTTGCTTTATTTTCATCTATTTTACATGTCATGTATTTTCACATTATTAAAACGTATTCATGCCCACGGAGAAGGGAAAGGGGAAGAGGAACTTAAATGAGCAGATATGAAAAAAGGGTTCCCATTTTAATTTTAGCTAGGGAACCGCGGTTTTATACTAATTGGGTGATTTATACGTTTTGCCTGCCTATTTCTGTCCTCATTATAAGACTTAGCACAGCCTAACACACACACATGCATACATACATACATACATAAATATATACGAGTACATACAAATACCTCGCTATATTTTAATCAAGGTCAGATGACGAGATAACACCTGAGCTGGCACCCAACACAATCTGAATAGGCGTCAGGTCATTGAACCCCGATCAGATTTATCGTTCACCAGTCCCGTATAAACGCCAGTATAAATTGTTGAATATTTATAGACGACTTTCTAGTATTTTAGTAACGAAGCTGGCAACCCTCCGATCGCAAGATCACTACATTTTTACCTTTATTGATCAAGTCCCATCAGTCGGGCTCGAACTCGCAATCTTTTGATTTACCAGCTAAACGCCTTTATCCACTAGACAACTGGAGGCCTGGATATTTTTAGACGACTTTCTAGTATTTTAGTAGCGAAGCTGTCAACCCTCAGATCGCAAGGTCATTACATTTTTACCCTTATTGGTCAAGTCCGGGCTCGAATCAAGGGCGGATCCACAGATTATTGTTAGGGGGGTAATACAGTATATTGTTATCATGAACATCAAATTTGACCCGCTTAGTTTGAAATTTTTCATTGCCTAAGGTGACTTTTGAAAATATAATCTTAGATGTTGGGGGGGGGGGGGGGGATTTCCCCTTTACCCTCCACCTGTATCGCTTGGCTCGAATTCGCAATTCTTTGATATTCCAGCTGAACGCCTTTATCCACTAGGCAACTGGAGGCCCGGATATTTTTAGACGACTTTTTAGTATTTTAGTAGTGAAGCTGTCAACCCTCCGATCGCCAGATCACTACATTTTTACCTTTATTGGTCAAGACCAGGCTCAAACTCGCAATCCTCTTATTACTAGCCGAACTGGTCAACTGGGGGCCCTAAATGCTAATTGGGAACTGCTAAAAATAGATTGTGAGAAAAAGCTTGTAGGGCTTGAATTGCACACATTTTGTTAATTTTTTTAATTGTTTGATTATTCACGAAAACCACTGAAATATTCAAATCAAATCTCAGCAAGTATGCTTTACTTACTTGCTAAGATCTCAACATATTTTTTTTATCTCTCGCTACCTGTATATCAAGTGACCGCCACATTCCTTCCCAAACAGAGATTAGAATCTGCTCGCTGCCCTGTGTGCAATTGGAAGCGACGCTCCTCCGAAGATCGTGGGCGTGTGTTCCGACAGATAGGCCCCCTCCGACCCCTTAATACTTCCGTTGTCATCCCTTCATCCTTCCGTCGCTCGAAGGAAACATCGACCAGATGTCGCACCGGAAAGCGGGAGGGGGGGACATTCACTTAAAAACGTGTTTCGTCGCCAGTTTCTGCGATTCCCGACATCTGGTGGGTGGCCATTGCTATTTACCATCCGGTAATTGAGTATTGGTTGTAGGTTTAATTAACAGATGACATTCCTGTCTAATTAACCCGAGGCTCGCAGCGTGTGGTGCTCATTAGCAAGCCAATGCAAGTGGGTGCACTAAATTGCCCTGGATTGCAATTTTCAGGGGCCTACTTTTGCGGAAGAAACGGGGATTTTCAAATGAAACACAAGGAAAATAAGTAACTACAGTAGAACTATAATTATCCGAACTCCAGTTATTCGGATCAAACAAAGCGGATCGTCAATTATCCGGATCTCGATCGCTTTGAGGGGGGGGGGGGGGGAGGAAATCAACAACATCTACATTTTAAAAGTTTTTTATTGGTCAGTGATATTGTTTTGAATAGTCATTAAATTATATTTCGTGAATTATCCAATTATCCGGATATTCGATTATCCGGATTGGTCCCAATTGATTTGGATATAATTGGAGTTCTACTGTATTATGGAAAATTTGGATCTAACTATGACGGTGACGGTCAACATGGTTTTAAGAGAAACGTCATTTAAGTTTACCATGAAAACAGGAATTGATCGTCAATGCAAATATGACCAACAGAAAAAAGATAAGCAAGCTGTTCCATCTGATGCTACGTGTCCATCACTACACCCCATATGTTCTTTGCTTTATGTCAAAATCTTCTACGCATCGGCGGCTAATTTAATATCGAGCGTGACAAAATTTATGTTAATAGTGCGATTGATCACGGAGTGTTGGAATGGATCCCTCAAAAAACGTAATTATGATGTTTCTGTTTTGATAACCTATGTAGCTGATTTTAAAGATGTTTCATATCAAAGACAATCTTTCCCATAAACGTAAAGTTTTTTAAATCATCGAGAGGGAGGGCCCAATACAAGTTTATCCCTGTAAATTCTTTTATGAACTGGTATGAATTTACCTTGTAATTCACTTAAAATTGCAAAGTTTTTTTTATGTAATGTGTAATAGTGATAAAGTGTCGTACCTTTGGGTTACTTAAACCCTGTGGGTTACTTGCCCCCCCCCCCTAAATTTTTTTTAATCACTCCTGAGTCTGTGTTATAAAAATATTGACGTGATTCACCATCTCTCTGACAATCACGTCTATATTTTCATGACAGCAGACCCAAGAGTAATTTAAAACGTTTTTAGGGGGGTGAATGTAACCCCCAGGGTCCAAAGTAATCCCAAGTTACGGTAACGGAAATGTTTTTTTTACACGCGAATAACGCTTTCGCGACCATCCTTTGCATGTAACCACACTTAACAGTTTAAAATCCCTACCAACGAGAAAGAGCAGGTGGTTATTTATGCTCTCACAGCATAAAATAATGAAAATATCATCTCCGTGCCATAATCCCGTAGCTCACTTGCCCTAACATACCGCAACTTCAAAAGGCATTTATATGGTTAAAAAAAATCGTTATATCCATCTCGACTACTGAAAAAACCCACCCATTTTTCATTTAGAGGAATGTCTTAGTAAAAGAAAGCCAACAAAGCATATTTGAGTCATCCCTTCTCAACAAGAAGGAACAGACATTTGTCGTTTAGATGGAATGTCTTCAAGAATTGCAGCTGGGATATCTGTTCAAACCAAAAGACCTTCCCTTCTCGGCTTCTTAGGGGAGGATTAAAGTGTCCCGTTTCTTGTCCTGACACCACCCACTTCAGTTGCCCCTCAAGTTCTTCGCCCCCTCCTCCCCTTGTCTTTGAGATAACACTTTAGGGCTTACTGCAGGGAGCGACTGTAAATTAATTTGTTGTTGTCGGGGTTTTTTGAACGGTTAGAGGAGAAACTAAATCAGAGTTAGATGTAAGGTTTGGTTTGGTTTGTTTAATAACGTCGCACTAGAGCTGCACAGTGGGCTATTGGCGACGGTTCGGGGCCTACCTCGAAGGAAAGACCCGGGAACGATGCCTCGTATTTTTGAACCATGGTCAGATGACGAGAACAACGCCTGAGTTGGCACCCGACGCAACCTCAATAGGCTTCGGGACATTGGACCCCGATCAGATTTATCGTGCACCAGCCCCGTATACACGCCAGTATAATTTGTTGGATGTTCTGGTTAGATGTAAGAGTCCGGGGGAAGTAAATATGAAAACCTTTTTTCTTTTGACTTGAATATGTCTTTAAATGCTGTTTTTAACATTGAAAGTAACAACCTAGGCCTCCGACAACGGCCCCTCCTCTCGCCCCTGTCAATGTTTAAATTGGATCACTCTGGTATTCCTCAATAGACCAGATCGTGAATACAGCGTTCCAATGTTTAAATCTTTCCTTTCAAGATGTTTTAAAAATAAGCAAAGGTTTACTCTCATGGTTAACATAAAATCTTCAAGATTTTAGATTTTTCATCATTTCGCCACGTTTTACATTTTTGTGCGCATCTATAGACTCATAGTTTTCATGAAACAAGAATTATTTAAAAAAAGAATTAAGACTATTTATTCGAATCTAGGCTTAAAGAAGAGGAAGAGGTTTTATCCACTGAGCTCAAATAAACACTAGAGTGATGACTTCTATTAGGAGAAAATGTACTTTAGCGTGGGGCGAGGATTTGGGTTTTGTTTGGTTAATTAACGTCGCACTAGAGCTGCACAGTGGGCTATTGGCGACGGTTCGAGGCCTATCTCGAACCGTGGGGCGCGGATGAATACAGTTTAGGAGACAAGATAGAGGAAACGTTATACCTTGGCTTTTGCTCGTGTTATGTCGGTATTGATTATTTGATTGATGAATTAATATTTTTCCCTTGTAAGTAAGAAAGCAAGTATGGCAATACATTAAATGTGTAAAATTTAATGTATTTTTGACAGCTAAAAATGTGGTTTTAAAACTAGGATTAATGCACTTTATCCTCTGTGCCAAACACTATGCGAAAGGACTATATTTGTCTACCTTGGTTCAAAAGGGTGTAAAGCGGTCGCGCACGCTTAGTCTTCCCTCCAGTGCTTAATTTAGTATATAAATATATTCCTTTTATTATACGTAATGATTTTCCGAATTACATAATTATTCACTGTGTTGGTAATTTTTTCTTGTTATATTTCAATCCACATGCAACTTAAAATAATATTCTTTTGAATATTGTAGACGAAAAGTAAATCTTTGATTGTCAAACTCAAGCTTCTTGTAGTTTTCTCATCCGTTTCTTAAATATCTTCAATTTTACTACGCTCCCCCAAATATCTGTTCCTGGCTCCCGTTTTCGCGTGATTTCCAAGGTCATTCATTTACTTTTATGGGTCTTCTTTCTCCGAACCGCCCCCACCTCATTTGGGGGAAATGACCCCTAAATTATTGGAGGGAATTTCAGCTTCCCGTCTAAAGGCGGCTACAGACGTAACGACAAGCATACATGATCAATATTTTTGTACAAGCCCACACAAGTCCCTTCTGCCAGTACAAAGTATACTATATTTTTTAATAACACCCATAGTGTACGCTGCATCCCTCCGCTACTTGCCATGATATAAGCATACTTGAATAAGTACCCATTTATGTGGAAAAAATTAGCATGTGGTGTAATGACTGGTAAATTAATATAAAACAAATTCCTACATTCATTTATTGAGCGAGTTGCAGATATATCAGCGTGATTGGTTCTAATTTGTCCTAATTGTTTCTATAACTAGTCTGAGAGGCCTTTATCTTCTTAAGAACTGCATTCTATTCTGCATTGGCATAAATTAAACTATATTTTTTAGAAACTTATCGTACGCTGCATCCCTCCACTGCTTACCGTGATAGTCGCTCGGTTTAACACGCTAAAAGACAACGGATTGACCTTCATACCTCTAATGTAAATGCGAAAGCCCCAGAGAGTTGTAATATTAAATAGAGAGCGCCTTCAACCAGACTCTCGTAAGGCCGCGGTGTCAACATTGAAAAGAAAAACTCACATCACGTGGTTATAGCGCTGCCACATTTGGCGTTCAGACATCTGCAGGAGTTTCAAATTTGGCGCACTTTCTTCTCTTTTGGTGATAAGGAGTTCTGTCCGTATTCAACTTTTTAACATATATGTACGTATTTACTTATTTTCAAACAATGTGCGCTAAATATTTCCTCTTCATTAACTAAACGAAAATATTTTATTTGTGTTCAATACTCGAAGAAGCGAAACTCTTTATATTTCTCAGGTTTTATTGTTCATATTTTCTTATTGAAGTATACAAACTAACAATTGATAGAACTTCGGTTATGGTAAATTTTTTACATAAAAACGTAATGCAATTATTTCAAAACTACAAAGTAAGAAAAATCTCCTTAATCTATCTGTTAAACTCCCTTAAATTGTGCCACTCGTTCAAAAAAACGATATTTAAATACAAAATTAAACACAAAACCATATTACAATACTTCGATCTCGTTTAGTTCTGAAAGTCGCCAAGGCCTGCCAAGTAATATTGGCGCATGACTGAATTGGCATTTCCACCTATCACGTGGTTTCGATGGTGGACACACGGAAATCAGCATTTCTATTCCTCTATTTGTATCATTACTCTATGGTCCTCACCGCTGACTCGCTGACTCACTCACTCATCACTAATTTTCTCACTTCTCATGTAACCAGGAAGATGAAATTTGGGAGTAGTTCCTCATAACTTAAATAGAAAAATTAAACTATTTGTGAGCTTCTAACTGAAGCACCCGTTCTGAGAGCTGGGTTAAAAAAAATACATCCCTCGTCATTCTAATAATTATATATTTTCAACATTTAGAGAGAAAAGGGATAAATAGTCTTAAAATAGTTTGGTTAATTAACGTCGCACTAGAGCGGCACAGTGGGCTATTGGCGACGGTTCAGGGCCTATCTCGAAGGAAAGACCCGGGAATGATGCCTCGTATTTTTGAACCATGGTCAGATGACGAGGACAATACCTAAGCTGGCACCCAACGCCTTCAATAGACGTCGGGACTTTGGACCCCGATCTGATTTATCGTCCACCAGTCCCATATACACGCCGTTAATTTTTTGCGGATGTTCTGGACGACATTCTAGTATTTGGGTAGCGAAGTTGGTAACCCTCCGATCGCAATATCACTACTTTTTTTACTATACTTAGTCAAGTCCGTCGCACAGGTTCAAACCGGGAACCCTTTGATTCCCAACTGACCCCTTAATTCACTCGGCCACAGGGGCCTCGTCTTAAAATGAGAAATATATCTTCTATCCTTTTTATAAATATTATATTTGGATCTTTATTGTGTGTTAGTTTCTTCCCGTGGGTAGAACGTGTATTTCAGTTACTTGCTGGAATAAAATCAATTGACATTTTTTTTTCTATTTAAATCAGTGGAAATTTGAATACCAACAAAAATCACGACGACTGACCTTTTCTTGTACAAACTTCCCCATCATTGGTAAACACGTTCAGTTTTGTTTGCGCTCGCTCAGCTTGTGCAAATGCAATTGATTGTGCATAATCAAAATTCGATCAATCTTCAAGATCGAATTCTGCTAGCTCGAGCCCGTCCGAAAAACTTGACAAAGAAAAGTAAAAAAAAAAAAAAAGTCCGGAGGGTTGCCAGCTTCGCTACAAAATTACTAGAAAGTCGTCAATAACACTCAACAAATTATACCGGCGTGTTCTGTATACACGCCAGTATAATTTGTTGGATATTCTGGACGACTTTCTAGTAATTTTGTAGTGAAGCTGGCAACCCTCCGATCGCAAGATCACTACTTTTTTTACTTTTCTATGTCAAGTCCATTTCCCGGATTCGAACCACCAATCCTCTGATTAGTAGCTGAACGCCTTCCCAACTGAGCAACTGGGGCTCATATTCACTTAGACTATTTTTTTCCTTAAAGGAACTACTAGACAAAAGTTCCAACATTTCGTAAAAATCTGGAGAAATTTTTCGAGCATTGACTTTCCACTTGACTAAACTGTGAGTAAGACCACTTATAGGTGTTAAATGGTCTCCTCGATTGAGTGTTGGTCTTGAACCAGAGAATGGCACTTGTCACGGGTCTTAAGGTTAGAAAAGAATTAAAAGAGAACAAAAGTTGGGCTTTTTTGTTGTTGTTGCTCCCTTTGTTCTGAGATGGCAGTGCATTATGAGAAGTTTTGCATCATTATCTCTTATGTCTTCAAAATGCTAAAAGAAACATCAGTAGGCAACTTCTATTTTTTCCACTTCATCACTCTACAAGAAATAATCCATCGATGGCTTAGTTAATTGGAAGTTTACGAGTTTCGCTCTCGTCGTCCATCCGAGCATCGTCGTGCAGAGGGAGCTGTTGCACGTTAAATTTGTCGTGGTCCAAATATCCTTTTGTTGATCGTGGGGAAGAAGTTAGAAGAGTTGATGGCCAGCTCAAGTGTTGTCGTCGTCATCTGGCCATAATTAAAAAAATTAAGACAGTGTTTTCTGGTCTTTTATTCGGTATATAACCCCAAACCGTTAACAATCCTTTCTGTGTAGTTTAGGATAAAAAGAAAAATTCAACCAACCGCACAATTTACGTTGTTTGGTTGAAGTATCTTCGCACTAAAGCTACACAATGCGTTATTGGCGAAATTTCGGGATCTATAACATAGGGAAAAAACAAAGAACACTGCCAACCACGGTCAGATGTCAAGGACAATTTCTTAGCTGGCCCACTCTCAAACATTTGACACTACGATCAACTTAAGGATATTTGGACACGACAGATTTAACATGCCCCAGCTCCCTCTACACGGCAAATTTTTTGGCGAACGACGAGTTTAAAACTCACGATCCTCCTACTATAAACTTGCTGCTCTCTCAAGACGTATCCTCAAAAATATCCTTTCGCTCGATACCGCGCTAACAACTTTGACAAATAATCGACAATTCGCTGATTTTGTATGGATTGTTATTATTCGAGTTTGGCGACTTTTCATCTTAATTTGGCGATATCGAAATCTGAAATGCGGCAGTTCCGAGTGAAATGCAATTAAAGTAACCGACAGTCAGTTGCCGAATTATTTTTTTAGTCAATCAGTTGATTATCGCCGAGCGATAGTTGCAGTGCAATTATCGCTCGTACCCTAACCACCAGCAATAGCCCACTGTGCTGCTTCAATGCGACGTTAATTCAATTCACCAACCTCTCTCTCAAATCGTAGCGCCCTTTGAGAGAGAGAAGCGCTGTTGTAAAGAATATCAGTTGCATAATATTGTTCGTAGCTTCCCTGCGGAGACGTTCTTAATTTAGCTACTAATCCGAAGTAGCGCGAAACGTAGAACAGCTGTCTAAAGAAGCAAGGTTTGTAAATCAAAGCTACGGATGGAAAGGTGCCGTTTGTGGTCTCTGCTTTTCTACCAGAAGTTCTCTACAATTTCTGCATTTCTCCATCTATTTAATACCGACTTTTTGAACAACAAAAAAATGGAAGGAAACCCTCCTTAACGAGCTTGAAAATTTACAGCTTTCATCCAGAGTTTTTTTTGTGTATTTTATGGGTGTGGGGAGGAGTGGGGGTGGTTACCAAAACAGGATGTGTTTCTATTGGGCATATATTCTTGGGATGTAGACATGATGGAACGGCTTTCCTCAGGCCAGCGGTTCCCAATTAGTATTAAGCCACGGATCCCTATCTAAAATTAAAATACGACCGGCGACCCCTTTTCATACATGCTCATGAAAATTCCCCGGTTTCGGAGCATATATATGTTTCTATTTTATTTGAATATGAAAATGGAGGAAAGAAAAAAAATTCTGATATTAATTTAATATGTATTTTAAAATTTTACACAGCTTTTACTAAGAATATGGACACAAAATTTACCCAACAAATATATAGTTTTTGTCGGCAAGAACGCGTTAGTATTGCAACTATCGCTTTCTCAGGAAAAGTCGCCAAGAGTGTCCGTTCAATGCATTTTAACTATTTTTCCTTTGTGACCCAGCGGACCCCTCCTAACATCGACATGCGGTCCGTCGGAGGTTCGCGGACCACCTTTTGAGAACCACTGCATCAGACTATTAGTTAGTTGATTGAATTAACTTCGAACTAGAGCTGCACAATGGGGTATTGCCGGTTCGGGATCCATCTCGAAGGAAAGACTCGGGAATATTGCGAGGGAGCCCTAACATTCTATTGGTTTCAAGGTAGAGAGGGAACTATATTTCTATTCTAAGGAAGGGTTGCCGTGAACTGGTAATCGTGGTGAAATGCATTCCATTGGTTGCTTATGCTCTTCTTGGTAGTCTATTTTTAAATAGAAGAGGTTCACGCTTTAATGCAATAACTTGTGGTAGGAAAAGCAATAGTGGGTGGAAAGACAATTCCTTTTGACATGAAACGTCTTTCTACCGGATACTAGGATAAAAATCCTATGTTACGCTTTTAGGGTGATCCATTCCAACACTATAACTCCATGGCAAGTAATACGATTGACAAAAATTAGATCTTGTTCGATAGGGAATCATGCGCCGATGCGTGTTAAATCTTGAAATAAGACAAAATACTTATTGAACATGGATAAGGGAAAAAGAAAACCGACGTAAGAACTTGCGTATCTTATTTCTTTGGAAAAGTTTTTGTTGGTGACCAATTCATATTTCTGTTATATGGAGGTTTTATAACCTGCTGAATTTAAAGTCAGCTATTCTGGGTATCAGGATAGAAACGTTAAATATAATTTTTTGTGTGGTAAACAATATCTTCTGTATACATTGCTTGTTGCAGCCCACCAGCTTCCTCAAATTCCAAAACACCTTTTTGTACTCCTGCTCCTTCTTGCGTCTTCAGTAAGCTATAGATATCTCCGCACGTGTCATAAGTTTTGACTTCTTGGAATCACTTTATTCGCCTTGAATTGTTTTTTCAACCCGTTTACTGTTGATATGCTGCAATTAAATTTAAAGACGATATTTTGGCTTCACAGTGAAATCTTTTACAAATCGTCACTTTCTACTCAAAACAATTTTCATTCAAATTGTTTAAGCTGTCAACTAGTCAAATGGAATTGCAGAACTTATCATTCTCTTCTATGTAAACACTCATGTGCAACGACCAGTCGATTAGACGGAAGTTACAGCGGTTAAACAGGTTAGCGTATGTCTGAAATGCGACTCATCTCCCCCTCTTCCTCCCCACGCTCCTCCATGAGTACGTAGGTAGAGGGAAGTGGATTAATAACCGACCTGTTCAATGTAACCCATATCCCTCTACATTATAGTCGGTCATTTATCTCCATATTCCGATTTCCCCATGTATTTAAGAGGTTTTGAAAAGTTAACACTTTTAATATAGCGCAACTTTTTTTCGAAGATAGCTGTACCCTGTTCGACATACATTAACTTAAAGGTATCTATATATTTAATACGCAAGACCAAATATTGTCACGGTCACTCCTTCTTAACTATATAACCAATTTTTATCATTAAGGTGACATTTGAAAGAGTGTGAACTGTAGACGTGCCAAAACCTTCAAATGTTAAGCAACTAATTAGTTTATTATACTTTAAAATAAGTTCTCAATGTGGCGCCATCTACATATCAAAATTTGAACAACAGTAACATTACTTTGTCAAACGGGCAGAATTCAACAAAAATACCGGACATGTATGAAATTAACGTGAGTAAAACAGGAATTAGTTTGCAAAGCAAATCAACGAAAACGAATTATAACATTTGGGTCTAATAGTTTGTCCGCATTTACCCTATCTCTATAACCGCCTCAACTCGACCCTTTCTACAAAATAAAAAGTCAACTAAAATAATAAAAACCTTATTAATATCTTGTGATTCTTCCTTCCAGGCTACTGGTGGGTGCGCCCCGCGCTCAAACGAGCCAACCCAATGTCGCCACAGGGGGCGCCGTCTACAGGTGCGGGCTGGAATCCACAGCCAATTGCCTGCCGGTTCCCTTCGACATATCAGGTGAGACATCCTTATCCCCCTAGAATAATTTAATACGGTAAATATTCATCTAAGCCTTGTTGGGATTCGCCTACTGCTGGGATAGCTTCCGTGCAAGCAACGTCAATTAGGGCTTAGATTTTAATTGCCCTTTTTTTATGACTTTATCAGGTGAGATGAGTTTTTAGTTCTCGTCTTTCGTCTAAGATTCCTATCTGGAATGGACTGATGCACATTAAATCTATCCGTGACGTCGTGGTGGTCCGAAAGTAGAAGTTTGAAGAACGGGTGTGCCTGATGGACATGCGGTGTTATCGTCATTTGACCATGGTTCAAGCGGGCCCCAGTTACCCAGTGGATAACAGCGTTCTCATAGTAATCAAAGGATTGTGAGTTCTATCCCGACTGAGTAAACTTGACAAAGAAATATAAAAATGTATCGATCTTGGCTGTTAAATAATCCTGTCTAGAACACCTCACCTTGTCATGACCTTCTGATAGACAGTACACAAAATGCATTTACTGCCTTCTCTACATTTTTATACCGATCCATTCCGAGTCGTTAATCACCTTCTCAATCAAAAATTCCCTGTTTTATACCAGCTTTATGAAAACCTAGCTCTTAACGACTTCATTTGAGACCATGCATTCTATGATGAAAAGTGTTTGTTTGGGTGTGTTTTACCACCCTTCTTATTTTGTTGAAACAATTTACGAACACCTTAAGCCGGCGCCACATATGCGGTATTCGCCGAATCCCGAGCAACGAAACCTTCGATATTCGCCTAAAGATGCATGTGTGGATGGGTCGCTCGGTATTCGGCAAGTGCCGCGTCGCTCGCGTTTCGACGATTTTCAGCACCACACTACAAGGTGCTCGCCTTACCACGAGCAACTTCGCTCGGGTTAAAGCGAGCAAATTGAATAATTACGTTTCCCAGTCATTTCGGGAAAATGGAACACATCTCGAAGCGAGCTCAATGGTGATTGGCTATCGATATTTTATTCTATATTTTGATAGCCAATTACCATTGACTATCAATATAGCACTATTTTCTTTTTATTTAAAGAGGGAATATTGTTCTTTTCGTATCAATTTGACTTTAAAATATATCGTGGTGTTTGTTGTGTTCCATTATTATTATTTTCCATTATTATTTTAGAATTTTTATTTAGTTTATTCATTTATTTTGATGAAGTTGTCTGTTTCACTAAAATATTTGTGTTAAATTATAAATATTTGTATAATAATCCATGTATAAATATTTGTGTTCCATTTACTTATTTCATTTATTTATCAATTAAATTATTTCATTTTATTACTTATTTATATATTTGAAGCATTTAACTATTTTTATGCAGATGCGAAAAAATGAAGATATTATTTTAAAACTTCTATTCGAGTTTTCAGTGTGTTTAAACGATTTGAAGTCTCACGACCTAAATAAAACGGAGTTTTGTCATGAAACGTCTTTAAAACCATCTATAAAGGGGGGGGGGGGTGTAGGAACATAGTAGTAATGATAGAAACACCATTTTACGCTTTTAGGATAACCGATTCTGACACTATAACTTTCTAAAAATAGCACGTTTGACATAAATTTGGTCCAGCCGATGATCTAAAGTTTCATATTTAAAAAAACTTTTGGTGTTTTGAGCTTTTTTTTTATCGTATATTTACTTGTTTAGTTCGTCTACTTAAAACAATTCCTTCGTTTATTAAGTTGTGAATTTTACTAAATTATTTGTTCAGATTATTTTTTTATTTATTAATTAATTTCATTTATTTGTTTTTTTATTTAGATTTCTTGCATTTAACTGTTTTGATGAAGACACAAAAATATGAAAATATTTAAATAGTATTTTAAAACCTCGAAATGAAATGTCATTGTTTTAAACGTTTTGAAGAATATTGAGTTGAAAAATAAAATGTAATTTTGATGTGAAACAGTTTTAAAACCAGCTATTCTTTAAGGTGATACATTCTGATACTATAACATAGTAAAATGAAGCACTATTGTTATAAAAGGAAATTTGGCGAGGATTCGTGTAAAATCTTGAACTAAAGCAAAGCACGTACGGAGGAAAGCGGACGTGGAACATACGCGGAATCAGGCGTAGCAGTTTGCATATCTTCCTCTGTTAGCGAGGTTTCCGTTGATAAACGAACCTTATTTAGATATTAGTTATCGGTATTACTTAATATGTCAATTTTAAATCTATATAAGATATATTTGGTTGAATTGACGTCGCACTAAAGTTACAGAATAAACTACAAGCGACGGTTCGGGTTCTATCCAGATAGAAAAATTCGGGAACACTGTTTTTGTTATTGTGAGCCGTGGTCAAATGACATCGACAACACCTGAGCTGGCACCCCACTGGTTAATTTTTATACAAAAAATTTCAAACGTTTAAAAATATATAAGTTTTCAACACCATTGACATTGAAGCATTAATGCCAAGTATTTTACTTTTATTGTTGCTGAATACTTTATTTTTATCAACATGATATTACAAAGCTATATTCGTAAAGGCTTTTTTAATCCTTAAATTTTAGGAATTTTAATATATATTTTTTTTTTACAAAAACATCACTTTAAATATCAATTGCAATAGCATGTAAAGTCATGAACTTAAAAATTAAAAAAAAAAGTACTAGGTTTAGGTATTTCGAAAACTACTCAAAATAAATTGAATAAATCTAGATTTTGATAAAGTTTATTTTACACAGTGCACAGAGAGGCAGAGTGGCTACGCTAACAAACACAAAAATCGCTCAGATTTTACTACGAGTAACGCCGGGCCATATTGCTAAAATACCAATAAAACAGTAATTAACGATAGAACTTTTTCCGAAAATGGATAAACAAAAGCAAAGTGTCAATCTTCATACATTTAATCTCGACATCAAATTGTGAATAGTATTCACTGTCGAATATTAATGTATTTTTTTTAATGAACTATTTGTTGACCTGGTGTCGATTTTATATCTTGTAAACAAATAATCGTTAGTACATCGGCTAAGAAAAAAGCAAACGATAATTTCAATATGTTAAAAGATACGTACTAAAAACCAGATCCCCAAGACAACGTCAACGTGCATAAAGTCCATTATTTATACTTAGTTAAAAAATGGATTGACACTTAAGAATTTTTTATATGTAGCATGCAAATTCAATTGTCAAAATGCGAAATATTCGGTGAAAAATTTTGCGGGAACACTTAAAGTTTTTCGAACTGATTATCGTTTGTATTTTATTATCGTTATCGCTAAAACAAATATATTGAGAAGGAAAATATATATTCCAGAACTGAAAATTAAATCAATTTTAAGTGTACAAACGAAATTAGGATTGCTACAAAATTTCAACGGTTTCAAGGAATCTCCATGTGCATGGCATTCTGTAATCTATGAAAATAATAATAAAATATTACACTCGCAAATGGCTATGAGCAAACTGAAAAAGTTAGACAAATAAAAACAACTGATTTCCAATTTTAAAAAAATTTCATTGTAATTATCACAAATTAAAAATTTGTTTTTAAAGAACATAAAAGTATTAGAATATATTTATATTGTACAAATCTGTTAATAAAATAGAATATTTTTCCATCATAAAAATATTGTAGTATACTATTTTTATCAGGATTTGGATTATCATCCTTCGAAAAACAATTATGTAGCTGTAGCCTATGCATAAATCCGGCCATGCTTCCTACTGCGAATAAATGTTCTGAAATCGGCAAGTATACTCGCAAGAAGCCGAGTTGCTCAGGTTTTTGTAATCCGAGCAAGTAAAAGTAAATCGCTCGGCTTATGGCGAGTCGCTCGGGTTAAGGCGAGTCGCTCGGTATTCGGCGAATACCGCATATGTGGCGCCGGCTTTATATATCTCCAATCGAGCCATCCTTTCCAGCGTCTTATTATGTTGGTTATTCTTAACATCCATTTTTGTAACATAAACTGTTGGACGATGGTCATTGTTTGGTGGCATTACATTCAGTTGCATTGGCATAATAAAACATTATTTTTATCCATCTACTTCGCTTATATTTTAAACAAGTCACTGAGCTACAGCAGCCATAAACAGTAGTTTAAAGTATGGCAAATAGAATGGCTTATTGTGTGTAGTTAAACAGCCAAACAATGACCATCGCCCAACAATTTGTCCTGTACTTTTAGTATGAGTTAGCAATCAGAATGTATGTAGATTGTAATTCATCTTCTAGGTTCCAACTCCAGGGTAGTGAATGGCACCGTAAAATACACGGACGACAAATCGAATCAATGGTTTGGTGCAACTGTAAGCACTTCTGGCGAGAACGGACTCGTAGTGGTAAGTGTAATCGTCTTATGACATGCTATATCAAAGACATTGGTTTCACAAAAAATCTTTTTTAAACAAAGTTGTAAATTTTTCTTAAAACGCGGATATTTATAATACGGATAATTTATCGGCCAATGGTGTAAGTGGTAACATCCCCTGAGGATATCATATAATTGGATGAAAATCTGTTCAGCATTACGTGAATAAATTAGCCGATTTTCAGACTATTAAGATAGTTGAGGGGCAAGGAAGTGCTTCGATCCCCGTTCCTGACGGCCCTGCTTTTCTTTGATTGGTGTTTTCTTCTAAGCTGTTTAACACATACCCATTGACTAGTGACTTAGTTCATCATTTTTCCGAACGAGACTGTCTGGTTGTGTTTTGAGTTTCTCAACCTCCAGAGTCATAGATCTAGACAGAGCAAAGTCGTTTATTTTTAGCGTCCTGCTCAGGATAGAAAAAAGGGGTGCGCGGTTACTTTCACTGTGGCAAATTAATTATTCGTAGTGGATAGAGCTCCACGGTTGTTCAGGATACAGGGTTTCTGGAAACAGAACATCGATTGCTTCCTAGTGGCAACCCTAATTTAAGGCGATAAAACATTTATTTTTCTTTGAAAATATGGTAACCAGAAATCTTTTTCGGACACAATCGTAATGTTTCGATAAAAACGGTTCCGATATGGTAGTCTTCAATTGAAAACTTTAATGTCAAAGTACGTATGTACGTTTACTGTACTTGTTTATGCGCTTCCGTTTGGCGGTGTTTTCATTTGCCTCATCTTGATTTCAAAAAAGTGTTATCAAAATCGAAGCTCACCTATTTCTTCCATCAATTCATTGTTTAGCATTTTGGTTTGACAACACTTTTTGAAGCCAAGATAAGGGAAGTGAAAACATCGCAAAGTGGAATCATATAAACAAGTATAACAAATGTACTTATGCACTTTTGGCCCTTCCTTTGCACTTTGTAGATTGGCGCGTCGTCAGAGCCAAAAAAAAAAATAGTCAACATAAAACCCTCATAAAAGTTGTAAAGATGAATGTTTTATAAATGTATTTGAGAACAATATGCAGGTTTCATGAAGGTTTAATACTGAAAAATTCGGCATTGAAATATTTAAAGGATAAATGCCAGTTTTTTAAAATTTTATAAGGGCAAATTAAAAATTTCAAAAAACATGTAGATTTTGTAAAGGTCTTTGGAACACGATACATGTTTAATGAAGGTTTCAATAAATGTTTTAAGCTGATTATTTTTGTTTCTGGATTGGCGTGAAAACGATTTCTATGAATATACTTTTGTGATTAGCACTTTCTTGGTGTAATTCGTTATTAAAATACAATTTTCAAAACACATTGTAGAGGTCACTTCATATACACGATACTCCCACTTAAACTTGAGTGATCACTTTAGCCTGAATGGTAGAGTATCGGTGTAGCATGCAGAAGGTACTCGGTTCGATTCTGAGTTACTGCCAAAAAGAGCTTGGTTTGGTTAATAACGTCGCACTAGAGCTGCTAAGTGGGCTACGGTTCGGGGTCTATCTCAAAGAAAAGACCCGGGAACACATACACATTCATACACACATTCATACAGGCACCTCGTTATTTTTAGAACCATGCCAAAAAGACCATAGCGATACAACATTTTGTCGGCTACGTGGAAAAACCATAGAGTAATGATACAAATAGAGGAATACAAATGCTGATTTCCGTGTGTCCATCATTGAAACCACGTGATATGTGGAAATGCCAATTCATTCATGCGCCAATATCACTTGGCGACTTTAAGAACTAAACGAAATCGAAGGATTGTAATATGGTTTTGTGTTTAATTTTGTATTTATATATAGTTTTTTTGAACGAGTGGCACAATTTAAGGGTGTTTAACAGATATATTAAGGAGATTTTTTTTACTTTATAGTTTTGAAATAATTGCATTACGTTTTTATGTAAAAAATTTACCATAGGCGAAGTTCTTTCAATTGTTATTTTGTATACTTCAATAAAAAAATACGAACAATAAAACCTGGGAAATATAAAAAGAGTTTCGCTTCTTCGAGTATAGAACACAAATAAAATATTTTCGTTTCGTTAATGAAGAGGAAATATTTAGAGCATTTTGTTTGAAAATAAGTAAATACGTACATAAATGTTAAAAAGTGGAATACGGACAGAACTCCTTATCACCAAAAAAGAAGAAAGTGCGCCAAATTTGAAACTCCTGCAGATGTCTGTACGCCAAATGTGGCAGCGCTATTACCACGTGATGTTGGTTTTTCTTCTCAATGTTGACACCGCGGCATTACGAGAGTCTTGTATTGAAGGCGCTCTCTATTTAGTATTACAACTCTCTGAGCGCTACAACGTATTGTCGGCTACGTTCAAAAACTCACTAAAAGTTAATTTTTCCATTTCTTATTTCTATTGTTTTTAACGTGGATGCGTAGTACTGAAATACACTGTTAGGAAAAAAAATGAGTGGATTGATAAATAAAATAAAGCTACTTATTGAAATGAAAGTAGTCTTCTACGGCTCCGTAAAACAAAACCCCTAAAATCTCAAAACAGCCTTTTGTGACGCGAGTTTTGAAAAAGGTCATGACACTTAATAAATCGCCAAGATGTCATTGACGCAACTGTTGGCGCAAGATTAAGGTGATGGATCAGCTTGAGAACACACTTTCATGTGATGAATATCGGGGATTCTTTGCTTAATCCTCGGGTTATTTTACTCTAAAAACATCGCCAGTGGCAAGGGACTTGAATTATAGGACCATAAAAAACACATCGCCAATGTGACAGTTTTTGGCTCATTTATCCGGGTATAGACCATCTGCCGGGCGCCAAGCGGATTAAATCCTTTGAGGACGTTGAATCCATTAAACAGTAATGTTTATCAATGACTAAATGAAAGAGATTTATATTTAAATACGATGCGATGTGAAGTTAGATAAAAAATATTTTTTTGTTGTTTATTTAATAAATAATCCAATTCAGAAGTTAAAATATTTCGGGGGGGGGGGGGGGTGAGACGTAATTGTTAAATGTTTAGAGCTCAATTATTATTTTGTACACAATAGCACGTTAAGCAAGTTAATTCTATACTCGGAGACAACCTAAGTTGAACCTCTTATGATATGTATAAATATTCAATTGCTGTAGGCTCAACTTAGGTTGTCCCCGAGTATAGATTGAGAATCAAATCGCCTTTCCAGGCTTTCCATTATTCCTTTTTTCCCGCAATAGATTCTAGAAATAAGTATCTTTTTGGTGGACTTTGGAATTTAAAAGAAATATTAATAGAAAAATAAATAACACACAAAAAGAGAAGAAGAAAATATCTGCCGATTCAGTGGTTCGGTTTAGTACATAAGTTAGAATTTTAAACAAGTGGCGATCCGGCAATTTTTTAAAAAAATATTTTTAAATTTATATATTTTCTAAAATTCTATGCTTTTCTGCATACAACAATGTTTAAATCTTTGTTCTAGCTAAACTAAAAGTATTTTAAATATTTCTTTTAACGTTGTATGGTATGCAACAAACATTCGGAATTATTTCATTTACATCCTCATTTTTGCAAAACTATGTTTTTTATCTTTAGGTACATATAAAATATATACTATTTAATTTAAACATCCAATTACTTTTTTATATATTCCTTGAATTCTTTTGCACATATAACCCATGCATGTATGGTTTTAAGGCTTTGTTATATTTTTGAAAAAATAATTTCTTCAAATACATATAATTTAAAAAAATACACATTAAAATTGTAAGAATTTTTATATTCTAACATGCTTTAAACTGTTTATGTACAAATCCATTGGTTAATTTATGCACTTACATAATTGTTAAATTTGCCAAGTTTTAAGGAAAATAATATTTTTTTTTCTGAAAAATTTACATAAAGACAAACAACACAGTTTTGAGAAAATTTGGATTGAGTTAAAAACTTTTGAATATTTAGTGCATAACATACAATGTTAAAAAAAAATATTGAAAATACAGGGTGTTTAAGAATTATCTTTAAAATTTTGACACACAATAGAACCTAAAAGAAATAAGATAGTTATGTTATGTTTCTTGCAAATATAAGAGCAACACATGAAGTTTTATTTGAACGCAGTTATATTTTTTAAACTTAAAATTAAAAAAAAATTAAGTATTTAAACAAAAATACTTACAAATAAATTTTCAGTTGCTGTTACATTTACAAGCTTCATAATTTAGCTATCTTATTTTCTGTAGGTTTTATTGTGTGTTAAACTTGCGAAGATAATTCCTATATACTCATTCTCAGGAGACATCTCAATGCGTTGAATGGTTCGTTAATGGTTTTTGAAAAAAACGGCGTACAAATAAAACTTCATGTGTTGCTCTAACATGCACAAGCAACACAACTTAGCTGTTTTATTTCCTTTAGGTATTATTGGGTGTCAAATTTGTAATTCTTAAATACCCTGCACTTCTAGTTTAGCCAGAAAAGAAATTTAAACAGTGTTGTATGCAGAAGAGCTGATACTCTTAGGAAGTTTTAAAATATTTTCGTCCACCTACTTTAAATGGTTAATTAAGCTAATTAATGGCTAATTAAAGGGATAATTGTGGTTTGGTTTTTGTCAATAAACGTCGCACTAGAGCTGCGCAGTGGGCTATTAGCGACGGGATAATTGAGGAGCTTATTCTTAAAATGCTGCATTTCCTCAATGTTCCAATTCGAAAAGTTCAGTTTCCAAAATAAACTCTTCAATTCCACAAATCAGAATTTTCATTTCCTTTCCGAAGACCACACTATTTCATTTGAAACGTGCTCATTTGTCAAAGAGTGGGTAGTTTTTATGTGCTTGCGATATCATTATCAGAAAAGCATCTTCCTTTCTGTACACATAGCAGTATATTCGCCAAATAAGGCGCCAACCGCTGCCCACAGGTAACTTGTCCATGCTGCTCACCTGAAATTCCAAGGGAAAAGTCGTAAAATTCTCACTGGGAAACCTTTCATATTTCCGAAGCCCACTTCTCCTCTCCTTGTCATAGAGTTGTAAATAATTCGAGTCTCTTTCAGCTCCGACGCCTACTCGTTCACATTTCGCACTTTTCACCAAAGATTTTGCAGGTTTGATTGCTCCAAGTTTAATAACGACTCGCATGTATTTTTCCGTATTTGGAAGTGGTAGGACAGGGTAGCCCTTAAGGGTCTGCGACACGTGCCACCGCGCACGACTCCGCAGTCAGAGAAAATTGTGTAAAATGGAAATGTCAGATAAATTGAATTCATGATTTGTCTTGGTTGGTTGGTTGGTTATTTGGAGTTTATTGGCACAATAGCCAAAAATGGCCAAGCTGCGCCAAACACAAGGTAATTTCAACCAACATTAAAATTCTAAAAAATATACATATAAACAGAAATTAAATTCAAAGAAGAGGTAAAAATCCCGTGTAGTTTAACAAGATAAATAATGATGAATGAGGTGGATGATTCAATAAATACGGCAAATGGGGAGATGAAGTATTAAAAAAGCGATTATATAAAATTCTAAGACGAGGACAAGAAGTTAAAATTTGATTAATAGTGAGAGGTTGTTGGCAATGATGACACGGTGGGGTGGTTTCATTTAATAATAAATGCCTGTGCGTAGCTCTTGAATGTCCTATTAGTCCAGTCAGCAAAGAGTTCAATTCGGAAAAAAATAGGGGAAAGCTGGAAACAATTTTAATCGCTTCCAAAAAGTGTTCTGTATGATATATTAATTTTGCACCCCTGCACCACCCCGGCGTTGGCCGCCATCTTGGAAAAATGGCGGCCAAAATCATTTTTTTGTGATTATCTCCTTAGTTATTAAATTTAGAGAAAATATTTCAATTACAAAATTATTCCTCAAGTAATTTTACACAAAAACGCAATTTACATTATGTTTCTGCGACTCCCCATTTAGACGCTAGAGGCAAATAAAGTGAATACTAATTCACTAAGTGGCATGAAAACACAAGAAACCGCTTTGACAGGACATCTTTTGTTCCTTACTTTGTTTAAAAACCTCTATATACCTTATGAACGTATATTTAAAAAAAAAATGGTTGTTTGACCTTAAGATAGTTAATTTTACTGAGGGGATTTTGCAAATAAGTTATATTTCCCATTTCTGAAAGAGATTTCACAATGGGCTCCCGTAGAGTTAAAGAAAAAATCTGCCCTATACCTTATACATTCAAACTTTTTAAAATTAGTTTTTAAGTAAGTTATGTATTTCTTATTCATAAATCTTAAAAAAAAAATTAGTTTCAATATAAGTCATATTTTCTATTTTATCATTTTATGCAGATAGTTCTAAATTTCTTTATGTACACTGCCAAAATTATTTACTTCAAGTCAGTTACCGTATATATAAAAATTACAACTATTTTTTCTGATATTTCTTCACTTTCGTATTATAGTTCGGTATAACACAGTACGCCTCATGTATTTGGCTCCAGCACAGCTGGAGTGCTTTTTCTACATGGTGAGTGAGTATGTGTTGTATGGTCATCTTGCGATCTCACCAGATTTCAAAAGCCATGCGTTCAGTGGCGTAGCCAGGATTGTCCGAAGGGGGGGGTCCATAAATTATTTTTGGTCCAACCAAAACCAAATATTTTTTTTTATTATTAATAACTGATTTGAAATTTTTTTAACTAATAATTTTAATTAATAATTTGAATAAAATTTAGTTAATAATTTGAATAAAAGTTAATTAATAATTTTAAATTATTAATTTTAATTAATAATTTTTAAATTAGCAATTTTAATTGATAATATTAAATTAGTAATTTTAATTAATCATAATAATTTTTAAGTAGTAATTTTAAATTAGTAAATTTAAATTATGATATTTTTAATTTAAGCAGTAGTTTTAAATTAAAATTATAATAAATAATTTTAATTGATTAAATATTATTTATAAATTATAATTAAGAAATAAATTAAAAGCTTATAACACGTAGGCAGTGCCGTCACAGAAAAAAATTTTGGGGGGGTTGAGACAAGAAATTTCCCAACTTAACGATTCGAAATTTCCAACTTAACGATTCAAAATTCCCAACTTAACGGCGTCGGGTACGGATACCAGCTTGGGTGTTATTCTCGTTATCTGACCATGATTAAAAAATACGAGGCATTATTCCCAGGTCTTTTCTTCGAGATAGACCCGAACCAACGTTGTGACACGCAACATTTGTTGCACGCATGTTCCAGTGCAGTGTCCGTTCTAAGTGCGATGTTAATTAACCAAACTTAACGATTGGAAATTTTAAACACAACAGTGCTAAAAATTCCTAGTTCCAACTTATCAACTTTTTATAGGATAATTTTATTGTGGAAGTCATGGGGGGGGGGGGGGGGATAACAAAAACAGC
The DNA here is from genome assembly GCA_963932185.1 of Troglohyphantes excavatus. Lineage (NCBI taxonomy): Eukaryota > Metazoa > Arthropoda > Arachnida > Araneae > Linyphiidae > Troglohyphantes > Troglohyphantes excavatus. The sequence continues at coordinate 53,253,206 of OZ010677.1, read as the reverse complement.
CATGTTCTGAAAATGTAACAGGATCTGTAAATAGTGGGAGTGAATGGGACTCGGCAGTTGTGTCAACCCAACAGCCATTGCTAATCTTAACATAAAACATAAATAAAATAATATTCAAAAATAAAAAGTATCTACATACCAATATGACCATATTTATCAAGTAGTAATTAAATTATAATTTTTTTTAATTAATAACCATTTTAATTCTAAATTAATCAATGCAGGAAAACAGGAATTTAAATTATTATAAATAAATTCAATAAACTTAGAAGTATTCAAAGAGAGAATCCTCAAAAGTTAATGTTAAAACGAAACATATATCACATAAAATTAGGGGGAAAAAAAGGTACTGAAAGATGCGTCCTCCGCGCATAAGATTTTTCGTAGCAATCGTATCGAAGTCCCAGAAATTTTTTTAACCGAGGGGTGATTTAAAAAAAAGAACATTTCGAAAGTTCTGGAAGTTTCTATTTGAAACTGGTAAAAACTAAAAAAAATATATATATAGAAAAACACACAGGAAACGCACAGCGTCACACAATTTTGTGATTGGTTAATCACAAAACAAAACAAAATAACAAAAAAAAAAATCTTAGACACGAGACTATAAATTTATATGGGACTGGCGCGCCAGTCCCATATATTCGAAGCGCCATGGCGCTTCTAATATTAGCTGAAAGAAATTTTACATTGTGGAAGGCAAAACCAATAGGGTTATATGAAACAAAAGTGATTTTCAAATAAAAAGGAGAGGATTTTGATTTAGACAATCGCACCTAACACAATTAAAAGAGAATTTATTTTAATAAAAAGAACACTGTGTGACGTTTGCGTAAAGTGCACCGCCATATATTTTAAAATTCTTTAAATGATAATCTGAACGTTAAAACATATAATATAACTTTGACAATAACGAACAACAGAATGAGCAGATGCGACCATTTTTTTAATCGCCTGCTGGAAATCTGAAAACATTGCTCCTTAATTTAAACAATTTATTATATATTTAAAATGTGGGATTTTTTTTTAAGGAAACGATGCCACGGTTAACATATTTTTTCGCTTGACGCAATAAAAAAATACAATGAAATTTATAAAACAGTTCCGCCACTGGTGTTGTGTCGGCTACAGACTACATTAGTCAACTCCATCTGGAGCCTTAGCGTCGTATCGGTCGAAAGTGTGCAGTGAACTCTGAAACCAAACACACGAATTTAAGTTTAATTTTACAAGTTGGACAATTTCTAATTTTCCCTTAATAACCTTGGTGTTTTTGCTTTCATTTGTTAAAAATATTATTTTTTTTCAGACATAAATTTTCCCAACTCGAGTATTTTTAAACCTTGAAATTCCCAACTTTTAGGGTTTCCAAATTATTGGGGGGTGGGGGGGTCAGACTTTCCCCAAACCTCCACGGCGCGACGTGCCTGCACGTAGGGGATGAATGGGTCAGGGAAAATAACTTACTTCAAAGCAACAAGCAATTTCTGGCACTGTGAATTCCGGCTCAACTACCGCCCCTATTTCAAGTGTTAAGAAAAGTATCCTTTTACATGTACAAACAAGCAAGACAATCATACAGACCTACTACCCCATCTTCCCCCTCCCCCCCCCCCCCCCCACAAAAAGTCGAATTTTCTGTCTTCAAGGTTGTTTCACCATTGTTCTCCTTAAAATCCTCCCTTCAGGGACAGAAGGGAAAGGAACAGGAGATACATGTGGGGTAGACCAGGAAATACGACGTGTGTTTTCTCTATAGAAATCAGAGAAAAAATCTTCGTTTTTTTTTTTTTTTTTTTTTTTGCATTTGTTATTTAAAAAAAAAAAAAACTGGCTATGGGGGGGGGGGGGGGGTTCTAACCCAAAGTAACCCAATGCTGGCTACGCCACTGCATGCGTTAGTCTAAGATCATTAACAGTGTACAATAATAATAAGAGACATGTATACAATGTGTGTAGCACTAAACTATCATTATCGACTTAAATGTAACAAATGAGGTCTATTAGAGAAACAAGCGTTGCACACCATGCCAACTATTCTGACCAGGGGTGCCCATAGGGGGGGATTATGGCGCAAGTTGCGCCATCAGAATTTTTGGGGGGGATTTTTTTTCATTTCTTTATTATTATTTAATTTTCAGGGGGAAATGTTTTGGGCAAAACAAATTTTTGCATATATAATACGTCCGCAGTCACTGGAATTTCCAGCCATTTCAAGAAACGCCTTTTCGACACAAAAGCTGACGAAATTGTAAAAAAATACTCTTGTTTGAAAATGCAAGTCTTTATTCTGTTAAAATTAAATGCCATTTTAGAAAGATCTACAAAATAAATTAAAAAAATTATCTGATTAATGGATATAGAAGAATCTTAGGGTTGTGCGGCGCATGCCACCTCACAGGACCCCTCGCTTTTTTTGGGGGGAGGGGGGGAGGGGGGTAGGTGGTCAGTAAAAAAAACCGAAAAAACTATTTCAGAGAAAAAGTCATATTTTTTAAAACTTTAGTATTTTTTTTAATATGTGTTACTCATATAACTAGGCCATACACGTTTACTTTGTCCGGTTCATACATTCAGACTATACACTTCAGTGCTGAGATTTAAATTAAAAAACGCTGTGAGGCAATAACTTTTCCGTTAGGAAGAAAAAATGTAAAAATAAATATGAAGATTGCTATAAACTCAGGACTGCAGACTGAAACAAAAACTGGAAAAAAAACGGTGACTTTAACAAAGTTAATTCTTTTGTTTGTTAATATGTGGCATATGTTTTTAAAAAAAAACTGCAATGATGGAAGCATAAACTGTTTCCGCATCTCAACAATACTTATAACGTAAATTACGATTTTTATATACAACTCCATAAGAAACTAATTACTTTCATACGTTTGTTCACTAATAAGCAACAGTTGTGGCGATTAGGGGAGACGCTTCCCCCTCCCACTTTTTTTGTATGTTGCCCCCATACTTTTTAAATTTAAACTAAAAAAAATATTTAGTAAATTGTGTTACTGAATTGACGAACTAAAGAAAATTTTTCTACCCCAACCCTCTCATATTTTTTTCTGGTGCTTATATTACATTTACAAACGATTTTATTTTCTCGTATTATCTTGTATCTTCTGCCAGCACACAGACAGCTAACAGACATTTAGGAGCTACTTCTGTCATTACAAAATACTCATCGTTCAAATAAAACAAAAACAAAAAAAGCCAAAGGAAATAGGCGCGACCATAGGTCTTGATTTTTTAGCGGGAAACATATTGGCGCCGATATTTGTCCACGTGAATAAGAGTAGTATTATGAAAGCCAAACTGAATTTTTAGAACCCAATCGCCGCTACTGAGCGTAGGTGGTTTTATTATATTTGAGTTTAGTCTTGGCGTCGAATCAGTTTAAATAATTTCAATGGTGTTACAATAAAAGAACGGATAATATATTTTAGTCAGCAAGGACGAATGGTTTTTGTGAACGTGCAGTTTAAATGTGGAGTAAAGCTGAGAATATTTAAATTGTAAAAAAATAACTAAATGAAAAGAAGTATTTTCTGAGTTTGATAAACTGTACTGGTAAGTAGATAAATATCATACGGCATTTTGAAATTAAATTTCATTATTAATACATTTTTAATTTAAATAAAGATTTCTCAAAATTTGATAAAATAAAGTTTTTGCATTTGATAGTCATATTTAAAATAGCCAAAAATAAGAGTAGAAGGTCACGAGTGATTTTAAACAAAACCAACAGCGTTCAGTATTTTGCATGAATTTAGTCGATAATTTTTGTTTTCTATCTTTGTGTTTACCCGTCTATTTTGTTGGGGTTTAATAGATGTTTTTTTTAAATAAAACTTTCACAAGTTTATTCATTACTTATAATTTGTACTTTAGTTCATGTTGACATCTCTAACCGTTAAGACATGAATTTTCCCACTTTTTCATAAATATTTCTGTTTGACCATATATGTAGCCGTGTTTTATATATACCAGTTTTGTTTATACCATTAGGTAAGAGAAAGTATACTTAACCAGTAAAAAACAGATATTCTAAGGCCCATTCTACACGGACGCTATTTACGCCGCGTTGCATTTTGCAGAAGCATCTGATTGGTGCATTCACACCACGTGGTGGACCAATCGCAGAGTTATCGCAAAAGCTAACGTGCGCAAATAACGTCCGTGTAGAATGGGGACATTATTAAAGCGCATTAGCTTTTGTAGATGGCCCTGTGATTGGGGAATACAAACTATGTGGTTTACATATACACTCGTAGAACCATCTGTACCTAACGCGCGTAAATAACATCAATTTTATTTCTTTGATGTCATGATGTGTTTTTAAAAAAAAGCCTTTTTTTATATTTTAATCAGAAAGCTTTTCTTTCTTGTATATAAAGTATTTAAGCATTTTCAGTGGCATTTGGCAGACATGTAAGAGGCAATTGTTTCTGAGCATTTAGAGTAAAACCTATTTACATCATGTGTTTCTGCTAATTAGAGTGATTTTGCATGTATCACTGACAAATAAAATAAAATATTGTAGGTAGTTATTTTAGTCTAAATGGAGCGATTGCAAGGGTTTTTCTGAAATTGAACAATCAGAGATTACCGTCAGCATTTCTACAGTAACTATTTTTAGGTGTTTACAAAATTGAATTCCAAAACCGGGATTTAAAATTTTTTAAATATCCATTTGTAAATTATATTTTCTGGTGGAATTGAAATCAACACCTTAGACAAATCGATGACATTTTGTAGAAAACAACAGATTTTTAGACCATAACAAAGCTGCGGTTCTTGAACCGAAATCGATCGATTCTTAGCGGAAAGACAATAATAAGTTCTATGAAATTTATTATGAATTTTAACGCATGTTTTAACAATTAATAAATTTCTGAAATTATAATTTTATTCGACAAAATTATGCTATCTGCGGAAACTTCCAGTTGCGGCTATTGGCAACCTTTTTCCTGAGCGATAAAAAACACCTGTTTTTCCTTCCCCCTCGTATTGAAAATAATTTATTTTGGAAGAAAAATTTTTGCACGGTCGAAATGCGGCCATTTTTGGACACACTAAATTTATTTTTTAAATGTATTTCCTTTTACGAGGGAATGTGTAACAAAGTTGTAAATGCGTTTTTCGGGAGGTTTTATTGAATTTGTACATGTTTTTTTTTCTATATTATTTGCAGAATTTAATTTGGATTTAATTTAGGTGTAATTTCAGTGAAAAAAAATTAATCTTATAGAAGACTCTCAAAACGACTATCCGAAATGGGGTTAAGAGGCAAAAACGACTGCTCGGACAGTGGTGGCGCCAGAAATTCCCCGGTGGGCACGGAGGCTGACTTTCGCTGACGGGGGGTACTAGTGTCCTCGACTTAAATTGTACATATAAAATTATTTCATCCTAAAAAAATACGATGTGGATTTGTTGAAGCACTTTCAAAAGGATTATACGTTAAACGTAATTTTAGCAAATATCATCAAAAATAGGAAAGAGTCGCCAACCAAAACATATCCAATAAATGAAGATAAACAAACTGTCCACGCCCATCCACGTTCCGTACACGCTTTGCATTGTTACCACATTTTACACGCATTGGCGGCTAATTTCCTATTGAACAAAAACAAATTTATGTAAATACATAGTTATATTTTTCAGGGAATAAAAGTGTTGGAATGGATAATCCTAAAAGAGTAATATATGGTGTTCAATCTGATGCTCCAAGTATTAGGTGATTTTAAAGGTGTTTCAAAAAATTAATTATTAATCCAAATTGTAAATTATTTAATGCCGTTTGAGAATAAATATCTATAATATTTAATGTTATTTATATGCATTGCGTGATGAATAGTAGTACTTTGTATAGGAATTATACACATAGTTAGTATTTCAGAATGAAATTTTTTAAATTAGTCTTGTTTAAAATCAATAAGTATGATTTTTATATGTTTTGATATTTTAGTACTATCCCAACTACTTACTGCATAAACCTAAAGCTTAGTTTAATTAATTATCCACAAAATATTTTTGTTATATTTTACTCTTATATAATAAATAACCAATAAAGTGCTTACAAGTTTTTAAAATACATATTGTCACTTAAAGTCAGATTAATTTTTTATACTTTTGAGAACATAGTATAAATCTTAAAGATCTATGTCAGACCAACGTTTTATTTTGTCTTCAATTTTCATAAATGCAATTCAATATTTTACTTTATCGCTCTCTTGGGAAAAGTTATTTATTTATTTTACTATTTGATATGCAAGAAACTTTCAAAGATTGCGTAAACTCATTTGTGTTACAAATGAAGGTTAACTCATTGTGTCCAAAGATGGCTGTCTTTCGACCTTGCGTACACGTTCTTTTCAATATCGTACAAAGGGGAAGGAAAAATCGAATTGTTTTTCTTTTTTCAAAAAATATGGTAACCCGGCCCTCTTCGGCCGCAACTGGGTCATTCCCGCTATCAGAACCTCCGACCCTATATTTTACCGACGAACCTGACTTTAAGCACCATTTGTTTGTATCAATGAAACGTTATAAAGAGATGCGGAGAGAAAGTTTAATTCAATATATAAGTTCCATACATATAAGTTAATGTATATAAGTTAAAGTATAACCAAGTTTATATCTTGATTTTTATCTCCAACTGATTTATAAAATACGAAATGTGGAGCTTTGTGAGGATTCAGTTGAAAATTTTAGATTCTAATAAAGTTATATGCTTTAAATTTGAGGGGGTAGAGATTTTTTTTTTGGGGGGGGGGTGCGCCATTGAGTTAGGGGGGATTTGCGCCATTGAGTTTGGGGGGATGGGCACCCCTGATTCTGACTGAGCATATGAACTATGAACTAGTATATTTTCCCAATGGCATCAATAGTTATTTGCATTACAACATTAGAAAGCCTTTTTAGAATTTATATTTAGTGGGCAAAGATTATTTGTTGTCCTTCCACACTGTGGGTTTGGTTTGATTAACTAATGTCGAAATAGTTCCACACTATGGGAATAAACACTGGGCGTATGAGCAAACGTTTTTTAAAGAAATTATGTCCTCATTTAAAAGCCAGGTGAAAGAAAATACTCTAGTATTTCTGTAAAATTCGAAGACATAGATACTAAATTTAAATGTTTCCTGAGATTAGAACAGGTTTTTTTTATGTGTGATTCATAGCCATTGGTTAAATAGAATTTGATTAAGGACAGTATCTGAATTTTTTTTTAGCACAAGCAAGCCATTTTGGCTCTCTTTTTTTCTTTTGAAGAAATTAATACTTTTCAGGCAATCAGACAACTAAAAGTAATATAGTACATTTGCTAATTTCCTTAAATGTAAAATTTGGAAACTCTCATGCTATGCAGACATTTTTTTTAGTAAGAAAAAAATATTAAAATATATATCCTCTATGAATTTAAATTACACAAATATTTATAAAACAAATAATGTAATCGAAATTAGAATATAAAAATTCTTTAGTAATGTAATTTAAAATTGTTACACTAACTTGGAGTGTTCCTTAGTCTAACGCCGCAAGACGCTTCGGTCTTAAGCCACACTTGTCAGTTTTGTCTTCATAACATAATTGTTTTATTTGCGAAAAACTTCTATCAGGTTATAATACTCGGAAGTAAAAGAAAAGGGACTAAAATGTTAATTAAATAAAGTTTAAATAATGGGAAACATACACAAATATGAAGATTTGAAAATGTAACTGTTCATGAAAAATGTAAAACTGAAATTCTTGATATTCATACTTTGAATAATATTATTTAGTTTTGTGGAAATTATTAAGTTTCGAATAATTATTCAATATCGGAATTTAAAATGTTATTTGGATTGTAGAAGGGTGTTCCAAGCCTACTTGGAAACAAATAGGGCAGATTTATTCTTCAACTCTATGGGAGCCCATTGTGAAATCTCTTTCAGAAATGGAAAATATTACTTATTTGCAAAATCCCCTCAGTAAAATTAACTTTATCTTAAGGTCAGACAACCATTTTTTGTTAAAATATACGTTCATAAGGTATAGAGAGGGTTTTAAACAAAGTAAGGAACAAAAGATGTCCTGTCAAAGCGGTTTCTTGAGTTTTCATGCCACTTAGTGAATTAGTATTCACTTTATTTGCCTCTAGCGTCTAAATGGGGAGTCGCAGAAACATAATGTAAATTGCGTTTTTGTGTAAAATTACTTGAGGAATAATTTTGTAATTGAAATATTTTCTCTAAATTTAATAACTAAGGAGATAATCACAAAAAACTGATTTTGGCCGCCATTTTTCCAAGATGGCGGCCAACGCCGGGGTGGTGCAGGGGTGCAAAATTAATATATCATACAGAACACTTTTTGGAAGCGATTAAAATTGTTTCCAGATTTCCCCTATTTTTTTCCGAATTGACTCTTTTTTCACGCTTCGCTGACTGGACTATATGCGGAGACGAGTTAGCAAGACATCAAGCCGTCGAGATGACAAAGACGGTAGGAGCGTGACGGTAGCACGATTTGTCTTGACGCGAAACGTTTTTAAAATCAACTATATAAGGTATCAGGATATAAACACAATTCTACGCTTTTAAGAGTAATCCATTCCGACACTAACTCCGTGACAAACAGCTCGATTGACACGAATTTAGTCTCACTTGATCAGATGCGAGACATATTTTTAATTTTCAATAAGCAAAATAATGTAGATTTTTTTCGTAAATCAATTATGAAATAAATATTCTATGCAAAAGATATGTAGCCGCATCTAACGTTGTAGTTAGTTGACTGTCAATGCGGGAGTTTCACGTGACTATCAACATGGTGACTTAATAATAGTTTCGATTTCTTCCACACAGCAGACAACTCTGCTTTTGTTTGTTTAGTCACTACGCTCGTAATTATGGGAAAGTTTGTTTATAATAGTTTTTACCAAATAAATAATATTTTTAATTCTATATATGAATAAATTTAAATAGAGAAAGACTTATATTTTATCTGTATATAAGTTGCTTATAATTAGAATTACAACGAAATACGGAAAAATACTTATATTTCAACACAAAAAATGCTTCAAAAACGATTAGTACAATCTATCTCAGTGTATGAAGTAAATATTTCTATATTAAGGTATTATTTAAAGACTAAAACTTAAAATTATAGTACAGAAACTGAAGTGCCGTGCTAATCCTACGGAACTTCTTCGGCGTCGCTGATTTTTCTCTATTTTCCATTGGAACAGCGGTCTTCTTCTTCCTCCCCCATTACATTTATAGTTCTAATCGGGTTTTCGAAAATCCGACAAAGCTGCATAATTTTTATTCGAACTTATTCATAAGTTTATTTGGAAGACTAAAAGGGGCCGCTACTAGGTTCGCACAGGGCCCCGCGGTTGCAAAAGCCTGCCCTGTAGAAGGGAGTTTGTTTGAGAACGGCTAGAAGGGTTTTACGTAAATTTATCGTTTTTGCAAATTATAGAAATATAAATTGGTCACCAATAGAAGGGAGATACTCAAAATTTTTAGCCACAATTGGCTCGGAACTTTGTGGGAAAATAGTCAATGACACTTACATACAGCCGAGCTTAGCAACTACGGGGCCCTGTGAAAATTTTGTAGCATGGCCCTTTTAATCCTCCACACAAACTTATGGATAAGTTTGCCATATTTTTGTAAACCCAATTGAGATCTTTATTATCAACTATAAATGTTCGATACGATTACATTTCATTTGAATGGAACATTTATCAGCCAACTTCGCTACGTGGAAAGCCTGCAATATTTGTTAATTTTTTTAATGCTCTTTTCACACTAATCAACATCAGTGAGTCATATATAATTGGAATTTGTGAAAATATACATTCAGAATAAAAAGTTTGAAATAATTAAGGAATAAATAAAATTAAGTTATATTCCTTAAAAAAAATCCAAAAATTAAACGAAAACATAAGAAATTCATTTTATTATAACATTACTATTTTGTACATTTTTTCTGGTAAGTGCAGGGTCACTCCATAGGCGCGTGCCTGTTCAATGGCACACGTCGCACACCCCTGAGGGTGGCCCTGACGACACTCAACCGTGTTGCCACTGGATATTACCCGAATGTCACTAGATTTGGAGCGAGAAATCCACGCGACTTTCCTCATTTCCGACTACAGAAAAAAAAACTTCTGTTTTTCTTGGCTCTTTTTATTATCCACTCTCTCCTATTCTCATTCTCAAATATAGCAGCAGCGCCCGTCTTTTTCCTTTTCTTGAAAGATGAATAAAGAGAGATGAGCAAGAATAATAATAAAAAAAAAGGTCATTTTCGCCCACGGGTTGTGAGGTGTGTGTGTCTCCTGAAAACCTCCAGGAAGACGGGGTCTACAAGATGGATTGGGCAAATAAGTGAGCTGGATGGATTAATTCGCTTTTATGCCATGTTTTGTTAGATTTTGACTATGACTTCACGCTTCTTTTTTTTCCTGTTTTTCCGCGACACAATGCACTTTATTCATGGTTATTCCATGCATATGCAATTATATATGTAAAGAGTGTCTGTGTTTCTTTTTTTTTATCCAAATCTACAGTTTTATTTCGAGCTAAATGTAATTTTTCACACGTGGACCTACAAAACATGAAGGTTACTGTCTATATGATATTTCAAAAACCACCCGCTTTCCCATCCCTTAAAGCAAAAATGACTTCTTACAAAAGCAACAAAATGGCGCCACGGGGAAGAAATCGAGTAACACTCAAGCGTAACACACGGACAATGCCGGCTACTTTACCTAGTAATAAATATAATTATTTTTACAATAACCTCTCTTGTCGTATCCACAAGGATGTACGACCGATCCATAGGCGTAAAGTTGTCAAAATTTTTGGGGGGGGGCCCAAAATTTAACTTTTAACTGAAGAAAATTGAGTATTTTTGGGGGGAGAAGAAGGGGGGGGGGGTAAATTTAATTGAAATCCGAAAATTTATGGTAATATAATTTTCCCTTTGTCATGATTTTCTAGTTTGTCCATTTAATTAGATTTATGGCCAAATTCAGTGGCGTAGGAACTTTTTTTCAGGGGAGGCTGAATTTGTTTTCAATATATATATTGTTATACAATATAAAATAGTACGGAGTTGTGAGCTATTAAACAATTAAAAAACCATCAATGCTTTAAATTTTTACTTGTTAAATGTTTTAACTTGTATCCGTTTTTGTTTTTACAGCTTTAGAACATAAAGTAACCAGGAACAGGTTAATAGTAATTTCAAATGTCTGTATTGTACGTTAAATTTTGAATTTTTTCAGATTTGAGGAATTCGTCTCTATTTAACTTTCTTTAACAAAATGCAATTTTCTAAAAGACGAAACTTCAACTATATAAGCTGTTTAGAAAATAGTGCATGAATCTGATGGTTTATTATGATGGTTATTTATGAAACGTCCATAAATAATATTTTTTTTTTATTTAAAAACGTATTTTTTACATTATTTTTAAAATTACTCTTTAAAGCTTTAGCGTTGTAGACATTTATATAAATACTTGAAATTACGTTTATTTTAGCTGCTTAAATTGATAAATTTATAGGAAGTTTTCAAACTAAACTATTATATTTATGCTTTTCTGACATTTAAAAAAGACGTAATATAAAAAAAATTTACGTGAGCCAGAGTACCGAGTACAAAAAAAAATAAAATTAGATATTATATTGTAAAAACCTATAAATTTGTCATTTTAAATATTAATGAAATGAAATAAACCATAACAAGTATTCTATTGATACAATAAAATAATTAGCAATTTAGACTTTATGTAAAAACACATTTTCCTTACACTAATTTTACAATGACATTTCATTTATTATATGCAATTCAAGATTAAAATGAACTTCAACTTGTTTTTAAACATAAGCATATGCTTAGTGTTATTCACATAATAGTGTATAACAAAACTAAACATTATAATTAGAGTTACTGCCAATTGATAAGCATAATTACAAAACATTTATCGTTAGAAAAGATGGCATTATTTTTAATTGACTTTTAGAATACAGAAATAATTACTTAACTGACAAAACAGAGGAATATGCTGACAGAAGAAATCTACTACCATTCGTTTGCAAAAAGAAATGCTTCCTAAGATTGCTGTCTTTACACTAAAAAAAGAAACTGTAATGCGGTTGTAAGATCTCACCAGGGATTTCTTTTTTGTTGCTGTAGCCCTTCCATGACTTCGGCCCCTAGAGGCAAGTTTCAGAAAAGCGTACATACAAAAACTGTCTACACAAGCGTATACATGAGTCATTCACAATGGGGGATCATCAATCAGCTAAAAATCGACTATAAGGGCGAGGGCCAGTAAATTACAAACAAATGGGGACGAACTATACAATCACAGCTTTGGTGGCCATTCACATGCTTTGAAGATGAGCGTACTACCCCCTGGTACCAGTGGCGGCGATTCGGGGGGCAAGGGGGGGCGGTTGCCCCCGCACTTTTTTCGGATGTTGCCCCTGCACTTTTTGTATGTTGCCCCCGCAACTTTTTTATATATTGGACTTTTTAAAACTAAATTACAAGTCAATTGTTTTACTGCATTGCCTAACAAAGGAAAAATTTTGAGCCCCAACTTCCTCCCACTACCATAGGAACGTATATAAGGGGGGGGGGGAAGGTTTCAGGAGGATCAAACCCCTCTCATTGACAGATTTAATGTGCACTAGTCGCCTCCAAACGTCAAACGTTTGGACGATGAGAGAACGGGCTTGCAACCTCTTGGCACTTTAAAGAGCGCCAAATTGCGAGTTCGAATATTAAATCAAGTAGTATATTTTAATAAATTTTGCTTCTAAAGTACAAGTAATTGTGAATTAAATCAAAACAAAACATACATTTGCAAAGTCTAATCAAAGCGATTAACTTTTTTAACCAACCATATAATTTCTATAGTTTTTCTGAAAGAAATAGTTTATAATAATTTTACTTATGATTACTTATTAAATAGTTTGGTTATGAAATAGTTTATTTTAGTCAGAAAATCTCCGATTTTAACATTTTTAAAACACAATCCACAAAAGTATATTTGTTTACTTTACTTATCAGCGAATGTTCTCAAAGATGACGGCAGAAAAGATTGAATAGCTTTTTCTTAATTCTCAATGCTTTGATTTCGAAAACATCAAGAAAATAGTTTATTGTAACTACGTATTAAATCTACAAAATACCCAGAATCTAGCAGAATGACTCATTCCCAAGTTTTCTCAGTTTTACATATAAGCAGTAGGGGAAAAGGCGAAACGGCGCCGAATATGACTTATGACTCTCGTTTGTACAGTCATTTTGGAGTCTACAGAGCAAACTGAATATGACTTATGACTACTCCGATAGATATTTATTTGTTTTTAAATCAGCCATTGATTTTTTTTATTCAATCAGGGCCATAGCTCAGTCTTTTTACACATCGTAGCCTTCGCTTAAGGGTCTAGTTAAATTGTCTTCGACTATAGCTAAAATAGCCAAGTGATATAAAGGTGTTTTGAACAGTTCATACTTTTTATACTCCTGAAAATTGGACTTTAGTTTTTGTGGCCCTTTTATATAGTATTTCTAAAAGTTATCGTTCTTTATTTTGCCTTTTTAAGTCAGAATAACGAAAAAAGAAAGCTTTTAACTTGTCTCAAATCAGCTTTATGGTATGAAAACTTCTTTTCTTAAATTTATGTTATTAAGTTTTTTTACTGTGTATTTTAAGTTGGTATACTTCAAATAACACAAAATAGTGAGTAAATACAAGTGTGCAATACCATAGCTTTTTTATAGCAATATAATAGCAAATTTTTTTTAGTCCACCTCCCCCCCCCCCCATTCCCATTTGGGGGACTTCTTGTTTCCCCTTTATCTTGCCCCCCCACTTTCAGCACCCAATCGCCGCCACTGCCTGGTACTACCCGACATGGCTGGTCGAGTAACCCATGGAGTAACCAGATGGCGGTAGGCATTTTGTAAACGAAGTACAGCTGTTGACGACAAACAGGTAATTTTCTGGTGTTTCTCACAAAAGGTGACATATGACTAATGATATGTCGTCTTCGATTGGAAACAGTTGAGAAAGGAACTCATTGTACTCCTGTACCTTTCAAAGCAAATTCCCCCCACTTTAAAACACGTTTAGAATAAATAAGGTGTGCTTCCTTTCCTGCACCTAATTTTATTAGTGTATTTTAAAACTAAAATTATATATTTTACTAATTTTCTTAAATGAAGATTAGAATTGGAATTGAAGATGAAATTTGAACTCTAAGTAAAAAAAATCTCCGATAAATAGCAAACGTGTTTCCATAATGCAGGATTTCAGGAGAGGAAAAAACTCCATTCTATCAAAATTGCAGCCAAAAAGCGAAGTTCGAAATCGGCTGCATCGTTGCCATGGCAACCTTACGTAGTATGACTTCCCCTACACGCTAAAATAGACGACAATGTGACGACACAAACGTAGCGCAAAAGGATTTTTTTCAAATTAGCTGTACAAGGGATTTCGATTAAATGATTGGTTCGTTGCTGAATCGGCGAGGCGGGGTGGAGGAAAACGATAATTTCGAAAAATCTCTCCAAAAGGAAATATTTTTTTCGATAAGTTTGCACGTGTGTTGTTGTTTCTTTACTTAAATTAATATTAAAATTGACCGATTCGAAAGTTTGATAGGAGGATTGATTTAATTTTCAAAAAATAAGTAGTAAGTGTTTTCTATTATTTTTACATGTTATCTTTCATAAAAGTTGAAAGGAATCTTTGATTTGAGTGAGTAATAAATTTTAAAGAATGTCCGATCATGTATGGTTGTGGAAAAAGGCGATAGGGGGGGGGGGGGGGGCGAGCGCCTTCAAAATAATTCCTGGGGGGGGGGGGCCTCGAGCACCCCCAGGAATTATTTTGAAAGGGCTCAGTGTATCGCATTTCAATTAACACAAAAAGCTTAATTATTTAAGAATAATTAATGAAATGAAATTTACCTGTTAATAAACTTGCTATAAGTTGCATTGCGGCAAAGCATTTAAATGAACCAATAATTTCTTCAAGCATCCAAATGAAGATTTTGACATTTACACTGCAGTACAACAAGTACAATAGGATAAATCTTAGACGGGAATCCACTATTAGGCGTCACTCACGTCTACTGAAGAAGCCCAACGGGCCTTTCTGAAGAGTTATGTCTAATGTCTGTTTCAGATAGTTGCATAAATGTCGACCCCTGGCCACCCACTGTGAGACGAGGCTGAAACTTTAAACGGAGCATTCACAGTATAGGGCCAATTACTTGTCACCATTCTTTGCTTTAACCCTGGGATATAGGCTATCAGAAGTTCTGGTACTCGGGACCCATGTGATCAATGCGCGGAAATCTCTTCAAAGTTGGCCACTGTTACTAGAAAAAAGGGGTGTGACCAGTATTCACTAGAGGGCAATTCTACCCGTCCCCCCTAATACACCGCCTATTCTTCTTCCCATTCTTCCACGTAGACACTGCGGTTCTAGCCTGCCTGGCTACATATGCTTCTGTTGAAAAATGTTGAATATTAAAAAAAAGAAAGGTATTTTTGAATTTTTTTTTGCAAAATATAAGTTAGAACTTTTGAATTATTGGGGAGGCTTAGCCGGGTTTTCAAATTATTGGGGGGGCTCGGGCCCATGGGCCCAATACAAGTTTACGCCTATGGACCGATCTGACGAATTAAAACACATTGTGTGTTATCCAATATTACATTTAGTATAAACAAAGACATTTTTTAAAGATAAAACGCTATAATTAAAACGGCGAAAATATCCCATCTTTAATTCATAAACGCAATGACAATTAGGTGGCTTGTCCATCGAATGGTATAAGTCCGAATACAGAATTTCGAGATAAGAACGTTTAAAGTTTACAATTCGCCTTGACTATATAATATAAAGTGAAATGACATTCAACTCTATTGGGTAGCCTAATAAACTTGACGCTACACCAATTGATCAAACGATAAGACCTATCGAGACAAAACGGTGTTGATTCCTTTTCGGTCTTTGTGACTGGGACTACTTGATGCTGGCTTCCGAAATATAAAAACATAGTGTAAAGAAAAGACGAAAAGTTCCAAACCAAATAGTGTAGATGTAACCCTCCACCACTACACAGTGTAAGTTAACTTACTAACATATATAATTAAAAACAACAAAATACTAAAAAAAAAAACGGCGGGTAACCGTTATATTCCCACTTGAATACCCCACCAAACATCGCACACCATCACTTCCCTACTTAAGCCCATTCTACGCGAACTTAATAAATTAAACCCAATTACCTGACATCACATCCATGTCTTAGCTAGGATTCACCGGACATATGGCGTGGCAACCCCGTACGCCACCACTACAGTGTTGGGCTCAATGATCATCAACAATCTGGCCATAATTAAAAATTTCAAGGCAAACCCGAATCGTGGTACCAATAGCTCATTGTGTACCTCTAGTGTGGTGTAAATGCTTCCAACCATTAAATTCGTCTGGTCTCTTAAATGGCTTACATAATGGTTTATACAAATGTGGACCCAACAGATTTTTGTAAACAAACTTTGATATTGCCATTCCACGAAGAGATATACAGAGGTTTTCGTTCACCGCGTAAGATAATTATATACGAGATATAAATTCACTGTCTATATTTCCCGCCTACCCGGAATTTTAAAACTTAGAAAGGATCTCCTGTTCACAAGGTTCAGATATACTTTTATGAATATATTTGTTCTGTTGATATGTTATTGATTACACAAGAGTGTTAAATCTCTCCTGAACTTCTGAAATCGATTTTCAATAACTTTGATTGTTATTCATAGAATTGTTCTACGATTGGCCCTTCTGTTGCTCTTAAAAAAATGGATTATTCACATATTTGCTCTAATAATTATCTGATACAGAAAAAAAACATCACTTTTGATTAAATCCTTTTTTAGCATACTAATGTTGAATCATGTTGTAATGCATTTGTTTATTTCAGGCCTGTGCCCCTCGTTACGTTTACTTCTCCATCAACTACCAGAGGCGAGAGCCCGTCGGAAACTGCTGGATCGCCAGGGACTCCATGGCCTCCTTCCAAGAGTATTCGCCTTGCAGAATCCCTTGTAAGTAATCTACCTCTTTTGTGCGGTAATCACATTGTACTCGCATATTATCCAACACAAAATACATATAAAGGGGTGAGTTTGGTATGGGTTGGCGATCAAGTGATACAGGAGAATTACAAAAGAATCCAGTGTTTAATGATAGAAATTACAATGTCCTTCCAGAAGGGCTCGGTGTACTGTCGGTATGGCACACCTTTACGATTGTATAGAGGTTTTTGCTTCTGTCTGGCAGGACAATCGGTATTAATACCGGAAAATTCTGATTTGCCGTCAACAAAAAGTTTTCAAATGATTTCCACAGCGATTTTAACCATCATTAGTAAACAGGAAAGTACTTTGATTCAAAAGTACCTTGAACAAGTATGATGAGACTTTTCAATTGAAGGCGTTTATGAATTATTTATATTCAATTGTATAATATTCCACCGTTATTTAACCCAAATGAATATAAAACACTTATGTATTAAGGCCATATCTACAACTTTAACGTTCTTATATTTGTTGAGGTATTTCAATTATGCTTGTCCCGGCATATATAGATCCAACAACCGATTTACCCACAAATTGAAAAAAAAAGGCCGTTTCCAACGTAAAAAGAAGCTCAAAGTTTCACTTTATATACTAAAAAAAACGTAGCGACACTAGATATGGTTTGGTTTTGTTAAATAACGTCGCACTAGAGCTGCACAGTGGGCTATTGGCGACGGTTCGGGGTCAATCTCGTAGGAAAGACCCGGGAACACATTCATACATGCACCTCGTTATTTTAGAACCATGGTCAGATGACGAGGAAACACCTGAACTGCGACACTAGACATATAGCGCCAACAACAGTCATGTAGCGAATTGGAGTAGCATGAATTTTCTTATTGAATGGTTTCCTTTAAAGCCAGTTTTATTAAATGAAAGTCGTATGGGCTGACCGGTTGTTGCATAACACTGTCCTGTGAATTTACTCTCACATAAAACTGCTTTTATTCCGACTGTATCAATAATATATTTTTTTACATATGCAATCCATTGATATGGAAGCACATTATCATTTTTAAAATTGAATTTAATAACATTTATAAGAAAAATCCTGCTGATAGTTCTCAAAGCAGAAAATGTTAAGTATATTAACCACAAATGGATGCAAAAATGTATTAAATCACAAACAAATTTGATTTTTAAAAAAAGTATAATGTTCTAAAATTTATATTTTAAAAAATCCAAATATTCGTAAAATTTTTTTTAATTAGAATTCACATGTCAAACGCTAAAAAATTATACCCCAGCAAAAAAATATCCGGTTAATGCCATGACATTCTGGAACGTTCCAAGTGCAATTTGGCGATTCGCGCCCAATAAACAACGCCATTTCACAAGAAATGTACATATTCTTCTGAGAACAATCCTTCTTTGCCTAATAAATCTCAAAGTTCACCATCATCCATTTTAAACCCAACCTCAAGCAAGACGAAGCTTCTAAACCCAAGAAAAAACAACATCCAGACGTCGGCTCGTGTCACCAATGATAACTTGTTCAAAGGCCCAGCTTCTTTTCATACGCAGATTAATGCGGGGGACCATTTTTATTGTCCGCTCGTTCATCTTCTTAATTGAGAGCGATGTCTTGTATTTCAAGTTGGACAATCACTTTCGTCCGAAGTGTTCCACGGGACAAACAAGGGCCAGGCCCCGTATTTCCTCGTAATTCATGATGGGTTTTCTTTCCTCCCATCATTCACTCTTGTTTTGCAAGCAGTTAAAAGCATTTCTGAGTGGAAGGGAGGCCTGTTATGACTGGTCCTCCGCTTTGGACTGTCGCGGGCACTTTTGTGGAGTTGACATTTTTGTTAACGACATTCCATTCAATGTTGCAAGAAGCAAAGCCAGATGAGTCAACATGTGTCTTATTCCTTTTTTATAGAGGTCAAAAGTTCTTTTTTTAGGATAGAAACCTAATGGAGAGTAAATCTCTGCAAATCATCATCCATATTCGTTTGCTTTGTTTGCACACTTTGGTAGATAATCTATTCTTCAATACTAGGAGGCTCCGGACCCTGTCACCGCTTCGCCAACCCCCGGAGGATTGCGTTCGTTTTTAGTTTGGATATGTTTTACAAAACTTATTTTTTTTTTTAAATATTTATATTCTTCCTAATTTAAGCTGACATCATCACAATAATTATTTACCAATAAATTGAAGGGGTTAATGGTCTCTTAAATGGCTTACATAATGGCTTATACAAATGTGGACGCAACAGATTTTTGTAAACAAACTTTGATATTGCCATTCCACGAGAGATGTACAGAGGTTTTCGTTCACCGCGTAAGAGAATTATATACAAAATATAAATTCACTGTCTATATTTCTCGCCTACCCTGAATTTTAAAACTTAGAAAGGATCCTTTGTTCACAAGGTTCAGATACACTTTTATGAATTTATTTGTTCTGTTGATACGATATTGATTACACAGGAGTGTTAAATCTCTAATGAACTTCTGAAATCGATTTTCAATGATTTTGATTGTTATTCATAGAATTGTTCTACGATTGGTCCTTCCATTGCTCTTTAAAAAATGGATTATTCACATATTTGCTCTAATAATTATTTGATACAGAAGCATGACAATGGCTGCCTTAAATATTTTTTTGGCAAAAAAAACTTTAAACTGAAAATTTTGTTAGTTTATTCTACAAGTCACCTTTTTATTAATATACTCTCAGATTGCAACATAAAACTTTCGCTCGAAAGTTTCACCGAAAAAAAAAAGCATTTCCTAAAAACAACTACATCATAAACTAGTTCTGATTCCTCAGATTATTACTTTCATGTCTAAGTTGTGATCCTTTGGAGATGTATAACAGAATTATCCCTGCTATTTCAACCAGAATGGATTTAAACCATATTCACCACTAACCCCACATATGTTCCCATGCTTGTGGTTGCGGTTTTTCAAACGAACCCTGGACGATAAAATCTTTCAGCCAGCGACGGAACCGATGATCGTCAACAAAGAAGCCTCTTTGCTAAAAACTTCTCCATTACTCATTTCTACTCGCTTTCAAATACCTTTATCTGTTCGAGATCTCACCTTCGCAGTACAGAGGTAGGAAGCGAAGGTGGAATACTGTTTTAGAGTGGCGGATAGAATTTCACAGGAGAACTAAAGATAGAAGGCAACTTTTAAGACGCCTTTACGCGACGACTTTTTCCGACGACGACAACTATCATCCACCATTTTTTTTTCCTTCCTTCTTTTTAGAAGAAAGAAAAACTATATATCTGCCGGTGGTTTGACGCAAACCTTGCATGACGTGGTTGGGGCTATTAATATAGTGTGTTTATTTGTGGTAATATTTATAAATGCTTGATTCTGAGGCGGGGGGGGGGGGGGGAATATTACCCATGTTTTTAAATATGAATGTCGAATTGCACCGGGGTAGTGAAATAGATTGTTGTAATTAGTGATACAGTGCCAAGTGTCTGGATTCGCTTTGAGATTCGATGTGACAGTGACCGATGTTTCTTATTAGCAATCTTAGCTGGAATAAAAAATTAAATAGGGTGGTTTTAAAAAAATGCCATGTGTTTGCATTACGGTTTAAAAATAAAAGGTAGGGAAAGGGCAGACATAGTGGCCATACTTAAGATTTTTTTTTTTCTCAATAAGTTAACATTGAAGAAAACAAATAGTTTCATTATTTAGGTTTATGCAAAAAAAAAAAAATTGTGATTTTATTTTGATTACTTAAAGACAAAAAAATAAATTTCCTGCAACCCTATAAGGTGGTCATTTTGCCCAATAGGATAGGGCAGAACTGTTTGATAGTATTTTAAAGAATGTGAAAGTGTATTTTTTAAAATGAAAGCAACATTATAATTCAATACAAACGTTACGAAGCAGTGTATTTGAAACTTATTTTATAAGCATTATTGGCGTTTAAAATATGGTTGACAAAATTTTGTTGACTTGCCTTTTTATCAAATTATTTACACACATCATAGATGCAATCATTATCTTCTTCCTCGCACCAGGCACAAACCTCGTGTTCCCAACGTAGACAGCTTGAGCTCCTGATCCACTCTTCATTTTCTATTGAAATAGTGGTCGCGGACACTTTGCGCTCTTTGATTCCATTACATAAATGCGACTCTACGAGCTAAACAACTAACTCCAGTACTTACTTCAAAACATACATTTGAAGCTTTTGAATCCCATTATTGTAAGGGGCTATTGTTAATTGTATGTATTATGTACTTGTATGTAACAATTATCGCAATATGCTTGCCTTATAACAGTACGTTGAAAAGCCGGAAAATCTTGAATAACTTCCAAACAAATTATCAAAACAGCTCCGAACTGCAGTATGACAATGATAGCGAACTAGCGGAGTAATTGATGAGTTTTCTGTTTCGTGGTAGCACCGCAAAGGGAGAAAATAGCCAGTGTCCACTTTTTCTATCCTTCACCTATCATTTACATAGGGTAAAAAAAACAATTATATGAAGGTTCCAGAACAGTTACATGTTAACACACTAAATTATGCAGAGCGACAAAAGTATTACATTTATTAAAACATTTGTAGTCGAAGAAATCTGAAAGAAAGATTTTACAAATGCAAATTTTTTTTTTTTTTGCCTGACAGCTGAAAGAAGCAAATAATGCAAATGGACTGAGAAACGAAATCGTTACATACATCATTCTGACGTATTTATGAGCACGCTCAATAAGCCTCCTTCAGATTTTAAGGATCTCAAAATTTACACTGAAAATTAATTGTAAGGACTAAAAACATTACTGAAAATTAATTGTTAATTAACTAAAAACTTATTGTTGTGTATGATTTTTTTTAATGACAAACGAAGCACAACGGCTAATGTCAATGTAACAGTTCCGCAAAACAAGACTGCACCGACACCCAAGGTTGGTTTCGGTTAATCCGTGTGCCAAAACAGTGCACAAAGGATGCCAAATCGGCCATGGACCCTCTTACCTGTTGAAGTTGGCACGAGACATCGAACAAAAAAAAAGCAGCCAAGGCCTGGCAAGAATCCCCGATGGAAACTCACTTCCTCAATTTATCTTTTCCACCCTTTCTCGACAGCAGCAGGTCATCAAGAAGGTTTTGGCGTCTTCCATGAATGATTTATACTGTGCATCTAACCAATATACATATCAGCTTATCTACTCTACCCTTAATCACTAGAAATGACAAAATTTGTAGTTCTGTTATAATAATAATTTAACCCCTTTCCTTTATTTGACATTGTAACTTGGATCGTGAATAAACATGTAAGAACATGCCTAATAACTTGACACCAACATGGCGCAGTCGATAGGATAGACATCACAAATTGCGATTACATTTAAAATTCTTCAGTTATAGTTACAGGGAACGTATATGTAAAACAGACTTTAAATATGGCATATTTACATAATATCGATTGTAGTAGTTTGTTTAGTGATAATAATTGAGAAATTACTAACTATTAACGAAATTCATTTTATTTTGAAGAATTCGAATTCGGTAAGTTTTTATGTAAACGCCACTAGCATATTTGTTGTGCCAATAACCGAATGGTGATGCGCTATAGTCCTCAGAATTTCCAAAAAAATAAATAACTATAACTAAACTTTGACCAGTTAGGTCAAGAACCTTTGCACTTTGATAAACCTAAAGTGTCTGTTACACGAATAAAACGCAAAAGAATTCAATTTAAAAGTGGATTTTTGTACAAAAATATTAAAAACAAGTGTTTTTAATTCAACAAAAAGTAAATAATAAACTATTATTGTTAGTTGAATAATAAATTATTATTGTTTATTAAATAAAATTATGTATAGAATCCCAATACCGTCAATTTGAGAATCCTCTCTTATTTTTAGTCTCTAAACAACTATATATATATATATATTTTTAATTTAATGCATTTAATTTTATTTTTCCTTAATTAACTAGACTCTCAACTACTATTATCGGATTTGAAGAGCATACAAAATTGCAATAATAAAAAAAATCTTTAAATCAACATGTATACAGCAAGTTGCATAAGCACGTTTCTAATAAGTGTTTTCTTGCATACATGTTGCCTTAATAAATAGTGTTGGTTTTTAAAAGGAAATAATAAGCAAACGGTGATAAAGTTATTCTTGAAGAAGATTAATGTGTGAGTTCAGAATTTTTTTTAGTACTTTTACCGAACTTTTTTAGTACTCAGATACCGAATGGGCACATGTCGGTGACATTTGACACTAACACATGTGTCAAATGTCTCCGACAGTTGGCGATTCGGTAACTGAAGTTGCCAATCATTGGAAAACTTTTGGATATCACATCACAATGTTTTCTAAATGTGCACCATGCGCCGCAATCACGTGTCGTAAGCGAAGTACAAAATGTGAAGTACTACTCAACTTGCGTTCTACAACGTCGCTAATAGAATGGCTTCACATTCAGAACTGATGGTATACTCCAGTTCCGCAACTGGGGTGGGATTCTATCGGTACACCACATCCTTCAAGTGGCTCAAAATAGATAAAAATAGCACGGATTGTAACCCGGCGAATAAGCTGGCCAATCCATACCTTGCTGTTTGCTCGTCACCTTTGTGACCTTCGACCGTGCCTCGCATACATTGCCACGATGCTGAAGTGTCATATGTCGGTAACATTTGATACTAACTGAAAGAAACATACTAAACAATTCTTGATCTCACACATTAATCTTGCAATAATAATTTTAATAACGGTTACACTTTGCCTGGTTCTTGAGTAGAACATAAATTGCGAAAATTGTAATGAAACGATTAAGATGTATTTATTATTAAATATTCAAAACTTTCATTTTAGCACAATGGGGATTTCACAGACAAGGATACTGCCAGGCCGGGTTTTCCGCTGCAATGGCCGAGGTAAGTTTTGAAATAGTCTACACACTTATTAAATCCCAAATGCATATACATTTTTTTATGCAATCTAATTTTAATTTTCGTTATTATATTTTAAAATAAAAACATGCTAAATCTTCTATGAATCAGTAATTAATTCTAAATCTGTAATTTTTTTTTACATTTATAATAAACTCAATTCTTGATGTATTATAAAAATTAATTCCATTAAATTGTATAAATTATGATGCCACACAAAATCTGTACAGGTTACATAGAAACGTAATTTGCAATAAGAGACAGTTCAATAATTACGTCACATGCCTTTGTGACGCCAGTTTGTTTACATGGTTTTGATAAGCCGATTGGTCGACGTACTGAAACCCGTTTAATTATTCGCTAAAACCAAAAAAGCACGCCAACGCCAGGTAATTCATAAAAATCACTATGTACAGAAATACATTGGACGCTTGAATATATTTCAATACATAGTAGTGGGAGGGGGGGCATTATAATGCATGCAAGGAAAATTGTATAGTGTGACGTAATATATGAAATCTCTGTTAAATGAATATATAATATCTTAGGACGGACAAAGGCTATTTGTAGGAGCCCCAGGAAGCTGGTATTGGCAAGGTAAATATATCATATCTTTCTTGTGCTTACTATTTACAGAAACACTGCAAGATTTTTTTTTTACACTTGTATTCTCTTTACTGAATCATTACCTCCGTTCGCGTTCCTTTCTGTAAAATCTTTGGTAGTTCTTGATGACAATGACTTTTAGTCAAAGAACAAGCTAACGAAAGAACACCTGCCTTTTTCGGAAAGTTCCAATTGCGGCCCATGGCAACCTTTTGCCTGGGCGATAAGCAATTATGTTCTTCTTTGAAAATATGGTAACCCGGCTCCCTTCGGCCGCAATTGGGCTATTGCCATTTTTTTAGACTCAAGAACATGCTGTTCTCATTCATTTTGAGGAACTGGGAGCAAAACAATAGGATCTTATTTTGTCTCCTGAGGGGTAAATGTGTTGTATACACGGAGTTATCACAAAACAAAAACAGGGAAAATCTGGAAAAGTCATTGCAAACGAAAATGACTTGAAAAGTCAGGGAGTTTTCAACAAAAATGAACAATTTCACCAATTTTCTGAAAATGTGCCCTTTGATTTCTTTTATCATCATTGATGTAAAAAAAAATCCATCACAGAAATATAAATTTGTAAAAATACCAAATTCCTGATTTTGCATACTTTATTAGTTTATTATTTACAAGTACTTCATTTTTACCATCTACAATAGTAATATTAATAAAAATATTTTAATTCCACATGTAATTATTGGCCTAGAATTTTTTGAAAATCTTCTGGAAAACCAGAAAAAGTCAGTGGATTTTAACTTAACATTTAGTGGCAACCTTGGAAGAAGAAAGAGTTTCTAAGAGTAACAAAGAAGTTTCGCATAAGAGTCTGATTTAGTATATAAAAAGTTAAATTAAGATATTTTTATTCCAAATTTCATTATATGGTTTTAAACTTTATGTTATCCCATTTCAGGGCAAGTCTACTCAAAGGATTTAACTTCAAACGACGAAAGGAAAACACGAGAATCCCATAAATCTAAAGATGACAGCTTTCTTGGTGAGTACTACATGTAGTACATTAGGTTAGATTATCTGTACCCGTAGTAAAGTACCCTCAAGTGACTTATGCAAAGGGGGGTTAATGGTGGTCAGAACTCCCCCCATTTTTCTGTAAAGAAAATTTATTTATCATTCATATGTAAAAATATGTATTTTTTTTTATAAGAAAATTATGCTAAAGACTTCTGTGATAAAGTTCAGGATCCGTATTATTAGTTTTCAAAATAGTTAGCGACTAAAAACCCGGGGACGCAGAATGCGTCCAGCATAAATGCTGGTTAGGTTAGGAATGCTATGAAATCGCAGGACTGAACAAGAGATGTTGTGATCGTGACAGAAAACTTCGATTCTCATGGATTCCAGTGACCATATATGGATATGAAACCTGTGTTTGGGAAACATAACTTTGAAGAATGGAATGTACAAATGCATGGGATTGATACGCATTTCTAAACTGAATAGTAATTTATATGATCGTTATTGGAAAAGAAAAGTGATTCAGAAATGGATCAGGAAATAAGAGTCAAAAGATCCGTGGGAATATTGCATACATTTAAAAAATATATTTTTTAATTTATACTAATAAAGGGGGGGGGGGGTGCCCCCTCCCCTTCAGAACCCGTCCCAGAGATATTTTCTGCGTACACGTTACTGATGTCCACAAACCCTACTTATATATCACGAAATATCTACGTAGGCAATTACGATTTAATATCATCGTCATATTCCTTGACCTATAGAATTCCTATATTTTAGCAACATTCTAAACATTACCAAAAGTGGTGGTTTACTGCTATACTATTATGTGTTCATAATCACAAAATTTAGCGGCACTGAATAGAGGGTATTACAAATTATTTTAATCATCAAGATCTGTAATATATTTTCTTAACTATGTCGTTTTTTCATTGACAAATATTAAATGTTCACAATTTGTGTATATTTGTGAATCATGTTTTGAACATTCTAATTTTTGGGACAGGTTACTCCTCGGCAACCGGAGAATTCACTGGAGATTCTAGTAAGGACGTTGTCGTGGGGATGCCCAGAGGGAACAACCTTAAAGGAAAGGTAAATAAATGTCTTAGAACTTCTTATATAATGGCTTTAACACACCTTTTCTTTGATAAAAAAAAGTATTCACAAATGCTTTTTACTTATTTGTATGTTTCCTATTCCTTTAGGTAGTGCTTTTCAGTTCCTTACTGCGCAACTTACAAAACATCAGCGGGGAACAAATGGGATCTTACTTTGGATACTCCGTTTGTGTATCGGATGTAAACGGGGACGGGTAAGTACATGGCGCCATCTGGCGGTTTTAGTAAGAAGTCATTACTGCTTTAAAGGATTAGATGGAAGTAGTTTTTCGAAATCTCATGTAGCAGTGACCTTCCTCTTGTATTGTAGGCCAAGTGTGCAAAGTTTCATTAAGTTCGGAATAAAATTGTAGATTTGTGTGAAAACAAACCCAGACACTTTTGTTTATATGTAAAGAGAAATATGTTACCGGTAATGCATGAAAATCAAGTGTTTTACAAGAGAGTCTAGACAATATATAGACTGGCAAAAATTGTTTAAATTATGAAACTATTAATATTTCACAAGTTTCCTAGGAAATGCCAAAGGACAAACCGGTAAAAGTATAAAATACTTCCGCTAATGACGTTTCTAATGTAAATGTAGCGAAGACATGTATTTTTAATTGAAAGCCTGGTCATGACTCTCAAATTTTACATTTTCACTGCGAAAAACAATTATTTTGCAATTTTAAGTAAAATTCTTTCCTTCCAACACGTGGAATTTGGGTTGGGGGTAACGAAAAGTTGTGGTATTGCTTTATCAGCTTTTATGTGAATAATATTATTTTAAATTTAAGCTGAGTTGCTCCAGAAAATACTTCAGCAGTGAGAATTATACCATTTTATTATTACTAAACTATTTGTGGAAGAATAACTGTGTCTAATGACTTATTTGTGTTTTTTATTAAATTTCAAAAATAAATTAAAGCGGTATCATACCAATTGAGTTCTAAATAGGCTTCGGGTTTTCTATTTTACCGCTTAACATAAAAGACCTCCACCGGATTGCGATGGGTACAATCTTAAAGAACTTAATTTATTTTTTCTCGTGCATTTCAATAATGAAAACTTTATTTCTATTTTCAGATTAGATGACATTGTAGTGGGAGCCCCCTTTTTCACCAATTTGCAGTCCAAAGAAAGCAAATACGAAGAAGGAAGGGTTTACGTGCATTACCAGACCCCAAAGGTAAGCTATGACGTAGAATTGAATGTCAACTAACCAACCTCTCACGGCTAACACAATAAGGATCTCTTTAACTGTTACTAAGTGCATTTCCGTTACAGAAAACTATTGTTTTGATACAAAAAAAAAAGATAATTCCAAACATATTCGAATAGTAAAAAAATAATTTATAATTTTTTTTAAAAAAAATTAGATGGCGCCATCTAAATTATGCATAAAATTACATAAAAATAAATTTTGTAGTGCTTGAATAAAAAACATGGCTCACAATTAACAGACATAATTTTTAATTCACGCTAAATTTAAATAGATATATTCTACAGGGTTATTACAAAAGAATATACCAACTATGAAAATCTACAGCTCCGCAAACTACTTAAAACGCCGTTCTACAAATCGTTGTGAAGTGGACATTCGGAAATTTTGTTTCTTTAGCATGAGATGTCTTTAGGAGCGTCCTTTATTGCAATAAAAGAACAGTTATTGCTTTTTGTCTGTTTGCGTTGAGATAACAACCATACAACAGAAGGCATTCGGTGCATTGAAGGACATCTGTATTAAGGGATGATTATTAACAGTTAACTCTTGGGTGAAATGCAATGTATACTTTGACTATTTTTAACCTCAAATTTATACTCTTGATGTTATTCTATATACTTAATAGCCGAGACGATTTTTTGTGACAATCACTCCTCCTAAACTATATAACCAATTTTTATGATCAAGGTGTCGTGGTAGTGAGTGACATGTGGATGAGTCAAAAAGTGTCAAAACTATAAAAATAATTAATCAATCAGTTTATTACGCTTTTTACAAAAAGAAAAATATATCATCAAGGCGCCATCTACATCTCAAAATTTGAACTACAGTAAAATTACTTTGTGAAAAGTGCTGAATTCAACTAAAACACAGTAAATTCATGGAATTAATGTAAGCAAAGTAAAAATTTGTTGGGGAAGCTAACCAACGAGGATTGCGTTGCAACCAATCATCCAAGGGTTGACGAGCGTTAGCGAGTAGGGGGCGAAGCCCCCCACTAATATAGAATTAGTTTAAATAGAATATATTGGATATAATGTGTACTTCAAATTATTTTAACTTTAAAATTTATACACTTACTATTAAAAAAAGATATATATATATATATATATATATTGTGATATTTTACTGAAATGTATAGTCTCTTGTTTATAATTAAGTTTTGATAAATTGTCAGCATGACTTTGAAATTGAAGATAGAAGTGAACTTGACGGAACCTTCACTAAAGGTCGGTTTGGATTGTCTCTTGCTTCACTGAAAGACATCAACAAAGATGGATTCGAAGGTAGAATGAAATAACTTTTTATTTACGAATTTTAGGATCTATTAACAAACTGGACCTCACGTAACTTTATCGCTGTTATCCAATTTGAACAGCTTCATTAGTGACCCCAAAAGCTCTTTTAAGGGACCTAAAGTGTCCCCTGATTGGTTTCACATATTAAAGAAATTAATTCATAAAACAATTCAGATTCCTGGATATATTTATTATTTATAAAAAATTTGAAAAATTCTGTTCAATTTTAAAATTTATAGCTCTAATATGGCAACGCACCATAGCATTAAAAATACTACATCTGCGGTTTCTATTTACACAGTTTTCAGCTAATGGAAAAAATGGTGACCAAAGGTCTTGTTTATTTATAGATATAAGATTGATATTAATGTTTTATTATTTCTATCCAGGTTTTATTATTATTTAATTACAAATTTTATAAAGAATGAAATGTAGTTAATAATATATAATGATCTATTTTAGCTGGGGTTTTTTTAATAATTTTTTTTTCTTTCTCCATAGATTTTGCCGTAGGCGCGCCCTATGCTGGCAAAGAGGGCCGCGGTGTTATCTATATTTATCACGGAAGTCCAGAAGGAATTAGAGACAAACCATCTCAGGTGAATTTCAAAATAAGTGTTCTTTGAATAGCAATTTTATACTCCGTGTATTTTTAATAGAAAAAAAATCTTTCGTTTTCTGCATTGAGCAGAATTTACACAAAAAAAAACGTCTTTTTAAAATAAGAATACGAACTGTGATAACGCAATTTCACGAATATTATAGTTCATCGCTATAATTAATTAAAAACAAACTGCTCGCAGTAACTTATGAGCTATAAAACCGTTAGTAACTGATGAGCGAAAGGTACAAGAGAAATTTTATGAATAGATTTCAGTAAAATTACATTAATTTACAAGCTGTTTGAGGGTCCCGTTAAGGCTTATTACATTAAAAGAAATTGAGTTGCCCTTGTCGAGATTCAAACCTGCGATCTATCCCAAGCTCTACCAACTGAGCTAAAATGGCAGGCATGCGCAGTACTTCTCACTTCGATTCTTATTGGATTGAAACTTTAAATATTAATTCAAAAATAACTATTTAAAATTCTGGATCTCAGGTGCTCAATTGAAGAGTTTTTATGATTTAAAATTTCCTACATTTCCGTGCAGTGGAAGATAGTGTTCTGCGTGCCATACTCTTTCTTTTATTATAGATATATCTTTAGATAATGAATTTTAAAATATACAATTATTTAAACTTTTCAAATTAAACAAGACTAGCACCACAGACACACCAAGCTGTTTTCTTTTTTAAAAAAATCATAAAATTTTAACGTTTCTGCTCATTTATAGATGGCAGCATGATCAACAGTTTGTTTAAAAAAAACATTTAAATGAATTATTTTAAACGCGTTAAAAAAAAACGTTGATATTTATGAGATGAACATATGATTCGTCACTGCTCCTGAAAATTCTTTTTATTTTGATACCTCATGCGTTAAGATCTGTCGCGTATTTTTACAGTAAAAGGGATCTTTACTACATAAATAATATCTACTAGCATGCTCGTGCGATAATTAATATATTTTATTGACACTTCACATGTTGAGATTCGTAGTGTGCGAGAAATAATATATATGATGATTAATGACGACTATACTATTTTTTAAATACATAACGGTTTGGTACTACCCTCCAGTATAATTTGAATACTCATGCGAAAACGAGTTTTATTTTGCCAATTTTTCATGCGACCAATTCCATATTTTTATCTTCTTAAAATTGAGTTTGAATTCTTCTTCATGCAGGTTATAACTGCCGAAGACTTCCCTGGCAACGAACTGAAAACACTGGGCTTTGCTGTTTCTGGCTCTATGGACATGGACTCGAACCAATACCCTGGTAATGCATTATAGAGTGCTTGAGTGATGTATTTTTTTTAAGAATTATACTGACACTTATTAATTTATAATTTTCCTATTTTTAGATATTGTAATAGGAGCATATGATACAGAACGTGTCATTTATATGAGGTAAATATACATTTTTGTCTGTAAGGATAATAATTTCTTGTTGCTATAATGATAATAATTTCTTTTTGCTATAATGATATTTCAAATCCAAAATAGTATTAACATTTTCAGCCAAGCTGTTTTTCACTCTATAGAATTGGGTGCTCGATTGATGCGGTAGCCGAGGACCACAGGTGCAAAGGGGCCACGTGCTACAGAATTTTTTTGTCTGCAAAAGTTCGATATCTGTAAAATAATTCAATTTTTTTTTGGGGATTCATAGCTCTTAATATTTTGAAAAAGTTTATTAAATGAAACCATGCATTTTTCTTGTTCCCTACTGGTTTTATATTTGATAATACTAATCTGACATCAAGCGACTCCTAAAGTACATACATTGCTTCAAAATCACAAGCGGAAATGAGCGGGGAGAACCGTTCGGAAAATTTCGCCTACGGCCGTATAAATCTTAAATCCTGACATTAATTTCTTCTATATTTCCTGTTTATCCAATGGAAATGGCCTGAAACTCAGATCTGTTTCACTTTTCTGAAAGTTGTTTTTCCTGTAAGACTAGATTTACAAACTTGAATATATTTTTGGTTTTAGGTCTCGACCTGTAGTGAATATCACATCTACAATGAAATTGAGTCGAGAAATCGTCAGCTTGGAGGACAAAACTTGTAATTTAAAAGATAAAACCAAAGTAGCATGGTAGGTCATTTTTATTATAATTTTACCTTTGTAAAATATATTATTAGGTAACTGAAGTTTACTTTATGAAGGGTTTTTTTCTTCGCAGTATTGAAGCGACGCTGTGCATGAGGTATAGTGGAATCGGAGTAGCATCTGAAATAGGTACGTTGAAAGCTCTTTTGAGTAATTTATTTTTTATCAAATCACTTATTTTTAGTACTTCAAAAATCCCCCCAAAAAGACTTAAGAAAAGTAAAAAACGCTAACACGTGATTCAATGACGTAATGATTGTCAAATATACGAAAGGAGCCATGACGATCGCAGAATTCTCAAGAATCCCAAAAAGACTTTATAAAAGTAAAAAACGCTAACACGTGATTTAATGACGTAATGATTGTCAAATATACGAAAGGAGCCATGACGATCGCAGAATTCTCAAGAATCCCAAAAAGACTTTATAAAAGTAAAAAACGCTAACACGTGATTTAATGACGTAATGATTGTCAAATATACGAAAGGAGCCATGACGATCGCAGAATTCTCAAGAATCCCAAAAAGACTTTATAAAAGTAAAAAACGCTAACACGTGATTTAATGACGTAATGATTGTCAAATATACGAAAGGAGCCATGACGATCGCAGAATTCTCAAGAATCCCAAAAAGACTTTATAAAAGTAAAAAACGCTAACACGTGATTTAATGACGTAATGATTGTCAAATATACGAAAGGAGCCATGACGATCGCAGAATTCTCAAGAATCCAAAAAAAACTTTATAAAAGTAAAAAACACTAACACGTGATTCAATGACTTAATGATTGTCAAATATACGAAAGGAGCCATGACGATCGCAGAATTCTCAAGAATCCCAAAAAGACTTTATAAAAGTAAAAAACGCTAACACGTGATTTAATGACGTAATGATTGTCAAATATACGAAAGGAGCCATGACGATCGCAGAATTCTCAAGAATCCCAAAAAAACTTTATAAAAGTAAAAAACGCTAACACGTGATTTAATGACGTAATGATTGTCAAATATACGAAAGGAGCCATGACGATCGCAGAATTCTCAAGAATCCCAAAAAGACTTTATAAAAGTAAAAAACACTAACACGTGATTCAATGACGTAATGATTGTCAAATATACGAAAGGAGCCATGACGATCGCAGAATTCTCAAGAATGAGAGTGTTGCAAACAAAACGGGAACTTTAGCATCAACGAATGCGACTTCCCAAACCTGTTCAAATACATTTTTATATATTTTAAATGTTCTTCCCTTTTACATAATACGGAATGCTCCAAGTTGTCAATATTAATCTCATAGTCAGTGACCCCCTTAGAGGACGTTTGCAAGGAGCTTCCAAAGCTTTGCAATTGAGCATTGAGGGGCAAACATTAAAAATGTGTGTTAATCACATTAAAGGGATCAGTAGGAAACACAAAAAACTTTTCGTAAGTGCATTGATTCGTGTACAGATTCCAATCTTTGAAAGTTAATTTCAACGGAACAAAATGTCTTTTTGACGAATAAAATAGTTTAATTCGAAAGAAAATTCAGAAATGAATTCAAATCTTTAGAAATTTTGGACAAATCACGTTTGAAATGTTTGCTCCTCAGTTATAAATGTTCCATTTTTAATAATACCCTCCCCCCTCCCCCAAAGAGTTGTGTTTTTATTGGCAATGGAAATTGATTTAATATATTAAATTTCAGGAAATTTTCTTTCGTTTCAGACCTCACCTACACACATATGCTGGATGCCAACCAGAAGAGCCCTCGTGCTCTGTTTCTGGATGCCTATCCTTACCAAGTATCCAACAGAACGCATAATATAAGGTTGAAGAAAAACATCCAATACTGCAACAAAAGTACCATCTACGTTCAGGTACGTTTATCTTCCTTTTATTAAAAAGTACATAAGAACACCTATACATCATGCTCGCTGAATACCCTGCTCCCCTTTCTTAACTTTTGAACCGACCGACAGCTATAGTCATAAAAAGTAATGTCTGGTGGTGGTTATGTGCTATTTGATGAGACCGCTTAAATTTTCGTATAGCTGGTATAGTTTTCAAGATTGGTATGCTAACTTTTCACTTACTGCTAGGGGACGGGACGCTGTAACTTACAGAGCCCTCTAGCGGTAAATCAGGAGTTAGCGTATATACCTCGCAAACTTTGAAAAGATACATGAAAGTAGTCAATTACCAAATTGTAGAGCAAAATTGATTGCTATGAATATAACGGGTATAACAACGCCCTATGTTTGTTGGACTTGCACCTCAGAAACTCTTCTTTAAACCTACCGAAAGTGGAAGGCGATATTATCTCCTACCCTGGCGTAAAGTAGCAATGTTGTAAATTGAGAACAACTCTTGATGCTAGGGGGCGCATTCTTATCGAATGACCGATAACCACTTTACTATGTTTAAACACCACTTTTATAACTATAGAGTGAGCTATCGGCGTTTAAAAGTTATTGAGAATTGCAAAGGACTTTAGTGGATCCCTGTAGCCTGTATACCAAATATTTTATTATTAAAAATTAAATCCTTGATAAAAAATATTTAAATTTATCTATTTTATAGACATGCATGGTTCATAAAACTTGGAACTATATTTCCAAGTTTTATGAAGCATGCATACTACTATTTTTTCCTTCTCATTTTCAGAATGCAATCAGAGACAAACTGACTCCTATAGAAATAAAGGCCAGCTACGAACTTATAGATTTGGAACCTTACCGATTCGTACTCAAACCAATATTGAACATGAACGTACCTACGGCAGCTTCAAACGAGGTAAAGTAGATTCTTAGAGAATAAAAAAATTCCAACTTTAGTAAAATGCACTCAAATTAAAAACTATTTTTAAACCCTTTTGGACGAGTGTTAAAATTTATGTATAAATATTAATTTCATTTCTAGTAACCACTTTTTGAAATACAATGTATCTAAATTTTCGAAACAATCTGTATATTTAATAGGCAGGACCATATTTTGTGACAGTCACTCCTTCTAAACTATATAGCCAATTTTTAAGATCAAGGTGTCATTTAAGGGGGTCCGATACCTTCGACATTTTTTTCTTTATTTTTATACTTGTACAATCCAATTTTTTTTCTCTTTCTAAATATGCATAAAAAACCATTTTAAGACGCTCAATTTTTTTTTTAAATTGCACATTTATTTTTAAATTAAAATTTTAGTAAATTTTTTAACAATTTTAAAATTCCTACTCCTTTTTTGTTTTTCAATATTTTGAAGCAATTTTTTTAATTTAAGATCTTGAATAATATGTAAATAGATGTATGCATTCAAATTTTGATTCAGATACATCACTTTAAAAAAATAAAATATATTAGAAATTTTGGAAAAAAAATTGACGAAAAAAAATAAAATTCCATTTTAAGTGGTTTTAAAAAACAAATTATGGTAAAAATAGGAAATCTGAATGCATACATCTATTTAAAATATATTTATCTTGCTATACACACAAAAATTATGATTTTAAGTATAATAGTAAAAAAGCCTTAGCATTTTTAGTGTTCATTAAATTTCAAAACCACGAACAGAGATATTTGCTTCTAAAGTTTACATATGATACAACTATGTTATAGGAACACATCATTAAAACATTCATAACTAAAAAAGTAATAGGAATTTTTTGAAGCAGTTTTTTGTGAGTTATTAAGATAAGTTTGAATATTATTTTTTAAATATAAAAAAAAAAATGACTTTTTTTGCGAATTTTGGGTATTGGACCCCCTTAAAAGGGGTAGAACTGTAGATGTGGCAAAACTATAAAATATTAAGCAATTAATTAGTTTATTACACTTTGTAAACCCACAAAAATTTACCATCGTGGTGTATAATTGCATCGTATAATTATTTAATTTCACAAGAAATATTTTTGTTTCAGCTCAACATTGAGAAGAATTGTGGAAAGGATGACGTTTGCATTCCAGACCTGCAGCTGTTTTCTACTTCGTGAGTAACACGTTCTTTACTTTACGAGTTTCAATTCCTACGAGTGTCGTT
The DNA here is from genome assembly GCA_963932185.1 of Troglohyphantes excavatus. Classification (NCBI taxonomy): domain Eukaryota; kingdom Metazoa; phylum Arthropoda; class Arachnida; order Araneae; family Linyphiidae; genus Troglohyphantes; species Troglohyphantes excavatus. The sequence continues at coordinate 53,217,213 of OZ010677.1, read as the reverse complement.
GTAGTCCAGGCAATAGAACATAGGACTCACCAGAGGGTTGTGGTTCAAAGCCCAGCGGTGAGTGTAGTGATATCGTAATTGGAGACTTGTCAAATTCGGTCCCGCCAATCACCAAAATAATCCCTAGGTCGAGGGGACTGGTGCATGTTAAAAGGTGGGAAATTATGAATTATCAGTTCAAATGATCCAAACTTCTTCTGATGTCGTAAGGGTTAATTTAGTTGTGGATTTTTTTTTTAAATATTTTTTTACAGTCACCGGTTGTTATTTTGCTTACACACCACTTTTTTTCCGTAAAGGAAAAAAAAATATGTGCAGTGAAGAGTTGATCTTAAAAACACATTAAATAGAACTTGAACTTCAAAAAGATTTTTTAAAAATTTAAAGTTTCTTCCCTTTATAAAACGGTCTAGATATACACGCATTTTCATCCGTAACACGTTCAATGACTTTTTACTGATATCACTATAATGGTATTTAACTCCTCGTTCTTTCCTTCAGGAACATGGACCAATATTCCATCGGCACCAAGAAGCGTCTGGAGCTGGACATGACAATCAGGAACGGTGGTGAGGACGCCTTCGAATCGATGCTGTACGTCATGATGCCCCTGGACGTCAACTATGTCAACATCGATCGAACCAAACTTGTAAGCACTCGGCCTATTTGTTTTCCAATACCATTTCAACCTCGATGTATGAAATGTGTGGTTACCTTATATTTGTTGTTTGTAGGACTTTCCTGTAAGTTGCAGTGGTGCACATCCAGAGACCGCTGGAGAGAATATCCTGAAGTGTGATATTGGAAATCCTCTGCCTGCTAATAAAACGGTATGGGAAGAAATTATGCGTGAATTTTACTCATAACTTAGAAAGCGTTCATTTATAACTTCTGGGCAATTTTTAGATCTTTTTTACATTTTAAATTTATTTTCAGCTCAACTTCCGTATCCTCTTGGAGCCCTCAAGAGTAGTGTCTTCTACAAGCGACTTGGTATTTTCTATGGTAGTAAATAGGTAAGACTAGAATTGATGCTTTAAGGATTTATTGAGTAGTATAAACCTCAAGATTTCTTCGGATTTCCAACAACTCTTCTTAGAATATTACAAGGTATTACAAACGGAGTTATCAAAACACAAATTATACGCCACTACAAAAAATTTTATGGAAAGTTATAAATAGGAGAAAAGTTGCAACACACATCCGAAATTCTTTTACAGGGTTGTCTTATATATGTTACCGTTAAAGTATATAATGCAGTTATTTCATAAAATACCTAGTTATTCCATGAAATAACTGATCGTGTCCGTTAAAGTGTGTAATATGTTATTAATTTGACACTTTAACTAGTTATTCTATGAAATAACTAGGTATTCTATAAATTAACTAATGAGAGACAGTTAAAGTGTAAAATAAACAATTTATCTAAAATGAAATTAAACTAATGATAGACAATTAAAATGAAAAAGTAGCAATTTATCTAATTTATGCAGCGAATAAATGGTATTTATGGAAACATACCATAAAATCTTTTGTTACAACAAGGATTGCTAAAATGACACTTGGAATTACAAAGAACATTATTTCTAAAACAAAAACATTTTTTGACAGTCCAACTCTAGCTGCGCAACCAAACATAGCCTCGTAGGGGGACCTTTTAATACCAGAATGGAACTCTCTGTTCTTCATAAACTGGATAAATTTTAACCCGTTACTCCACGAAGTTGACTGGTTGTCTTGCATCCAAGTCGTCCACATATTTTCTATGTCCTGATTGGCTCTCTCAACACTGCCTTGGCTTTGGCTATGTCTTGGTGTGCCATGCACGAGCTTAAGCTCTGGCCAAGTTACTTTTAAGTCATCAATAAGTTTGTTACAAAATTATCTTCCATTGTCCGACTGCAATATACATGGGGCTCCAAACAACAGGAATATATCAAGCAACTGTCCTGTAACTTCTTCTGCTCTCTTTGTTTGAAGAGGTCTTAAAACCACGAACTTTGTAAGGTGATCTTGATAAAAAGATATATGATATAGATTATTTTACACTTTAACGGACACGATCAGTTATTTCATGGAATAACTAGGTATTCTATGAAATAACGGATTTCATACTTTAACGGTAACATATACACAATATGTCTAAAGTGACGCCATTGCCATTTTGAACAGTATTGTTTAAACTTATCAAATATTTTATTGACATCACTATATTATTATTGGCAAATAAAGCTGTTAATGTTAAACATTATTTGAGGAGTGTAATTTCAAAACTTCTCTTATCCTGATCTGAGAAAAACTTATTTTTACTTTCCTTATACAAATGAGAACTCAGTATCTTAAACGGTCAGTCACTCAATAAAATATTGTTGAACTGAATTAAAAATAGCAGATGTCATTTAATATCCTGCCTTATCCGAATACATTATTCGTTACAAAAAATTTATTATTCCGGTGCTACGTTATAGTACTATTTATACTAATGTGACTCAGTTTATAACCTTTATAAAGCATGGGCCTTTCAAACTTGTAAAATTCAAAAAGTTTAAGAAACAAATTATTTTTAAATTTTCAGTTCCAGAATTGTCTTATCCAAAATAATAAAACACCTATTGATTTGATTTCTTAAAAACAGCAAACATGTACTCATTTAATTTAATATAAATTGACTTGGGAATTATTTTCCCGATTTCATTATAAAATTTTATTTACACGGCAACACCAATGTGCCTGAACTAATACGGTGTATAATATCATATATTAGATGCACCTTATATACATAAGTATGTATTTTGTAATAATGTATTTATTAAAACGAATCAATTTCAGTACTAATGCCGAAAAGAACGACACTCTCCACAACAATATTTATGAAATTGAATTGCCAGTTAGAGTTGAAGTAGCCCTTGCAGTTCGAGGGTAAGTTTCGCATATAATTATGACTTTTTTAAATTTCATTTTTAATTAGACTAGATTTTAATTATAAATTACATAAAAATTTCATGTTTTCCATATCATAATAAATTATATGTTTAAGGTATATAATAAAAGAATTTAATATATTAACAAAATGAGAAGTAAAAGTACATCTGTAAGTCAGAAGACTTATAAAACCTCTGGATTATGTATACCTCATATTATAGTAATTCTAAACATATTTTATTTATAAGTTATTAAATTAATCAAAGTTTTAACACCCTTATTATTAGTTATTATAAATACTTTTATAATTTTTTGGTTAATTTGTTTACAATTAGGATAGTCTTCGTTATTTAGTTCAGAATATATATGCTTTTGTTTTAAAAAAAAAAACTTTTGAATCTGCAGTATTTCTGCACCCGAGACCGTCACCTACAACAAGTCAGAAGAAATCACCGAAAACAAGATCCGTGAAACAGATATTGGTCCCGAAGTAACGCATGTGTATGAGGTAACGACATTTTCTTTTACAGTGCAACATTTTAAACCCTTTAACGACCATAGTAGTATATTTACTAACTACTATCACTTATGTAGTTCGAAAGTTTAGCCGTCTAGTTTCTAAACAAGATAGATAATTTTTGCCATATTTTTCCAAGAGAAACAAAACCCTAATTAATTGCATTATTTATGTAAGAATTTTATCTTCTTTTTTTCACAAATTGCTATAAGATAGACACAGGCATTAACCAAATTTTAGCTCTATATAATATTGCTATGAGAGAAAAAAAACATTATTTTGGATCTATCTGGTTTTGCAACAAAGCTTGGGATGTAGTTGGACTACTGCGCTTCGATCGGTGCGCAGTATCCTACGCGCATCTTGATGTACTCTGTTTTGAAACCGACTTCTTTACTTATCTGGTTTTACAACCAGCCGCTGCTTTCACACAGCAAAATGAATATAGCATCTAACTACTGTGTATTGTGAAACAAGGTACTTAGAAATGAGTACCTGAACCTACTCATTTTTATTTGAGTACTGTATCGTAAATGAACGATAACGTGATCTAATTTAAGTAATCGTACTTTCTGAAAATTGAGCAGTGTAATTTAATATTACTTATATCATCTTCTGTTCAAACCATCTAAACCAAGCGACCTGACACACTTAAAATAGTTGTTCAGAAGATAGATTTACACATTATTTGATGTCGATTGCTTAAATGGAAACTGAATTATTACAACTCAATTATCTAACTTCCCATTCTTTTGGCACACCTTTTTAACACTTCTTTGGTTTATAACTTCTTCAAGTCGCCCTTTTAGTTTAACGGAAAAGGCTCTGGACTGCAGTGTCTGAGGAGCTAGGTTCGGTTTTCAGTGATTCTTGGTAGCAATTGTCGATATCAATTGAAAGTGATTTAATAAAGACAGCCTATATGGGCTAGCGTCTGCTATTTCCACTCATTGTACTCATTTTTGAGCACATGTCTTTTTAAAATCTGAAACATATATTCTGAGCCATGATAAGCATGGAATGTACTCAAAAAGTATATTTTACTTATTTTTTAGTACAAATTTTTAACAGTGAGGGATGTTATGGACTTCGCCTACTGACAGGATATATGAGAAATACTAAAAAAAATGACATCTGAATATATAAAAAAATTAACCTATCTGATTTTGAAACTAGCGGCTTTATTGGCGTTAGCTGATTATTTATATCTTGTATAATTATTATATTAGAATGGTCGTGATGTTGGGGACGAATATTTTCGAATTAATTTATGAATGGAAATGTGTTCTATAGATTGGAAATCAGGGACCTAGTTCCATAAAGCAAGGCGAAGTGTACATTCTGTGGCCAACCTACACGCTGGATGGAAAATCTTTGTTGTACTTGATGTCCCAACCAGAAGTTAGGGGGAATGCCCAATGCGAAAGAATAGATGACGTTAATCCAATGAATTTACAGGTGAGACATTACCAATAGCTTCTGTTCTAACACCAGATTAGCTGAGATTGTTTCAAAGGAACCTAGACATTAGTCACAAATTATTGGACAATGGTCATTGTTTGGCTGTTTAACTACACATAATAAACCATTATTTTTATTATACTTTTACTACTAAGTTTATTGTTCTACTAAGATAAGCAATTTAAAATATAAGCGAAGTAGCTGGGTAAAAATAATATTTTTGTATGCGAATGCAGCTAAATGTGATAGCCAAACAATAACCATCGGCCAAGGATTCAAGTCCATCCCTGTATATTACAGTGGAATACTGTCGATTATTTAATAACTTTTTTAATTTAGAATACGTCTAGTAGTTTCGAAACTCCACTTGGGCTGGTGAGCAAAGAACATGAATGTTTTAAAATCGGAATAATTCGTTCAACGACATTGTTCGATACCTCATTATAAAGAGGGAAAGACCTGGCAACTACTGTTTGATGATATCATCGGGAGATGGAACAGCGTCTGGTACGGGAACATTGCCTCGCAATTTTGAGTCATGTTCAGAAGACGAGAGCAACTTCTGAGCTGGAACCAACACACACCTGATGTACGTGTGACAGACTTAATGAACGAGCATCAGTCCCACACACACGGTGCATGTTTTTCAACGGACGTCAAGGAACGAAACTGCAACCCTCATATCACGAACTCGCTTTATTGTCGAAGTCCAGATTCGAACCACAAGCAGGGTCGTTGCTAGTGCTTATGATTCATGGGGAGCTCAAAATAGACATGTCAAATATAGGTTTTTACCAACTTTTTTTAGAGTCTGGTAATTTACCTGTGTTTTCCCGCTTGAATCGGGAAAAAATAGTTTTAGATGAAAAATTGCTAATCCAAAAGGAAATTTATTAAAATTTTGCAGTTTTTTGACAGTGATTTCCCCAAGATTTTTCATGTTTATGTGGACCGTAAGAATGTTGGTAAATTCCGGTAAACTTGGAAAAATCACAAACCTAGTTGACAAACTTGTGAAACACTTGCCTTTTTTTAAAAGTGAAACTTCTTAGCTTCATTAACAAAAGCCGAATGATTCACAAATTTGCCAACTAGATTTCTGATTTTGCCAAGTCTACATAAATTTACCAACATTGGGATTCCCCCCCCCCCCCCCAACCTTTCCCCCCTTATCGAAGGCCCTGACCACAACCTTCTAGTTATGTCATGTGTCCGGTAACCACCCGATGGCCTGAAATATTTGTAGCAAAGTGCGGTCTACCGAGATTGAACTCGAGACCTTTCGTACGCAACGCCGATACTCTACCAATCGGGCTAAAGTAATTACTTGAGCCCAAATGGGAGTTTCGAGTAAATGAAGTAACCACCACAGTACTTCTACCATTTCAGTGAGTCTGATGGAGGGACGACCGAATGATGTTCACATATCGCAAATGAATTTGTGAGTTGCGGTGTTTGAATGGAGATGGCGCCACGAGTCGATGGTGATGGTTGAATTATTTTGTTCTAGTCCGGGTCACCAATGTAGCGACTACTGGGGTTGACCTACGGACCTTTCATATGCTACACCAATACTCTATCAATCGGTCTAAAGTAATTACTCAAGTCCAAGAGGGAACATCTTGTATATGATGTGACCATTACATATTCATTGTGGCAAAGGAATAAGGCATTTGTTGTTTCAGGAAATCCGTCGTCGCCCTAGGAACGACAACATCACCATCCAGGACCTGAAGGACCAGATGCTGTTCCGGGAGTGGAAGTCCAAGACATCCTCGCCGAAGACGGAGAACTCTGTGGAGGACGCGAGGAGGAGGAAGAGGAGCGAGAATTCGCACTTCATGTCCGACGAAGGGGAGGACCACTTCATGAGCGACGAGGGGGAGGACACTTTTCAAGACGAACTGGTGAGATTCGTTCGAAATATGGGAACCTCATGATTTTAAAAGGTGACTTCGAAGATAATTTTACCATGCATAAGTCCCTTTTTAAAATCAAGCGGTTGATATTGGTAAATTGCGAGAATTTTTATGAATATAACAGTTACTTTTTTTTTACTTGAGACATCTTTTAAACATAGGACATTTCAAGCAACTTCTCTTATATATCCCATTCTTTGGCATAATTTTTTTTAACGTGGAACGTCATTAAAATCAGCTGCATTGGGTATCAAGATGAAAACATCATGTTGGGTTTTCAGCGTGACCCATTTAGGCACTGCAGCTTCGTGACAAGTAACACGATTGACAGAAATGTAAATTTTTTTTCAATGGAAAATTATGTACCGGTACGTATAAAATCTTGATATAAAGCAAAGCAGGTACAGCCGGGGGAAAAAAACCGAACCACCCATGGTTTCTCGGCCGCTATTTATTGTAAGGCTAAACTTAATATACCATTTTGTAAGGAATAAAGTCTACTACACATTGATATACAAAAAAAATTTGCATAGGGGACTATCTTCATACTCGAATCCGCACAAACTTTAAAATTTTCAATAGCAACACCTACTTTTGATAGCGCAGAAATGTTCCCCGACCTCAAAATAATCTAATTATAAATTTTCGTTAATTTCCTACATTTATATCCAGAGATATTAGACAATATGTATCGATCTTATTTGAGGGGCTACCTCCACATTGAACAAAGTATTAGTTGGACTACGAAATGAAGGACGCTGGTAGAAAATGTTTTGGCGTTCTTATGCGTGGTCAGACGCGCCTAGAACTGTTCTAATAATATGATACAGAATGTTTTATACTTAAAGATATGTTACTACTTTAATGTGATTTTATATAGTATTTTTGATGACGTCAAATTTTATTATTTGTATTCTTAGAATGTTCTGAAATTATGTAGGCAAATGACAAACTTAATATTGTAAGAAAAATTTAAAATAATAGAATATATCTTGAAAAAATTATTTATTCTAGGTTTAAAATTCAGATGGAACAATTTTTTTTAAAAAAATATGTTAATAAGAGTTCTATTAATACGTAGTTTCTTAATTCTAAATTTAAATGAAATATCGTAAATGTTATATTTACACACTTAGTTTGAATTGAGGTTATGTAATTACTTATTTTTTTCCCATAAGATCGTACTTGTCTGCGGTTAACAATGATCATCCCCAACAATTTGTAACCACCCAACCGAGACATCATCAATAGCACATAGTGCCGTATATAATTACGAAAATACAATTCTTTTTGTTAGATCGTTAGGTATAACATAGTTCTATCAATGTAATTATTTATTGTTTAATATTTATATTTACTACAATGTTGTTATTATTTTCCAGTCTTGTGGACCAACTGTATGCTCAAAAATTTACTGCACCATTTCAAATCTCGAGAAGGGGGACCAAGTAATATTTAGCATCCGCTCAAGACTGTGGAGGGAAACGTACAATGAAGCAAGTAGATTTTTATATCCGGGAGTTACCTAAATATTGAAGCTACTAAGAAGCTGTTATTTAACATTTGGCTATAAATAATGAATAATAAAATATTTTTTATTTCAGTTTGGACTAAGTGAAGTAAAAACTTCATCCAAGTTGGTAACTCGTATTACTCAGCTTCCGTATGGTGTGGATCCAAGCTACCTGCCGTATAAAGTATACGTGGTAAGTATTATATGCTTAATTTCTAATACACCGATTTCACTAAAATTGGGTATTTTAGGTTGCTGTTAAATGTTTTGTGTGTGCATGGCTTTTAATTTAGTATCAATGGCAAATTTGCTGTAGATGTGAAAATTTATTATTAGTGTCGGGGAAAAACTTATTTACTAGCTTTTGACGTCACCTATAGAATTGTTATTTTATTTCTTTGAACCCAGAATACGTTACTAAACAAATGTATTCATAAACATGGAAATGTAATCATTCAGGAATTATATATTTTAACAAGGTAGTGTTTTACTCTTTATTTTTTTTTTGTTCATAGGTATCCACTAAAGTGAGCTTGCTGGATATTTCTCTTGCCCCGTACATGATTCCTTGGTGGTGGATCATTTTAGCAATTTGTTGTGGCCTCATCCTCTTAGCCCTGCTAGCCTTACTTCTGTGGAAGGTAAATTTGACTTTTCATATATATCCTGTATATAAAGGTCCTTATACCCAGACCCGTCGCACCAGGGGGGGGGGGGAGCATTACCCCTTCCCCTCCCAATAATCTGGACACCTAAAAAGTTGCAAATTTCGAGTGCTAAAAATCCCCGAGTTGTGAAAATTTATACCCGAAGAAAATTAATATTAATAGCAAATCAAAGCGAGGGATGATTAGAAATTGCTCAACTTGTAAGATTAAAATTAACTAAACGGACATTGCATTGGAACGTGCGTGCAACAAATCAATACTTTTGAAAGAATTGTTTAATATTACCTAATCTATAAAAAAAAAATCTAAAAATGCCGATAAGTTGGAACTGGGCATTTTTAGCAGTGTTGAGTTGGGCATTTCAATCGTTAAGTTGGGTTTGGTTAATTGACATCGCACTAAAGCTGCATATTGGGCTATTGGCGATGGTTCGAGTCCCATATCGAAGGAAAGACACGGGAACAATGCCTCGTATTTTTGAACTATGGTTAGATAACGAGGACAGCACCTAAGCTGGAAACCGACGCCGTTAAAGTGGAAATTTCGAATCGTTAAGTTGGGAAATTTCTTGTTTCAACCCCCCAAAAAATAATTTTGTATGACGGTACTGCTTATACCCAAATTAGTTTTATTTGTCAGATGAACCAAACCCCACTAATACACCCGTTTGCCTTTCAGCTTGGATTCTTCAAGAGGAAAAGGCCTCAAGAAGTCCCGGAAAAAGAACCTTTGAACGAAAAGAATGGATATAGAATGGCCAGCGGCGACGCGGCTTTGTGATTTCAGAAAGAATGCAACAAATCAACATATGTGTGAGCGGAATGACGGCTGCAACTTTCAGCTTCTTAAATTATATTTAATTTGCAGTGTTACAAAGTGTATAGAAATGGGACATTCGTCAGGTGACTGTACGGAAAATCGTTCATTTTCGAACACTGCCAACAGACTTGTTTTACATTCGAAGCAATAATTCAGCAAGTAAATGTATTTTTAAACTAATGCGATCATTGTGCTTATTTTTTTTAACAATGAAGAGCGACCGTTTTAAAGTCTGTCAAACTTTTTGTGATAATGCAAGAATTGGTCCATCAGAACGTTCTAAAACTACATCATTGGGTGTATTAAGGATACTTTTACGACTTTAAAAGATGGTTTTGTATTTTTGAATCAGCCTTTTATGGAATGGAATTAAGGAAAATATTTACAGATTTAAATAGAACATTATATGAAGAAGATATACTTAAGAATGTTTGTAATGAATTACTTATAACTAGATTGCTTCAAGCAGAATATGCACCATGGGAAAACCTACTCACAATAAAAGAAATGATGCAATATTTTTGAAAATTAGTAATGTGGTTAATAACATGTTTGGAGTTTCAAGAAATTAAAATGCGATAAAAAGTTATTTTTTTGCCAAACAATTTGTATTTGGTTGCTCAAATTTGGAATTTCGAATTAATTTCGGAAAAAATGCAATAAATTTTATAAGGTTACGATGTATGATTTTATTAGTGATATTATATGTGAATGGGATTGTATGAAATAGTATTAAAGAACAGACAAGCAATACTTTCAGAAAATATTTTTATTACTGAAAGAGCTTATTCGAATTGCAGAGAATTTGATAACAAAAAAAGTATTGTTTTTGTGAAAGTTTTCATTATTTTTATTTAGGAAACCGCTTTGTGTGGTTATACCAAGAAAAGCTTGCAAATGCATTATAATGGCGACTGAGAAAGCAAAGCAAGAGTTTTAGAGAAAAAAACAATGAATTGAATTTCGAACGCTTATAGGCACAAATGGTATTTTTAATGACACTACCAACGTCCAAACAAAATTTGTATAAGAGTCAAATAATGAGTTTTAAGGTTATGCTTGTGATTTTATAACTGCGTTATTTAACTAATCAACATAAATTTATTTATTTAATCAAACTAAGGGTTGTAATTCGAGCTTGTTGAAGCGAAATGGACTCTATGCACGTGACGTCATCAGACGGATAAATAAAAACACGTGCCTTAAGCTTCGCATCATTTCGTGTATAAAATTATCGTCTGCTATTTCGTGAGCACGTGTTTTTTTATTTAACAAAGCAAAATCGATTGTTTATCCTTCTTTATTTAATCTCGACACCTTGTTGTGCATTACCATGAACTTTGTCCAGTAATTTATGTTAAATCTGTGTTGGTGTTGTTTTTCTATTTAATTTATGTGTACTTAAAAGCCTTATAGTACTTCTTTTTAAAATATATTACATCACTACCTTTATACTATATGTTTTTTAAATTTTAAAAAAGAGTGTAGACTTGTGTATAATTTTAATCAAAATCTAGTAAATAATAAGATTGTGGTATGTTGTTATTGTAATTTTGTTTAATATGTATAACGAAGTCATTTATAATGTAAACCAGCGGTTTCCAACTTTCGGTACATTTCACACCTAAAAAATTTAATTTCTGTTTATCTGCATAAAAAAATTCTGATAATTATCACTCCATTAATAGAACGTTTATTTGACAAATGGGCTGATTGGTTGTCAAATGGTGCAAGTTCAAAAACTGAGTTCAGGTTGTTCAGGTACAAGAGCGTTTAAAGTTAGCAAATCACCTTAGCTGTAACGTTAAGGGGAATAAAAATTAACTCATTAAGACCTATTAAAGTAGAACCTACGCCAATTACCATTTTTGTTTCCTTACACCACTTGGCAGATAACCAGATCAAATGTAAAAAACAAGAAAAACTATTGTTCGTTTTCCTAAATTAAAATTTTTAATTTCCTAAATTATAAAAAGCAAATTATAAAAGATCTAGCTACTACATAAAGACCCCAATATACCTAAACAAGAAAAAGCAACGACAAAACAAGAGCACTCATAAATTTATAAATATATTCTACTTATACAAAAATCCTAACGTCTACGTTCATTAGACATCTAATGTACATTCTTGAATAAAAGTACCTTCATAAGACATTCAAAAATGTAGTTTAAAGTTAGTGTTATTTCTGGAGGTTATTCAGACATACATGAGAAGTCAATGGATAGATATCTATAAGATGTCAATGGATAGATATCTATAAGATGTCAATACATAGATATCTTTAAGATGTCAATGAATAGATATCTATAAGATATCAATGGATAGATATCTATAAGATGTCAATGGATAGATATCTATAAGATGTAAAGAAATAATCTCCATTAGATCTCTATCTATAGTCCGTATACACAGGGAAATAGAACATTATCTTCATGTGCTTTCATGTTTATGGTCTTATAAACGTCGCTAGTTTACTGGAGCTATTTCGAAGTATTATCGATGTTAAATAGAGCAGTGTGGGTTTAAATGATGCGTGGGAACAGAAATTCTGCATTATTACACAAGTTCGTATACTTACTTAATTTCTTTAATATCTTTTGAAACCCTCTTTTGCAGACATTTACTGAGTGTTATGAAATTTTGTAAGGGATCAGGCCTCTGTTTAAAAACCGCTAGTTTACATGATAAATACGGAAGCACGACTTTGTTTATACTCGACAATTTTCAGCCGAAGATTCACAAAGATGGCAGCTATTGTGGTAGATGAAGTTTGATATGGAAGATGAAACAATGTGTCCAAAACTGTTTGGACACATTGCAAAATTTTGTAATAAAGAATATCAGCAATGGCTTTTTCTGTCTTACGTTTTTCAACAAAAGATTTCAAAATTTTTGTTTTCATAATTGTTATTCTCAGAATACAATAGGTGGCGTTAAATATTGTCCGATGACCTCCGTGTGAGAAATTCGAAATACGTGGTAACGTCATTGTCACGTGATGCGTGTGTGTTATGGCTTGAGGACGCTGCCGGTTTCTTTAAACTGTTTCATCTACGACATTACTACATTTCTTGAAAAAGGATTACAACCATATTTGAAATAATACCATTAAATTTCTAAGCGGTTGACTTTCTATTCGGCAACCCATGAGATACACTTTCAGAAATTACACTCCCATTTTTGAGAATACAACGAGCGATTCAGGCTACTTTCGTCATATTTAACAATCGTTTTCATCGTTGAATCACTTGACTTTTGACGAAACAAGAAATTAATTTACTCAGATTCTGCCCGCTGATATTCATTCGAAATCGTCCTCATTTTTGACAAAATAAGAATCGTCAAAAAAAATAAAAATGACAAAATGAATTTTCTCACTTTGACGAATGGCAAGCATATAACAGGCATCAGTTTCGTCAAAATGGGCATGCAATTTTAAAAGTGTACACATCGCCTTCTGTTGCACAGATGATAGTGATATTAGTACTCATTGCGAATTTCTCATAGAGTCATAATCGGGCCCTATTTAGCGCCCCCTATTAGATTCCAGGAATTACAATTGTCCTAAAAAAAAAAATTATATTATTACCTATACGAGACAGTGTTAAAACAAAATACCAGGGCTTATATATTCGTTAACATAATTTTGTAATGTATCTAACAATTCTCGAACTCTTTTTATTGTATTTATATAAAATGGATACGTTGATAAATGCAAAATACAGGGATAATATATAAAGCTAAGTAACTTTCATTATCATTATTAAGTGTCCTTTTATGACTGCAGACATAGACAGGTTTATATAAAATAATAAATTTGTATATTTTGAGGTTGTGTATTTAAAAGTAAACTTGTTAAATGGAATGCAATTTTTAGTATTTTCTAAATTTATTCTACATGTGAATTTTTTTTAACCACAAGTCAAAAATTGTTTTTCAGAAAAAATTTTGTACAACTTTTGAACTTTTATCAGTGGTATTATTTTATTGTTACGTGCTTAGTTTGGGCGCACAGTTAACGAGAAAAGATGCTTTAAACTTTTTTTTTTTTGCCTAACGATTTAATTAAAAATGTTTTTGTTAACAAAATATTTTAAAAGCAGTTTTTCTAGGTATGTGTACGCCCAAGCTTAAAATACTCAAGCAATGTGTTTTTTAAAAAATAAATATATTGTGTTTATTTGAATTAAAGATTTTTTTTCTATTAGACTTGATGTGTTTATTTTGTATGATAAAAATACTTAAAATATCTGGAAACTCATAAATATTAATTAGTTTTGTAAATCAAATAAAAAGAGCTTTTTAAACTAATTTTAATTGGCTTTTCTACAAACAAAAATAATAAAACGTATTTTAAAAATATAGAGCACAACACCGTACAATTTCCTTTAAAAATCCGAATAAAATGCACTCTTTTGCGGGTGTGAATAATATTTGAATATAGAATTTGAAAACAATAACCAGGATTTTTTTTTTTTTGTAATTTAAATCGCAATGCCTCTTGTAAATGTAAAAACTACAGAATCTGGCAGACATGTTCATTTCCCTTTCCCTAAAAGACTTATTGTGGAAATATAACTTTGTATCTTGTGCACATTCCCTTGTACCTTCCAAATGTAATTGTATCGTTCCCTTCGTCACTGGGGAGAAACTCTGTAGTGCAGGGGTGCTCCCCCCCCCCCCCCAACCAGATGTCGCAAATCCCCTCAAAACAAAATTCTTTACACCACCACAAATTCAATTAACCATAAAACTTTATTAGAATATCCAAATTTTTAACTGAATTGACGCCACACAAAGCTCCACATTTCGTATTTTGTAAATCAGTTAGAGATAAATAATATCAAGAGATAAATTTGGTTATTTTAACTTATATACATTAACTTATATATTGCCTTAAGCTTCCTCTCCGCATCTCTGTACCACGTTTCATTTACTTTTTCTACAAACAAATGGAGCTTAAAGCCAGGTCATCGCTTAAATATATGGTCGGAGAGTTGGATAACATAATTTTACCGACTGAATTCGTAATTTCAGAAATTTATTAATTGTGAAAACAAGTGTTAAAACTCATACAAATTTCCATAGAACTTGTTATTGTCTGTGCACCAAGAACAGTTTCAATCGGTTTCGGTTCAAGAGCCGCAATCTTGTTCTGGAATAAAATTCTGGTGTTTTCTACAAAATGTTATCGATTGGCAAAGATGTTGATTTCAATTCCACCAGAAAATTTAGTTTACAAATGGACATTTTAAAACTTTAAATCCCGATTTTGGAATTTCATATTGGAAACACTTAAAAATAATTGCTTTAGAAATGTAGATGGTAATCTGTGCAAGTTCAACTTTGAAAAACCTCTTACTATCGCAAATCCCATTTATATTAAAATAACTACATAAAATATTTTATTTTATCACATTTGTCAGTAATGTATGCAAAATCGCACTATAGCACAAACACATGATGTAATTAGATTTTACCCTAAATGCTGAAATAAAAATTGCCTCATATGTTAGCCAAATGTCACTGAAAATGCCACTCTTTATATATATACGAAAAACTTTCTGATAGAGATATAAAAAACAGCTGTTTTCTTTTAAATACATCGTAACATCAAAGAAATACACAAAGAATAAATCGGACGTTATTTCGCGCTTTAGCTTTTATATATGACTTTGCGATTGGTCCATACAAAGCACGGGGTTTCAATTCACCAATCACAGAGGCCTCTGCAAAATGCTGCGAGCGTAAATAGCGTCTGTGTAGAATGGGTCTAAGAATATAACTTTTTTTACTGGTTAAGTTTATTTTCTCTTACCTTATAGTATAAATAAAAATTGCTTATTTATATATTAAAAGTAATATATAGAGCACAACTATATTTTGGGGCAAATATAAATATTTATGGAAAAGTAAAAAAATCTATATCTTAACGGTTACAGATATTAACAATAAATAATGTACATATTATAAGTAATGATAAACGTGCAAAAGTTTCATAAAAAAATATCTAATAAACCCCTATTAAAGAGACAATAATAAAGAAATTTTTTCCTCGACGAAAATCATGCAAAATACTTAACGTTATTGGCTTTGCTTAAAATCACTCACGACATTATTTTCTTAGTTTGGCTATTTTAAATACGACTATCAAATGCAAAAACGTTATTTTATCGAATTTCAAGGAACATTATAAAATTAAACATTAATTTAAAAATGCTGTATAATATTTATCAACTTACCAGTAAAATTTCTCAATCTCAAAAATTACTTTTCATTATTATATTGTTTACACTATAATATTTGCAGTTTTGCTTCATACTTCAACAACAAGTTCTCAAAAACAAAGCAGCGTCCTTGCTTAAATATATTCTACGTTCTTTTATTGTTGAAATTATTAAAACTGATTTGACGAAAACCAAAATATAGTAAATCCATTTACTATAGTAAACAAATATATGAAAGTAATTAGTTTCTTGTGGAGTTGTATATAAAAATCGTAATTTATGTTATACGTGTTATTGAGATGAAGAGACAGTTTGTGCTTCATTGCACTTTATTTATTTTTTAATTATGCCACATGTTGCTGTAGTCAGCGTATTCTTTTCCTAAGTATAATGTGAACATGAGAATTTTTTTAACAGTTGCACAGCTATTGATATATATAAAACATAAATATCGAATCAGCATAATGATGGAATCAACGAATTGATTTTCGTCTCTCCCAAGAAAAAAGTTGAAACTATCTACCCATAACACATAAATATATCAAAACAATTTTTTAATGTTTTGTAATTTAATTCAATTGTAATTTATAATATAAAGATATGTAACGAGATTACTGATTATGGGTTTATAGCAATATTCATATTTATTATTATTTTTACATTCTTTCCAACGGAAAATTTATTGCCTCGCAACATTTTAAAACTTAAATCGGAGCACTGAATTGTATTCGAATACGCTTCAATAAACGTGTATGTCCTAGATATATAATTAAACATTTCCTAATAGAGTTTTAAAGAACATGAATTAATTTTCTCTAAATAACTTTTGCCGTTTTTTTTTAACTAAACGCAGCCCCCATCCCCAAATAATAAAAAATATCGTGGCTAAAAAAAATATCACCCTTAAATCTCGCCCTATATTATGCCATAGCCATTAATCAGATAATTTTTGGAATTTATTTTGAAGATCTTTCTAATTTATTTAGGTTTAACAAATGAAAGACGCTGCAATTTCAAGCAAGATCATTATATATATATTATACTTATTATTTGTTCCCCCTTATTTTTTCCCCTACCCCCCCCCCCCCCCCAAAAAAAAATGCTAATAAAAAAAATAATAGTGCTTTGAAAAAAATCCCCCCAAAAATTGTGATGGCGAAAAAATTGCGCCATGATCCCCATTGTGGGCCCCCCTGGTGTAGTGTATCATACTCCTAGAGTGGCGCTGTTGTCGCTCTCCTTCTGCGCTCCGTGTTCTGCGCACTCTACGTCATCATTCTTACTATTACCACCACGGGCAGAAGCGGACTCGCGCGCTCTGCAATGTAAACAAAGCTTTGTTTTTTCTTACCGAATTTAATTAATTTCGATGTGTTGCAGATAACAGAAGACTAAAGGCTTTAAGACCCTAGTGACCTACGGCGGTGGGCTAAGGAGAGCGCCAAATTTAGTGTAATTTTTTTAAAATTAGATTACTAAGAATATGTACTCTAATTTCGATTATTTCATTATTTGTTTTATAAATGTGTGCAATTTAATTTCATAGAGGATGTATAGTTTAATATTTTTTTCCTTACTAAAAAAAATGTCTGCATAGCATGAGAGTTTCCAAATTTCGCATTTTAAGAATTTAGCAAATGTATTAATGATGATTGCCTGAAAAGTATCACTTTGTTCGAAATAAATAAAAGCGCCAAAATTGCTTGTCTGGACTAAAAAAAAAATTAAATCGTCCTTGATCACACTTAACTTAACCAATGGATATGAATTACACATTAAAAAACCAATTCTGAACTCAGGCAACATTTAATCTGAGCGTCTACATACATTCGAATTTTACAGAAACACGAGAGAATTTCCTTTCACCAGCCTTTTAATTGATGACATAATTTTTTTCGTGCTCGTGGGATACAGCAAATACATCCGGGTTGCACCTAATTTTATTAGTGTATTTTAAAACTAAAATTTTATATTTCACTAATTTTCTTAAATGAAGATGAAATTCTACGGTAAGTAAAAAAATCTCCGATAAATAGCAAATCTGTTACCGTACAATTCAGGAGGGGAAAAACTCCATTCAATCAAAACTGAAGCTAAAAAGCGAAGTTGAAAATCGGCTGAATCGTTGCCATGACAACCTCTCGTAGTATAACTTCCCCTAAGACGCTAAAATGGATGGACTAGCATCTCCGAACACTGCTCCGGACCGCAGTGCCTGTTGGAGGAAAAGCATCTTGGCGCGATAATTGTTCCAGCTTTGGCGATATTAATAAATTTAATATTTCGCAACCCTGTGAAAGGAATGTCTGTTCAATTTTTTAACTGCCCGTTTTTTTAAAGGCATTGTAATTGTAGCATGGAGAAGAGCTAGATTTTTGGCAATACATTGTGACGATGGTATGAGATATTTAGAGTGTTGTAATATATCATACAATATAGATAAAAATTCAATATTTTATAAACGATAGAAAAGATATTCGTAATTATGACACTATTACTTTTTCTAAAACTATTCAAATATATAATTAGTTTTATTGTTTAAAACTTTAAAGAATATATCACGATTTAAGAACATTCATTCGTTTCATTGATATAAATTTTTTTAATTAATTTATTTCTTTGATTGTAATTCATAATTTCGATATTGTAATTATAAAAATCCTATTATGAATATCTACGAAATTATATTAAACCATTGTGGGACCTACCATAGATGAGCCGTGTCAACCAGGTTGGTCATTTATTCACCCCCGAGACCTTTGTAACGCGTGGGGCACAAAAGTATATTCACGAGTTGCGTGATATTATCATATATTGATTTCACTTAATTAAGCAGAAAAAAAATTGTAAATTTAATAATATACAATATTATACAAGTGCATAAAAATACTAAGCATTGCAAAAGGAAATAAATTTAAATATTCTCAAAATTAAGTATTTAAAACTGTTGGTTGCAATATATTGTTTTACCATTTTCAATGCGTACACCGAAATTTAAAATTAAACCATTTTTTTCTACATATTATATTAAAAGAATATAAATTTAGTTTGCTCATAATTACAGAAAATGAGTTATTAATTATGAGAATAAAAGCTTATGAATCATAAATACTCCTTACAAAAATACAATTTCTTTATAAACACGTTATGTACCGTCGCGCGCCCGCTCTTACTTCAATAATAAGCAGAAATTCCCCCCTCCCCGACACATCTACGCCAAACAGCTAAAAATAAAAAATACTGCAATTTAAAACAACCATATGTTCTAAGCTAGAATCTCACGGGGAGGGGGTGAATGCAATACAAGGTTGCAACATTTGGCAATTTATCCCCTCACCGCCAAACAATTATCGCGCAGGCAGTGTTATATTTTAGGCAGTGTTATATTTCTTGAGAACGTAGATGACGTACTCATTAAACGACAAATGGGCTTGATTCCGAATAGGTAAAAGTTGATTGTTTTAAGAAGTACAGGTTAAATTATTAATATATAATCGGAGTTCATACAAATTATTTCAAATTAATATATTATGCTTATATATATTATACTCGGGGACAACCTAAGTTGAACCTGAAGCGGAAGCTAAGATATGTATAAATATTCAATTGCTTTAGGCTCAACTTAGGTTGTTCCCGAGTATAGTACAATTTTACTTAGATGTTTTTAAACTTAAGGACAAAAAAACTGTCGATTCTAAGCGGTTTCTTGAATTTTCAAGCTAATTAGGGGTTATTACCTGCTTAATTATCCGCTAGCGTCTGAAAGGTGAGTCACAGAAAATAAGTGTAAATGACATTTTTGTTGGAAATTACTTGAAAAATAACTTTGTAATTAAACTTTTTTCTCTATAATTTCCTCCTAGGGAGATAATTAAGAAAAACTTATTTTGGACGCTATTTTTCCAAGGGGGCGGCCAACGCAGAGGTGGTGCAGGGGTGCAAAATTATTGTATAGTACAGAACACTTTTTAGAATAGATTAAAATTGTTTCCAGCTTTCCCGGATTTTTTTCCGAATTGAACCCTTTGCTGTCTGGACTAATAGTCCTAAAATAGTTTGCGTGATGAACAAAGCTTGTTTTTCTAATAGACCTCATTTTCTAAATTTAAGTCGATAATGATACTTGGGTGCTACAGACATTGTATACATGTCTCTTATTATTATTATTACTGTACCCCGTTAATGATCTTAGACCAACACATGGCTTTTGAAAGCTGTCTAAATTGCAAGATGACCAACACATAATCACTCAAACACAGAGAGAAAGCACTCCCGCTGTGCTGGAGTCAATACATAAGCCATACATTGTTGTACCGAACTATAATACACAGGTGAAGAAACATCAGAAAAAATAGTAGTTTTAGTAGTTTTAATCTATATATATAAATGCGAAAAACCCCACTCATTCACTCATCACTAATTCTCCAACTTGCCGTATACCTATGGAGAAGAAATTTGGCGAAGTTGTTCCTTATGCCTTAAATAGGAAAAGTAAGCTATTTTTGTTCCGATCGAACGTATTTAAGGGGGTGTAAAACCCCTTTTTCGATGTTCGTAGTGACGTTAGTTTGGGTATCTACAGATCTAAAAGACCTAGAGTGCTGAAATGTGGAGCACAGATTCATCTTGGGCCGTAGAGATGCACTACGAAAGGATTTAAAAAAATTCGAACTCAAACTGCCAATATAACGATTTTTTAAAAACCTTTCCATAGGATTAACATGGAGAACATGTAACAATGCAATATTTCAATATTGAAACAATAGAAAATTTTAATAGTATGTAAACTATGAGGAGCATATTGATTGGCTGATGACTAAATATCGCCAAACTGTCGTCAAATAAATAAGAAATGTCGCCAAATAAACAAAAATTTCGCCTTTCTTATAATAGTTATTATTACACAATTATATGAATTGTTCATCTTTCAATTTCTCGGATGTTACTAAAGGTTAAAGTAGGGATGTTAATTAACGGGGGTAACGTGTATATATATATATATATATATATATATATATATATATATATATATATATATATATATATATATATATATATATATATATATATATATATATATATATCCATATTATTGTACAGCCAACTTCTCCATAATATCAATCTTTCCAGTTCTTCCGGGAATTTGCTAATACAATTTCGTTACAAATTGGAACTTTTAATACTTTATTTCGTTCCCCCTGATGGGTAACATATTAAAAATATTATTTATTTTGCTTATAATTATTGTATTTGTACCTATTTTGTAACTTATTTCCTTCCCGTGCGTAGAACGGGTATTTCAGCTAGTTTTTATGTATACGGTAACTGATTTGAAGTAAATAATTTTGGCAGTGTATATAAGGAAATTTTCAACTATCTGCACACAATGATAAAATAGAAAATATATGTTGACTAACAAGAAAACCCGTTCTTCGCACGGTGGTAAATAAACTAACGACAAATGACAGAAAATATATACATTAACTCTCCTCCCAGGTAAAATTGCATATACCAGTTCAGAATTCCTCCTATTTTTTTTTTAATATTTTCTATAAATTAAAACTTAAAATGTCTTTATTTTTAATAAATTAGAAATTAAAAAAGTAAAAATATCTCTATACTACTTGGTTGATAAATTATAATTTCTATATTACCTGTCATAAGGTATGGAGTTTTAAAAATTAAACATTCCTGCACAAACATATATTTAGAAATTAATAGGAATTCCCGTTCAGTACATTTATACATAGTTGTATGTAATGCCGTAATAAAAAACGACATTGGTAAAGTACTTAACTCCAAGTAGAATCAGCCGATGGGTATAAAAATTATATTACCTTGTAAACGAACGTGCCGATTTTTAACTCATTTCCCCTGTTATTTTTGTATCACATGGAAAGGAGTGTAGCAGTATACGTTTTCGCTACCATAACTCAAAGAAGCAGCTTATATGGATAAATGGATCGTGTAAAGGAAGGTAAGCCGTTTCAACCATGTAGACCATTTAACCTCTCTCCCTCTGAACTTTGTACCGAGTACCGCCTAATACAGCGCGGTCTGTACCTGCCCAATTTCTTTATAACACGGATGTCGAAATTTATTCGGGGCATGACTATAATTATATTTCAGTTTTCAGTGCTTACTTTAATCGATGAAATTTTAATTATTGTTGTCATCAATAGTGAAAGATGCGTATTACTATTAGGTATTTTATAGGAATAAGTATTTTCATAGAACTATGATATTTTTTATCTAAGGAAAAAATATTAAATAAAATAACAAACTAAGCGCTATTGTCTTCAGTTTTAACCGAATGCCCAGCGCGCCCACCAAAACTCCATAATAAAACCGCAAGAAACTTTAAATTAAAACCGCCAACGCACGCCAAGTCGAGAGGTTATAGATTCGACCTTTATGTTTTTTTTTTTATGTATGTGCGCGCGAGATTTCGATTCTACTTCAGATATTTGGAGAAAAAAAAATTTTTTGGATAGGGGATGTTTCAAAGGGGAACAATTTGAAAAAAATATTCGGTATTTAACTATCCGGATTTCTCAATTAACCGGACCGTTTAAAAAAAAAATTCGTCCGATTTCGAAAATTCTTTTTTTGTTGGATAGAGAAAAATCCACTTAGGCAAAATCTTCAAATAAATAATAGGTTATCCGGCTGTTATATATCCGGAAATGTCGATTAACCGGATTTTTTTTAAACAATTAATCCGATTTCAAAATATTTTCACAACAATGAAATTTTGTTTAACATGCATTTATTGGCTTTGTTAGGGATTGTTTTAAAATATACATTGTTGAGCACAAGTTGCTACTAGAATTTCTTGGTGAATAGGTGGCGAAGCCCCCTGCTAAATTAAAAACTAAAAAGGGAAAAATAAAATAATCTTTCTAAAAAAAAGGAAAACCGATTTTAAGAAAAATGCGCTAAAAAGTAAAAAATAATTTTTAATTTTACGAATGAGTTGAAAAAATTGAATTATTGAATATCAATTTTATACGTAGTACAACTTTAGGAAGTTGGTGCTAATTTACAAAAATCATACCTAAATTTTGGCGCCGATTTCAAAAAGTTGTACTACGTATAAAATTGATATTCAATAATTCAATTTTTTCAACTCATTCGTAAAATTAAAAATTATTTTTTACTTTTTAGCGTATTTTTCTTAAAGTCGGTTTTCCTTTTTTTTTAGAAAGATTATTTGATTATATTATTAAAAAAGAAATAATTAAGAAGAGTTTCAATAAATTTCAGTTTTAAAGTATTAACTTTGTGCGTGATGTTTAATGAAACTTTTGATTCAATCTCGATATTGAAATGTTCTTAACCCTCTGAAGGATAAGCAACATTTCGAATCTCTAGGTTTGTTTTCACCGAAGAGAAGTTTAATTTAAATTTCCAACACATTCTTTTTTTTTTACAAAATTATATTTTTTAATTATATAAGTAGAGAAGGTTTTCAAAAGTCTTCCTAATGCTTTAAATTTGTAAAATATTTCAAAAAATAGATTTTTCATCAACTTCTATATTATGTGTGCTACTGGAAAAACTGGAGATATTCGAACGAATATAAACGTTTGTATCCGTCAGGCTGTTCCGTATAAAAATGAAAAAGGCAGCAAAAAACAGAAAATTTTAAAGATCACCAAATTAGGAAATTTGATCATGAACTTCCATGATTTGAATTTCAAAACAATCAGAACTTCCCGTTTCCCAGTATTGCAGTTTTGATTTGATTATTTCCAAATGCCTGTTCCAAATTTTTCATTTAGGCTATATCTTTGCAATCTCTTCGACCACCAACTTGTGTATTTAATTAGTAGTTTGCATTTTTGACCTTTGGAATACAGAACATAAAAATGTAAATTGCAGCCAGAATAAACCTAAACGTTTTTTGCCGATAAACTGTCTCAAATTCTTAATAAAAATGAGAATAAAATTAACAGCTCGGCAAAAATACTCAACCAAAGATAGTATGTTTAAGCTACTACATAACTTTCTTTTACTACGTCCAAATGCGTGCAGTGTTAAAGAATTCCATTGAATACTATTATTACAGAAAAATAACCACCTATTTAAATTCTGAGTAATTTTTTTTTTATTTCCGGATCAATGTAAAAAAAATTCTGTATTTACTCATTTTATTAAACCATTTTTTTTTTTAATTTTGATGTTGTGATACTATTGTTATTGCATAGAAAAATACCTGTAATATAAATACTTAGTAAGTTTCCACAGCAAATTAAAGCCAAAGCGCACTTTATCCAAATAATAAACTTTTATAACTTGGCGACATAAATATTTAGCAAACGGTTAAATATTATAATCTCACCATGTACGTTGAATAATTCTAAATTTCATTCTTAATGTTCGCCACTTAATGTATTAAAAGGAAATATTCCTTTGCACATTAAATAAAATATTTTCTCAATTATCAGTTAATATCTGCGAAATTTTATTCGTTTAATAATATTAAAAGGCCATATAGAGTTGAAAATTCACAGTGAAACTAAGCTTCGTGCATTAAAAAAAGTACTTGTATAAAATATTTTTCAAATAAATTAAATTGACGTTCATACACAAATTACTCGCATTATGAAAGTATTGTTCTAAAACTTCGACCTTAGACAATCAAATATAGTTGCAATTTACCTGCATTTAAATAAAACAAAAGACACAAATCAATTATAAATCGTTTTCATAAGGTAAAATTATAGCTATTTTTAACCGACTGAACAGCGCGCTAACCAAAACTCCAAAATAAAACCGCCAGAAACTTTAAATTAAAACCGCCAAGTCAAGAGGTTATCAATTCAACCGATATGTATTTTTTAATTTTTGTAATAATCCGTATTGTATCAAAAAGACCAATGTACGGATATTTTCAGTAATTATTAAATCAAACAAAACTTATGACGTCATTTTTATAGTGTCAATAACGAAATGAAATTTCTTTAAAATCGCAAACGATATTGTCATCCATGTTAAGTGAATTACATACATTAAAATAGTTATATTATACGAATAGAACATCGTTCAAACTTAAAAATTATCACAAAAAATTTCTAATTTTTCAAGTAAAGTACTCTGTAATTTTTATAAAGCTACTTTGTGCAATTATGGAGTATTTCGTGTAAATATCGGCATTCTAATTGATTAATAATTTTTTTTTAAATTATATATTCGCTTTTCTCCGTTGATTTTAACTGATTTTACTTTTGCCACTTCATGAAACTTTGCTGGGATATACCAAAAATGGCATAAAATTCGAATGGAACATCGTAGAGACTTAAAAATAGTCACTTTAAAATTCTTATTTTTTTTAACTAACTATTCTGTGAATTTCAAAGCTCTGCGTTTTGTATTTATGGAGCCTATAATGTACTGACAAACAAACATCCGGGCAGATTTTGGAATTTTTAGCTTTATATATATGATATATGTTGAAACTGAAAAAATAGTTTTGGTGACTCAGAAAAACATAATTTACTTAAAAACTAATTTTAAGAAAGTATGCGCGCTTAAGATAGAGAGAGGTTTTAAACAAAGTAAAAAACAAAAGATGTTCAATCAAAACGGTTTCTTAAATTTTCATGCCATTTAGTGATTTAGTATCCACTTTATTCGCCTTTATCGTCTCAATAGTGAGTCGCAGAAAAAAAGTGTAAATTGTTTTTTGTGTAAATTTACTCGGGGAATGATTTTGTAATTGAAATATTTTTTCTATAATTAATACATAAAGAGATAATTACAAAAAAATGGTTTAAGCTGCTATTTTTCCAAGATGGCGACCAACGCCGACATGGTTCAAGGGTGCAAAATTAATATATCATACAGAACACTTCTTGGAAGCGGTTAAAATTGTTTTCAGTTCTCCTCTGTTTTTCTAAGAATTGAACTTTTTGCTGACTGGCCTATATGTAATCGTGGAAGACGTATGTAGGTAATATTTTTTGTCCTGTTCTACAAAATCAGAAAAGTCAAGCATTAGCAACCTTTGGACAATAACCACTTAATCAAACTTTCTTTATTAATCTCTTTCTCCTCTCAAATAATCACAACATTTGTACATAAATACCAGCCCTTTCGCGCCCCTCCCTACACGGTAGTGATGACAATCAAGGTTTGGGGGTAGATAGGCCGGCGTGCGTCAGTCGTGTCTTTACAACAAAATACATGGTCGCCTTGCCCTTCTCTGATTTGTTTGACTATTGACTTACTAGATTGACAATTTCGTATTTCACCGGAAATGTTAACCATAACAATAGCAGATTTTCGGTAAGGTTAAAATCAATTCCGCAGGGAAAAATTGAATGAAAATAATTAAATTTTTTTTAAAGAATTTTACGAAATGAATACTAATTAGGTAATTATGCATATTGCTGACTTAATTAAGTAATTAAGGATATAATATTTATGAATTTTTTAACATTTCGGGAGGGGACCGGATCACATCCACATGCACTCCCCTTTTAGTATGCCTTTGTACTGTGCACCCCACCCCCCCTCAGAAGTCCACAAAATTTAGTTCCAGTATACAAGAGCTTAACCCTCTATTGCATAGTGTAGCATATCTGCTACACAACTTTAAAATGACCACTAATTGCATCTATTGAATTTTATGTCAACTACTATAGTATTGTCACGTAGGGAACCATGAGCCTAGTTCTTATAACCGCCGCAAGGTCTTTATAAAAATGATTGTGATAAAGGCAATCAGTTGCTTCGAGGTCTGTTGTTCTAAAACTGGCTCGTGAACGTGAAGTTTTTGAAGATTGTTTTTATTACTGATAAGTAAAATCCGGCTCTACAAAAAATCCTAGCTAATACCAGAGGTATGTAGATTGCATTTAACTTACGGTGGACGAGTCTGACTCGCAAACAATTTGTTGTAGGGTCGGTCAAGAATGGGATCAATTGAACCTCACCAAATCCGTCCCATGGGCATAAAAATCTTCAAATAATTCAGTACTCAAAGGGTTAAATAGACACTTAGGATTTTTTTTTTTTGTATTTTTTTTCAGCGGTTCAGGGGTAAAAGGAACACGAAAAAAAAATTTCATTAAAAAAGAATAAGAATCACGGAGTAGAAGGTTAAAGTTCGCAACACGCCTTGTTTTTGATGTTAAATGGAATTAAAGTAACTCCATTATTATGTAACCTATTGAATTATGTTCCAAGGATATTTTTTTACACAGATAATTAACCCCTATTATCTGTGATGAGAGCAATAGAAAGTAGAGTGACGTTGAGCTCCGGATGATACACTGTTGTTACTTTTCTTCTGCTTTTGCGAAACACGCGTAAACAAATAGATAAAATTTAGTGGTCCTGTTGAAAATAAATGCATGCGTGTCTTAACCGTTCGTAAATTCGGTGAGTGATTTTGTTTTCTCAATGCTGTAGCAATCGATAACCGAAGTTATGCTCTTTTCTAAGAAGATAAATTATTTTCATTGAAATATTTTTATGAGGCCCAAGCAAAAACAAACATGTCATCTAGAGATCCCGGAAAACAGCAAAAACGTTTGGTAGTTGTATGCATTTCAATAGACCTCCAATTTTGTAAGTTTAGAATGAATAGGATTTCTTTGGAAATATTAAGATTTAAAAAAAATGACGGAAGTCATTTTTTACATAAAATTCAATACTTTTATCATTTTTGAAAAATATTTTTTGACATGTTTGTTTTTGGACGAGTGCTCCTCATATGAAGAATTTAGTTCATTCATGATTTTCCTTGCTACAGGGCCTTCAGTTACCCAGTAGATAAAGACGTTCAGCTGATAAACAGAGGATTGCTAGTTCGAGCCCTTGCAATGGACTTGACAAAAAATTTTAAAAAAAAACAGTAATCTTGCGATCGGAGGGTTGCCAGGCTTCGCTACAAAAATATTAGAAAGTCATCCAGAACAATCAACAAATTATACTGGCTTGTATACGGGACTGGTTGAGACCAGAAACTTCCCATCTTAACGATTCGAAATTTCCAACTTAACTATGTTGGGTGCCAGCTCAGGTGTTGTCCTCGTTATCTGACCTTTGTTCAAAAATACGAGGGCCAACTTGAACGCTTCAAAATTCCCAACTTCACGATTAGAAATTCCAACCTAACCTAACGGTGTTGTGTGCCAGCTCAGGTGTTGTCCTCGTAATCTGACATTGGATCAAAAATACAAGGCATTGTTCCCGGGTCTTTCTTTTGAGATAGGCCCCGAACCAACACCAATAATACAATATGCGACACTAGTACGACGTTAAGTAACCAAACCAAACTGAAAGTTTAGAAATTCCCAACTCAACAGTGCTAACAAAACCCAGTTCCAACTTACCAACATTTTTCAACTTTTTTATAGATTAGGTCATATTAAACAGTTCACACGAAATCATTGAATTCTTGCATGCATGGTCCAATGTAGGATATGTTCTGAAGTCTAACTTGAGTTAAATCTTGCAAGTTGAGCAATTTCTAATCTTCCCTCGCTTTCATTTGATAATAATATTAGTTTTCTTCAGGCATAAATTTTCCCAACTGAGGGGTTCTTAATCCTCTGCACTCCTCGAACATCTTTGACATTGCGTTCTTTCCACGGGACAGTTATTCCTCTTTCTGTTCTTTTACTCACTATTTTTAATGCTCATAGAGGGGAGAAAATCGTAATATGTTTCGGATCTGCAAAAGAACTATTTGAAAAAAAAAATCGATGTTTTTTAAACACAAGATCACGCCGTTCTCGTTATTTTAAAGAACAGGGAACCAAATGAACAAGTCGTTATGTTGGCGTCTGAGAGGCGACATCGGAGTGCAAAGGGTTAAATCTCGAAATTCTCAATTTTTAAAGTTTCCAGATTATTGGGGTGCTTGCTTCCCCCCTAAATAAAACGCAATTTTTACCAAAATGTTAAAAATATGAGAATATAAGGTTTGAACTGTTTATTTTTCATAGAGTTATAATTGAAAATTTTTAATGCCTTTTAATCAGATAGTAAAAGAAAGGTTTAATTAATTAAAAAAAATATTTAAAGAGTACAAATGTATGTACAAAATGTTTAAGCACAATGACCAATTATTTGGTTATAGAATTAAAGTTGATTGAAAATTTGTATTATTTCATTAGACATGTATAAAGTTCTATATATATATTTAAATTTTAAATTATTGAAAGAAGGTCCAAGCAAAAAATAGAAAATTATAATTGTAATATTTTTCTAAAAGCATACGTATATAGAAAATGTACTGAACATATTTATTATATTCCTATAATTAAATAGTATGTTAAAAATAATTAAAAAAACAGTTTGTTATTTCTTTCTGCAATTTTATGCCTGCATTAATTTTGTAAAATAAATTTGGCAACGAAAGGAATTAGATTTCAAATAAAATTTATGATTTTTTTTTTAAAAAACATAAGAAGTTCTTTAAAAAAAATTTCACAAATTTTATTTGAAATCTAATTCCTTTCGTTACCTAAAATTTGTGCTTTAAGGGTACTTTTCCTGCATATCCGTGTGACCGTGTATTAAATCGCCAAGTAGAATCTATAAAACATGCAACCTTGCTATGACGGCAATGTAACTTCAAATATGGGAGCGCTGTCATCAATAGGTTTACATTACGTCTACGGGACTGCACCATCTTTAAGCCGTAGGGTTATTATAGTATCTTTGGTTAGGTGTTTTAGAGGCGTTTAATACTTCAGCCTGGGCCGGAGGCTTTTTTAATTTATTTTCAATATCGTTAATTATACTTTCAATGTCTACAATTGCTTCGTCAATATTTCCAAACCATGCGGTGAGATTATCTATTTTGTTAATCTATTTACGGTATTGTTGGATTCCAGTTGAAGTTTAATCAGAATTTTCATACCTTTGTGGAAATCAATATTTTCATCCGTGAAGATAGTAGATATGTCTTCAGTAGTATTGTCGAATCTGAATTTTGACTTAGGCTGTATATCACTTGTTGGTGAGATAGGCGAGTAGGTTTTCCGTTTAGAACCCTTTCCGCACTCCGCACCAAAGTTTGTTTGAGAATCAGGATTCGACGATTCCATGGATGCACTGGAGTTTAAATCTTTTGGAGTGTCGAAGGGCATAATGCAGATTTGTTAATTATAAATAAAAAAATATATATCAACTCGGCTTAAAAAAAAAAATAAAGAAAAATATCTAAAAGTCAGGAGCTCTGGCAAAACTATCGCCACCACAGCTAGTGTTGCCACCGGTTAATTTATTTAAAGTTTAGATTCTTCAGTTGAAAATAGAGCCCCAGTTGCTCAGTGGATAAGGCGTTCAGCTACTAATCAGAGGATTGGTGGTTCGAATCCGTGCGATGGACTTGACAAAGAAAAGTAAAAAAGTAGTGATCTTGCAATCGGAGGGTTGCCAGCTTCGCTACAAAAATACTAGAAAGCCGTCCAGAACATCCAAAAAATTATACTGGCGTGTATACGGGACTGGCGCACGATAAATCTGATCGGGGTCCAATGTCCTGACGCCTATTGAGGTTGCGTCGGGTGCCAGCTCAGGTGTTGTCCTCGTCATCTGACCATGGTTCAAAAATACGAGACATCGTTCCCGGGTCTTTCCTTCGAGATAGGCCCCGAACCGCCGCCAATAGCCCACTGTGCAGCTATACTGCGACGTTAATTAAACAAACCAAACCAGTTGAAAATAAATTCAGGTTTGGTTTGGTTAATTAACGTCGCACTACAGCCACGTCGCAACTAGTGGGCTATTAGCGACGGTTCGGGGTCTATCTCGAAGGAAAGACCCGAGAACACATACTCATTCACACACACATTCATACATGCACCTCGTTATTTTAGAACCATGGTCAGATGACCAGGAAACACCTGAACTGGCACCCAACGCCTTCAATAGACATCAGGACTTTGGACCCCGATCAGATTTATCGTGCACCAGTCCCGTATACACGCCGTTAATTTTTGCGGATGTTCTAGACGACTTTTTTAGCATTTTTTGTGGCGAAGCTCGCAACCCTGCGATCACAAGATCACTACTTTTTGACTTTTCTTTGTCAAGTCCATCGCACGGTTTCGAACCACAAATCCTCGGATTAGCAGCTGAACGCCTTAATCGCTCGGCCACGGAGGCCTCGAAAATAAATTCAGGCGTGTTTTAACCGTTCGTAAATTCGGTGAGTGATTTTGATTTCTCAATGCTGTAGCACAGCGGTTCTCAACCTGTGGTACGCGTACCTCTGGGGGTACGTGGCGCTCCGATTAGGGGTACGCGAAAATAATATTTGTTTAAAAACGATTCGACAAATGTTAGATATATTATAAACTTTTATAGGCTCCTTGTTTTATGTGCCACATTCAATACTCTGAAATCTTTAAATCTATTATTTTCAGCTTGCAGTTTTTATGAACATACAACACATACTTAAAAGGCTAAAACTCAAACAAATATGGATGAACCAGCGCGATTTTTTTTATATAAACAAAAAACGTATATGGAATAGCATGAGGGATGGAATTAGAAACATATTAAAAACGATTCGTTTAAAAAATAAAAAGGTTTAAAAATTAGTGTTTTGGGGGAAAAAATATGGCTGGGTTTTCACTTATTACTTTTTATCACCTAAAGTAAAAATACTTATACAAAATCGATCCCTAAAGCTATTAAACATAAATCAATACTGCTTACAAAATATTCGATGAAAAACAAATTTGAAAAAAATGAAACGTTTTGAAAAATGCCTTAAATCTTCAAAAAATTTAACAAAAATTTAATTTTTGAAAAAGGTTTAAGGGCATTTCATATTTTTTTTCTTCTTCTAAATGTTCTTTCACGAATAATTTACATCTAACCATCCCAAAAATATTTATTTTTGATCTCAAATAATAGAAATTAATTTTGGGGATACCGAGTTCCGATGTCATAACGCCAGAAAATTTGTTGGGATATCGATACACCATCAATAACGACAGATAAGTTTTTTTTATCCAATACTAATACATTGGAATATAATCTATAGATCTTGTAGTATCGCATAATCGAAATAAATGTATGAGTTTTCAGTGAATATATTAATGCTTGATTAATTGAAATGTTTTTTTTTTTTTTTTTTTTAAGTTTTCTATTGTTGTCTTAGGCTATCAATATCCGAAGTTATACTCTTTTCTAAGAAGCTATATTATTTAAATGGAAATATTTTTATTACACCCAAACGAAAACAAACATGTCAGTTAGAGATCGCGGAAAACAGCAAAAATGTTTGTTAGCTGTAAGCATTTTAATACATCCAATTTTGTAAGTTTAGAATGAATAGGATTTCTTTAGAAATATTAAGATTTAAAAAAAAAAAACGGATGGAGAACGGATTTGTTTTATATAAAAATTCATACTTGTATCATTTTTGAAAAATATTTTTTTACATGTTTGTTTTTGGATGAGTGTTCCTCATAAGAAGAATTTAGTTCATTCATGATTTTCCTAGCAACAGTTGGGCCTTCAGTTTTGCTAGTTCAAGCCCGCACGACGGAATTGACAAAGAAAAGTAAAAAAGTAGTGATCTTGCGATCGGAGGGTTACCAGCTTCGCTACAAAAATACTAGAAAGTCGTCTAGAACATCCAACAAATTATACTGGCATGCATACGGGACTGGTGCACGATAAATCTGATCGGGATCCAATGTCCTGACGCCTATTGAGGTTGCGTCGGGTGCCAGCTCAGGTATTGTCCTCGTCATCTGACCATGGTTCAAAAATACTAGGGATTGTTCTTGGGGCTTTCCTTCGAGAAAGGCCCCGAACCGTCACAAATAACCCACTGTGCACCTCAATCGTTAATTAACCAAACCAAACCTAGCAACAGTAAGACTTAAAAGTTTTGGTTTGGTAAATCAACGTCGCACTAGAGCTGCACAGTGGGCTATTGGCGACAGTTCGGGGCCTATCTCGAAGGAAAGACTCGGGAACGATGCCTCGTATTTTTTAACCATGGTCAGATGACGAGGACGACACCTTAGCTGGCACCCAACGCCTTCAATAGACGTCATGACTTTGGACCCTGATCAGATTTATCGTGCACCAGTCCAATTTATACACGCCGTTAATTTTTGTGGATGTTCTGGACGACATTCTAGTATTTTTTGTAGATTTGATTTTGGTTAATTGACGTCGCACTAGAGCTATACAGTGGGTTATTGGTGACGGTTTGGGGCCTATCTGGAAGGAAAGATCCGGGAACGATGACTCATATTTTTGAACCATGGTCGGATGACGAGGACAACACCTGAGCACCCAACGCCTTCAATAGACGTCATGACTTTGAACCCCGATCAGATTTTTCGTGCACCAGTCCCGTATACACGCCAGTATAATTTGTTGTATGTTCTGGACGACTTTCTAGTATTTTTGTAGCGAAGCTGACAACGCTCCGATCGCAAGTTCACTACTTTTTTACTTTTCTTTGTCAAGTCCATCGCGCGGATTCGAACCACCAATCCTCTGATTAATACAAAATTGTGTAAACCTTAATTTTTTTTATACTAGTTAAAAATGCATTAAAAGAAGCCTTTTAACACATGAGATATAATTTTTTGTTAGCAAATAACCCAAATCGACATGAAGTTAATCGGCTACAACAGCGTCAAGAGTTGGGGGATAGCAGTGGCATGCAGCTTCGTCAATTGCATGGTACTTTTGCCTTTAAGGATCGCCGCCATGTTGTTCGTGGAATTTCCGAGTCGCTACAACACAGACAGACAGAGTGCGACGCTATTCATAATTATTTCTGGTGTACTGAGGTGCTTTGCAGGTACAGTATGCTTTATTTTCTAAGCATGTGGAAGGTTTGTTGTCAAAATTCTAAATAGGTGATTGAAAGAACTAACCTGCTATTAGACATAAGTAATTCCTTTAAAATATATCCCGAAACGCCGTCAAAAGCCCATTATGTAGCGCTCTAGTACGACGTGTTTTCTCACAGTAACAAGTGCTTTTATACATTCGTTTAAATACTAAATATATCCGCATTGATCTAAACAGAGTGACGTTGAGTTCACGACAAGCCAATGCGGGTTTGTTTTTTTTGGTTAATTAACGAGCTGCACAGCGGGCTATTGGCGACGGTTCGGGGTCTATCTCGAAGGAAAGATTCTAGCCAATGCGGGAGTTTCACGTGACGTATCATGATGGAAACTTACCAGTAGTTTCCATTTTTTCCCTACAGCAGACAACTTTGTTTACAAATAGCACAGTAAGTCAAAAGAAAACATCAATATATGATTTTAATAAATGGTGGATATTCGGGGGGCGGTTGCCCACTCACTTTTTTTCGGATGTTGCCCCAGCATTTTTTTCGAAAGTTGCTCCCTCACTTTTTTAGTATAGCACTTTTTAAAAATAAAATGTAAGTCAATTGTTTTACTGCATTGCCAAAACCAGGAAAAATTTCGTACCCCAACTCCCCCACCCCTCCCACTACTACAGACGATAAACTCATTTACTGAACAAGTGAATGTGTCCATCGGCCATCGCAAGCACTTAAACAAGGCTAGGCCGTCCTTTTGAAGTGTCTTGTCTCTGTAGCCAGAGTTTAAATAGCTACTAAAAGAAGAACTACGAATTTTTTTAGCTTATTTTGAAAACGTTTTGTTACATATACATATATTTATTAATTGTTCAGTTACCCGATTTACAATATTGAAGTAAATGAACAGTTCAGTTGTTCTCTCTCTAGATTAATATACATATGCTTTTGTAATATATTTCTATAATCGGAAATGGAACATCATTATTATTTTTATGAAAAAAATGTTTCAAAGTCGCTCGAGTCCAATTTGTTTTTGTTGTCTTTCAACTCTCTCTCTCTCGCAAAGAATCTAGTTAACCCTTTGGGTACATTTGACGAGTGAGACTCATCATCTGCTTACTTGGGCGAAGTTACGGTGGACGAGTCTGACTCGTCATCTGAATTTAAGAAGCAGGCGTTGATGTTTGCGGCACAACCGCAAGTGGGCGTTGTTCGCAAACAATTTGTTGTAGGGTCGGTCAAGAATGGGATCAATTGAACCTCACCAAATCCGTCCCATGGGCATAAAAATCTTCAAATAATTCAGTACTCAAAGGATTAATATACTTGTTGACCGACCTCCAAAGGGATAGGTATCCTTTCCATTTGTGTCAGTGTGGAAAAAGATGCGAGGAACATTTTATCTTCTCACCCTTCCAATTCCCAGAAACATTCCTGCAGCATTTATAATTCTACATTTGTGGTGCGACTTTTAAGATCCTGAGAAAAATACTTACAGTTTCAAACTGTATAATAGTGCAGACACGTAGGTATAGATTTTATGGGGGTTCAGTGACTGATTATTTCATGAGGATTCAGTGACTAATTATTTCATGGGGGTTCAGTGACT
The DNA here is from genome assembly GCA_963932185.1 of Troglohyphantes excavatus. Classification (NCBI taxonomy): domain Eukaryota; kingdom Metazoa; phylum Arthropoda; class Arachnida; order Araneae; family Linyphiidae; genus Troglohyphantes; species Troglohyphantes excavatus. The sequence continues at coordinate 53,181,758 of OZ010677.1, read as the reverse complement.
GAGCAACAAATTTCTTTAGGCATCAATCCCCCTCACCTAGAGGGGGTAATCCTTAACCCCACAAATTCCTTACCCAACCCCCACCAATTTTTTTTTCTTAAAAAAATTATTAATTTCCGTTCCAGTAAACAGGAATACGTTGGCAGATAAATAACAGCAACAGTTATCATTGTCATTAACTATATTTAACAGTTGTCTAATAACTATTTTTAAAATTAATAAATCACTCCCTAGTTATGAAATAAATTTAGAGAACAAATTTAAAGTTTGAGATTCCTTATAATATATGTGTGGTAACGATAAGTTAGTTAATTTATAGTTATGGTAATTTAAAAATCTAATAAACGTTTTAGTTGACCAAAAAAAGTAAAGAATAATATAAATGCTGCATGAGCTAAAGTATAGTGGGAGTCAAAAGACTCGACATTGTATGGTATTGTGCAACACAATCGACACGGCAAACTTTAAATTAAACGTTAAATATACATAATTTAATTCAAAGGAAATTATTTACTTATTACCAATAAATATTAACTTCTATCAATTAAATTTAAATTGAAAAATCTCATTTTAATTCAAAGATCTAAAAGAAACAAGAAATTTACCAACTTAACGGCGCCAGGTGTTGTCCTCTTTATCTGACCATGGTTATTTTTTTTATATGACTTACAATGGGAGGGGTTTGAACCACCTGAACACCCCCCCCTCCCCCCCCCCCACCTCCCTTACGTGCCTGTAGGTAGTGAGTGGTATTTGGGGTTCAAAATGTTTCCTTTGTTCGGCAATGCAGTAAAACCATTGACTTGTAGTTTTAAAAAATGCAATATTAAAAAAGTGCATTGACAACATCCGAAAAAAGTGCAGGGCAACCAGTTATCAAAATATATCATACTTTGCATCAAGATAAGTATATTTATTAGCAAATGCTTTTATACTTGGTCATTTTTTAATTTTGGGAAAACTGCTTTTCAACTTAAAATTTAATTCATTTTTCACTAAAACATTAAAATATATATAACTTCATAAGTACAAGCTATTTTCTATTTAATTTTAGAGTTCTCTATTCATTTACATGAAAGTACATTTAAGTACTCACCATTTAAAAGTTATATAAAAAAAATTTAAAATCCTCCAGCTTTGTACGTAATCCCTTCTTTTTTAGATTTGGTCGCATTCCGTCGCATACGGGCCAGTTTTATTTTCTTTTGAGCCATCTTATAAACTGCCGTTTTTCTTCTTCGCCTTTGGTAGATGCGACGATAGTCTCGCCAGACAGCTAAATACTTTGCTCCTCGGCTCATTTTAAGTTTAGTTTCAACATGAAGTCTTTGTAATGAATTCAATGTTCCGACGTTGTATTCAGATACCGCATCCCATACAGCAATACGGACTCGCCTCACCGAAGCTGAAGTTTCCTTTGAACACTTATTCCAAATAATACTGTGAAGGCTTTCATTTGCATTCTGCGTCAAGCATCTTTTGCATCGTTCCAACAGGTCATCTGAAGCGAGTCGTTGATATATCGGCATTATTTTTGTCAAATGCGCCATCTTGATTGGGGTTTTTACGTGAGTCAGATGGGAACCAGGTTTTTCCCCATTTGCAAGAGCAGATTGAAAAAAACACCAAGAATCTTTTCCACTTGGACACTTTGAGTGTTGAGGTACCTTATCGGTTGATATGTTATGGTACAATGTAGCGTAAATGGCCGTCTTCATACCCTGCACATTTCCTTTATTTTTTCGAATTGCATTTTGGTAATAACGTTGAAGTTTTTTTATTGTTAGGTCCTTGAAACTTCCATGGGATTTCCCACCTAAGGTTATGCCCCTACTACGATTTACCTTTACTACTTCTCGTAAAGCCGTTCCGAGTCGTTTGCTTACGTGGTTTACACATTCTTCCTTGTTGATAACAATGTCACCGTAAATTTTTCCATTGATCAAGTAGGTGAAAGATTTTGAATCCCCATCTGATAGAATTGTTGTGTAGCGGAAACCTTTCTCCTCAGATCTGGACCACAATTTCAGAGCAGCTTTCATTTCCATGGCACCAGAAGATCCAACGTGATTTATGCTACAAGTAGTTTTGTGTCCTTTATACCAAATGTCATATTCAGCCGAATTTTCCCCGAGATCAGATAACGCACACTCACACTCAATGCAGCGCTTTGACATAATTTCAAAGTCTACCACATAACCAGTCATTATGTCGATCACACATGCTACACCGATCTGGGAACAGTGACCGCGTGTGAGCCACGAACCATTAAACGAAACACTAATATTTACAGTCTTATCAGATTCCCCATATGCCGTCTTAATTTCTTTTCTCACATCTTTTAATAAGTTTGCAGTGCTGTTGCAAATAGCTGTATCAAGACTTTTCTTGTATGAATTAAATGTTCTGCTTCACATAATATGCATATTTGTAAGCATACAAAATTTTTCAAGAGCCAAATATCCTCGTCCAAAACTCATGAATCTTTGAACTACCCGCATATTAATGTCGAATGGTTTATTTATATTTTTATTACCTTGTTCAATTCTTTTTGATGTGAGTGTTTCATTCTCTATCTCGCCACACACATCACACTTAACCTTTAGGTTGTGGCAAAACCCATATTTTTCATCTGTAACTACATGCAGAGTAGCATTTTGGCATGTATTACACATCCTATTTGAAAACAATTCGGATAGTTTGTTAACATCAACAATCACATAGTTGGGAGATTCATAGTTCTCAGTATTTTCTGAATTTTGTACAAATGCAGTATTTTTTTCCAAATTGAAACATCTCAAATTAGGTCTTGCATTATCACCATCAGTTTTTGGATCAGAAGATTTAGCAGAACACCATCGCTTAGACACTTTTGCTTTACTGTCCGCACTTTTTCGTTTACTTCTCGGCATGTTTTCAATGTAAATAAAAAAAAACAGCAAATTCTTCGTACGATATCTGTAATACTTTCAAAACAAATGAATGTAGGCAGAAAATTCCCTTGAAAAAGAATGTAGTTTTAGTTTTGTTTTTAAAGTTTAAATACCAAATTTGAATATAATGCGTTGAAGAAATAAATAAACAACACGAGAATAACAGTCATGGATACCGTTGAATTATTACTTTACTTCAACTCTTACTTCGATGTAAACAAAAATAGATTAAATCAATGTTTCATATGGCTGTCATCTTAGCACACTAACTTGCCCGAATTGAAGTGCACATTTAGCCTGCTGTCACCCAATATAAATGCAAATAACTTCTTAAATATTTTAAATTAAACTCTGAAATTTTTCAAACATGTTTAGAAATATTGGAAAGGTAATTTAAGCTAATAAAAAAAATCGATGTTTTGATTATTTTTAGGGTACTGTGTCCCCTTAAATACAGAAATACTTATATTATATCTGTATATAATTACAGACCTCCATGGCCGAGTGGATAAAGGTGTCAGCTGGGAATCAGTGAGTTCCCGGTTTGTTCCTGTGCGACGGATTTGACTAAGAAAAGTAAATAGTGATTTTGTGATCGGAGGGTTGCCAACTTCACTACCAAATACTATGAATGTCGTCCAGTGCACGATAAATCTGATAGGGGTCCAAAGTCCCGAAGTCTATTGAAGGCATTGGGTGCCAGTTCAGGTGTTTCCTCGTCATCTGACCATGGTTCAAAAATACGAGGCATCGTTCCCAGGTCTTTCTTTCGAGATAGGCCCCGAACCGTAATAGCCCACTGCGCAGCACTAGTGCGACGTTAATTAACAAAATCATATATAATTACAACGAAATACAGAAAAATACTTTTATTTCAACACAAAAAATGCTTCATAAACGACGAGTACAATCTAACTCAGTGTATGAAATAAATACTTCTATATTGAGGAATTATTTAATTATAGTACTTTAAATTATAGTACAGGAACTGAAGTTCCATGTTAATACTACGGAACTTCTTCGGTGTAGCGGATTTTTCTCCATGATCTGTTGGACAACGGTCTTCTTCTCGGCGTGAAACTCCCCCATTGAAGAATTACCCACTGAGTTAAATAAAAAGGTGGAGAGAAGGCTAAATGTGCGCGACCACATTGCACTCTCTTACGACAATGTAGAAAAGTAAATTAATTTTGCTTGGTATTTGGCATAGGATGAAGCGCAGATATTCTAGTTTTAAAACAACATTTTTGGCTTTATAAAACACATTAAATGTTGCGCATTTAATGCTTTGCCGTAATTGCTTTTTTACTTCCAAGATGATTGGATTGTTGGGTTAAATAACGTCGCACTAGAGCTGCATAGTGAGCTATTGGCGACGGCTCGGGGCCTATCTCGAAGAAAGACCCAGGAACGATGCTTCGTATTTTTGAACCATGGTCAGATGACGGACTGTTTCTTGGAAATAAAAACACCTGAGTTTTTTATTTCCAAGAAGATAAAAAAAAATATTAATTAATGTATCAAATGCTCAAGAATTACAAAACACGCATAACAAAGCAAAAAATGACATCCCCCCCCCCCCCCCCCCCGAAAAAAAAATGGATGCCCCCAGTTCTTATTTATCTCAGTGATAATACCAGTGCAGCTGAACTTGAATATTAGGAGGAGGAGGGCGAGTTGGAGGAGAGTTTGCTAGGTCATGAACCATGATACACTTGAGATGGCACCCCATGGCAGTTAGAACATGTACCAGTCCCCTACACACAGCAATGTCTTTTAGCCGATAACGAGGAACGGAACTGGGAACTATCTAATCAAGAGCTCTATGCACTCTCAACGTCGAGATTCGAAATACGACCTTCCGGCCCCGACGCGTTTTATATTACCATTTGGGTCACCTCATGCCCAAATCCACACATTCCAAACTTCTACACCAAGTGCAACATGACTACATTTGGACAAGGGGGATTAAAGCGCACCAGCCCCTTCTACAAGGCGATGTTCAGTTGAACGGCCTAGAGACTTCAGTTGGACTTTCCGGAATCTAAACTCAAAACTCGGCCATCCTATTATGGTGTCATGTACACCAGGCTATCAGCGCCCGCAAAAATTGTGATTATTATGAAAATATAATATATTTAGACCCGTAAACTAAATAACTTTGAAGATGACAATACACGATTTCAAATTTTTTTTTAATTGGCACGTTTAAAGCAATGTCTTAAATAACGAAGTTCGGTTAAAATTTATAAATGTCTCAAATACCTGCAATAAATAATTCATAATTCTGCAATACTTCCGACATTATGTTTACAGTGTTATGTACATTGAAAACTTTGTAGTTTAACCATTATTTTAATTTCAGGACCTCTAATCGGATACATCGGTGAAATAGTTAATTTGAAGAACCTCACTGTGATCGGATGTCTTTGTGCATCTCTTGGAGTAGGAATTTGCTATTTAGCTGAAGATATCATTACTGTGACTATTTTCTTAGGAGTACTCTATGGTAACGTAAACATGTATTTATTTTTAAATATGTAAGATTTGTTAAAGGATTAAATTTGAAATGTAATCTACACAGTAATTGTGCATACCTGTTTTTCAAACAAGTTGAGCATAACAATATCACTAATTTCTATTTATTAACCCCGACATCTATGATATCTTCTAGATAATTGATGATTAACATTAGACGAATAAGCATCTATAATTTATTTTGTCATTACAGGTATTGGCATTGGCACAATCACTATCATGCCGCAAATTCTTACGCAGCATTTCACCAAGAATATTACTAATGCTAATGGCGTCATCAATGCTGGAGCTGTCATCGGAACTTTTGCAATTATTCCAGTAATTTCAATTCTTTTGGATAATTATGGGGTATCAGGTGCTCTCTTGCTAATCAGTGGTATTATGCTTCATGGTCTACCAATGGCAATGCTGTTAATGGATCCAAAATACAAGAATGTACAAATTCCGAACCGTGAAACAGAATCCAATGAAGATATTAAGAATCAAAGTGTGCTTATTGAAACGTCAGAAAAAGGAAAAAGTACGGCTTACATAAAGGAGTTAGCGTGTTACAAAAATATCTCAAAAATCTTTAAAAGAGATAAATATGAGATAAGTGGCAATTATAAAATCTCAACTGTATGCACTGCAGAAGAATATCAAGTAAATTACGCAGTTCCGAACACCATCAACTGTAAAAATGGACTGGTTGGCAACGATGAGCATCGAATTCCAAATTGCCAAACTATAAGCTTGGGTAAAAAGACAAGCATTAAATTAAAGCATGACGAACCATCCTCTGATGCATGTAAACACGATTTGAACTCTGAACATTCTAAAAGGTTCGAGGAACAGAATAAGTACCGCAAAGCCCTTGAAACAATGACCATTTTCAAAGATCCGTTATTTCTTGTGATTATGCTTTGCCAGAGTGCCCACGAGTACATTACTATATTTTTTTACACGATCATTATAGACATTTCTAGAGACAAAGAGATTCCTCGAAGCCAAGAACGATTATTCTTCATGTTTATACAACTAGCCCAGGCTGTTGGGTACACATGTTTCGGGTGGGTGACGGACAAAGGATTCCTGACTGCGGCAAATTACATTGCGGCCAATTTCCTATGCATGGGGCTGTTGTGTTGCGCTTTGGTGTTCGCGACCAGCTTTGTCACGGTGACGGCTGCGACTCTGACATTTGCAGTATGTGGATCTACATGTTACGTTACGTGTCCCAGTTTGATGTATGACTATATTGAGAAGGAAAAACAGTCAATGGCGATTGCGTCAAGATTTATTCTGTTCACGCCGCTGAGCTTCTCGATGGTACCCTTGATAGGTAAGATTGACTTAATTAAAATTACATTTTTCTTTTAATGAGTTATACTACCAATTAAAGATCTTGGCGCCGAAATGGGATAAGAATGTTTTTAGTTATTCTAAATACAAATACAAATATTGACGACCAACAACAGGCTCAAGGCCCAACAAGGTTGGTCCATCTAGTATCTCTTAACTATCCCCCAATGCATATCTAACTTCTTCTTAAAATCCGTTACTCCTTTACAATTAACAATATTCACTGGCAAGTTGTTCCATTTGTCTATTACCCTATTATAGAAATAGTGTTTTCTCCCTTCCCGATTAAAATGGGATTTGTTTAACTTGAACCCATGACCTCTCGTTCTATCACTCATATTAAAATCTAAACCCTCCACATTTCCTTGTTTGATAAATTTGAATCAAATCTCCCCTAACCCTTCTCTCTTCCAGAGTATACATATTCAAATTTCTTAATCTATCTTCATAATTCATGCCTGAAAACCCTTGAACTATTTTAGTAGCCCTGTGCTGAATTTTCTCTAACAATTCAATGTCTTTTTTAAGATATGGTGACCAGAACTGTACAGCATACTCAAGATGTGGCCTTACTAAACCTCTGTACAATGGCAAGATAATATCCTTAGATTTTGATGAAACACTTTTCCTGATGTACCCCAACATTCTATTAGCTTTTTTGCTAGTAGCCACTGTACATTGATGACTCATTTTAAAATCTTCTTTTACCAACACACCCAGATCACTTACAATCTCACTATTTTTGATTTCTGCACCCTGTAAAACATATGCAGCCTTTCTATTTTTGATGCCCATGTGCAACACTTGACATTTACTGATATTAAAAGACATTCCCCATTTAACAGCCCATTCTGATATTTTTGTTAAATCACCTTGTAATTGCTCTATTTGTTCCCCAGAATTCACAGTCCCCATAATTTTTAAATCATCTGCAAAGATGCTGACCTTGCTCACAATCTCCCAACTAATATCATCAATAAAAATAATAAATAAAAGTGGACCTAACACAGAACCTTGTGGCACTCTACTTTTAACTTCTGCCCATTGAGAGTAATTACCTTTAATTTGCACCCGATGTCTGCTACCAACTAACCAATTCCTTATCCATTGTAAAATTTCACCCCCAATCCCTAACCTTTCTAACTTGAACAGCAATGCCTCGTGGGGAACTTTATCAAATGCCTTCTGGAAATCAATGTATACTACATCTACACTGTTCCTTTTATCTAATTCTTCAGTAACCCTATCGTAGAATTTTAAAAGATTTGTTGTACAAGATCTTCCTTTCCTAAATCCATATTGATTATCTGACAGCAAGCTCTCTGATTCCAAAAATGATATGATGCTGTTTTTTATTAATGTTTCAAAAATCTTACATAACACTGACGTTAAACTAACCGGTCTGTAATTACCAGGTTCACATTTTGCCCCTTTTTTAAAAAGCGGAGTGACATTTGCCAATTTCCAGTCTATTGGTACATTACCCGAATTATACGTCGATTTGAAAATAGTTAGTACAACATCTCCCAGTTCTTCCGCACACTCCACTAGTACTTTTGGATAAATTTCATCTGGCCCTGGTGCTTTAAAAGGTTTAATACTTCTTAAGTGATAAACTACTTCTTCTCTAGTAAAATTGCATTCCTTCATAACCGGACGCATATTATCCTCTATTTGCATGAAATCAGATTTGAAGTCCTTATTAAAAACTCCCATGAAAAATTCATTTAAAATATTAGCCATTTCTACATCATCCTGAATTAAATTGCCTTGATAATCTTCGAGTGGACCCAGATGATTATTTCCTTTATTGTTTCCACTGGCGTAAGCAAAAAATCCCTTTGGATTATTGTTGATATCCCTAGCAAGTTTTTCCTCCAATGCCAATTTCTGTTTTCTACTGATATACTTAAACTCTCTTCTAGCTTTCTTATACTCCTTACCATCAGTGTCCCTACCTGTTTCTTTAAATATTTTATACGTCTTTTGTTTTAACTTAAGAGCTCGTTTTGTTTCCTTTGAAAACCACATAGGAGAAAGCTTTCGAACTACATATTTCTGCCTAAACGAAATATGCTTATTAACAGCTACATTTAATTTATCTTTAAATTCCTTCCATTGATCTACTATATGAGAATTCTCCAACCCATCCTTAAAAACATTAGTTATCTCAGCTCGTAACTTATGGAAATTAACATCTCTAAAATTTGGAATTAACCTGTTATTTTTATCTACAGTTGTCTGAAACGTAATGTTAAATCTAATGCTATTGTGGTCACTTTCCCCTAACATAAATAAAAATTAATCGTTTATTTAATTTACACTTTATGTTATTATAAATTCATGTATGCTTGAAAAAGGATGCTGAGTGTTTTTAATCTCATCACAGTATTTTTCACGCAAATTTATTGAAGCGTTCAGAGCTAAAGTGGATCAAGTCCAAAAGTATAAAAAAAAATTGTTTGTTGCGGATTAATTCTTTTTAATGATGTATATTTTCAGAACCAGGACATATTTTAACATAGAGTTAGTGGGGAAATTTCCCCACCAGTACTAAGAAAATCCCCACTACTCATGTGGATTTGACACAAAAAAATTCTTTTATTTCTGTCCTAAATATTTTCTAGAGGGAAAATTATTAATAATTTTTGTTGAATTTTGTGTGTTTGGCACTAAAAGCACAAAGTTATTGTTAACATCGAGGTTCAACTGTCTTATCATGGACTATAGAAAAGCATTTGTCCCCACTAGTAAAAAATCCTTAAAATATGCTCTGTTCAGAACCATAGTGAACCAAGTCCCTGCTATTGCTGTTTTCTCACACATGGCATTATTATCATCTAAATCACTGTATTATTCAACTAGTGTTAATAAACTTTTACCTTGATTTTCTCAAAACTATAACTTATGGACTTGATCCACTTTACCTCTGAACGCTGCATACATACATGTCTTCATTTCAAGATTTAAGTATACATTTTATCTAATCAATTGATCTTAACGTGGTTTATGGATTGACCTGTACACAATCTGAACATCGCGTAACACTGTTACGGTATTGATGCTTCCAAAAGCTCTTATAAAAAAAAGCGTTACTGTGTTTTTTATTGGTTTTAAACTTTCTAAAAATAATCCGAGAGATGAGTTTGTAGAAGAAACTCAGATCCTTAATATAATTAGCATTTATAATATTTTAGGAAATTCTGTTTTTTTTAATTTATGTATTCCAGTTTATGTATTGATCAGGGATCTTACGCTACTTTCAAACTGATCTATTTAAGACTTCAACATTGTAAATATAATTAAACTTAACATTGCACACACTTAAAACAATGTTATGAAAGTCAAAGTGTATAGATCACAAACAACTATATCGGGTTATATAATTCTTGATAACAAGATATGCTAACCTTTAGAAAAATACAAATAAGTATATATTAACGTAATAGAGGATGTTTTTCATATTTTGATCTTTCTTAAAAACAATTTGAAATGTATAATTTTAATTTTTAATATAATTATTTATACGATATGTATTTGTCCGTTCAGATTTCACAAGTACTTTCTCAACAATTGTGAACCTTATAACAAGTGCATAACTTTCGGAGAGTTATATAATTGAAACTAATATATATATTTAGTAAAATAAGTCTTTGGCCTTAACTCTCCAATCGGCCGCCTGGCATTTTCCGACGTGGTTTAACTATATTCTCAAGCATACACATCATTTTTAAACTTATAACAATACTTTAGTGTTCTATATTTTTACATTTGGCTTGATTTAAGTGTAAATTAAACGTTAATCTCTTTAAAATAACCAAAATTTGTTTTAATAAATAAAATAGATTTTCTATGAATTTAATTTGAACTTTTCTTCAGAGAAAACAACTGTACAATTTCGGTACATTTACTGGCCGCTCAAATGGTTAAATCTGTTCCAAAAATAATGAATCACGCTTAACCTTGAAGCCTGCAGTATCAAAACTTTTTACTACTGTAATGACCCTTAAAACAATATATATAATTTCAAAATTAATTTTTAGTTTATATTTATTATACTATCTCATAAAACTAAAGTGAATCCTTTTAATATTTTCCAAGTAATTTGCAATTTTAACTTATTTTATGTTCTAATTTGTGTGTTTGAAAGAGATTTTAAACTTTTCTTTATAAAATATCTACTTGATCAATTTCAGGGCACTTTAGAGGCGAACTCGGATCATACGACGGCGTCCTCTACTTTTTAGCAGCTTTCTTATTTGTGTGTTTTGTACTTCTGTTGTTTCTACCACTCATGTCACGATACATAAATAGGAAGAAATAGAATGTTGATGAAATAAAGGTTACAAATAACAATCATTCAAGCGAATCAGTTTCTTATTTCATTTAAAATATGTGTTTTATAACTATTTTGATATTTTAAACCTTAGCCCGGGAGAACACGCGCTCTAAGTACTTACGCGGTGGGTCTATCAGACCCGGTCAGCCGCTTTTGTTAAATAATACTACCGAGAACGTCTTTTACCACATTAAATGCATTTTCTATGAAAGAACAGACACTAAGTGTATATTAAAAATAAATAATTACAAAAAATACTTACAATTTATTCACATTCTTTGCAAATATAAATGGGGTGTTCAATACAGATATTTTTATCGTACTAGAACGACCGCGCCTCTAAGACCCAGCTCGCGGGTTAACAGACAATATTTGTATTAGGTTTTGATGATCCCTTGCATTTTTACTTGATTTTTTGCTTTAAAAGACTTATTGTTGTACAATAAGATAAAAAAAAACATACCTTAGTCAAAAGACAAACGTTTCCGACCACTGGAATTCAATAGAAGACGTGGTGGGTGACGGACCTGGGGCACTAGCCCCATTTAGTTGGGTTCGTTTTCACAGACATTAACGTTCCACAATATTAAAACCACAATACCAAAACACAAATTGAATTGCCGAATATTTTCGTAGTATTGTGTTTTGGTTAGTTGACTGAATTAACGTCGCATTTGAGATGTACAGTCGTCTATTGGCACAATGGGTTATAAGCGACAGCTATTGGTACAGTGGGCTAATGGATATATCGAAGGAAAGACTTGGTTTTTGGTAACGTCTCATTAGAGCTGTATAGTGAGCTATTGGCGACAGTTCGGGGCCTATCTCGAAGAAAAGACCCGAGAACGATGCCTCGTATTTTTGAACCATGGTCAGATGACGAGGAAACATCTGAACTGTCACCCAACGCCTTCAATAGACGTCGGGACTTTGGACCCCGATCAGATGCATCGTGCACCAGTCCCGTATACACGCCGTTAATTTTTGTGGATGTTCTGTACGACTTTCTAGTATTTTGTAGCGAAGCTGGCAATCCTCCGATCACAAGATCACTACTTTCTTTACTTTTCTTTGCCAAGTCCATCGCCTAGGATCGAACGCGTTTAGTGGCGTGCACTGTGCATGCACTACTAGGGTTTACATAGAACCAGACAGTCACTCTCTTTCTCATAAGAAGAATAGAAGCCAGTCAAGCACGTAGGTTTGGTTTGTTTAATTAACGTCGCAATAGAGCTGGACAGTGGGCTATTGTCGACGGTTCGGGGCCTATCACGAAGGAAAGACCCGGGAACGTTGCCTCGTATTTTTGAACCATGGTCAGATGACGAGGACAACACCTGAGCTGGCACCCGACGCATCCTCAATAGGCGTCAGGACATTGGACCCCGATCAGATGTATCGTGCACCAGTCCCGTATACACGCCAGTATAATTTGTTGGATGTTCTGGACGACTTTCTAGTATTTGTGTAGCGAAGCTGGCAACCCTCCGATCGCAAGATCACTACTTTTTTGCTTTTCTTTGTCAAGTCCATCGCACGGATTCGAACCACCAATCCTCTTATTAGTAGGTAAACACCTTATCCACTGTGCAACTAGAGCTCCGTCAGGCACGTAGGTAAGGGGGTGGTTCAGGAGGTTCAAACCCCTCCCATTGAAAGTCAAGAAAAAAAAATTAAAAATCGAATTACTGTAAAAATCATAAAACTAGAAAAATTTCAATTCTAGTATAATACTTCTTGTTGAATTGCATGAGGGAAAATCTGATATTTTCCGGGGGTCCTATCACGGAAAATAGTTTTCAAAAGCCGTCAAAAATTTCGGCGACGAAGGGAAAAGATTTTAAAACGGGATCCATATTTTATTTTAAACAAGGAATCTAAAAATTTAAATCTGTTCTCTAAATTTATTTCATAATTAGGGAGTGATATTTACTAATTTTAAAAATAGTTAATAACTGATATTGGTAATGATTTCAAGAAAATATAAATGATAAATGTAGCTGTTTCAATACTTCTATGCCAACGTATTCCTGTTTACTTGAATAAAAGTTAATAAGTTATAAAAAATGAAGGGGGGGGGGGGGGGATAAGTTACTCAGTCACTGAACCACCCCCATGAAAAATCTATACCTATGTGCCTGAAGCCAGTTGTATTAGCTTTCTTAATGATCGGGGGTCAGCTAGCCCATGCGCCTGTCGTCTTATGCCAATTTCCAATAAAGTATATCGCACTCACTTGCACTCTTGTATATTTATTTATAAGTGGCCATTGCAGATACAAGAACCAGACACCTCCACTTTTCTCCCGGAAGCAGAAACGCGGCGACGTGCGTCGCAGATTTTTTCAAATGTCTGCAGACAAATTTTTGTAGAAGTATATCATACGAATTTTTTTATGTCTGCTCTACATTAGAACCTTTTCTGCATATTCTTTCTAGGTTTGCTGAGATTCTATATTTAATCGTTGCTGTTATACTTGCTCATGGAAGGTATACCGATAGTTATATGATAAATTAAGTTGAAGACAAATCTTACTCACGAAGAAATTTTCTGCTATTGGGTTTTCTGATTTACATTTTTCTCAAAGATAATGGAAGGGGTCTCCTCCATTATCCAAAGATAATGGAAGTTTTCCTCCTTATTCCTATAAAGAAAAAATCCTCTGTCGATTGGCGCAAGTTCTAGACAGCTCTAAAGAATGGCTATCGAGGTAGGTACAGGGTGCGGCAAGCTAACTTCCTTATTTCGTATGGCAATAAAACAAAAAATAGTAAAGATATCTTTTTATTTATTTTTTTATACAAAAGTTACACATTTAAAGTTGTGGTTTACATAGTTTTTAAAATCATATCGTGTAAGTGCCCGCCATTATCGATAAACTGGGTGAACCGAATTCTGCTGTTTCTCATCACTCTCTCCAGCATATTGATGGGTATGTTGGACGTTTCTCCCTGAATGTTTCTTTTCAGATCTTCCAGAGTTTGTGGGCGGTCAGTATAGACACGGGATTTTAAATACCCTCACAAAAAGAAATCACGTGGGGCCAAATCGGGAGAACGCGCCGGCCACTCCAAATCGCCTCTCAATGAGAGGAGGCGCCCTGGGAAGTGATTTCGCAACACAGCCATCGATGCCCTTGGAAGTATGGGCTGTTGCTCCGTCCTACTGAAACCATACTTCTCCCAAATCCATTTCATCAAGTGGTGGCAAAAAAAAACTCTTCGAGCATGTTCATATAACGGTCTGAAGTGACTGTGACAGTCTGTTCAGTTTCTGATGGGACGTGCGTCTCCACTTCTTTTTTTCTGTACAGAACCAGAATTACACTTATAAAATTAAATTTAAAAATGTGTTTGTGCGATTTTAGGAGAATTGAATAAGGGGTTTGGACTACATGCCTGATGCGTTCTAATCTTATTCGGTTGCAATAGAATTACTGAGGCCTCCGTGGTCGAGTGGATCAAGGCGTCAAATGGGAATCCGAGAGTTCCCGGTTCGGACCTATGCGACGGACTAGACTAAGAATAGTAAAAAAGTAGTGATATTGCAATCGGAGGGTTGCCAACTTCGCTACCAAAATACTAGAATGTCGTCCAGAACATCCACAAGAAATTAACAGCGTGTATACGGGACTGGTGCACGATAAATCTGATCGAGGTCCTAAGTCTCGACGTCGATTGAAAGCGTTGGGTGCCAGTTCAGGTGTTTCCTCGTCATCTGACCATGGTTCTAAAATAACGAGGTGTATGTATGAAGGTGTGTGTGTGAATGTGTTCCCGGGTCTTTCTTTCGAGATAGACCCCGAACCGTCGCTAATATCCCACTGTACAGCTCTAGTGCGACGTTAATTAACCAAACCAAACCTTCGTGATAGGCTCCGAACCGTCGCCAATAGCCCACTATGCAGCTCTAGTGCGACGTAAACATAACCAAACCAAAGGAATTATTAGATTTAAATAACATATGTGCAAATATAAATTCCCTCCTATCAGTTATTTTAAAAGTACAAATCTTGTCTTTTTACCTCCTTTTCCTTTTATGCCAAGTTGAAAAAAAAACCAAAAAAACACGCTAAGTCTACTTTCCAGTTTTTAATTAGCTCAGAAGTCTTATGACGTTGGGTAAATAGTGTTTACTAATTTTAATGCAGAGTTATATAACTTTAACTGTACGGTGAAGTGAAATATGAAAGTAAATAAACATTAGAAACAAAATATTTAAAATTAATTTTTTTTTATATAAAATGATCGATCCACACAAACGAAAATAGAATAAAATCAACAAATACTTTGAACATTTGTCAAGTTTTATAAATTTTCCGATACGAGTGCCAAGAAGTGAGATATATATCTTTTTTTTATGTAATTTATTAAAACAAGTTATCATTGCCAATGGAGTGCCACGTAAAATGTTTTTAAAAGCATCAAACCTCCCCCTCTGTAATTATATTTTGAGTTTCTGATGAAAAGTTTTTAATTAATCTTTTGTATTAATTAATTTATTGTATTAGTATATTTTAGTTAATTGCGATGAAAAGATGGTTCTTAAGTTATTATTCAGTTTATCTTTTGAAAAATTGTCAGTTGATTCACCTTGAATGAATTTGGATAATGATTGCTCCCTTAGGAAAAGGCATATCCTTTTTTCTTAAGTAAAAATCCTGCCTCTTATTATTTCTAGAAACAAACGCTTAAGTTTTACTGTAAGGGCTTATGTTTTATTTATATAGATTTTTACATTTGCAAAATCTTACCTTCTGGGTAACATTTCATGTAAAACTTAAGAACAGAAGGGAACTCCGGCAAATCAATTTTCATATCCAATTTTGCTGTGAAAAGCCTAGGGTTAATGGTCTGTGCCTAGTATATGGTACGGTCGCCAAATGCGCCATTTGATGATCGATACAGTTTATCCTTTGGCAACACATAAACTTAAATAACACACATAAACCTGATTACACCCAGCACAGAGGGATATGTTGTGTACTACCTATAGTTTAATGCTAATTCTACATCCCAAACTGTTGCTACATACACCTTAAATCGTCTTTTAAAAAATATTCTGACTAGCAAATTCGCAATGCTGAAACCGAGCAAATTATATATTTGGCCAAAATAAAAAAATTTGTAAATTGGTCACTTATTAATGACCATTGTAGCTAAAGTCATCATCATCATTTCTTATTGTACCAAGGGGCGCATAGTCTAGATTTCTAGCTCCTTCAGTCTAGATTTCTTGCTACTCCTACCACCTGCAACATTGCTTGTTTCTTGCCAGCTCGCCTATCCAGGCTCATTTCTCTTGCCTTCCATCACTCTACGCCATGTCGGTGGTGACCCTGTCGACGAACTCTCTGAGAGTCCAACTGAGAGCAACGCTTGTGATTTCGTTTGTTTTCATTCTTGAAATGAATTATTTTTAGTAATTTGTATCTAGAGTAAAGAGTCATTTGTTGCCAAATCCAATTTGGCAAGGGCGCCAGACACTAGGAATAAACCGAGTTAAATGTATGTTTTGTATAATTTGAATTTAACTCCACTTAAAATAAACCTCCTGTTTTTGTGTTATACCAATTTCTAATAGCAATTTACATTTTTAATTCTAGCTAAATAATTGGGAAGCCGAACAATATGCCACGTTACAAGACCAGGACCCAAACAGCATTGGCTAGCAGTTCTGAAGTAACACATCCAAATACTACCAAAAGAAAATTGAAACATGCCAAGACAGAAAATCAATATTCTGAAGAACCTGGAGTTCCCCAGACTAGTGTAAGCTATTATAGGGCATATCAATTTATTTTAGGTTTGTGTATAATTGTTTCGGATAGGAATTTTATTTTTCTTGCCTTGCATGTAATGCATCGTTATGTTATATGTTAAGTAATGAAATTTGTGTTTATTAGGGTTTCTTAATGCATTTGGCATTTATAGAGAGCCTAGTTTTATCTGACAGGGTTCCCACTCGCAGGGAAAATGACCTAAAAAGTCAGGGAATTGTCAAGAAAAATAAACAATTTCTCAACTTGCTACGTGCTACTTATTATAATTAAGACATAAGTCTAAAATAGTGAATATTAGTTTTATTGCAAAATATATATTGAATACCCCAACAACAAACAAGTGCGCGGATTGACCACTTACAAGTCAGGGGGAATACCTGTGGGTCACAGTAGTCGAAGGGCCCGAGCCGTGCTGGAGAGGATCTTCAGCAAAGGACGCTGAAGCTGCTTCCAACCGAAGTCTTCAAACACACGCACCACATGTATACAGCAGCTGCACCGAGCCCTACTCCAACTGTACTCGGCAAGACCAACTCTATGCGACCATCAAGGCTTTATGAAACCATACGAGACTGACGAGAGATGTGAATGATCCCGCTTATATGTATTTCGCCACGCATGCGCACTGGTTGGCTGTCGTAATTAGCATATACGATCGTCTTCTTAATCGGAAACAACGGCGATAATGCCAAAACCAACCAACTAGGCCACGCAAAACATGCAACTTAGAGATGTGCAAAATGGGACCGTCACAAAATTTCCTGGAACAGTCGGGGAATTTTCCTAAGATTTTTAGCTCAAAGTGCCTTGTCATGTTCCTTTTCTTGCTATCGATTTCATTTTCTTTTCGTTAAAAAAAAATATAAATTTGTAAAAATGATAAATTCTTCATTTTTCTTTGATAGGTTATTATTTGCAGGCAATTTATTTTTATAGGTCTCTACATTTATCTTTTTAAAAAGCACTACTTATGTTTTTCTCATTTTGGAATTTTTAGCAAAAACCTCAGGAAAACCCGGAAAAGTCAAAGAATTTTAATCTCGATGTTGAGTGGCAACCCTAATCTGATAATACAATAACTTTTAAATAACAGCATTTAAGACACTTTCGAACACAAATGAATCATATAACTTCTGACTATAACTTCTCATACAAGTCCAACTATTTCTATCATTGCATTAGAATATATTATTTCATTTATAAATTATATAAACGAAGGATCCAGGGGTAAAACCACTTTACAATACAAGATTAGATTTTGAGAAAAACGAATTTAAAAACGGGGAGTAAGGCTGTTTTTCCCCAGCATACCGAAACTTTAGCGATTTTTTATGACTTTAAAGAGTATTTTTACGCCCAAAATGAATACACATGATAGTAGTACTCCTTGAAAGCCACAAGATGGCACCATTTATTTAAAAATTGCTGTAAAGTGTTATTAACCCTTTCAAGTGTCTTATCTGTCTCATATCTAAATGTTCAATAAAAAAAATGTAGATATGCATTGGAACATGCTGATATAAAAATTTCATATCCATGTAAATAAATCGCATGCATTTAACGCTAACTATAAAATTGATTTTTCACTTATAGAGTTTCTGGGTAATTTAATCTTAATGAATTTAGTGATATTAAAATTATAGTTAAGTTTATAAGCATACAAATAAGCATTAGTTTTTAGATTTCAGCATGCAAGAGTAAATATGTCTACATTTTTGTGAAAATTTGGTATTCGATATTAACAGTAAATGTTAATAGAAAAGAAGATATCTAGAGCTGCCCTCTGACTGTAGATTTCTTCCATTTTAAGATTTGCCAGCCCCTATTTCCTAGATGTATTTTCAATGTCCAGTTAGTGTTTATTTATGCATGCAGTAATTATACTGTTGTTTCGGATATTTGGGCTGCAAAAACCAGTTCCAATAAATTTCTAGTAACCGATTTTTATAGGCAGGTGCGGTGCTTTATAGTTCTGTCTTGTTAGTTAGCATTGACTAATAGTTAAAAAATTTAGATTTTGTTAATCTAACTATTTATATTATCAAAAATACCCTATCTTCACTTGGGCATAATCAAAATACTTATAAATAAACAAAATAATAATTAAGTAATAAAGCTTAATAAGATAAAAACTCATCATATAGAACATTGCGTTAAGAATTTAAAATTACAAATACAACGTTAAAATATGCAAAAAAAAATCTTTATTTTTATTGTGTATTTTAACGTTGTATTTGTATTTTAAAAAATAAAGCTTAATGCCAAATTAAATCAAAAAAAGGTACACAAAAACAGAAAAATTTCATTTTTCAAAAACATTTGGGATTTTTATTAAAATGTATATGATGTAATCACTGTGGTGTATCGTCATTTATCATTTAAAATAATATCGAAATGTCTGGACAAACTTAAAAAAGCGTACTAAAAAATAGGTTGTAAGTTATAATAGCTCAATTCTTTTTGACACAAAATATAGATTAAAACCCTTCTATTTAATTACTATTTTAAACATGTCAAGTTTCGTTAATATCAGTCCAGCAATCGTTGAGATTAACATAAACAAAAATTAACTTGTGTGTCAAACGGAAAAACTTTTTATCACTATCTAAATGAGATCTCAAAAAAAAAAAAAAAACATTCCCACCCCTTAAAACAGAAATAATAATTTACTAAAAACGCCAGTTGGTACCACGGTGAGGAAATATATATTTATATTACATATGAATTTATAGATATAAAGTTTGGTTAATACACAACTATTAAAATTGGATTAGTATTTTCTATACTTGTAAGATATAATTTGAAATTTAAATTTTCTTTTAGGAAAGGAACTCCAAGAAGAAAGATGTTCCTTCAAAAGATGTCAATTCGCAGAAGAAGCTAACCAACCTCAAGCTACAGCAAAAATTGCCTTCTGCAAAATCAGACTTTAAAGACAAAAAATCCCAAGTCAACTCTTCAAATTCAAATCCTGAGCTTATGACACCAAAAGAGGTTCTTCAGCTGCTTAATGCACATAATCACAAGGATGTGGTGTTGTCTCCTACAAATATGGAGGATTGTGAGTTTTCCGTACGAAACTCAAATCCTGATGACTTGGATTCACAAGTTCCTAACACCCTAGGATGCAAACAAATTACTCCAGAATTGAAAAATGTTAGTCGAAAATACAAAACCAGGACAAAATTTGGTTCCCCTAAAACTCGTCAAAGGGCTTCAACAATGTCAAGGTCAATTGTTACAGAATCAAATATTCCTTGTGCTCGAGAATCCATCATGGTCACTCCAAAAATTAAACGTGTTGCTCAAGCATACTCACGGGCTACAGATAAACCGTCTAAAACTTATGAGAAGATTGAAGAGTCTCCTGGTTTGTTGGATAGCACAAGCCCAGATATTGCAGAAATGATAGACATTTTCAATCAAGTAAAACAATATTGTTTTAAAACTAAAAGGCCGAGTTCACGTAAAACTAAACTGCAGGATATTGAGTCAGTTTCCTCAACTTCAAATACTGGATATTTAGAATCAAATATTCCTTGTGTTGAAGAACCTTCTGAAGTCATTAAACATGTTCCTAAAACATGTGCAGGTACTAAAAAGATACCTTCTACAACATGTAAGACTAAAAAAAATTACCAAAATACTTCCTCAAGTTCATGTCTAAATGTTACTAATACCAATAATGTTACCGCTCAAGTAAAAACGGATTTATGTTCTACCAAAAAAAGAAAAACAAAAGCTTCATCTAACTTAAATACAGATAACTTAGAATTTAATATTTGTAACTCTGAAGAACCAACAGAAGTCACTACACAAATTAAACATGTTTCTCAAACCTATGCAGGTACTAGAAAGAAACTTTCTGCAACATGTAAGGAGAATGACAGTTACCAAAATACTTCTATAAATTTGTGTCAAATTGCCACTGAAACTAATGATGTTACTGCTCAAGTAAAGACTAAATTATGTTCTGCTAAAGGAAGAAAAACAAAAGATTCATTAAACTTAAATACAGGGTGTTTAGAATCAAATATTTGTAATATAGAAGAGCCCATTGATGTTATTCCACAAATAAAGTATGTCGCTCGAACGTATTCAAGGGCTACAGAGAGATTATCTAAAACTCTTAAGAAGAATGATGAGTCTCAAAGTTTCTCAATAAACTTAAATTTAGGTATTCCTGAATCAGAAGAGTATTTTCCTCAAGGTGAACAATGTGGTGTTAAAAAACATAGCACACGAAATGTGACTAATGTTCAAAAGACCAATAAATCTAAAAATAATTTACTAAATTCATTTTCGGAGGATTTTGAATCAAAAACTGATGTGCAAGGTTTAAATGATGAAGTGTCACCGCAAATTAAACAATGTGCTGCCAAAAAACACAAAAGAAAAAGTTTGGCAAATATTAAAAGGGAGAATAAAATTTCTTTGCTAAACTCACTTTCAGATGATTTCGAATCTTCAATTGGTGATGCCCAAGAACTAAATGATGAAGTGCCACCGCAAATAAAACAACGTGCTTCTAAAAAACGCAAGAAGCCAAGTTTGGCTGATGTTAAAAGGATGAATAAATCTAAAAATTCTTTGCTGGACTCGATTTCAGATTGTGAATCATCAATTGCTGATGTCCAAGAACTAAATGATGAAGTGTCACTGCAAATTAAACATTCTGCTGCTAAAAAACGCAAGAAGCAAAGTTTGGCTAATATAAAACAATTGCATGAATCTAAAAATGGTTCGCTAAACTCAATTTCTTATGATTGTGAATCATCCTCTGCTGATGTCCAAGAACTAAATGATGAAGAGTCACCGCAAATTAAACCTCTTACACGGAAATGTAAAAAAGTGGGCTTTGCTTCACTTTGTGTTGATGAGTTGATTGGTAGTTCTTCTAACTCAACTATAGATGTTTTAGATTCAGAAATGCCTATGGATTTCTTGCCGATAATAACTGAAAGTTGCAAAAATCGACTGAAGAGCATTGTGTCGACTGCTGTTGAAATTCAAAGACATAGCCAACGTCAAATACTTACCGAGACAGATTTTATAAAAGCTCTAGCGTTTCATAATTATTTTGAGAATGATATTACAGAACTTGAAATGGATTCTGAGACCCTTAGAAATGAAGATAATGAATTTGCATCATTAACTTGCCGGGGCAAGTGGTTGTATAAGTAAATAATTTGGGTATGAAGTATAGAGAGGTACTCTGCCAAAGTTGTTTTTGATCACTAACATTGATGGCAAAGACTGGGGTTACAACTTCTAAAACCTGAAAGTTGAACCATTTGCTGGCCCTAACTACTTAGAGACTATAAATAAATATGCGTAAAATTAACATTGTGGTTGAAAAATTTAACTGAAATCCTCTTTGGCAATGGTAATTTAGACAACTTGGTTGTGTGCCCCCTTATACTTAAGTTTAACGAGAAATTGTATATAGTGTTTTCTGTTTGATTTTGATACTAAATATTTCTCATTTTTTTTATTAAAAATTTTTTATGAGAAGATTTATGTATACATATATTATATTATGTCGCATATGCACATTAAAGTGTTGCATATAGATTTTTTAAAAATATTTTCATCAAGATATTTTTTTGCGATGCACACACTTTTTATGAAGACAATTTTTATAAAGGTATATTTCTAAACTTATATAGGTGTGAGTAGGGTTGAATGAGAGAGTTTAATAAAATCAATTTTATTTAATTATTTACTACTTACACAAGTGTGGACATGATCATAATATAATTAATTTGTTCTAAGATATTAAATAATTTCTCGTCAAAATATTAACAATTTATTTTATAATCAGCATTAAAACTTCTTAAAAATGTTACTTCAGGAGAGGGAAGAATGGGAAATATAAAAGTTATAAAAACCAAGACTTAAAAAATTAATTTAGATAATTTTATAATTAAATAAGTGTACATTCAAAGAATATTTTAAGAGTCTAAAAACCTTTTTATTTGTCTTCTTTTGTCAATAGATGGAGCCACAAAAAATTTGGTAAATGGAAAACAAGTACCGAGTTTTTTCTCAAACGCGTGTACGAGACAATTTAGTACAATTTTGTTTAGTTATTCAAGAAAGAGTCATTTTCTTGTATAAAGTTAAAATTGACTTTATTCCCCCTCTTTTCGAATAAGCATGAATTAGTATAATTTCTGCATGTAATAAAAAATTTAGGCTATCAGTATCTTCAACTCTCTAAATACAAATACAAATAATGTCGACCAACTACAGGCTCTAGGCCCAGCAAGGTTGGTCCTGTCAATCCATCATCCTCACGATTCCCCAATGCCGATCCAATTGTTTTTTAAAACCACCCACCACTGAAGAATTAACATACCAGTGGCGAGGGTCCAGTCATCAGTAGATTCGCCGATGACCACGCAAAAATTACAAAAAAAAGAAAATTAAAACAATCGATATTTTATCAATTAAAAAAAGTTTTAAATGCATTTGTTTACTTTATTTATTTTTCTTTAAACGTTTAAAACGTCCCAAAAAGTGAAGCCATTAAATCAATTTAAACAGAAAACTCTCGGAAACAAACTTGCACTCTCTAATCGTGCCAAGAATCAAGAATCTGGCGATTAAAACTTCGCCAACTCATCTGTAAGAAAACAGAATCGCTTTTATGATTGTCAACCAATGAGATTCGTGCTCAAACTATTCCCTTCAGCCAGGTCAGGATTGAGACAAGCTGATTTGGCAAGTCTCTAAGCTGATTTGGCCTCCTAGTCATCTGTGGAGTTCACAGCTTCTTCAAGGCAACCTTAGACTGTTGCTTCGTGGACAGTATGATAGCCAGATTAAATGAAAAGGGACAAATATGAATACCCGTGTAAAGTATTTCCTACAATTTTCTCCCACAAAACAGAGGACGGTGGAGGGGTGACTACAACAACAGTTGACGGTCGCACAGCTATTACCTCGGTGTGGGGGCACATGCCGCTCGGGGCGATGACCATCGCAAAAAGTCACGCATCGCCACTGCAACATACTCAGGCAATTCATTCCATTTGTCAATAACCCTATTAAAAAAATAATGCTTTCTAACATCCCGATTAAGCTGTGACTTGTATATTTTGAATCCATGACCTCTAGTCACAATGGCAATATTAAATTCCAATCCCGCCACATCACCCAATTTGATAAGAATAATATTCTTTACAACTTTGACAAGCAATAAAATCTAAAAGAAATAAGATAACTGTATTGTTCATGTAAAAGAAACACACGCATTTTAATCTATATGCATTTAAAAAACTAAAAATAATGTTTATAAATAAAACTTTATGTTGGTATGTGTTGTTACAAGCAACATATTTTAATCGTTTTTTGTTAAAAGGACGCAAGTCTAAAATGTGAAACTTTTTAAAAATTGAGAAAAAATTTCTACTTAATTACAAAATGTTCCACAAAAAAATGCTATTGATAGTAAAATAGTATGTAATGAACAGTAAAAAATTTACATGATCGGAAAATAATATTTCCTGTAATTGAAGATAGAAGTTTTGGGAAAAATTGTCCTTTAAACAAAAATCTTTCACTAAATGGGAGAAATTCTGTCAAAAGGACCTAAAAAAAATCAAAAGTACATGATATTTTTTTTTATATTCGCATAACATGAGGTTTTGTTGGTCAACATAAAAATATTATAATGTAAAAACACAAGAGAACATTATAAAATGCCAACTAGTTTCATCATCGCCTCCTGTTCAATGTGGCTATCAACTTCTGTTGTGTGAGCCAGTTCTTAGTTAGGTTGTAGTGTTGGTACTGGTCAAGAATATAATTACTAATCTTCACAATACCTTGTATTTTAACTCTTTTAAAAATAAACGAAGAAGTTTAATGAATTTTTTTTTTTTGTGCGACTATAGGTTGATTTTAACGCCCTTCCAACACAAATCAATTAGTCTGTCGCAATATTTAAAAATAACAACATTAAACTCGGTTTTAAAAAAAAATACCTTTGCCCTTTTAGCAAAAACCGATGCAATTTACCTACCTTATTTCCTTGTGGTTTTATTGCGTGTGAACGTTGTAAAGATCATTCGAAGTTTATCAAAAATCATATATATTATTTCTGTAGTAAAGATCCCTTGTACTTAACACTTGAGGTTTCAAAAGAAAGAGAATTTTCAGGAGCAGTAACGAATCGTACGTTCATCTCATGAATATCAACGTTTTTTTTAATGCGTTTAAAATTCATTTAAACATGTTTTTTTAAACAAACCGTTGATGATGCTGCCATCTATGATTGAGCAGTAACGCTAAACTTTTATGATTTTTTGGTTATAAAAAATTCGGTAATATATTTCGCCCTTACAGAGAATGAGTGTGTGGGGGGGAGCATTGTTTATGCGCTTATTATCGTACGGGCATGCTATAGTATTCTAAAATAAAATTCGCACTTTATTTCATATTGATATCTGTAACCGTTCAAGAGTTATAGAAATCCCTTCCCTGACATTACTATTGAAAATTTCAAAACAACATAGTTGATATTAGTAAATGATTCGGAATCAAAAATGTTAATCGTCAAATCAGGATAACATCTACTAATGCTATTTCTCATTGACAGGAAACTCCATTAAGAGATTGGTTTCATTCTACGTCGACAAATTTTAAGTTTATTTTAGTTTACCCTTGCAAATCTTTCATTATTTAACATCACATGAACAGTGTCGTAATATTCAAATTACCACTTCACATTCTAAGAACCAATGCGCACACTATTTAAATACCCAGTCATTTGGAACAGAACAAAAAAAAATCCCCAACGAAAAAAACCAGAATCCTTTTCTATAGTGTTACATACATGTGGACGGGTGACTTTTCTTTTCAGATAATTCGACCTCTTGCCGCCATAATCGCCACTCGAACTTGTCATCGATGACACATTGAGGAAAACCGCAATGGTCAAGGCTACGAGAAACGTCGTGATGAACCTCCCGAAATAAGAATAGCCCCAAAGAAACAAAACTCAAATATATAAGTGAATGGAGCTTCCTTCTAAAGGAAGAAATCAATAAACATGTGGCCTCGGGTAGTCGATGTTGTGCTGTGTCTAGTGGGATGCTTGGCTTTGGCTGGAGGTAAGTCAATGAATTGGTTACATAAGTAATAGGATAATTGATATTCCTTCTAGGTTGGTTGGTAGAATCACTAGAGCTACTGAATGGACTATTAGCCACCGTTCTGAATCCATTCCGTTTGGTTTGTTAATTAACGTCGCACTAGAACTGCACAGTGAGCTATTGGCGAAGGTTCGGAGCCTATGTCGAAGGAAAGACCAGCGAACGATGCCTCGTATTTTTGAACCATGGTCAGATGACGAGGAAAACACCTAAACAACTGGCACCGTGACTTTGTGACTTTAAACCCCGATCAGATTTATTATGGCTCAGTCCCGTATACACGCCGATATTTTTTGTGGATGTTCTGGACGACATACCTAGTATTTCGTAGTGAAGCTGGCAACCCTCCGATCACAAGATCACTACTTTTTTTACTTTTCTTAGTCAACCCCGTCGCACAGGCTCGAACCAGGAACACTCTGATTCCCAGCTGACGCCTTTATCTACTCGGCCACGGAGGCCTCGAATCCATTCCGACGGAAGTATCCAGAAACACTGCCTCGTAATTTTGAACCGTGGTCAGATGACGGGGAAAACACTTGAACTTTCACCGCATACTCCTTGAATAAGCGTGAGGACGTTGAACCACGACATATTTAACGTGCACCACCGGATCCTTCTATACGACCAGATTTTTTTAGCTTGTACTGAGGAATGAAACGGACAACCCTCGGATTTCAGATTCGTTGCACTCTCCACGTCGATATTCGAACCAACGAACCTCCGATCATGAGTCCATTACTCTACCGCCTGGGCCACCAATAGTATATGAAGTTCTTTCAGGACAACACCCCACAAATACGAGGGACCGACTCGCGACGATTGGGTCAGAAGAGTGCCGATCTCGTGATCAGAGGGTTGAGGGTTCGAACCTCGTCATCCACCCAAGCATTCGCTATGTAGATGAGAAAGGTTCGCATTGACCCTGTTGCGCTTCAAATGTCTTCTCGTTATTATTAGTGGTGGTTATGTGGAACTTTGGAAAGCGGGGTGCTAGCTCAGCTATTGTCCACGTTGTCTAGTTAATGTTTCAAAATAATAAGGTAGGGCTTCTGGATCTTTCCTACGAGAAATACTGCTTCTAAATTAAAAATAATTACATAAAACTTTAGTATTGCATTTACATAACAGATAATTGGAATGTGGCTTTTACGTTCAGAAGGGAACAATTAAAATAAATAAAACAAATACAATTAATATTATTTTGTTATATTGATAAACGTATTTACTGGTATCATGTTTACATAAAAAATAGCATTTATTAACTAGGTAACTTCTTCAGTATGAATTTTTTTTTTAATTCTTTCTATTTACAAAATTTTTGAAACATATCTTCAAAACTGTAAAACTCAATTTTTTTTTATCTGTTTCTGTTTGAATATTATTAAAATAGATATTTATGAGCAATTTGTAAAATAAAAATTATCAAATAACATTGATGTAAAACAAAACTTCATTTTAAATGTAATTAAACATATTTTTACTTTTTAAATAACACGTATATTAAATATAATAAAACCTCTTACAAATCATTCAATTGAAACAGAAATGCTTAACGAAACAAACGAAACTGCTTCTAATCAAAAATATTTCAGTTTTGAAAATTCCATGTTCTATTACTAGAAATACATACTAATACACACCATGCACGACCTGGTGTCCAGATTAACTTTCAATATAAATAATCCCATTTTACATTAATTAGAAAACTCTACAGGGTTAGTAAATTACCAAACGATATTTACTTATACTTGTTTCTTATATGCAATTTTTATTCCACTTCTTTTGTTATTCCATTGACGACGCCACGTTTATAGAGTCCATAAACAAATTTAAAAAAAAAAACACAGGATGAAAAATCAGAATGCTTTCATATTTTTGAAGGTAAACGATTTTTTGTTCAAGTTCTTTTTAAATATTTATTAGGAAAAACTATGTTTTTTTTTTTTTTTTTTTTTTTTTTAGTTTATATTGTTGGCTTCAAAATAAATTTTGCATTCTAAAATTCTATAGTAAATACTTTAAAGCATACTTTTATTAAATGCACTAATGCAAAATATATATATAAAAATTTTAATTGACTAAAAATAAATAACATGTTGCGATGAAAAAATTTCTTTCTGATAAAGATTACTATAAAGAGTTCATTTTCACTCGATTCAAATATTATTATTGTTTACGTAAAACATCTTTCGAATCATGGAGTACAAGATTTACAAATAGCACGATTGACACCAATTTGGACTCTGTCGATAGGAAATCAAATCCCTTGTGCACAGGGACCGACTAACAAGCTCAGGGGCCCAGGGCTGGAGAACATTAGGGGGCCCCTCGACGTAACGAAAATTAAAACTGCTAAATTTTTATGCACAAGGACACAATACAAAAGGACGTAATCAGTCGGCTTTAATGCAAATATATATATATATATATATATATATTTAAACTACTAATTTTCTTCTTTTGAGATTCGTATGTCCTACCCATTTTATAGCTAGAAAATCCCTAATGATTACAATATTAGGAAATTTGGTATAAGAAAAAAGTATCCGTAAACGACAAATCTACGTGCGATTTGTAAACACAGCTTGTTGATGGTCTTGGACCTTGGTCATTAATTTAATTTTACTAGTGATCCAAAGCGCATATCTTTGAAATACGCGATGCAAAAGGTGACATACATCATGAACGTGCTGAAAAGCGAAATTGATTTAATTGGGTAAAATAATATAAGTTTTGCAAAACAATTAACGATTGATTTTAAAAATTGATTAAAATAAATTTAATTTATTTTTAAAAAATTCGTTAGTAAATTTATTTTTAACTTTTTCTCATATATTTAGCATTAAATCATTTTTGGAGGCCCCTTTAAAATGGGGGCCCTAGGCAACTGCCCCGAATGCCCTCCCGTAAATCAGTCTCTGCTTGTGCAACATGTTTCTACTATTATTCGTATTGAAATTCTAAAATGGCAATTATTAATTAATGAATAGAGACTCCAATATTTAGTGCTGCCATCTAGTGCATATTTAAAGAAACCATAATTTACCCTACTTATGATAGTAGCGGAAACAAATCCTTTAATAAGCATTTAAGCATTGCTTCAATACAACCACGCCAATTTTTGCTTTCTAATTTTAGCGCATTTAATAAAGTATATGTATAATATAAACAAATATTATTGTTAAATTTAAATTATTCACAGACTATTTTTATTTTCATGTTTATTTAAACCTAAATCCATAACGATACATTCTCCCATTCGAATAGGTCAAGGCTTTGGTCCGGCTGGCCAGATTTCAGAAAAATGCTTTGAATGCTTGTGTGAAGTAAGTTATTTATTTTCCTATTAATTCTTCAAATTTTTAATTTATCACTTAACACTTTAAATTATGAATCTTCATTTAGTTAACAAGTATATTAAAAATCCTATTGAGTTAGTTTGTGACTTTTATATTATGTTGAAGAATGTTATAAGCAAAATACAAAATCGCTGAAATAGTGGGTGACTCTTTTTCTAATAAAATGGAGATATATTTCTTTTAAATAAAAACGTTGATTTTCTGAAAAATATATCACTCTCAATACGGATAGGTATTGAAAGCCCTCGTATATAAAGGTTCTTGGCAAATGCCCCTACCCTATATAGCCCTGCCATAAATTATATTCTTTAATTGTAGCTAGTGGCGTAGCCGGGTTAGTTTCGGAGGGAACCCAAGCAATTTTTTTTAATTAATACGTATTTATAAATATTATATTAATTTGTTCATTTAATATTAATAAATTTAAATAAGTTATCATCTAAATATTATTTACAGTGCCTGATTACCGAATAGGCCCGCGAAGCCCTGGCTTACACTTTACATTTTTGAGGAGCCCCCAAATAACAAATTTTTTATAAATATGTAACACCCCTAAGATAGTTTGATACTAAAGTTACCTTTAAAAAAAATTGCATCACAAACTTTAGTAAAAAAAAACTTGCTACTTGTGTTAAATTTGTTCGAATATTGGAAAAAGAATCATTTTAAATGTGTTACATTTTAATGCCATTAAGGGGCAAGGGCTTTATTGTACGTAAAAGCTTGATTTGATGATCCAGGTTCCAATTTTTAGAGCAATGGGGCTCCCATTTAAAAGCGGGCTTCCCTTGCTTGAATATCTTAATCGGGGCCCTGATAATAAATTAATAAAAATTAATATATTGTGATACTTTAAAGTTATACATAAGTTTAAAATTTACACATTGATTGAATGAAATTGTTGAAATATAATTTTAACTATATTTTAACAAACAACATTAATTAAATATAATTTAGATATTTCGATATTGCCCGTTATTTTAAAATAAAATTCACTTACATTGATCAATTAAATCTGATTTTGAAAATGATATTTTATATATTTTATTCTTATTTTTTGTGGTCTGTATTCGTTTGTTTAGTAATAGGAATTTTTTTTTAGATTTCAAAATGTTGAAACTTTCGTTAGAATAAAAGTTTTATTAATACTTCAATACTAGACTAGAAGAACTTATTTGATTGATATATTTTAGATTGACAAGATAAAAATTTATTTAAAACTTAAATTTGCATTTTCAAAATAAATTTGTAAGCTGAATAGCAAAATTCATATCTCAATATTTATGGAAAAGTAAAAATTTCATAGACTCGTCTTCTTAAGGGAAGGGTGTATGAGATTTTTTTTAAAGATTTTTTTTTTTAATAAACATAGGATACAGGTTAGGTATTAAATACTCGGTACCGATTATAATATTTAAAAACTTTTGGCCCATGGGGGGATCGAACCCACGACCTTCGCGTTATTAGCACGACGCTCTAACCAACTGAGCTAATGGGCCACAAATGCAAATAAAACCAGATATTTCAACTCTGTGATCTTCGTAAACCCTAGTGGGCTTCTTTACAAAAGGATTTAAAGCGGTCCGTGAAACGATTGCTAAAACACAATTTTTTTTTTCATTTTGCTATTTCACAAAGAGCAGGCCCTAATGAACAAAATTAACTAAATATGAAATAAAAATATATTGGGGAGGATTTAAAGAAATAAAAATTTAATAGAGGCTGTAGAAAGATATTGTTTACCTTTATTCCCACAAGTATACACTCTCATAAATTTGATTTGGTTATTAAGAGCAATGAGTTATCAATTATATTATGGTTATATATATATATTACTGGAAAAAGAATTGCTTTTTCTATGTGGTTGCGGCGTTGCCAGTTTGTTTTTATTAATATTTTTAAGAACACTCGTAAATTTTATCCTTCTTTGTAGTTTTGAAGTGGTATTATTTTGAGTTTTATCATCGTTTATAAATATATTGTTATAAACAAGAAAATAAACAAAAGTTCTGAAAGAAGAACCTATAAAAACAGCCGCCAATCTTCAAATTTTTTGTCTAACAAAGTACTGTGCTGCCCTCTAGTTGGATAATAAAAAAATATTTTAGTTTTTCTAACCTTTAATTTTACCATTAATTAATTCATAGAAAAAAGCGAATTCACTACTGTTTGATTTTGAAAACAATTATCCTGACTAAATACAATTTTTATGTGTATATTTTTGTTGGACATAAATTAAATAATCATTCAAAAACGAATTCGATAAGTCATTCTGAATAAGATAAATGTTTTTTTGTTTTGTTTTTAATTTTCGTGCAAAACAAAATATAAATGAAAAAACATTTTCTTTTTGGTCAAATATGAGTAGAAGTACGTTTTTTAAGATATAAACGCAACGTACATAATTTTAATATTTAATTTTAAGTTTATTTTTCTATTAAGCTTATTTTGCCATTGTTGATCGAGTCCTCGGTAGTATAGTGGTCAGTATCCCCGCCTGTCACGCGGGAGACCGGGGTTCGATTCCCCGCCGGGGAGGATATTTTTTTTTAATACTTAATTTTCTAATATTTGATTTATTTCAAATTTATATATTTAAAAAACATTCTTTTTAATAGCAATACTTAAATAATAATAATACTTAAATTTCTAATATTTGATTTATTACAAATTTATATATTTAAAAAACGTTCTTTTTAATAGCAATTAAATAGCTTTAAAATAGCAACTTTCATTTGAAACTTGCTATTTTCTTTTTCTATGATTTATTATGTAAAATTTTATATTATAAAACTTTACAAGTTTTAAGAATTATTTATTGATGATAATTAATGAAAATTTCCTCATATATGCTAAAAAAATACATGTTTGTCAACTACAAGAATAATGTTCAGTCGTTTTTAACTATTTTATTTTTTAAATACGATAATAAATAACAGGAATTTTTTTGTATTTAATTGAAATACTTCATAAGGTTTTGCTTAATAAGTACAGAATTTCTGTTATAAGTAAAGATGGAATTAATTTAAGAATTTTTATCTTGAAACTAATAAATTTTATCTATTCTTTTCTTCTCTCACACATATCCTGTAATATATGAGAGAAAAGAAACAAAGCGCGAAGTGATAATTCACATATCCTGTAATATTCTTTGTTTCACTCAACAAAATAAGCACGCTGTACAAATATGTAGCAATGACAAATTTTACTTTTTAAGTTTGAAATTCACTTTCTTCTATTCATTATTTAAAATAACCTTTCAATAATTAAAATCGGTATCAAATGAACTTAATCTAAATATAACTAACATAAAAAAAACGAGGTAGTTTTTGTTTTTTTGGCTACACTTTCAATTCTGGCTTTATTTTTATTTTGATGAACGCACGTGCTGAAGACAGACTGTTGATGAAGGGAGATGTATCGCCCGAATCATGTCTGGATTTTATTTGTATTTTTATTGCGTAGTTTTAACGTTACATTTGTATTTTGAATACATTTGTTTGATTACATTCGTTACATTTGTATTTGAGCTAACGCAATGTTCTATACGACGATTTTTTATCTTACATTTTGTTTATTAGTAGGAATTGTGGGAAGTACTTTGGTTATAAAACAACCTTTATTTGATAAGTAGGTTTTATTAAAAATCTTAATTACAAAAAAGAAGTTCCACATACTATATGGGCCTCTTTCTCGATTTAGCATTGCCGATTTTTTGTATTAGGTCGGAATAATTTATACTCTATGCATTTTCAATAGATAGAATTCAATAATACTTGCAAGAACATATAGCCTTTTTTTCTAACCCATAATCGGACATAAATAAGTTTTTATAAGTTTTAATTTACTAAAACTTCGTCATTCTTTTTCACACTCATTTAACTGCGTTACCACAACGACTGAACTGATAAAAGGGCAAACGAGGTAATGGATATACCAGATGTTAAAAAAACTCAAATAAATCACATATTCTCCTAAGTAGCTTAAGTAATGTTTGCTTTTTAATGTTTAGTAAAAATTACACTAACTGAATGTAAAAACAGCAATAGATTTCTTCGTACAGTATTTGATTTTGGTGCCCCCCCCCCCCCCCCCCCCCGCCCTCAAGACAGTGCACCGGAGCGGTCCCATCGCCTTAAGGCCGCCCCTGTGAACAAATACAAGTGGATAGTAGTGTACGCAGAAAATATGTATGGGAAGGGTTATGCACGATCATTGTCCAATAAATCCCTTTTATTACGATTTTTATATACTAAAATATAGACATCTACATATGAATGGGAGCAGTTCTGACCCCCCTTGTGTACGCCACTGCCACTGTACGCCACTGCGGGGTGGGGTTCATATATGTGGTTACTTATATATGAACCCCTTCCAACAATTATGACCCTCATACTTTCAAAAATAGAGAGTCACTGTGGATTGCCACATGTGTCCAACACATGTCGGAGTTTTTAAAAAAATTCACATATTCGTAAAAATTCTTGACGTTAAATTAAGAAAGCGTTCATTTATTATGTCACGCTATTTTTAATCTTTTACCCACTCCTACCTCTTCCCAGGTAGCACGACCATATGGGCCCACTTGGGTTGGTAATGGGATATCCATATGGGCCCTGCTGGGCAGCCCATGTGGATCTAGAAAGAAACGACCCCCTTTGTTCTATACTGGCCCAGTTGGGATTTTCCCACATGGACCCATGTGGGATAACTCAACTGGGCCCAGATGGGATTTTCCATCTGGGCCCGCGTGGGAAAACCCAACTGAGCCAGTATGGAACAAAAGGGGTCGTTTCTTTCTGGATCCATGTGGACTGCCCATCATGGCCCATATGGATAAACTATATAGCCCAGTATGGGGAATTCTATATGGGTCCATGTGGGGCTACCCAACTAGGCCCATGGAGATAAGAGTAACAGGAGAGAGCATTGGACGAATGCTTTGAAGCTTTCGCTGTAACCGCGGCGCCATCTTTGCTACACCAAGAAATACTATTTCGACTGGTTTAGCGCGCTGAGTTTTATATTATTTTAACGATATTTTTGGTTATTTGGGCAGCATGGGGTTTTGTGTAGCTTTCAATTGTACAAATAGTATTTTTAAGAAGATCCCAAGATTAACTTTTTAAAGGGAAGTCCACTTTTATATTTTTAAAGCAAATTTTTTTGTTTGTGGCGATTGCAGGTGAAAACTATGGAGAATATTACGTTATAAACTGATTTCCTTCAGTTACAAAATCTGAATTTTGAAATTGATTGTTACAAATGACTTATAATTTATAAATTTGGTTGGGCTCTGTGATTCAGATTAATGCGACTTACTTCCACGACTGGAGTTTGTATTGCGGGGTAAATTTAGCTAGGTTGAGCAAGTTGTATTACTTAAGTCAGCGATTCTCAACCTGTGGGGCGCGCCCCCCTAGGGGGGCGCGAGCACACTAGAAGGGGGGCGCGAGAATATCCAAGAGAAAATATTATTTAAAAAAATTGATTAACTGACTGCTGCGCATGCTGGAGAGTGGCGTACGCAGCCCCCCCCCCATCGGTATGAAGTTTAAAAAAATTAATACAAAAATAATGCTTTTTTGCCCAATTAATAAACATTTCCAAAACAAGACAAAAAGTTTAGAAAAAATACAAACGGTTTTTTTTATTTAAAAGTGTGTGTGGGGGGGGGGGGGTCTCGTATCATCTTTTCCCAACAGGCAGACAGCTAACAGCCATTAAGGCGCCTTCCCATTTCCGTCATTACAAAATATTCATCGTTTGACAGGAAATAAAAAGAAAATGTAAAATAAACAAAAAGCAATCTGTTTCGATTTTAGAGGGCGGGAACAATTTTGGCGCCGATATATATCTACGTTGAAAATTTAATAAGTCAATACGAAATATTTTTTTTAAATGGTAAATAAAATATGGCATTTTTTTTTTGGTTTAGAATATTTTGTTTTAAAAAATTTGTCGCCAGTCATTTAGAATATATCTTTTAAGTCTTGTAATGTAGAAGTAAAGGATGACTAAAATAGTCAGGTCAAAAATAAAGGTCAAATGAAAAGATGTTTTGAACAGTTTCTACTGTTTGTAGTCCTGAAAATTGGACTTTAGTTTTTGAGGCCTTTTATTTGTTTAGTATTTCTCAAAGTTATGGTGCTTTGTTTTGCCTTTTAAAGCCAAAATGAAACATGTATCAGATGATTGTGTTAAATTATTTTCTAGAAGAAAGCTAAGGCAATAACAATCCAGTTTAGTTGCTTTTTTTCTTTTAAAAAAAAAGCGAAGGAAAAGACAACCCAACGATTAATCAGGAAAGGTGAGATTATTCCATATGTGTTTTTAAAAGATTTCATTCCTATTGTCGGTTCGAATGCATACTAATTTAGAAGAATTATAACATTTGTACTACTTTTACTTTAAAATTCAATTGCTAAAATACAAATGACTTATATTTTGTGCAAACATATGCAATTTTTTTTAATGTATGTGAAAAACAATGGCAGATTCGTAAGTATGAAAATTAATTGGGCCCGAATGACAAGTAAACTCAAGCATAATAATCAATAGTTAATGTGAATAAAATATAGTATAAAATAATTTTTTTTCAAAATAAAAAACAACTTTAAAAAAAGCTCTAAAACGTTTTTTTTAAAATAATTATTAATTTAAGGAACGAAAGTGGAATTATTGTTGTAAACATTTTATTGTAAGTGGGAGGGGGGGGGGGGGGGGCGATGAAAATTATGATTGAAAACTGGGCCGCGAATACTGAAAGGTTGAGAATCGCTGACTTAAGTGTTTTTAATAAATGATCAAAACCACTTTACTAATTACTACTAATTAGCAAATTCCTGTATATTTATAAATTTGTACTAAATTACATGTTCTATATACAACAAAGCTTTAATTTGAGTTGGCAATGGTCATGTTTTACTTTTGAAACGATTACAAACGTAAACAAACTTTATTCCATAATGTATGCAACTTAAAAGAAAGTTTATAAAAATATTGAATTTAATAAAAATCTCAGGTTCAAAATCTGTTTTGTTGCGCAAACTATTTATGCGAGTTAACATTTTTTAAACGAATTTATGAAAGCAATAAAATAAAAAATGTCACAAGGTTCATAATGGAAATATGCCTGGCTTTCCATATTTTCTGTTAAATATTTCTATGTTTTTAGTTTAAATTAACAACACAATGTATCATCATTCAACATGAAAAACGATTTTTTAGTAGATGAACGATAATGTTTTAATTTGTGGTTTTTTAAAACGAATGCAAAAAAGATTAGAATTTATTTCATTAAAGGTTTTGTAATAAAGAAGTTGAGTGTTTTTAAAATGCTATCCTTGCATTGCTGTTGTTTATCCTAGACAATTCTGACAACATTATCATTTGTAAAATCTAAATATGAAAAAAAGCTCGTAATATTATTACATTTTTGTTTCTATTTGTAATTGTTTGTAAAGAATACGATATGGTTTTTTTCGCCAGATATATTAAAACTTGAATATGAAAAAACTTATAAATTTGTCATTATGCCAAAAGCCTCTGATGTTATTAATTGCAATAATTCAAGGTTCACTTAGTTTATTACTGGAAAAACCTTTATGTAAAGAACGAATTTGTAAAACAGTTTTTCAAACGTATTATCAATTTAAAAGTTTTTCTGTCTTTTTACAATATTGTTAATTTCAGTTTTAATCAAACTAAAATATAAACAATTACCATAATTAAGTAGTTGAATATTAGTTTAATAAAGTTGTAATTGTCTATTTTGTTTGTTTAAAGAAATAGGAACTATTATAGCATATATATAAACTATAAATTTTTACTCTAAGAGAAGATTTTTAAGAAACCTTTACTTTTAGTTAACGTTTTACAAATGTTATTTTTTGATAGGCACACAATTCCTTCAAAAACAAAACAAAAAAAAATTATATTATTTTTAAAATTTCTAGTTTGAACTCATACTTTTTATTTTTAAAAGTTTATGAAAATCTAGATATTAAAATAAAACAAAATTGTTTTTATGCTGTAATTTAAAATTTCTTAGATAAAAAAGACCTAGTTATAAAATTAATAGTATATACTCATAAGTGTATGGCATCAATTTGAAGGAGATGCATGAAATAAGAAAAATGTCACGCACACTACGCGAGTTCTTCCCTTTTTTTGGTGTATCCAACATGGGCGCCGCGCCCTTACAGTTACTTCAAGCGCGACAAAGCCGGGAGGTAAGACACGTTCCCTCCTGTTACTCTTACCTCCATGACTAGGCCAGTATAGAACAAAAGGGGTCGTTTCTTTCTGGATCTGTATGGGCTGTCCATCCGGGCCGATATGGATAACTTATATGGACCTGTGAGGGTTCACTACATGGATTCAAATGGGTTTCTCCACACTGGCCCTTCTATATTAGGACACTATACATGGCCAATGAGTTAGTCAACTTAGAACACTATTCTAAATGGCTATAATTTCTTGAAATGGTGAATCTAAAGGAACTTCGTGTATTCTAATATTTTACCAATTTTTTTTATTGTTATAATATAAATAAGAATTCCATAAATATTTTAACACTTTGTTTAGTGACAATTTTAAGAAAAAAAAGTTAATTTGATAACATAGTATTAACACATGTATTCAAATTAACCGGTCTTTCGCTTTAAATTTGCGATTTAGTGTTAAATGTCTATAAAATTCTTGTTTATGACAATTGAAAAATTGGTAATATTGAAATACACCAAATAGATTTTATAGTTACACCATTTAAAT
Organism: Troglohyphantes excavatus; assembly: GCA_963932185.1. Taxonomy (NCBI): domain Eukaryota; kingdom Metazoa; phylum Arthropoda; class Arachnida; order Araneae; family Linyphiidae; genus Troglohyphantes; species Troglohyphantes excavatus. The sequence continues at coordinate 53,143,527 of OZ010677.1, read as the reverse complement.
AAATTATAGGAGATTAGAATAGTGATCCACGTTGGCTAACTCATTAGCCCTTATGTAAAGTGTAAAATAATAAAAAGGCCACAGTAAAGAAACCCATTTGAATCCATGTAGTGAAACTTCACAGATAAGTTATCCATCGTTCCTCACGTTAACCAAACTCCACTCCACCATATAAAATACCTGTAGTTTAAAAAAAAAGTCTGTGAAATAAACCTCAGTATTTTTTTCTACAAAGTTTTGATACTTTCACGTTTTTTATTCTTTGTCTTGTGCAGGCAGCTACTGATTGTGACGAGAATGCCGAGTGCTTCAGTAAAGGGCCTGGTCAATACTTCTGCGGGCCGTACCAGATATCTTTCGATTACTGGAAGGATGGCGGGAAACCTGGTGAAAATCCAGATGATCCATTGGGTAAGATTTTCAAAATCGATCCGGATTAAGTGGGGGTCTCCGTGGCCGAGCGGTTAAAGGCGTCAGCTGGGAATCCGAAGATTCCTGGTTCGACCTTAGGCGATGGACTTGACAAAGAAAAGTAAAAAAAAAGTACCAATCTTGTGATCGGAGTGTTGCCAGATTCGCTACAAAATACTAGAAAAGTGGTCCAGAACATCCGCAAAAATTAACGGCGTGTATACGGGTTTGGTTTTGGTTTTTGTTAATTTACGTCGCACTAGAGCTGCACAGTGGGCTATTGGCGACGGTTCGGGGTCAATCTTGAAGGAAAGACCCGGGAACACATACACATTCACACACACATTCATACACACACCTCGTTATTTTAGAACCATGGTCAGATGACGAGGAAACACCTGAACTGGCACCCAACGCCTTCAATAGATGTCGGGACTTTGGACCCCGATCAGATTTATCGTGCACCAGTCCCCTATACACGCCAGTATAATTTGTTGGATATTCTGGACGACCTTCTAGTATTTTTGTGGCGTGTATACGGGACTGATGCACGAAACATTTGATCGGGGTCCAAAGTCCCGACGTCTGTTGAAGGCGTTGGGTGCCAGCTCAGGTGTGTCCTCGTCATCTGACCATGGTTCTAAAATAACGAGGTGCATGTATGAATGTGTATGTGTTCCCGGGTCTTTCCTTCGAGATAGACCCCGAACCGTCACCAATAGCCCACTGTGCAGCTCTAGTGCGACGTTAATTAACCAAAACTAAACCAAGCCAAACCAAACCGGATGAAGTGAAGGATACCGTACTGTGGACAATAGCCTATTGTTTGGGTCTAGTGTGATGTTATTTTAATCAATCAATTTTTCTACCTGATTCAAAGTAGGTAAATGTTAACATGATACCAAGTTTGAGATTGGAGAACTCCAGGTTTTATGCCAGGCGAAGGATCACCTTAAGAAGAAGAGTGGTGCACTTTAAATTTATCGTTCCTCAAATGTCTATACTTTGGTTGTAGTGTTGGGAGTTTGGGGTATGGGATGCCAGCTCAGGGATGTTATTCTCGTCCATTAACGATGGTTCAAAATTACGAGGCAGTGTTCCATTCTTTCTGAATATATTCCGCCATCTCCAATAGCCCGATGTGTAGCTCTAGAGGAACTAAATTAACCAAACAACTATCTTCCATTTCAAAGGACACTGCTTAACTAATGTACGGCCAATGTACTAGTGGACTGTATCTCTGTTAGTTTAAAATGAAAGTTTATACTTTTAACAAATATAAAATTTATTAACAAGAATGCTTTAAGAAAGGGCACTATTACCACTTCCTATAAAGATTCATGTTAAAATAAAAATTTCGTTTGTTTATATTCAACAGATTGGTTTGGTTTGTTTTGGTTAATTAACGTCGCACTAGAGATGCACAGTGGGCTATTGGCGATGGTTCGAGTCCTATCTTGAAGGAAAGATCAGGGAACGATGCCTCGTATTTTTGAACCATGGTCAGATGACGAGGGCAACACCTGAGCTGGCACGGCTGCCAACTCAGGTGTTGCACAACCTCAATAAGCGTCAGGACATTGGATCCTGATCAGATTTTTTGTGCACAAGTCCCGTATACAAGCCAGTGCAAATGGTTGGATGTTCCGGACGGCTTTATATTCATCAGAAATACATTTCTTTTGTCGTGTAGACAACTATCGTCATCTGGAAGTTCAAATTTTGGTGCTGCCATCTCGTGAAATACCTAAGAAACAACAACTGACCCCATTAAGGAGGCAACAACTAATTTCGCGTTTTTCCTTTCTAGATTTTGAGAAGTGCCTGAACTCCAAACCATGCGCCGAAGCTACAATCAGAGGCTACATGTACAAGTGGGCCGCAGACTGTGACGACAACTCGGCGATCGACTGCTACGACTGGGCGCGGATTCACAAGACTGGCCCCTACGGGTGCAATAGCACGTGGGTCCTCAGCACGGACTACTGGACGAAATTCACATCCTGTTACAATACCAACTCTGCTGTCTAAACTACGACTCACTGGATCTTGCCTAATGTTTTTAATTCTGACATAAATTTAATAGCGCCCTTAGTGACCCCACTCCAACTGATATCGGGATGATGTCGAAGTTGGTTCCCAAAATTCCAAAGACTTAAAGGTTTTCAAAGTGATTAAATCGTTGAAAATAAACGAATTTGAACGAATATAATTGCTATTTTTGTAATAATTGAGGAATTTATGTGTAGTTGTGAAATTTATAATATCAAAATGAAAAAACAACATAATTGTATAAATGCTTTCCTTAGGGGAAACAAATGATGGATTTTTTGCTCATTGGAATGATGGAGATGCTAGGTTAAGATCGTGTATTGATTTGTAATATTGTGGTTAATAAATACTTTTATTTTTGTAGTTACTAATTGCTTAAATTTTTATGATTAATAAACTTTTTCCCTTCGCAGATGACAACTTGCACAATGTTATCATTAATGAATGCTATATACCTGTATTTATGATGCCGGAGCAAATTTTATATTTGAATGCTGCAACTTTCAATACTACATTTGCCATCTCTAGATGTCCATTACAATAAATTTTCGGAGATATATATTGTTTTCTGATAAAATAATTACTGACCGAGCGTTAGAGAGGTCCTGTTTTAACTCGACTTTTCCGCATTTCGTCTGTTTGTAAATTTTTTTTGTTAAGCAGTCACGACCAAATGGGTTATTCGATTTTCTTCAAAGTTGGCAGGAATATTCTTTTAAGTCATTAAAATCGACGTATATGTTTTTTTTATTATTATTTATTTGTAGCGAGGTCTACTGTACCCAGAACTACTAGTTATAGATCCAATACCTGAATATAAAACCCTCACTTTTTAAATATTGTAATTTTAAAAAATAAAACTTAACCCCAACACCTCCACTTCTACAGACGGTCAATTATCCATATCTTTTTCGCCTCCCCCCACACACGCTTCTTGTGTTCCCTCACTTTTGGCACCCAATGTCCAAATATCGATTTAATTAAGTTTACAAAAAAAAAAAAATGCCGATAGTGTGATGTGTGAAAACTTCTAATGTAAACTAGTAAACTCGAATTATTTACCAATATTCCTGTGTTATGTATAAAAAGAAACTTTTTAATATATTCAAATGAAAAAATTAGAAAAAAAACTATTTTATTTAGCTTTTCTTCAAAGATTTACAAGGTTAGGTAAAATGGGTAATCGAATTATTAATGCTAAAGAATCGGAAATTCGAAAAAATGTAACATTCTTCGTAAAGTGAGCAATATTCTACAACAAAAAAATCATTTTAAATCTCATAAATATAACAAGAATTACCTACAGTATATTTAGCACTGTTTATATATAAATAAAATTAAATTGCATACCTGTTTTCTAAAACAAAATTGTAAACGACAAAAACACATTTAGATCACAAAAAAACGCCATTTACTGATAATGTTAGAACACAAAAAAGTTTTAAATGTATTAAAAAATCGTTTGCGAAACAAATTAAAAATAATGTCAATACAGAAAATATTCCAGTATCAAAATAAACCAAAAATCAAAAATTGTTTTCGATTACACTCACGTTTGCTGGAAATGACTGCTTTTGCATCTTTATCCAGCGTGAATATTGCTACTTCTGCTGCTTCCGGGTGACTTGTAAGTATTTTTAATAATAAATACCGATATTTGCTTCTTTATTACATTTTAAAATTAAAGCCAAAGTTATAAAGACTATAAAGTAAAGTACTGATACCAAAAACTCATTTTTGGATATAATCCGTTTTGCATCTGGGCTACTCAAATTGACTAATTCCGCAAAACAACTTTCCTTTCAAAACTTCACCCAAACATAAATACAAACAATAAATATCGATTTATTAAATCACGTTATTCACACCAAATTTTTTCGCATTAGCATCGATGCACACATCGATTATGTTGTTTCCAAGAAAATAATCCGTCGCGACTACGTTAGCACACTTCCACCACCGCTCCCTGAACCACTTCGTGACGTGGGAATTCACTTCGTGGGCCAGGGTCCTCAGCCCCCCGTACTTGTCGATCAGGACCCCGGCCGTGGTCGGGGTCAACTCCGCCATGGCCGACCACAGACCCCTGTGTCGGAAATGACACATGTTCCTCTCGAGGAACTCTTCCAGTTCTGGGCGGGTTTCTTTGTTGCCCCACAGGTGGAACGCCCCTGGGAACAGGAGGTTGCTCTCGATGGCCTGCTTCGACGCGTAACCCACCAGAAGTCTCTTGTTGCTCTTCCAGATGTCGTTGAGGGTGGTAGAGTACTCGAACGAAGTGGGCATCATGTAGTGCCCCAAAGTCCTCACGATCAAGCTCATCAGTTCCTTGTGCCGGTCGTCCACCCAGCTGTCTATGAACCCCATGTAGAACAGGTGGAAGTCCATTATCACAATTTCGTTGGTGTTGTCCATGAACCTCTTCACCTGCGAGAGGACGTCCCGGACGGAATTGTTCGTCCGCAGGATGCTGTGGGAGATCCAGAACTTCTCCTTGCTGCCCGCCACGTGCTGGAAGATGACCCGCAGGTCCAGGAACCTGTTGCCGTAGACCAGCTGGTTGAAGATGTCCTCGTCGTGGCAGATCTGGTACCGGGTCTTGGCCGTGTTCCGGTCGGGTCTGTAGGGTTCGTAGCTCCCCGCGTTGTGCGTGCCGGGAAGCATGAGGTCTTTCAGCGTCCGGTTGCCGATGACGTCCTTCATGTCCTGCATCCAACGGGGCCTCGCTCGGATGCAAGATTTCGCAACCAGTCTGTTCAAGTTGATGTATCCTAAAACAAATTCGATTGTTGATAAATCGTCATATGATTTAGTCTATCTTGTATGTAGATTAAATTGTAGCAGAGAGAATATAAGCTTTCTTAAGACGGGTTTACAGTATATAGCAAAACAGCTATAAACACTATATAGCAAAACATATATCCGAGATGTGTATTTTCCAGATATATAGCTTTTGATTTGGACTATATAGCCAGGGCTGTATAGCTGTTTTCGGGTGGCGTATTCAAAACCTTGTAGCACTGCTATACAACTCAGCTATATAGCTGTTTTGATACATAGTGTAAACCCGGCTCACACTATATAACTTGGTATTTGTAGCCGAGCAATATATAGATTGAGCTATGTAGCTCTGACAAAAAACGTTTGTAGCCCAAACAAAAAATTTGGTAGCTGTAGCAGTTGGTATGTATTTGATGAAGTTAACAAGTTATCAAGATATTTTTCTATATAACTGGGCTACAACAAAAAAAGTGCTTCCTGGCCGGCTATATAGCTACCTCATCTACACTATTTCCCTCTGATCACAACCGATGAACACATTTGCAGCATATATTGGACTTTATAGCTGTTTTCGGGTGGCGTTTTCAAAAACTTGTAGCACTACTACATAACTCGGATACATAGTTGGTTTGCTACATAGTGTACAACCGGCTCTTGGGCTCAATTCAGCTTTGAAATCTGTCCGGGGATTAGGATCAAAATTTTATCATGTAGCACAGGTTTAAAATTTACCCGGGGAAGTTATTTTGTACATGCTTTTATTTAAATCACACTGTCTGGTGTGATGTCCTTAGAATAGACATTAAAACTTGTCTTCTATAAGCATCTACATTTTTGCCTAAAAACCAGCGTTAAAAATATTTCAGAAATCAACATACAAGGAGTCAGTAATTAAAGTTCCTCTATTCAGGGGCTACCTACAGCATTAACTAAAAAATTTTAAACTTTGGGCATCCCTTAAGAAATGGGAAAAGCAATTATCAAAAAAAAATTAGTTTTAAATATTGTCAATAGCGGACACATTCTTCTTTTAATATTCGAATAATGTACATCTAGCTATTGACTTGAAATTACCGCAAATTTGCCTGCTACCCTCTGAAATCTTAAAATGACATATTTAACAGTGTAGAAACAAGTGCCTCGTAATATTGAGCATTTGGCGCGAAATCCTGAGCGATCTCGTTAGATATATCGAGAAAGAGAATGCTTTCCTGGGACGATGCCATTTAAACACAGCATTTCGCACCAAATGCTTGGTTCAAAAATACGAGGCCGTATTTCCTGGTCTTTCCTTCGAGACTCCGAACGGTCGCCAATAGCCCGCTGTGCAGTCCTATTGCGACGTTGATCAGCCCAACCAACCAGCACCAAATGCTCAACTTTAATTTTGAACACCCGGTATGTCAAGTGGTTACTGTATGTCTATTTTCGATATGCCGAAGTTCCGATTTCAGATGCAGCAAAATACATCCAATCCACAATATAAAGACCAACAATTTGACCAATACAAGAATAGTCGTTATGGCGAAAGCTCGTTGTGATGAATTAAATTTATTATAACATGCAAATTGAATTAACCGGTCGGAACTTTAGGGGTGGCAGTCGTTGGAAGGAAAGTACCTCTACATGGAGGACCGTTGTACTTCATCATCCCAAACAAAAGTAGGAACTCACCAATCCAGAAACCCAAACACCCGTCACTGAGCTTGTTGTCGAAGAACTCAATTCTCGGGAAAGGGATCCTGGTCCTGTAGTACCCATCGGGGTTGCTGCGGGTCGGGGCGACTTCCACCGGGTCCAGGATCATCCTTCCCTCCGCGGGGTCGTGGTTGAAGAGCCCGACCCAGGAGGTGGGGTCATCGTTCATGCCCGCGGGGGCGTCGAACCAATTGAGCTCCAGAAGTCGCTCGGTGATCACTCCCTCCGGGGTGTGGGAGGCCAGGGAACTCACGCTCAGCAGGACGCGGGGAACAGGGGGCGGTTTATCCTCTACGTCTGCAAAACAACGATGTTCAATGAATTTTTATTATATCAATTCGCAATCAAGGATAGATTCCTCAGAAACCGATAAACTAGAGCGAGGTAAACTAGGCCGGATCAAACGCGGGGGGTTGTCCATATATTGCATAACGTATTTACGCATCTGTAGGGGCGACTTCCACCAATAGAATTTATGTTGATTGTAGGTCCTGGTTAATTCCTAATTTACAGTTAACTCGATATTAAGTGATAATGTTTGTACAGAACACGTAAATCAACTTCTCGAAGGTTTGCTTGTAAGCACCATAATCGACTGCTCGAAAGGGGTACCAGTTGCTATTCTGAGTAGTCGGAGTCCGGAGATCACATATTTTCCCGGGGCCATAAATCGAAGTTGGGAGTCTGTGACATTAGTACACGGTACGTGCGTGCGCTTAAAACTGTTGTCGAGATGCCACGTATGACGTAATACTTAAAATGACCTTGGGGAAAACATGACCTTGGGGTACTTACTGTAAACTAGGAATTAAACATAAATCCATGCAAGGCAGAAAGTCTCTTCCCGTACAAGTGCGTTATAGACATCTTCGCTTGACCCGGTCCAGGTTACCTTAGTCTTGTTTACCTATTTATGTTGTCCTCGTTATTTGACCGTGGTTCAAAATTTACGAGGTAATATTTCTGGGGTCTTTCGTTCGAGATAGTTCCCGAACCGTCACCATTTTCCCATTTTGTAACTTTAGTCAGGATCGTTCTTGGGGGGGGGGGGGGGGGGTGACGTGTACCATCAGAGTACCATCGCACAGGGCCACGCACCTTTGAAGGGGCCCATGACCAGTTTAACAAAAACTATAAAAGTATTATAGAGGACAAATGAATTCCTATTTTTTTAAAAAAAAACTCCATTATAATTGTGTGCGTGTGTGTCACAAACACACACACGAGTATCACTCAGAAGTCACATAATTCAAAACAAAGAAAAATCCTATTTACCACTCTGGGCAAGGCATAGGTATTCCAATAGATGAACAATACGTACTCAAGCATCAACTGATAAATTTCAGGTCCATATTGCGAATTCCAGTGTCCAGAGACAAGTATAAAAAATTCGTATAATCAAACGTGAAGAACTTTGCCCAACGATTTGAATTTCGTAGAACAATGATGAGCAGATAAAGTTAACTTCTAAAATTATTAATTAATTTTTTACGTAGCAGAAAAGAAAAAACGGCCAGCCGTCGCGCCTTGCTACGAGCAAATGATTCTACCTATACTCACAGCATGAAGTTTTTGTCCATAGAGAAGAGAACAATATCAAATAACTGGGGTACATATATATTTTTAAAAAATTCCAACTAATAAATAGAGAGTTTCCCATGCTCAAAAGAATATTAAAAATAAAAATAAAAAGTAGTCTGTATAATCGGGTTTTTAAAATGAAATAGTGACAGTTTTATTTGCATAAAAGGTATCACGAAAATGAACTTCCAGTCAAAAATACTTCTAAAAACAGGTAAGATGAGAAATTTATGTGGGAAAATACCCAGAACAGATAACAGCAAACTCGAAAAGGATTATTTCTGAAGAAGTCATTACATAAAGGATACATAAAATGTCAATTAATATGGTAAATACTAGCAATAAAATTTGACCTATGTGACATTGGATTCCGGAGAGGAGAGAGTGAAATGAAATGATCACCTGAAGATAGATTAGTTATGGTTACGGAAAAAGGAACTATGAATGGGCTTACACTGTAAATAAAAGGTACTTAAAAATTACTTTAAAAACCTGAACCTACTCGTTTTTATTTGAGTACAATTGCATCGTAAATGAGCGATGACGGACGCAAATTTAAATAACTGTACTTTCCCAAAAATGACTAGCGTGATTTAATATTGCTAATCTCAGCTTCTGTTCAAGCCATCTTAACAAAGCGACCTGACACACTTAAAGTAGTTGTTCAGAAGATGGTTTTCCACATTGCCCTGGTAGTACAAAGAACGCAAACGCGGATCCAGGTGGGGGGTAAAGGGGAAATTACCCCCCCCCCCCCTAACATCTTAGATTATATTTTAAAAAGTCACCTAGGCAATGAAATTTTTCAACATAAGAATTTTTTTTTTTGCGAATCGTGAAATATATGCATTGTTTAACGCTCTTTAAAACCTTCCCAATACCCCCCCCCCCCCCTCCCGTAGACAGAGTTACTCAAAGTATGCTTATTTTAATTTCTATAGAGAAAATTTAATGAAAAGGGAATGAAAAAAAGTTAAAGTAATCATTTCAAAAATGTTAAATTTCAATGTAGTTTTTCCAGCAACGGAAAAGCTTTCGATTATCAAGTAACTTGGATGGCGTTGGGGGAGGGCGTCAAATTTGGTATTCATTATAACAATATACTGTATTACCCCCCCCCCCCCTAACAATAATCTCTGGATCCGCTCTTGAACGAACGCACTGGGCTTCGGTGCCTTTGGGTCTGAGTTCGATTCCCGGTAAGTCCTGGTTGTAATTGTTGACACTTATTGAAGGCGATTTATGAAGACAGCCTATGTAAGCAAGCTACCCCCCTTTTTATTCATTTTTGAGTACATGTATTTTTCAAAAATGAAACTTATGTATTCGGAGCTATGATATTGAGCCCCAGTTGCTCAGTTGGTAAGGCGTTCAGCTACTAATCAGAGAATTGGTGGTTCGAATCCGGGAAATGGACTTGACATAGAAAAGTAAAAAAGTAGTGATCTTGCGATCGGAGGGTTGCCAGCTTCGCTACAAAAATACTAGAAAGTCGTCCAGAATATCCAACAAATTATACTGGCGTGTATATGGGACTGGTGCACGATAAATCTAATCGGGGTCCAAAGTCCCGACGTCTATTGAATGCGTTGGGTGCCAGTTCAGGTGTTTCCTCGTCATCTGACCATGGTTCTAAAATAACGAGGTGCATGTATGAATGTGTGTGTGAATGTGTATGTGTTCCCGGGTCTTTCCTTCGAGATTGACCCCGAACCGTCGCCAATAGCCCACTGTGCAGCTCTAGTGCGACGTTAATTAACAAAACCAAACCAAACGGAGCTATGATAATCATCTAATGTACTCACAATTGAGTTTACTTATTTTTGATTACCTATTTTTAACAACAGTGTGTACTGTGTAGTGGAAATAGAAGGCAGCTGAGAGCAGTGCTCACCTATCCGTTGCGACGTAACCCAGCATCTGGCGCCCGTAAAAGTGAGATGGATGACCACCGTCCAAGTGACCACTGCGAACGTCAACTGGTGCAGGTGCAGCATTCCTCCGGGTCCCGGTCCTCTGGAAAACACACAATTCCACGCTGCTCAGACATTCATACAATATACTTATACTACAACACGTCTATCTCAAGACAATTTATAGAAAAATAACAAAAATTCAGTTTTCCTAATAAATTCAATGGGGGAGTTTCACGCCGAGAAGAAGAAGAAGAAGACCGCTGTTCCAACGGAACATGGAGAAAGTTCCGCGACGCCGAATAAGTTCAGTAGGGTCATGGAGCTTTTAGCTCCTGTACTATAATTTTAAGTTTTAGTCTTTAAATAATTACTCAATATAGAAATATTTACTACATACGCTGAGATAGATTGTAGTCATCGTTTTTCAAGTATTTTTGTGTTGAAATAAAAATATTTTTCCGTATTTTGTTGTAATTCTAATTATATACAAATATAATATAAGTATTTCTGTACTTAACTTTATTCATATATGGAATAAAAATATTACTTATTTAGAAAAACAAATATTATAAACAGACTTTCCCGTAATTGAAAGCGTAGCAACTAAACAAACAAAAGCAAAGTTGCCTGCTGTAGGGAAGAAATCGAAACTACTAGTAAGTTACCATGTTAATACGGCACGTGAAACTATCCCTACAATTTGTTAAATTTCACGACTGCCCATTTAAAATTTACGGTTGCCCATTTTTAGTTTCGACTGCCCAATTAAGTCACGACTGCTCATTAGAATATTAACAACAGTTCGAATTCAATTTACAAATCAAATAAAAGCACAAAAAGAGAATGAACGTACCAAAAATAGTTGAAAAAAAATCGTATAAACAAAAGACTTTTCACAATACCTCAGCTATTTATTTCATCAGGTGCCTACCAGCGCTGGTGCACAAAAAGTAGTTTATTATAACATTTTATAAAAAATTCAAATTCTTACTTTCTAAGAAGAAAAAGCTGCAATCTTTCATTAAAAAATTCTCTTCAAAAAACCATACCGAAAACCATCGGTGACAAAGACCAAACCTATCGACGCATTTCCTTTATCTGGACTAAAAATACTTATTTTACATGTGCAATTTAAGCATGACAATACGGAACGCTTTTAAATGTCGTGACAAGCGAATTTGTCAGTTCTTCCAACATACGTCTTAATTTCCCAATGTGAAGGTCATCCTTTTATAAGTTGAGTGACATCATATAGAAATAATGTACATAATTTATTTATTTTTAAAGCACGTAGTTATTCAATGTAATAATAACAACATTATTGCACTCATCTCGGTCAAAAAGTATATTAAAAAAAAAAATTAGTGCTTTTACATGCGAAATTAACTAACGAAATAAAACTTTTATTTTACTTTTACATCACAAGCTTCCTTTATAATAATTATTCAGTCATTGTGTCCTATAGTTCTAACAAAAGCCCTTAAACATAAATCCAACGATTGAGATCAAGTAATGAAAAATTACATAACAATTGACACTCGATATATGTCCCTGGGTAGAATGTGTCCTTTGGTAGTCCCATATTTTGAGGTCATCCTTAACTTTCTGACAGTTGTAGAAAATAGAATCAGGTGCTCAATAAATGAAAATTACAGAAAATGAAAGTGTATAAATCACATTAAAAATAAATGATAGCTGGATATTGAATGACCAGAAAAAGTTGAAAAAATAAAAATGCGAATCATCTTTAATCTACTTTTACTTACAAAAAACACATAAAAGATATTTTTAAAAATTATCTGTTGATCATCCCAAAGACATGAAACTTTGTAGGCGAAGGCATAAAACCGAAGGTGACTACCTGGAATTTTTTTTTACCCCACTTACTCTTTATTTTTAAAGTCAAATGGTCATATGTCCCTAGGTACGATCGAAGATCTGTCGCACATATTTTGGGGGAAGAGGGAGGGGGCGGTAAAAACAAGAAATTTTCCAACTTAAAGATTTGAAACTCCCAATTCAGCCGTTTTACAAATTTCTTTTTCCAAATCATCGGCATTTATCATATTTTTTTATAGATTAAGTAGGATTAAAAGCTTAAAATAAAAGTATTAAGCTAAGATATATTGTTATATGACCAAATATTGCAAAAGTTGCTAAATGTTAGGTTTGCCAAGTATACAGGAATTTAGGGGCGGGGGAGCCTCTTTCACCCCCACCCCCTTAGCGAGGGCCCTGGTACTATGACATTTATAAAAATGAATAAATATAAAGTGTTTATATATTGATTGCGATTTTTAAAAAGTGTCCGAAAATTAAAAACAAAATTTTAAGCAATATAACGTTTAACTCATTGACGATTTTAATTTTGTAATTGCAAAATTATTTTCACTGCTTGGAAATTTAAATAACTTTCCAGTGCATGTTTTTTTTATGCAATTTAATTTTTTTTAATTAAATGTAAAGAGATAGCTTGTAAGTTATATCTCAAAACTTTAAATGAAAAAATACTGAAAAATGGAGTATTTTTATAAATTTTAAAAAGGAGTGTATTGCTGGAAAAACTAAATATCGTCAAACGTGATATCACGTCCATGAACGTCAAAAGATTAAAACATTCTTTTTTGTTCGATAAAAAAAATAAGGCACAAATTTAGATATATGACTACTATTAGATATATGACTACTATATGACTATATATGACTACTATATGACTGTATATGACTACTATATGACTATATATGATACTATATGACTATATATGACTACTATATGACTATATATGACTACTATATATGACTACTATATATGACTACTATATATGACTACTATATATGACTACTATATATGACTACTATATATGACTACTATATATGACTACTATATATGACTACTATATATGACTACTATTGTTGTAATGAAGGGACGTTTATTTTTATGCACTTTGCTTCCGTCAGCGTAAATTTTTGCCCTTTTCAACTTTAACTTAAAATATCTTCTAATACCAGTATCTTTATTGGTACAAAAATACCTTTTCATTGTATTTACCGAACATTTCAAAATAAGGTCAATTAATTTTATAATTATTTATTGACATATACGAGACGAAGAGAAATGACATTCTAAATTGGAGACAGCGGCAGTTACTTTTATTTACAATAGAAAGAATACTGTACTTATCAAGCGGCATTGGTCCTACACCATTGCAAGCGAATCTTTTTGTAAAACTTTGAAATGTCCAAGTTTGTGAATTTGTTTGAGAATATCCGAAGAATATTACAAATAAATTATCCTTTACTATTCTCTTTGCAGTCTTCTTTTTTTTATTATCAGTAACCGATCTTTGCAAGGACTGCAACTTTTTTTAGTTTTCAAATGCAGAAATAAAAAAAATTGCATTCATATAAAATCAATATAATTAATGATATTAAAATATTTTTTCTGCCATCAAGTAAGTACTTTAGTCAACAAGTAAGATGATAATTTGAAGAACTGATTTGAATTAAGTAAGTTAAAAATATACTAGAAAATATTTATGAGAGAAACTGTATTTGTGAACTTATTCTCAGAACCCAACAGTAAATCTTGATATTTCACAAAATTATTACAATCTTACCGAAAACAGTTCGAAACGAGAGAGACATTTAAAAATCAAATTTATACTTCGCTATTACAGAATAAAATTTAAGGAGAGACAACTTTCGATTTTTTTTTCTTTTCTAAAATTATAGATTAGAATTATCTACATATGCTTGCAAAATTCTAGATCTGTATCTATGTTTTTTAATGGGTTATTTGAGATTTTATGTTGGATGACGGGTATGTTTTTAAAGGAAAGAACATTTTAAATAATTTTGTCTCAGTGTTCGGTTTTACTTGATATTAAGTTTTTTAAAAAGGAAAGGTTTTTTTTTATTGTTGATGGAGAAATGTATAATTTTTTAAGCATATTGTAAAATACGTGAACATTATAAATTGGCATGAGTAGTAGTTATTTATTTTTAATTACTAAATTAAATAAATTTGAGTTTTAAAGATTTTTTTTTTTATTATGAATAACTATTTATATAAAAATCAAATAGATATAGTATACAAAATTTTAATAACAATTATTATGTATTATAGTGTAAAGGATCTGAGAAAAAAATTTAATGAAAAAATATAAATATTAAAAAAAAAAAAAAACTTAGCGTTTTAACAAAGTTTTAAATTTTTTTTTAAGTTTAAATTTTGAAAAAATACTAACAATAAGGGAATTGTTGTGTGAAATATTGGTTTCTAATATAAATTTAAATACTATACAATAAAAATTTAATTAAGGGGGGAGGGTAGGGTGTTGAACATCAATTTTAAATTTATCATACTTATGCTTCTACTACACAAAAGTTAACACAATTTTTATGATATATGTATTATGTTATTATTGATAACTTTTGAAATTTTTGAAACACAATCTCTATTTGGAGTTGAATTGTAACAATTTTAACATTTTAAATTTAAAAAATTTAAGGTACACTTTTCTAGTAAACTATTATGAATATAAACAATTTTTTTTCTGAAATACAAATTAGACTGCATGTACAACTTGTGGAACCAACAAAATTTATATTTTTGTATTGGTAAATATATTTAAAAAATATATACATTTTATAACTAAAAAATTTTATGTAAACAAAAGTAAATTAAATTTTTTAAAAACATTAAGTATTCATTTTGTCTATTTTTTGAGGTTCCATAAGTTGAGCATGCAGTCTAATTTGTATTTCAGAAAAAAGTTTATTTATATTCATAATAGTTTACTAGAAAAGTGTACCGTAAACTTTTTAAATTTAAAATGTTAAAATTGTTACAACTCAACTCCAAATAGAAATTGTGTTTAAAAAATTTCAAAAGTTTTCAATAGTAACATAATACATATATCATAAAAATTGTGTTAACTTTTGAGTAGTAGAAGCATAATTATGATAAATTTAAAATTGGTGTTCAACACCCTACCCTCTCCCCTTAAAAAAAAGCCAAAAATAATAAATAAAATTTGTCCCGTTAAAAGGCAAACAAAATTCAATTAAAAGAAAATGGTGTTAATGGCAAATCCTTATTATTATATTAATATACTAGCCCCTAATCCTCTATTTAAACAGTGGTCCCCAACCTTAAGATAGAAACTGAGAACCACGCAGAAATGTGGACAGGACGTGGACCACAGCCTTCTAGTACAGCTAAATATATTTCAGATATTAAATAAAGGTATCATATAACAAAAATTTATAAATTTAAAATTTCCTACGGTATTTAATTTTATTTTTAAAGTATTTCAAATTAACGACACTATGTATTCCTGCCTTACTTCAGATTAAAAATATAGCATTTAAGTTTGTAACTCTTTCACAAATGGAGGTTTGAACCAGCTTTAATATATTTAAGCATAAAAGTGCAGGGAGGTAGTCATAAATTGTTGGGTGATGGTCATTATATGGCTGTTTACTACATATAGCCAAACAATGAGCCAAACAATTTGTGACCATCCTGTATATTTGTAAACAAGGGTTGAAAAATAGCCTTTTTTAAATTTTTTTTGAAAAAACATGTTAACCTATAAAATATATACAAACATCAACAAAATACAAACGCTTCCTTATCAAGTACTTTCTGCATTGATACAAGCAAGCAAGTTGAAAAATGAGGTTCCAATGTATATAAATGTGTTTCATTTAAGCAAATAAATGTTTAATCCAGATTTAATTTTTTGTATAAAAAGAATAAACTTTGAAAACAGCATTTTAAAAAAAAAATCTCCAAAATTATTATGGCAATTAGACATTAGGCCCACGGACCACCGGTGATCGGCGGATCACAAGTTGGGAACCACTGGTTTAAACTGTCTCAACAATTATTTCAAATCTAATGCGAGAAGAAAATCTATTGACTACAAAACAAGACACAACAATAGTAAAGGGTAAGACTTAATCATCACCATTACGAACATACTGTTATACAATGAATACATAACTTCAGGGTCAAGAAGCGGAAGTAAATTAAATTAAGCAGACGATAAAAAAAAAGAACTTCAACTACTTGCGTGAGGCCAATTATCACATTGCGAGGCTTGTCGTGGCAGCGGCATCATCCTTGCCTCCCGACAACAGGCGACGGCAACAAGCGGGAAGCCATATCACGTTCTTCTTGTTGTTATCACTTGGCGGACTCTTGGGCAGCAGGTTTTGCGACGGTCATGACCCACAACACAATTGTAACACTCGACAGAATTGACGAGGTCAGCCGCACATTTTAAGTCGAGTTAAAAGAAGAAGAAGAACAGAAAAAAAAAGAGGTGTCAATTTCGTTGCGCAAACCCCGAGACCGTTCGAATCGTAATCACTTTGTTGGGTGTTCTAAAAGTTGACGAACCTTCATTTAATATGAAACTCTTTGAGTTGATCGCGAAGAGAGCCTGACCAAAACTTCCTGTTCTTCTTGTTTAAAAAGGGGGAACGAGGTAAATGGTGTATTTTGGGTTTTGTTTACATGATGCTTTCGAGTGTTTATTTTTTTTTCTACTTCATTTGGAATGAATTAGGCATAATTCGGATGAAAGGTCTTTGATTGTTTAATTGGTCTAAATACCTTTGGGGTCTTTTCTATCTGGACTGTTGTTTTTGTTTTGGTGATTCAGGATTTCGAGAAAAGTGTGTATGAAAAACCTTATTATAGAATTTGTTGTTCATTCCAGCACCGTAGCCGAGTTATCCCAAGTTGCAAATTTTGTAGTTATATCAAAAGAATTGCCAATTTGTTTTATAAATAAATAAATAATTTTCCCGGGAAGTGAAGGCTAAGTATAAATAAGAAAAGTCCACCCTTAATATTGATTTGGACATTGCGAAAGAAACAAAAAAAAATCAACTTTTATTTGAATTCAGATTGTTTTCAATCAGTGACAGCGCTCCATAATTATATATCGAATATATATATTTAAAATATTGTTTTCATTAATTTTCTCTAAATTCTTCAATACAATGGGACTATTGACGTTTAATTTTGTTAAGTGATGTAACGTTCCAAAATTCTTCTGTAGAACGAAATTAGTTGATTTTGTTCCTCAATAACATTTCTATCTTGTCATAATTCCCAATGTCGAAGATCTGATAACATCAATAAAACAAATTAAAAAAACTAAAATAAAAAAAAATTGGAATAGGTTTCCACCAGTGACGATGCAATCGGTCATCTGTGGATTTGGCACTGATCCCAGTAATATAACAAAAGAAATGGTGAAAAAGTCATGTATCATATAATTTTTTTTTTGTGATTTTCCTTTGATAAGTTATGTAATATATACAATTTGATATAAGTTATGTATAAAAGTCGGTTTAAATACCTACCTGGAGCCCAAATTTAAGCAAATATAAAGGAACACTTAATAAAGAAATCTTTCGGGGGATGTTGTCTACTCGGGGAGAATTTTTTTTCCGAACTTGCACAAGCAAGCTCAAATTTGAACCAATTAAAAAATGGACATAATGAATCGAAGTCCACATATCTGTATCAAACTGAAATCACAATGATATCGCAATTTTTCTCTATATTAAAATAAATTTAATGCTTTGATTGTTTGTTTTTTCTGATCAATATTAACCAATATTTTCTTTGACTCACACGGATGGAACAACGGGCAACAAATAGAATATATTTCACTAAAACGTTATAGTAAATGATTTTTTTTTAAATTTTATTTTATAATTAACATTACTTTTTGAAGAAAAAAAAATGTACAAAATACCTTATTGAAATAAAAAAAAAATCATAAAATATTTATTGTAAAAGTGTTTCAAAACAATACCGAAAAGTTATATTAGAATATTGCAACAATTGTAAAGAATTTATACACTATGGACCAATTTTTTATGCTATGGACCAATTTTAGTTCTTGAGCTGTTAAATAAAAGTTCATTATAGAACGTACAACGTCCTTCTAGAAGAACGTATCAAGATATATTTTATAGCCTACTAATCCAAAGCGGATTTTTTTATTGGTTTTATGATAGTCACATAGGTGGATTTGGACCCCATGGGGGTACACACACATGTTGGCTTCAGGTTGGTTCCCCTACGTGAACAAGCATGTGAACATGTTGGGACAAGGGTCCAAATCCACCTATGTGACATCACCGTGTCAAAAATCCCCTTAAGATGTGTTCCTTATTGAAATAAATCCAACTTCTTTGAAATGCTAATGGTTCGTTAAACGTGTCAAGAGTACTAAAATTCTGTAGCAATTCTGCAAAAGCAATTAAAGTAATTTTTAAACGCCCCTCATCGTCTAATATAACCATTCGCACAATTGTTCCAAAGTTCCAATGGAATTCCAAAGTTCAATGTCGGCATTGGAAACTTAAACAGGTTGAAAGAGCATTTCAAGACGAACAAAATGATAACAAGAAGTCTAAACTTAAGGTAGGCCGAGCAGGCGTGTGTACTAATTATTCACAACCAAATCTTACGGCAAAGCAGGAACTGTGTGTACCCGATTTTTTTTATGAACGACGAGTAGTAAAACTCCCAACCCAATCATGATCTCACTGCACTGTCAAAGTAGATATTCGAACCCACAACCCTTCAATTATGAGCCGAATACTCTATGGTGGTCACTTAAAATAACCGGCACATTCTTCCGGACTTGAGCAATTGTGCTCGACGGTAAAATTATCGGCGTATCATGCACAACGCCCTAGGTTCGATTCCGGGTGTCGTCGGCCAATCACACTGCGCTATAACTCTACCGCTGGGCCACCCACCGGTCTGTAGTAAGTTTAAATTGAATAAGGAAAGTTATCAAATGGATATTATCAACTACAAATTCAAAAACGACGTTAGCGAGATAACCAGATAAAAACGTGTTGTGTTATAGATTAAAAAAATGATTAAAGGTAACTGATAAGTACTTAAAAAATAAATTTCAAATGATAAGAAGGAAAATAATAACATGCGGTAATGATAAGATAAAAATTACAACATTTAACTTGAAAACGAGTTATTCAATAAAACGAAAATTCAACTCTGATATTAAAGATAATGTCTGAGAGCTTGTAATTAAGAAAGTTGTCATAGTTATTGCATCTACAGAATATATAAAATGCCAAAAAAAAAATCATAAAAATTAAAGATTCGAAAGTTTGAGACAACGTCCAAATTAAATTGTTTAAATTTTAATAAAATAGTTTTTGTAAAAGAATTATTGCTTGCAAATTAAACAAAAAAAAATTATCCAGTTATAAATTTAAAGAAACTATTTTTTTTTTCGTATTTCAACGTTTAAAAATTTATTTTACTGTGAAAGAAGTATTTTAAATATTGTTTTTGAATTGGAAACGTGATACCTAAACGTTTACCAATACCTACTAAATTCCTATTTTCTGAAGAAAAAAAATTCATAAGAACATTTTTTTAAAAACTACTAGTTGAAATATGTTAAATATTTCCAAACTTAAAACTTACATATTAATGAATTGTTCTAAGTTTTAATTTTTTTTTTAATTTTATATATTAACAATTTTAAAACTTAGCAAATTTAGAAACGTAAAACTGTAAAATTTTGGAGTATTTAATGCATACCTCTTGGTGTTAAAGTAAAATATTAATCAATCAATCATGAAACTCTCCTGTAAAACTCTCCTGAGTTCCGAAAGGTCGTTAAAAGTTTGCAACTCGCTTTGACTTTGACATTAAATGAAATAACATTTTACTCGTTATAGGGCAACTTATCAAACTAAGCCCCACACCTCTTGGTTGGACAAATGTTAGAACAAGCTGCGTTGAAATAGAAAAAGGGAAAAGTTCATTTTTGAATTTTTGTGACTTATTCCATTTGGCAAACAATTCTCTCAACTATTAAGTATGCAAAGTTTTAAAATACTCAAATAAGTATTTTTTTTATTATAATATTAATTTTATGATAAAATTATATGTGTCATGTATCTCATTTCCAAACACTTTAGCAGCAACAGGCGAATAGCGATGAAACACTGGATAAACCATTTATAAATATACTTTCATATAAAATACACCTTTTAGTTCTTAAACATCTATAAAGAAACTGCGATATATAAATATAGATAATTATAAAGTACCTATTGTATCTGTATATGGTCCTCAGCTACTGACCAAACTTCCCAAGAATGACAATAGCCGAAGAAAGAAGCGCACTTTTAAAAGACGACAGGTACACCCGTTCACATGTGAATTGCAACAGGTGGGCTTGTGTGATCTCAATTCATCAAAATTACACAAAGGGGGAAAGTCTTATATTTTTTTTTATCCAGAACTACCCGCTAACGATAAAGTAAAAGAGGACAGCATATAATAACTGGGCCTCTTTTATCAACTTTATGAGAACGTTAAAGATAACTTTCATAACGATTTGTTTAAAGTATTTAGATTAGAGGCAGGGGGCCAAGGCCTATTCTGATAGGCAGTCGTGGCCTAATTGGCAGTTGTAAATTAAAAATGGGTAGTTATAAATTTGGAATGGGCAGTCGTGAAAAATTAATTTTCTTAGGTGCAGTTCATTTATTACGTCGAGGGTGGGGACATCGACCCCCCCCCCCCCTAACATGCTAAAAGTTGGGAATTTCAAGTTTTAATAATCTATAAGTTGGGAAAATTTATGCGTGAAGAAAATTAATATTTTTAGTAAATGAAAGCGGAAAACACCAAGGTTATCGAGGAAAGATTCGAAATTCTCCAACTTTTCCCAACTTGTAAAATTAAACATAAATTTGTAAGACCACAGAGCAAACATTGCATTGGAACATGCGTGCAACAAATCAATACTTATGAGAGAACTGTTTAATATTACCTAATCCATAAAAAAGAAAATGCCGATAAGTTAGACCTGGGAGTTTTTTGTCGAGTGTTGGGAATTTCGAATCTTTAAGTTGGGAAATTTAATTTCCCCCCCCCCTCCCTCCCCCCCTTCCCTCCCCCCCCCCCCCCTTCCCTCCCCATTGTGTGACTGTGTCTTAACCTCAAAATTGTCATTATTTGCTGGGGTAAGATGTGTAAATTACTAGTCACACACAAACTGGACCTCAAATAAAGAGTTTTTCGATATTTGTTGAATTGTGACCACTATCGTTACACAACAAATATTTTGTGGTGGTTGAAACAAGAAATTTCCCAACTTAACGACTCGAAATTTCCAACTCAACAGTGCTGAAACTTCCCAGTTCCAACTTACCGACATTTTCATTTTTTTTAATATATAATTTAGGTAATATTAAACAGTTCTCTCACAAACATTGATTTGTTGCACCCATATTCCAATGTAGTGAGCGTTGTGAGGTCTAAATTAAATGTAATCTTACAAGTTGGTAAATTTCTAATCTTCCCTAGTTTTCATTTGTCAATAATATTAATTTTCTTCAGACTTAAATTTTCCCAACTTTTAGAAGTTGAAATTCCCAACTTTCAGGGCTTCCTGATTATTTGCCCCCCGGTCACGGTGTGTTGCCATTTTGACGTTATAAATTTTACAACTTATACAATCAACAGCATTTATCTCAGAGGCCAAAATTTGCGACCTGGACGATGCGGTCCATCTCCTTCCTCTACACGATGTTCGTCATTTATCCCCATAGGCTGAATCCCCCCAGCAGCCAAGGAGCTCTGAAATATCTGCACCTAATTATATCGCGCAAGTTTCTGCCAATGACCGCTGTATCCGAGCCGACTTCAAAAGCGTATTCACGTGAAAACCCATAACATATTAAAGTGGAGTTGCAATGTTTTGATTTTCCAAGATCACAGTCATGACATGCATTGTCCAAATATAAATGACCCTGGTCATTGATTCTTTGTTTATAGAAAGCGTTTCTGTGGGCAGTTTTTCTAAATTTAGTATCCAGCTCAAGATCGTTAACATCATTTTGTTAAAAATAAGTCACTCAGAGCTTTGCCTACGGACAGCTGTAAAAAAAAATGTTCCATTTTCCCTTCTCATCGATTAGTCTTGAAACCTAAAGGCAAGAATAAGTAAACATTTTTTTTTCTCCCGCTTTCGTTTTCCTTTCGAAATTTTTTTTTAATATAAGAAAAAAAACATCGTAACTTTCACTATTGTGAAATTAATTTTTAAATTTGTACCTGTCCAATAGAAAAAAATTGCGGCAATGCAGATTCAAAATTCTATTTGAAATACAATTTTCAAAATAAAAATCTTGCAGTGTTTTAATTCAAATAAATTTTAAATTCGTCCAAGTTAACAGCATATTTGATTTTTTTTTTAAATATAAATAAAATCAATGCTAACTATATTCTAGCAACAGCATATTTCGTTTTTGACCTCGATAGGGGCGCCAAACAGTGGCGGCTCGTGGACTACAGCAAGTACAGCCCGGCTGCACCTAAATTCATTAGTGTATTTTAAAACTAAAATCAGATACTAATTTTCTTAAATAAAGATTATAGTTAAAAATGGAATTTCTACGGTAGTAAAAAAAATTCCGATAAATAGCAAGCCTGTTGCCGTAATGCACACAATTCAGGACGGGAAAAACCTCCACTCAATCAAAACTGCAGCCAAAAAGCGAAGTTCGAAATCGGCTGCATCGTTGCCATGGCAACCTCTACGTAGCATGGAGATTATATTATTTTATATATTTTTATTTTTAAAAAGTGCCATATTAAAAAAGTGAGGGGTGACTTCCGAAAAAAGTGCTGAAACATGTTTCAATAAATTCTGTAGATATTTTTACAGTAAGGTTAACTCAACGTGATCAGAGGTTTATATTTAGAAAATTTGTGAAAAATCTGCGTTTGAGTAAATGTGGATTTTTTAATTATAAATTTGGTCAAGTTGAGTAAATTTTTAAGGACGACATTTTCTTACCTTGTTTTTGATCCAATTTTCTTCTTTAAAGCGTATTATCACATATTGCAGGTAGAACGGGATAAATTTATTAATTTAGGGATACTACGAGCTGATTTACCACGATGAAAAATTATTAATATTCAAAAGCAGGGCTCGCAACACTTTTTACATTTGTCCATAGGGAAAAAGGGACAAATATCTTAAAAAAAGGGACAAAAAGGGATCAACAAAATTTAAGCCTGCGTTAATTTTTTGTTAACTGTATCACCATTATAAATATCGCACCGTAAAACCATTAATATTATTAAAACAATTTCTTAAATCTTATGAATATTTCAAACCTTATGTTGACCAAATTATAGGAACAAAGCGACGGAGTAAAAAGAATTGAAAATTTTAAAAAAAAATTATTATTATTTTCTATCCGTTTGAAGGATAGCTCGAAATGATACGTTTCTTATATGTAAGCTATTTCTGAACATTAAACCAGTTTTTGACTACATCGTCTATGCTTTCGGTTAGGGTCGGAGTCACAACCTAAAAAATGACATGTGTAAAATCAATATAACTTCACTTAGAATCAGCCTATGGGGATAAATAATTTACGACCGTGTGTAGGAAAGTGACTATTCGAACCGGTCTATTTTTAACCTATCCCCCCCCCCCCCCTCTGACCTTTATACCGCGTTGGTAAGGGGTGTTGCACATAACTGTTGCAATAAACAATTCAACCCCCATTACTCCATGTGCAATCAGCTTATGCGCATAAATGACATACCGTCGTGTAGAGGAAGGTAGAACACGTCGACCAGGGCGATTGTGAACTCATCCCCTCCATTGACCTTTGGACCACGTGGGGGGGGATCGACCTTGGCTGCAGTATATGCTTTAGCCCCCATTACTCCACGAAGAATCGGCCTTTGAGGTATAATCTACCATCGTGTAGAGGAAGTTGAGCACACCAACCAAGTTGGATATTTACCCACTCCCTTTCCCAGGAATAAATTCTTACTATACACCTGAGGTGCCTACTGAAAATAAGGGAGAACGGGGGGGGGGGAGGGGGGGGGCGATGAGGGACCGTTTTTAACGTGTGCGAAACCGCGGGTAATAACATAAATATAAGTGAATAAATGCATGCGTTTTGTTGCAGCAACAAAACTATGTTTAAGAACATACATTGAATCGTTTTGACTTAATATCACTCTTTTTTCCAGTACCCCTCGTAAAAATTTAAAAAAATATTTTTTTTAGCTACATAGCATTCTATTAGTTTAAGTATTATTCCAACCAAATTTAAAGAAAATCGGAGCATTATTAAAAAAGTAAGTAAATGTATGCGAAAGGTTTTTAAAAAATTCATTTCGTAATAATCTCAAGTTATTTGTAACTTTTTAAATTTTGAAAAGAATTTCTTGAAATTTAGCAGAGATGCTACTTACTACAAGAAAAGTCTATTCTTTAAATCAAAAGTAAATCGAACAGTATTTGCTTAATTAGAATATGAGGTACTGGGAAATTGTGTAATTCTAATTTACACTTCCACATGCATCATTTACATTTGTTTTTGATGCAATGCATAAACAAGATCCAGTTGGTGGGAGAACACTTAGGCCCACATTCCACACTAATGTGATTAATTACATTTGTGAAAACAAAACAGCCAGCTTTTTTCTGGTTTAATGATATTCGAGAGTTGCAAAACCCTAGCAGCAGATTTAATACATATACGAACATGATTGTAATGACCATTACATAATTAAAAAAAATGGTTAAATAAGGAGGAGAAAGGGCCAGAAATGTGTTATTATAGTCATAAAGGGTGGAAAAAAAATTAAGGGACCTGTTGCGAGGCCTGAAATGCTATTATTTTCCTTACGGCTACGATCATAATAAATAGAATATTACAAAGTAAGCAAGCAAAGATTAAAGCCAAACGAATTTTGTCACCGCAATGCAAAAATAAAGCTTGTCGCCAACGAAAACTTTGTTCAGAAAAGATACGCTAGCTGCCAATTTTTACTGAAGTCTCGTACTTTAAATTATCTTCTTTTAGTATCTTATATCTTAAAATTCTGTGCGTCTAATTAGCGTAAAATAGATTTGTACTACAGATATAATATATATGATTTTTATTTTTATCTCTATTATATAACTTGTTTCTTGACTGATTACCTGAAAATGTACTTACTTGATATTGATCCAAATATATTTATATTCGCAGGGGACGTCGGTTTTGGTGAATTTTTGGACAAATCCTTAGCACAAAATTATTACATTGTTCTGATGCACCCACAGTAAACCTCCAATATGTTTTTATATTTATGTTTTTATGTTTTGTTTATTCCATTCTATTTGTATTAATACTATTTTGTCAGTTTTCTTTAATACAATCGGTTTTAGTTTTGTATTAGCGATGATGAAGCCTACTTTTGCGTTGGTTTGATTAATTATCACCATGTTCCTCATCGGTATATATATGCTATTTTATCTTGGTAGAGATAGGGTTCGTTAATCGAAATTATGTCATAGTTTTCTGATTGTATATCCGCTCCCATTTAAATGTTGGCTGCTCTTGTGTTAGCTAAGTTAAGATATACATATTTTAATATTTGTCCGGTTGTATTATGCATAGTTTATTTTCTTTCTTAGTTTTTCTAGTTCTATCTTGTATAGGGGGCATGTTTTATCAAAATTTGTATGATTAGTTTTTAATTTTGTGTGTTGATAGTAGTTGTAATTGTGGCAGTTATTACAGAACGGATCCCTATTACATGCCTCTCCGTTTTTAGTATTCGTGTGAACTTCATCTGCGCATACACCACATGTTGTTTCACTTCGGCACCACCTGGCTATGTGGCCATACTTTCCGCAGTTATAGCAGATCGTGGGCCTGATGTATTCCTTAATAGAGTAACTACACCAATCTATTTTAATTTTTCCTCTGTAAATGAGATCCTTATAGCACTTAGCTTTTATCCTAAAAAGGTAAATTAAAAATTCTTTATTTCCATGAAAATTAAAAAAAAAAAATTATGAAAAATCTTGCCAGTAATCTTTTGCCAGTAATTAAATTTCAAAGAAAACAAGTGTTTTTTTTTTTGTTTTTTTAGCTAACTCAAATTTATATCATGTGAATTTCAAACAATAACATTTTATCTTTTAGACAATTATAAATTTTCAATTATGTGAAATTTATTTACTTTAATGGAGAGCCTTTCAGAGTGACATTCAGACAAAACTTTCAGCACCATTGTAATTATGTTGACTTTAAAACAATTGCAATTTGAAAAACAAGAAATCTAGCATTTACACCTTAAGATACCTCGTCGGTGCCTCCAAAAAATGTTGACGCTCGGTTGTCAAATATCCGCTGCTGAGGGAAAAGTAGATTAAAGAAAAAAGGATCGCATGAAATCACCAAGCGTGTTTTATTTTCGTCTTACTTCGAACAACAACTTCTAACAACTGACGCTCGACTGCAATCGAGTCGGATAAATTAAATAATAGAAATTTACATAAAGCGCCCTCTGGGTCGCAAATACAAATAAGTTATGTTCATCCTTAACCAATGAATGAACATAAACTCCCACCCTAACAGCATGACTTTGCTGTTAAGCAGGAATAGGAACAGTCCTGTTCACATGTCTTTTGTAGATTCCACGCGAGGTCCGGATTGTGACGACTCGCACCAGTCCATCTCTACCAGGGAAGGTCTCCACTATGCGTCCTATGGGCCAGGAAGCAGGGGGAAGGTTTTCCTCCTTGACGATGACTAAATCTCCCGGCCTTAGGTTAGATGAGGGTTTTCTCCACTTCGATCTTTGCTGGAGAGAGTTCAGATAATCTCGTTGCCAAGCCTTCCAAAAGCGTCTGCAAAGTCTCTGAACGGCTTCCCAGCGCGTTCCTACTTTGATCTGAGAGGAAGGGTCTGTAGAATCAGCAATGAAAGTTGGCATGTCACCTGTCAAGAAATGGGAGGGTGTAAGAACATATAAATTTTCAGGGTTAGTATCGGATACTGAACTCAGAGGACGTGAATTCAGTATAGCTTCAATTTGGGTTAGCAGGGTGGTAAGCTCTTCAAAAGTCAGTAAGGTGTTGCTCAGAGTCCTTCGAAGGTGAAATTTGACAGCTTTAATACCCGATTCCCAGACCCCGCCACAATGAGGAGAAAAGGGCGGAATCATATTCCATTCAATGGAAGTTGAAGTCAAGTGATGGGATACAGATTCGGTGTCGGCCAAGGTAGTAACAAACTTCTCAAATTCAGACAGTTTTCTCTTGGCACCGACAAAGTTGGTAGCATTGTCACAATATATTCGTTTGGGAGCATTTCTCCTGAAGCTAAATCGTCGAAGTGCTGCAATGAAAGAGTCTGTATCTAGTCCACCTACGCATTCCAAGTGTATTGCTTTGGTTGCAAGACAAATGAAAAGGGCTATGTATCCTTTCGTTGTTTTAGCGCCACGACCCTTGTTGAATTTCAAAACTATAGGTCCCGCAAAGTCAATCCCGCAATTTGTGAAAGGACGTTCTAAGCACACACGATGTTCAGGTAAGTCACCCATTAGTTGAGGTTGGGTTTTTGCTCTAAATCGGCAACATACCAAGCACTTGTGGATATATTTGCGAATGAGACTTTTTCCGCCGACTATCCAATATTCTTGTCGAAGAATGTTTGAAAGTAAAGTCGGCCCCGCATGCAAGTGATTAATGTGATATTGCTTAATCAGTAAGTGACTGATGTTATGTCCTGAGGGGAGAATGATAGGGTGTTTGGAGGGTATTGATGTTTGTGCATTTCGTAAACGGCCTCCCACCCGTAACACGCCATTGTTGTCAATGAAAGGATTTACAGATAACAAAGCACTTTTTGATTTTTAAAGACTGTTTTTGTCTTATGGAGTTTAGCTCTTCCGTATAGTGAGAATTTTGTACCCAAATTATTACTTTCCTCATAGATTCATCAATTTCATGTAGCTTCAAAGGCACATTAGCATGAGATTTTACCGCTTTAGAATTAGATTTAGCGTTTTTGCATTTTGCAATGAATCTTTGCACGTATGCCAATATGCGCACAATTTTAGATAGAGATGAAAAATTTTCAAAGAGTTTACTAAAAGTATCGTTATCAGATATTGCATATGCACATTGAACTGTACTCTTTTGTTCAGATGTGATATCTTTACTTACAAGTTCAGAGTCTAACTTAGTTACTGGCAAGTTAGTTTGATCTTCAGCTAACCAGTTAGGACCCCGGAACCATAGATCACAATTAGGTAAATCTTTAGGGTTCAATCCGCGACTTGCAATATCAGCCGGGTTATCTTTGGATGGAATATAATTCCATACATTGTTTGGTAGTATATCCAAAATCATTGAAGTGCGATTTCCAACGAAAGTTTTCCATTTTGATGGGTGACCTGCTAGCCAGGATAGAACTACTTTCGAATCAGACCATGCAAATATTTTTATATTTTTGATAGGAATTGATGGCAAAATAGATTTGAACAGGCGTGCAAGTAGATAAGCACCGCAAAGTTCAAGTCGGGGTATAGACAATTGTTTAATAGGTGCAACCTTTGTCTTGGCAACTAAAATGTTCGTTTCAATCTTGCTTGATTTAACTTGCCTGACATAAATTACAGCTGAATAGGCTAAGGTGGAAGCATCAGAAAAGCCGTGCAGTTGTATATCTTCTGAGAAACTCGTCATTACACATCTAGGAATTCGGATAGAATTTATAAGATGAAATTGCTCTTGAAATTTAATCCATTCCTTTACTAAGTCGTCGGGAAGAGGAGTGTCCCAATCTGTATTTATTAACCATAGTCTCTGATAAAAGATTTTTACGAAAACAGTACAAGGGGACAGAATGCCGAGAGGGTCAAATTGGCGAGCTGATTGCGATAATATTTTTCGTTTAGTCAATGGGTGCTCTATCACTAAGACTGCTTTGAAGAAAAAGTTATCAGCCCCAGTATCCCAATGCAATCCTAATACCTTTGAGAATTCAGAGGGTTCCATCTCAATAGTTGATCTTTCAACTTCAGAATTTAAACCCTTTAGAAGTTCTTGGGAGTTGGACGACCATTTCCTGAGGTTGAATCCATGTCTACTCAATAAAGATGAAAGTAACTTACAGTTTGAGATGGCTTCATCTAGGCTATCAATACCAGTCAACAAATCATCCATGTAAAATTGTTCCTGGATGATACGAGAAACGTTAGGATACTTCACTGCACAATCTTGGGATATCTGCTGCAGGCATCTAGTGGCTAGAAATGAAGATGAAGATAGACCATAAGTAACAGTGTTCAATTTGTATTCACTGATGGGATCATTTTCATTAAATCTCCACAAGATTCGTTGAAATGTGCGATCTTTTGGCGCAACTAAAATTTGTCTATACATTTTTTCAATGTCGGATGCCACCGCAATTTTATGACATCTAAAATGCACAAGTATCGAAAATAAATCTTGTTGCGATTTAGGTCCAATTCCTAAACAAGAATTTAAAGAATAAGTAGTAGAGCTCTTACACGATCCATCAAATACAACTCGTATACTTTTGTTTGATTGTTTAGTTGTACAATGATGAGGGAGGTAGAATTTAGATGCATTTTCTATTATTTTCGAATCTTCATTGGATAAGGACATATGCCCAAGATCAATGTATTCCTGTAAAAATTCTTTGTATTTTATTTCTAAATCAGGATTAGATTTGAATTTCCGCTCTATACTTAACAGTCGCGATACAGAAGCCGGTTTCGAATTTCCCAATTCAATTTCAGAGTGAAAAAAAGGAAGTTCCACTACGTATCTACCCGAAGTGTCAATAGAATGAGTTTCGGCAAAATGATTTTCGCAGAACTCTTCCTCTTTATTTAGAAATTTGTCAGTAATAGGCAACTCTTCAGTTTGCCAAAATCTTTTTAACTCCTCATCTAGGTTTGAAGAATGAAGAATAGACAAACTTACCGAGGGATTTGAAGGATAGCTGCTAGATTCAATCTTACCAGACATTATCCAACCCAGCTTGCTGTTCTGAGCTAGTGGTAATTCTTTATTCGGGGACACAATTTGTCCTGGTAGTAGCAGTGGAAAAATATAGTCTGCTCCTAAAATTAGATCAACATGATTAGAAATAGAAAAGGTTGGGTCGGCTAGTTGTAAAGTTTTCAAATGCTTCAAGTCCGAAATGTTTATAGTAGAAGACGGGATAGATGTAGTTAATTTATTTAATATATAAGCATCGATATTAAATATTTCATCGCTATCATAAAAGGAAGACATTTCAACATGAACAAGTCCTCGAGTATTTTCTGCATTAACTGCCGAGAGTCCTAAAACCCTAAAATGAGCGTGACTTCTTTTAAGTCCTAATGTTTGTACACACTCTTCAGAAATAAAGGTTCCTTCAGAACCAGAGTCCATTAAAATTCTAACTTCTTGATATGTGCCGCAAGAATCTTTAATTTTAACAATCGCAGTAGGTAACAACACCGCCTTTCCCCGAGAGCGAGTTAAGCCGCTGATCAACTCCTCCGGATTCGAGTGTTTAGGTTCTGTGGAATGATCATCTTCGCTTCGCGAGTTTCCCGCCGCTGCGTTTCCCGCCGTTGCGTGGGTAGTGGTTGAAGAAAGATTTCCCTGAATTGATTCGCATAACATCGAATGGTGTCGTTGCTTGCACCGGGTACACACATGTGTAGAGAGGCAATCGCGCAATATGTGCTGATCCGAGAGACAGTTATAACACAAATAACGCTTTTGAGCAAAATTCTTTCGCGCGGTAACATCTAGTTCCTTAAATTTAAAACATTTAAAAAGAGGATGATTTCCCATACATTTTGAACATTTGATCACCTTGAAGTTAGTTTGTTTTGATGTGATCATTGTGACCGGTCTACAGAACTTTTCTTTAGGTGCACTTAAATTGAAACTTTCTAAAGCATAACAGCGTGTGTTAAGAAAGTCAATAAACGAATCAAAAGTTGGAAATGAGTCATCGCTTTTAGTTTGAGCCCAAAGCTGTTTTGTTTCGGAATCCAATTTATCTAGGATCAGATGAATTAACCAAGGATCCCTTGAAGAAGCTTCGGATCCTAATCCTTTCAAACCACGAACTACTTCGTCCGCCGTGTCTGAAATGTTGCGTAGCATTTTTTCATTTGTTTGTTGCATTTTAGGAAGTTGCAAAAACGTATTTATGAGTGATGTAACAATTTGCCGTTTGTTATCATAGCGAGCAACTAGTTTGCTCCAAGCCTGATCATAACTTGCTTCCGCGAAAGGAATGTGTTTAATAAAAGCTGCCGGAGCTCCGGACAGAAGGCTTTTCAAATATTGAAACTTTTGTATTGGATTTAAACTTTCGTTATTGTGCACCGTTGCACAAAATAAATCCTTGAATGAAATCCAATCACTATAATTTCCCGTGAAAGTTGGAATAGTTAATCGAGGTAATTTGATATCCGACTGACTTGATAGCTGTTGTGTAACAGAATGGTGTTGATTCGAGACATTAATCGATGAGCTTTGTAGTTGCGAATCACTGTGTCGATTTGAAGAAATGTTAGCGATATTATTCAAAATTTCCGATTTCAATTCGAAGTAGATTTCTTCTACAGTTTCGATTTCCGAAAGGTTTTCGGGAAGTTGAGAATCGTAATTGTTAAAATCACGCCAGACATTTTCCAAATTGTCTAAGCGAATATTTAATGCAGTTGCAGTAAATTCATCGTTCAAATCAAGGAAAGTTTTTATGCGAGTCATTGAAGCCTTGGCTCTGCCGCGTTGTTTTATCAAAGTAGCTTCTTCGGACATTTTAGAAGAAAAAGATTTATACAGCACCTGGTAAATTCATCGATCTCGTCGGTGCCTCCAAAAAATGTTGACGCTAGGTTGTCAAATATCCGCTGCTGAGGGAAAAGTAGATTAAAGAAAAAAGGATCGCATGAAATCACCAAGCGTGTTTTATTTTCGTCTTACTTCGAACAACAACTTCTAACAACTGACGCTCGACTGCAATCGAGTCGGATAAATTAAATAATAGAAATTTACATAAAGCGCCCTCTGGGTCGCAAATACAAATAAGTTATGTTCATCCTTAACCAATGAATGAACAATAATTAATACCGTTATCATTTTTTTACATTTGTAACCAGGGTTATCCATTTATGTATTATCTTATATGTTTGTCCTATTATCATGTCCCCGTCACCTGTATATATTTCATGTTCCCGTTACGTGTCTATATATTGTTCCCCTTATTACGATTCTAACGCGCTCTATATATTTTTATGTCGCTCCCGCTGTGCCGGGCAGCGTCAGTCATGTAACTGTCCTCTTACGGTGAATGCGTATTAGGTTCGTCCCTCTCCGAGATTTATATTGTAACGTTAGGTTTATGTGATTAAAAATGTTTATGTTCAATCCTTGAGCAGTTATTTAGTCAATACGCCTTATACATTTCATTTATGAATAAGCAGATATAAAAATTTAATTTTACATGTCGTATATGGCTACTTTGCAAGTGTTTTCTTTTCACTCTTCTTAAGGATTTGAATATTTCTATGAATTTTTGTTACATTTACTATAAATAAAATATTAGAATTGGGAATCTGAGTTAGCAATAGTGTGACACACAAAATCATCAAAAATATCCAAAATTTTAAAATAGTTATTTTCTTTTGAATCTAATTACTTCTTATTTACTAAAGCAGAAACGCGGCGACGTGCGTCACAGTTTTTTTTTTAATTTTTGCAGACAAATTTTTGCAAAAATCTATCATACAAATTTAGTCTTAAAAATTATATTTCTACACGTTGAGTACATCAGCTACTTATTTTTTTTCTTTTGTTGCTTGTATATTCGCAACTTTGAATTCATTTTTCTCTGACTTTTATTATGTTTTATCCCTTAATTGATATAAGTTCAGATCAGTTTAAAGAAACTGCATCAAATTTGCTACAGTGCATTTTCAAACATATTAGTTTAATTTATCTTTAGAAATTCGTAATATAAGGATTGTATTTTTTTAGTATTTTTTTAAAAAACAGTTTGACAAGTAAAACTAGTTTTATTTGTTTTCAATTTTTTTTTAAAATTCTTTTGCAAATAATAAAAATCTGTAAATACAGTTTCTTAGACAAATTCTTTTGTTTATAAAAATACAAAATTATAGTTTTTAAGAAAATATTTTCTTGACTTATATTAAAGATAAAAAAAAAAGGAGTCCATTTTTTTTGTATGTTTTTTAAAATTATATTTTTTTTTAATGTTTGAGCACGTGATTATGTTAATATTCTTTGCACGCATGTGCGAGAATTTTTTTTAATGAAATCTGCAAAATTTAAAAAAACAGTCAAATGTGTTTCATTTCCCCATTGATAATAATAAGTAATTTTCCCCATTGATAATAATAAGTAATTTTCCCCATTGATAATAATAAGTAATTTTCCCCAATGATAATAATAAGTAATTTTCCCCATTGATAATAATAAGTAATTTTCCCCAATGATAATAATAAGTAATTTTCCCCATTGATAATAATAAGTAATTTTCCCCATTGATAATAATAAGTAATTTTCCCCATTGATAATAATAAGTAATTTTCCCCATTGATAATAATAAGTAATTTTCCCCATTGATAATAATAAGTAATTTTCCCCATTGATAATAATAAGTAATTTTCCCCATTGATAATAATAAGTAATTTTCCCCATTGATAATAATAAGTAATTTTCCCCATTGATAATAATAAGTAATTTTCCCCATTGATAATAATAAGTAATTTTCCCCATTGATAATAATAAGTAATTTTCCCCATTGATAATAATAAGTAATTTTCCCCAATGATAATAATAAGTAATTTTCCCCATTGATAATAATAAGTAATTTTCATGCTTTAATGAAATTTTAATGTGCTTTATGTAATGTTTTTAATGTAATTATTTTGTATCTGCGGCGTGGGTGGAGACGGATGTACTCTTTTGGTCGCCCTACTTGTATTCATTTAATAAATAACCGACTTAACTTGATAATATTGTAAAATAGCACAATTTTATGACACTTCTAAGAACCTGGAGATCCCAGAGAGTTGCAATATTAAATAGAGAGCGCCTTCAATACTAGACTCTCGAAAGGCCGCGGTGTCAACATTGAAAAGAAAAAACAACATCACGTGGTTATAGCGCTGATACATTTGGCGTACAGACATCTGCAAGAGTTTCAAATTTGGCGCACTTTTTTCTTTTTTGGTGATAAGGAGTTCTGTCTGTAGTCAACTTCTTAACATATATGTACGTATTTACTTATTTTCAAACAATATGCGCTAAATATTTCCGCTTCATTAAGGGGGTCCGATACCCAAAATTCGCAAAAAAAGTCATTTTTTTTTTATATTTGAAAAATAATATTGAAACTTATCTTAATAACTCACAAAAAACTGCTTCAAAAAATTCCTAATTCTTTTTTAGTTATGAATGTTTTAATGATGTGTTCCTATAACATAGTTGTATCATATGTAAACTTTAAAAGCAAATATCTCTGTTCGTGGTTTTGAAATTTAATGAACACTAAAAATGCTAAGGCTTTTTTACTATTATACTTAAAATCATAATTTTTGTGTGTATAGCAAGATAAATATATTTTAAATAGATGTATGCATTCAGATTTCCTATTTTTACCATAATTTGTTTTTTAAAACCACTTAAAATGGAATTTTATTTTTTTTCGTCAATTTTTTTTCCAAAATTTCTAATATATTTTATTTTTTTAAAGTGATGTATCTGAATCAAAATTTGAATGCATACATCTATTTACATATTATTCAAGATCTTAAATAAAAAAAATTGCTTCAAAATATTGAAAAACAAAAAAGGAGTAGGAATTTTAAAATCGTTAAAAAATATACTAAAATTTTAATTTAAAAATAAATGTGCAATTTAAAAAAAAAATTGAGCGTCTTAAAATGGTTTTTTATGCATATTTAGAAAGTGAAAAAAAATTGGATTGTACAAGTATAAAAATAAAGAAAAAAATGTCGAAGGTATCGTACCCCCTTAACGAAACGAAAATATTTTATTTGTGTTCAATACTCGAAGAAGCGAAACTCTTTATATTTCTCAGGTTTTATTGTTCATATTTTCTTATTGAAGTATACAAAATAAAAATTGAAAGAACTTCGCTTATGGTAATTTTTTTACATAAAAACGTAATGTAATTATTTCAAAAGTACAAAGTAAGAAAAATCTCTTTAATATATCTGTTAAACTACCTTAAATTGTGACACTCGTTCAAAAAAAAAACGATAGTTAAATACAAAATTAAACACAAAACCATATTACAATACTTCGATCTCGTTTAGTTCTGAAAGTCGCCAAGGCGTGCCAAGTAATATTGGCGCATGAATGAATTGGCATTTCCACCTATCACGTGGTTTCAATGATGCACACACGGAAATCAGCATTTTTATTCCTCTATTTGTATCATTACTCTATGGGAGATCCCTGGACGTGATATTACGTCCGTGAGCGTAATGGGGTTGAATTATAGAACAGTACATCAACAGTTGACTATTTGTAAATGTTTTCTTTTTATCATTGTTTCTTTTAGAATTGCCGTATCGCAAGTGGAAAAAGATTTTGTACTGGATGAATGTATTTTAATGATCAATATGAATTGTTTAAAAATTTTATTTCTATGTTATTATTGTTGTAAATCCCTTTGAAGGATATATTATGTCAAATATGTATGACACAGTTAAATATGCTAAAAATATATGTCTTGTGTTTATTATAATTTAAGACATACACTTGTTTGTTTGTCATTTACATTAAAATCTTCACTGTCAATTCTCACAAATATGAGTTAAAATTACTATTTCTCAATAATTTTATAGAAGGAATTTTTGTATTTTAATTTTATTAAAAATTATTTGCATCGGTTTAGCGCAAAAACGCATTTGTCAAACAAGTAGTAGGGACGACCTATGCGGGAAACACACATTTTACGAAAATAGCTGGAAATTTGGCTCGAAGTAAACAGTGTATAAATAAACCTTTTGGTAGAGGAGGCTTTCCAAAAAAAAATACAAAATGACGAATATTTTTCAAAATTACCGTTATATTTAATTTTATTTACAAATATGGCCTACTGGAATGTTCTTTGAGTCTTTAATTATGTTTTGAGAGTTAAAAGTCCATTAAAACCAATGAAAATATGTCTAATATAAAAAAGCCACTAATACATAAATTTTTTTTAAATAATAATAATAATTAGAATTTTTTTAAATGTTTTATTTTCTATTTTGCCCTTGAAAAAAGTAAAAAATAATAAGAAAAGTTAAAAATTTGCAAAAGAAAATACATAGTTACGAAGAAAATTCAAAAAGTAACATTTAAGGTATTATGTTGGCACAGGGAAACTTGAATAAAAGCGTTAAAAAAAATTCAATGAATTATTATGCAACCCGAAAAAATTTATATTCTCTTAAAAACTATAATTATTTTAATTTATTGTACTGTGCTTTTCCGCGAATCTAGCGGTCATCACTATTTTGAATAAATTTTGAAGTTTCTGAAATATAAGTATTTTTTTCTACATAAAATCAGAATTAGATATATCTTTTCAAAATTGAAAAAATAATTTGAAATTTTAGAAAGCAGGGTAGGCTATCAATTAAAGGCAAGCTAAGCTTTGATTCCTTTTGTTATTGATATTTTGACTTAATACATACTTGATACATATTCAATTTTGATTTTGATTTATTTGACTTGATACATATTCAAAAATAAGTAAAATTTACTCATTTTTGAGTTTATTTCGATTCTTATATACTTATATATATAGCTAGCAATACATAAGTTACAATTTTGAAAGAGAAATGTATAAAAAAAATTAGTACAATGAGAAAAAAGGAATAAAAAGAGCAGATGTTAACATGCATAAGCGGCCTTCATAAATCTCTTTCAATAAATATCGACAATTACAACCAAGACTTGCCGGAAATTGAACATAATCTGCAGTCACCGCTGTACTATTTTGAATAAAAAAAATACAGCGGCACCTTAATAACCGATCAATAAGATAATTAAAAAAATTGATATATCATGGGAGAAGTGTAAGAAGGCCAAGAAAATGAAAAATGTACCAAAAACAGAGATTTATATATCAGAAGAGGAGGAGATTGAATGATCTGGCAGTTGAGTCGATAATTTGTAATCCTTGTCCCGGTAGGATACTGCTGGCAATTTTGAACTATATGTAAAAATGAAATTTTTGTGCTTTATGTTTTGCGCGCACAAGTGTTGCATTGCGCCTACGGTGTTCTCGTTTGATTGGTTTTTGTGCTTAAAATTGTGTTTTATATATCATAGTGGTTTTGAGTAAATATAACATTGAATTCTTATTAGTTATATAATATAAATACTGGTTTGTTGATTTGGATTAATTATTGGGAATTGTGTTAATTATCTATTTGGTATCTATTTAAATATATTGTCAAACTTATTTTTATATATTTTGTGGTCCGGCTCCGAGAAGGGAGACTCCCCGTCGTGCTTGGTATTTAGGGGTTTAATATTGTCTAACTGCTATGTTTCGCATTTTGGTTTTAATTTTTGGGTTTATTAACCTACTTTAATTTATTGCTCTCCTTAAGAATAATATTAAATGTAACTTTAAATATTAATAACAAATATGAATATAAGATAAGATATAATTAATAAAATAAGAATAAAGGGAAGGTGTGACGGTTGGCTCACCGGAGTGCTGAGGGGCATTTTTCCTCCCAACCCGCACCGTATGCTCATACGCTACTTAGCCTGAGTCTTTCGGGACAAAGTTGGTGTGGGTTAGGGTTTGAAACTAGAGTCTCCCGGCCACTGGAGGAGCGACCCTCCAGCGGAAAAGGGAGCAGCGAACGATGCCTGTCAACTAGAGTCTCCCGGCCACTGGAGGAGCGACCCTCCAGCGGAAAAGGGAGCAGCGAACGATGCCTGTCAACTAGAGTCTCCCGGCCACTGGAGGAGCGACCCTCCAGCGGAAAAGGGAGCAGCGAACGATGCCTGTCAACTAGAGTCTCCCGGCCACTGGAGGAGCGACCCTCCAGCGGAAAAGGGAGCAGCGAACGATGCCTGTCAACTAGAGTCTCCCGGCCACTGGAGGAGCGACCCTCCAGCGGAAAAGGGAGCAGCGAACGATGCCTGTCAACTAGAGTCTCCCGGCCACTGGAGGAGCGACCCTCCAGCGGAAAAGGGAGCAGCGAACGATGCCTGTCAACTAGAGTCTCCCGGCCACTGGAGGAGCGACCCTCCAGCGGAAAAGGGAGCAGCGAACGATGCCTGTCAACTAGAGTCTCCCGGCCACTGGAGGAGCGACCCTCCAGCGGAAAAGGGAGCAGCGAACGATGCCTGTCAACTAGAGTCTCCCGGCCACTGGAGGAGCGACCCTCCAGCGGAAAAGGGAGCAGCGAACGATGCCTGTCAACTAGAGTCTCCCGGCCACTGGAGGAGCGACCCTCCAGCGGAAAAGGGAGCAGCGAACGATGCCTGTCAACTAGAGTCTCCCGGCCACTGGAGGAGCGACCCTCCAGCGGAAAAGGGAGCAGCGAACGATGCCTGTCAACTAGAGTCTCCCGGCCACTGGAGGAGCGACCCTCCAGCGGAAAAGGGAGCAGCGAACGATGCCTGTCAACTAGAGTCTCCCGGCCACTGGAGGAGCGACCCTCCAGGGGAAAAGGGAGCAGCGAACGATGCCTGTCAACTAGAGTCTCCCGGCCACTGGAGGAGCGACCCTCCAGCGGAAAAGGGAGCAGCGAACGATGCCTGTCAACTAGAGTCTCCTGGCCACTGGAGGAGCGACCCTCCAGCGGAAAAGGGAGCAGCGAACGATGCCTGTCAACTAGAGTCTCCCGGCCACTGGAGGAGCGACCCTCCAGCGGAAAAGGGAGCAGCGAACGATGCCTGTCAACTAGAGTCTCCCGGCCACTGGAGGAGCGACCCTCCAGCGGAAAAGGGAGCAGCGAACGATGCCTGTCAACTAGAGTCTCCCGGCCACTGGAGGAGCGACCCTCCAGCGGAAAAGGGAGCAGCGAACGATGCCTGTCAACTAGAGTCTCCCGGCCACTGGAGGAACGACCCTCCAGCGGAAAAGGGAGCAGCGAACGATGCCTGTCAACTAGAGTCTCCCGGCCACTGGAGGAGCGACCCTCCAGCGGAAAAGGGAGCAGCGAACGATGCCTGTCAACTAGAGTCTCCCGGCCACTGGAGGAGCGACCCTCCAGCGGAACAGGGAGCAGCGAACGATGCCTGTCAACTAGAGTCTCCCGGCCACTGGAGGAGCGACCCTCCAGCGGAAAAGGGAGCAGCGAACGATGCCTGTCAACTAGAGTCTCCCGGCCACTGGAGGAGCGACCCTCCAGCGGAAAAGGGAGCAGCGAACGATGCCTGTCAACTAGAGTCTCCCGGCCACTGGAGGAGCGACCCTCCAGCGGAAAAGGGAGCAGCGAACGATGCCTGTCAACTAGAGTCTCCCGGCCACTGAAGGAGCGACCCTCCAGCGGAAAAGGGAGCAGCGAACGATGCCTGTCAACTAGAGTCTCCCGGCCACTGGAGGAGCGACCCTCCAGCGGAAAAGGGAGCAGCGAACGATGCCTGTCAACTAGAGTCTCCCGGCCACTGGAGGAGCGACCCTCCAGCGGAAAAGGGAGCAGCGAACGATGCCTGTCAACTAGAGTCTCCCGGCCACTGGAGGAGCGACCCTCCAGCGGAAAAGGGAGCAGCGAACGATGCCTGTCAACTAGAGTCTCCCGGCCACTGGAGGAGCGACCCTCCAGCGGAAAAGGGAGCAGCGAACGATGCCTGTCAACTAGAGTCTCCCGGCCACTGGAGGAGCGACCCTCCAGCGGAAAAGGGAGCAGCGAACGATGCCTGTCAACTAGAGTCTCCCGGCCACTGGAGGAGCGACCCTCCAGCGGAAAAGGGAGCAGCGAACGATGCCTGTCAACTAGAGTCTCCCGGCCACTGGAGGAGCGACCCTCCAGCGGAAAAGGGAGCAGCGAACGATGCCTGTCAACTAGAGTCTCCCGGCCACTGGAGGAGCGACCCTCCAGCGGAAAAGGGAGCAGCGAACGATGCCTGTCAACTAGAGTCTCCCGGCCACTGGAGGAGCGACCCTCCAGCGGAAAAGGGAGCAGCGAACGATGCCTGTCAACTAGAGTCTCCCGGCCACTGGAGGAGCGACCCTCCAGCGGAAAAGGGAGCAGCGAACGATGCCTGTCAACTAGAGTCTCCCGGCCACTGGAGGAGCGACCCTCCAGCGGAAAAGGGAGCAGCGAACGATGCCTGTCAACTAGAGTCTCCCGGCCACTGTAGGAGCGACCCTCCAGCGGAAAAGGGAGCAGCGAACGATGCCTGTCAACTAGAGTCTCCCGGCCACTGGAGGAGCGACCCTCCAGCGGAAAAGGGAGCAGCGAACGATGCCTGTCAACTAGAGTCTCCCGGCCACTGGAGGAGCGACCCTCCAGCGGAAAAGGGAGCAGCGAACGATGCCTGTCAACTAGAGTCTCCCGGCCACTGGAGGAGCGACCCTCCAGCGGAAAAGGGAGCAGCGAACGATGCCTGTCAACTAGAGTCTCCCGGCCACTGGAGGAGCGACCCTCCAGCGGAAAAGGGAGCAGCGAACGATGCCTGTCAACTAGAGTCTCCCGGCCACTGGAGGAGCGACCCTCCTGCGGAAAAGGGAGCAGCGAACGATGCCTGTCAACTAGAGTCTCCCGGCCACTGGAGGAGCGACCCTCCAGCGGAAAAGGGAGCAGCGAACGATGCCTGTCAACTAGAGTCTCCCGGCCACTGGAGGAGCGACCCTCCAGCGGAAAAGGGAGCAGCGAACGATGCCTGTCAACTAGAGTCTCCCGGCCACTGGAGGAGCGACCCTCCAGCGGAAAAGGGAGCAGCGAACGATGCCTGTCAACTAGAGTCTCCCGGCCACTGGAGGAGCGACCCTCCAGCGGAAAAGGGAGCAGCGAACGATGCCTGTCAACTAGAGTCTCCCGGCCACTGGAGGAGCGACCCTCCAGCGGAAAAGGGAGCAGCGAACGATGCCTGTCAACTAGAGTCTCCCGGCCACTGGAGGAGCGACCCTCCAGCGGAAAAGGGAGCAGCGAACGATGCCTGTCAACTAGAGTCTCCCGGCCACTGCAGGAGCGACCCTCCAGCGGAAAAGGGAGCAGCGAACGATGCCTGTCAACTAGAGTCTCCCGGCCACTGGAGGAGCGACCCTCCAGCGGAAAAGGGAGCAGCGAACGATGCCTGTCAACTAGAGTCTCCCTGCCACTGGAGGAGCGACCCTCCAGCGGAAAAGGGAGCAGCGAACGATGCCTGTCAACTAGAGTCTCCCGGCCACTGGAGGAGCGACCCTCCAGCGGAAAAGGGAGCAGCGAACGATGCCTGTCAACTAGAGTCTCCCGGCCAC
Organism: Troglohyphantes excavatus; assembly: GCA_963932185.1. NCBI lineage: Eukaryota > Metazoa > Arthropoda > Arachnida > Araneae > Linyphiidae > Troglohyphantes > Troglohyphantes excavatus. The sequence goes on along the minus strand of OZ010677.1, from coordinate 53,101,735 downwards.
TGGAGGAGCGACCCTCCAGCGGAAAAGGGAGCAGCGAACGATGCCTGTCAACTAGAGTCTCCCGGCCACTGGAGGAGCGACCCTCCAGCGGAAAAGGGAGCAGCGATTGATGCCTGTCAACTAGAGTCTCCCGGCCACTGGAGGAGCGACCCTCCAGCGGAAAAGGGAGCAGCGAACGATGCCTGTCAACTAGAGTCTCCCGGCCACTGGAGGAGCGACCCTCCAGCGGAAAAGGGAGCAGCGAACGATGCCTGTCAACTAGAGTCTCCCGGCCACTGGAGGAGCGACCCTCCAGCGGAAAAGGGAGCAGCGAACGATGCCTGTCAACTAGAGTCTCCCGGCCACTGGAGGAGCGACCCTCCAGCGGAAAAGGGAGCAGCGAACGATGCCTGTCAACTAGAGTCTCCCGGCCACTGGAGGAGCGACCCTCCAGCGGAAAAGGGAGCAGCGAACGATGCCTGTCAACTAGAGTCTCCCGGCCACTGGAGGAGCGACCCTCCAGCGGAAAAGGGAGCAGCGAACGATGCCTGTCAACTAGAGTCTCCCGGCCACTGGAGGAGCGACCCTCCAGCGGAAAAGGGAGCAGCGAACGATGCCTGTCAACTAGAGTCTCCCGGCCACTGCAGGAGCGACCCTCCAGCGGAAAAGGGAGCAGCGAACGATGCCTGTCTTTAAACATTAATCAGTGTATACCCATGACTTCCTTTAAAGTTTGCGCTTTTGTGAAGCCAATACAAGTTTGCTTGTTGACAGAGTTGTGAAATTCGAATGGGAATCCGTTTCGATCAAGATTTGACTCTCGGGCACCACTTGGTTTGATGTGTCAACTCGAGGGGTGACTGTGTGATGCGCTGATCATCAGTAAGAAATTCATCAAACATGCGGAAAATCGTTTCTGGACAATTTGTAATTTATGTAACCCTGATAGTAACACTATGTTATTTGACAGTTTTTTAAACATATTTTAGACATAAAATGTATGTTATTCGCGTTGACTTAAACATAGCGACTTTGTGTTCACGACTGTCCCTTCGAGAAATACCAGAGCAGCTGTGCTTGAATGGGCGAGTAGAAGGGAAGGGTTACAGCTCGCGGACCTCGGGGGTCTAGGATGTTACTCTTACAGGTGACTAAATAATGTAATTTACACAGGAAAAGCTCCTATCTGTAACATAATACTTTGTGTCTTGTGCAGAGATGCCACCCTGCACAACTGATTCGCCTAAGCAAAAAAGACCTTGACTGCAAAAGGTTAAAATAATTTACCCAAATAACAAAATTGGCTTAAAAAAATATTTGTAGAAAAAAAGGCGCCAAATCTTATTCGGTTGTGTTACGAAAATTTCTTGAATCGTCCCTGTAATTAATATTTCTGGTATTAAGTCTCTTTTCAAAATATAAATAAAAAGATAAATAAATTTGTAACATTAACCAGTGACATTATCCATTTAATATAGTTTTTCACAGGCACACACTCAAACCGAGTTTTAAAAAATTATTTTGGGGTCCAAAGAGTCCAAAAACATCTTAAAAACCTAACGTTAATTAACATTGTAATATTAATAGTGTCTTTATCCATTTAATTTTTTTACACATGCGCACACTGAAACCAAGTTTAAAAAAATTGTTTTAGAGTTCAAGGAATGCAAATATATTTGCAATATACCCCCACCACTAATAATTGTTATTGTACTGTATAACAGAACCGTAGTTGTAAAGAAAATGCTCGTTTTTTAGGTTATAAGTATTTTCATTTCATTGGGTGAAGTACGACTGTGTATTTAAAATTTTAATTTAGTTCAAATTAAAGACACTATTAATAAAAGACTAAACTCGAACATTTTGAAACGTGGTTGGTAATGGCTCTATCTCGAAATCTATGCTACTTAAAAACTTGACACTTGTAAATCTATTACTTACCTATAACTTCATTATGTCGATTACGAATTTTGAACTATTCTCCTTTAATTCAGTGATTGAAGGTTCATCTACATCATTTCGTAATGGAAATCTCCACAATTCCTCCAATCGATCCTATGTCCTATGTGGTCGTTTTTTCCAAATTCCTTTCAGATCCTTTTGACATGCAAAAATCGTTTAAAAATTAAGTACATTTACGATTGTGTTTACAATACTGTAATATAATGCTTCTAAACATATTTCGATGTTTAGAAAGTTAAGAAATTAAGGTTTAGTGGAAGCCGTCCGATATTTTTGGAAAATGGCGTCGAAATGCAATTTTAGACAACAATGCAACTAATTTATTTGCGTTTCTATTATTAAATTAATATTTTAATTCACTGCTATAACAAATAAAGGCAAAGATCTATTGTTGTGTTTAAGAAATGTTAAACACAAACAAAATTTAAACAATCTTGTTTGTTGAATCGAATTTATGTGTCCAGTATTACACTAGAAAAGTGAAATGTGTTGTTGTAATAAGGAATGTTTTCATATTGTAATAATAGAACAATTGTGGTGGTAAACACAATAAAATGACTGATAAGCATTATTTAAACACATTATACAATAATATTAATATTCGTTTACAGAAATTTCTCTTGAAAAATATATCGTCATAGCAACAGAGTTGGCTTAAGGGTCAAAGATTACAAATGTCCGCTTGGGGCGTAGGACTAAGGAAGGCTCTAAATTTCCGTGAAAAAGGAAAAATTAAATGATTTTCGTTGGAAAATTGTATTCTATATTTAATCTTTTTTTTAATATTTGTATGTTTTTTTAATTAAATTCTAATATGGAAGTAAATCGATTTCATTAAGGATTCGTAACATTACACTATTTCTATCCGTCGTAGGGGCCGGGGCTGGTTAACGTAAAGAGTACGAGTTGCCCATTAGCTTCTGGTTCCCGCCATTAAATTCTCATGGGTACAAGGGGGGGGGGATTAGTGTCAATTCACAGGAAAAGCTCCTATCTGTAACATAATACCTTGTGTCTTGTGCAGAGATGCTACCCTGCACAACTGATTCGCCTAAGCAAAAAAGACCTTGACTGCAAAAGGTTAAAATAATTTACCCAAATAACAAAATTGGCTTAAAAAATTATTTGTAGAAATAAAGGCGCCTAAATCATATTCGCTTGTGTTACAAAAATTTCTTGAACCGTTCGTGTAATTAACAGATATAGTAATAAGTCTCTTTTTAAAATATAATTAAAAAATAGCTAAAGACTAATAAATTTGTAGCATTAATTAGTGCCATTGTCCATTAAATTTTTTTTTACACAGGCACACTTAAACCGAGTTTTAAAAAATGGTTTTTGAGCACAATTAATGCAAAAATATATCTTCGAAATATACCCCTCTCCCCTTCCCCTCAATAATCGTTAGTGCACCATAAAACAGAACCGTAGAGGTACAGCAAATATGCTAGTTCTTTAGGCTATCAGTGCTTAAATTTCATTACGTAAAGTATGTCTGTGTATTTTAAATTTTAATTTAGTTCAAATTGAAGACGCTATTACTTAAACACGAAACTCGAATGTTTTTAAACATGGTTGATTATTGCTCTATCTCAAAATATATGCTACTTAAAAACTTGACACTTATAAATATATTACTTACCTAAAATTTCATTATGCAGTTATCGGATCTCGAACTATTCTCCTTTAATGCAGTGATTGAAGGTTCATCTATATCAATTCGCAATGGAGATCTCCGCAATTCCTCCAATCAATTATATGTCCTATGTGGTAGTTTTTTCCAAGTTCCTCTCAAATCCTGTTGGCATGCAAAAGTCGTACAAAAAATTATGTGCATTTACGATTGTGTTTACAATACTGTAATTTAATGCTTCTACTCAGGTATCGATGTTAGGAAAACGAAAGAAAGTAAAAGCTTTAATGAAAGTCATCCGATATTTTTGAAAGATGGCGTCGAAATGAAATGCAAGGCGACAATGAAACTAGTTCTTATGCATTTTTATTATTAAAATTAATACTTCAATACATTGTTATAAAAAAAAAGGTAAAGAGCTATTGTTGGGTCTAAGAATTGTTAAACACAAACGAAATTTAAACAGTCTTGTATATTGAATCGCATTTATACCTCTATTGTTACAAAAGATAAAATAATCTTTCTAAATAAAAGGGAAACCGACTTTAAGGAAAAAGCGCTAACAAGTAAAAAATAAATTTTAATTTTAAGACCAAATTAAAAACATTTAATTATATAATATCCATTTTATACTTATTAAAACTTTTTGAAATCGTCGTTAAAATTTAGGTATGATTTTGTAAATTGACACCAACTTCAAAAAGTTGTAATAAGTGTAAAATGGATATTAATTAATTCAATTTTTTCAATTTGGTCGCAAAATTAAAAAATATTTTTTATTTTTTAGCGAATTTTCCTTAAAGTTAGTTTACCTTTTTTTTAGAAAGATTATTTCATTTTTCCCTTTTAAGTTTTTAATTTAGCAGGGGGTTTCGCCTCCTATTATTATTCACCAAGAAATTCAAGTAGCAACTTGTGCTCAACAAACGGTCCGGTTAATTAAGAATCCCGGATAGTTAAATGCCGGATAACTTTTTTTCTTCAAATGGCTCCCAAGTAAAATATTTCCTACACAACAACAAAAAATTGTCCGAATATCAGGATTATAACCGAAATTCTGTGCGAACGTACATAAAAAAATACATAACAGTCGAATTGATAACCTCTGTCCTTGGCGCGCGATTTGTCAGTTTTAATTTAAAGTTTCTGGTGGTCGTATTTTTGAGTTTTAGTTGGTGCGCTGTTCAGTCGGTTAAAAAGTTAAATGTGTTGTTGTAATAATGAATGTTTTCATATTATTGGTAAACACAATACAATGATTGATAAACATTGTTTAAACACATCATACAATGACATTAATATACGTTTTCAAGAATTCCTCTTTAAAAATTGTATTGTCATAGCAACAGAGGTGGCTTGAGGTTCAACACAAACAACCGCTTGGGGCGCAGGACTAAAAAGGGCGCTAAATTTCCGTGAAAAAGAAAAATGATTTTCGATGAAAAATTGCATAGCCTTTTTAATATTTATATATATACGATCAAAGTACCCGTTCTTCGCACGGGAATAAATAAAATAACGAGAGAGAGAGACAAATGACAGAAAATATATACATTTCCTCTCCTCTATGGGAAAATCGTATATACCAGTTTAGAATTCCTCCTTAACAAAAATAATATATATATATTTTAATTTAAAATATCTTTATTTTTAATAAAATAGAAGTTAAGTTTTAGAAATTAATAGGTATTTCCTTTCAGTACGGGTACCTAGTTGCATGAAATCACATAATTAAAAATGACATTTGTAAAATCCTTAACTCCTCGTGGAATCAGCCTATGTGTATAAATAATATACTAAAGTGTAGACAAAAGTCTCCCGTTTCGATCATGCCAATTCTTAACCCGTTCCCCAGTTTACGTTAGTGCCACGTGGGGAGGAGTTTCGCGCACAACTGCTGTATACACTTCCGATACCATAACTTAACTTGGAATCAACCTACATGGATAAATGACATACTATTGTGTAAGGAAGGTAAGCCGTTTCAACCAATGTATGTTGTTTATTATTTCCCCCTCTGTACTTTGTACCGAGTAAGGCTCAATACCACACGGCCTGTTTCTACACGATTTTTTTTAACTAGGATGTCGCAATTTAATCGGGATATGACTATAATTATATTTTAGTTAACTAATAACTATGATTTTTTTATGTAACAAAAAAAATATTAAATTAAATAATAAACGAAGCGCTATGATCTTAAATTTTCCGTTATTGAAAAAAAATTAGCATCCAGAAGAGTTTAATTAAATTGCAGTTTTAAAGCATTAACTTTAAGCGTGATTTTCAGCGTGAAACTTCAAAATCCATCTCGGTATTGAAATCTTTCAAAACAATCCGAATTTCCCGTTTTCCTGTATTGCAATTTTGATTTGACTATTTCCTAACGTTTTTCCAATGTATCATTAAATTATCAATCTCTTCGACCAGGAACTTGCGTATCTAATTAGTAATTTGTATTTTTGGCCATTGGAATTCAGAACATTAAAATATAATTTGCAGCAAAAATAAACCTAAACATTTTTAGAAAATAAAATAAACTGCATCAAATTCTTAATAAAACTGAGAATAAAATTAACAGCCCGGCATAAATACTCAACCAAAAACAGTATCAGTGGCGAAGCGTGATTTTTTGCCATGGTCATCGCTCCTTTCAGAGCCAGACTCACGGCTCTTGGCTGGTTTTGAAATTGTGGGTTTATTTTAGTGTTTTCGGTGGGAATTTAATAAATGGTTTAATTTTTTGACATGATTTAAATGTTGTAATATAAGAAATTTTTAAAATAAGTAAAAATTATATTTAAAGCACTTTTTTTAAATAGATAAAATATATAAAAAATATTTATTTTTCTCTTTTTTTTTATTTTTTCCGTGGTCATCAGCGAATCTACCGATGACTGGACCCTTCGCCACTGAGTAGACCATATGTTAACAGAAAACGAATACATCGAACTCACGGATGTAACATGCCAGCTTATAACTAAAATCGTCGAACGTACAGCGACTCAAACTGATTTAGTTTTCAATAAGTACCTCGGCCTAAAAACGGCAATTTATATTTTCCAAAAGAAAATCTCAAACCCTCATTCTTATAAGCAGTCCGAAGTAGATGAACAGGGTTCCCACTCATTTTTAAAAATAAAAAAATAAGGAGTTTTTAAGGACACTTTTTTACCACGTTGCTTCTGTAAGTAAGAAAAAATTAAACAAATGATGACAACAATCAACCTTCATATTAAACGCAATGCTATGTTTGAAAGGTACCTTAACAGAAACCTCATTCAATGACTTCAAGTTATTACTTTTTTAATTCATCAGAGTCTTGTTTGATTTTTTCGCCAACTTTTAAATATGCATTTGCAAAGAATAATAAATGTAATGCACTAACCTATTATTGAAGCGAGAAAATAAATAATATTCAAGCATCTCATGTAAAAACAGCTATAAGTAATAGATTGCCAAAGTAAGTGAAATAAACTGAGAGCAAGAAATTTTAAAAAACAACTAAAGAAAAATTAATGTTTTTCTGGAAGGGGGAAAAAATAAGGAGCTTCTAAGGACTCTAGGTCAAAAATAAGGACTTTAAAGGGCTCTTAAAAATACAAACCAAAAATAAGGAGTTCTTAAGGACTTTTAAGGACCAGTGGGAACCCTGATGAAGCTCTTTCTCTAAAGGAAGCAGCAACTTATCAACTTAAAAAAGGTGCAAACGAATACCTTTATCTTGTGGGGTTCAAAACACCCAAAAGGCCGTGGGAACCAGATAGCCCTCCCCCCATGGAAGAACCAAAAGAGTTATCAGCCATAGAAAATGACAATGTCGAAATGGAACCGACTGAGGAAGTATCCCAGCCGAAAATTAAATTTCCACCGATCATTGTTTACAACCCTGCATTATGGGCAGAGATAAGCCTTCTTAAGCCAGAAATTAACTAAATTTACGTGCAAAGCCAGCCCGGAGTCACTGAACATCAGATTGAGCTCCAAAGAAGACTTTGACGCAGTTATTGAGATGTTTAAGGGAAAAAAATATCCTTACCATACCTACAACACCAACCGTGTTAAAAGGATGAAAGCAATTATTAAAAACATCCCGGCTGATATGCCAGTGGAAGAAATACATGAAGCCCTAGCTCGGCAAGGACTTCCGATCTTAAACGTTTACCAGTTCAAAAAAACAGGTTGGTTTGGTTTTGTTAATTAACGTCGCACTAGAGCTACACAGTGGGCTATTGGCGACGGTTCGGGGTCAATCTCGAAAGAAAGACCCGGGAACACATTCACACACACATTCATACATGCACCTCGTTATTTTAGAACCATGGTCAGATGACGAGGAAACACCTGAACTGGCACCCAACCCCCAACGCCTTCAATAGACGTCGGGACTTTGGACCCCGATCAGATTGATCGTGCACCAGTCCCGTATACACGCCAGTATAATTTGTTGGATATTCTGGACGACTTTCTAGTATTTTTTTGTAGCGAAGCTGGCAACCCTCCGATCGCAAGATCACTACTTTTTTACTTTTCTATGTCAAGTCCATTTCACGGATTCGAACCACCAATCCTCTGATTAGTAGCTTAACGCCTTACCAACTGAGCAACTGGGGCTCTCAAAAAAAAAAAAAACACAGGAGACAGAATGAAAATTCCACTTCCAATTTTCTAAGTAGAATTGGAGGCAGGAGCCAAAGGTTCAGGTTGGTTTTGTTAATTAACGTCGCACTAGAGCTGCACAGTGGGCTATTGGCGATGGTCCAAAGGTTCAGACATTTATCTGCTAAAGGATCTTTTGCACCTAAAAATTAAGGTTGAGTCGTACAGGCGTAGAAAAAGCCTGCACAGTGCCACTGTTGTCAGAAATACGGGCACACAAAAAAATATGTGCAGCCACCCACTGAGGTGCGTAAAATGTTCAGAAAGTCATCTCGCCAATGACTGCCCAGAGAAATTCATCTCTAAACCAAAATGCGCCCTATGTAACGGAGAGCATACCGCAAATTACTCGGGATGCCCTTGTGCCCCCAAGCCGCACCAAAAATTAAAACAAAACGAAGTTTTGGAGGAAGTTATTCCCCACACCTCAGAAACCCACGTGGAAATTAATACGGTAAATGAAGTTTTACCAATCAGCGAAACCAAAACAATCGCCGCCCCACCAGAGGAAGGCGAAAATCTAATGGATTTTATCAAAGAAATAGCTAACTGGCTAAAAGACGTAAATCTAAAAGACCTGCTCCAAAAATGTAGATCGCTGTTCGCAGAATTCAAAAATGCTAGCACATCTATCCAAAAACTAGAAATCGGTCTTAAGGCCATTGAATTATTCACCTCATTCTATAGCTCAGATTAGGCTGACAATCCATTAAAAATAAAAAAAGGTGCTTCACAACACCATTCTAGAGATAACTGGGAGCTACCGCTGTACCTAAGCAACCCTAGGAGAGGATACCACACACAGGTGTGGGGGACCTATGGTCAGGTCCCAGCGGAAGCACGGCTCACGGCATATCTTATGATAAGGGGCAAGTTGAAGAAAAGAAAAACTGAAAACAAAATAAAAATCATAAGATTTTATTAAAACAAATTAAAACTCCCTATCTTAAACTTTCTACTTTATGTCAACTCAAAAATCCCAGGATTACGAGTTGCAAACTTTCACCCCACTTTCCATTTATTCTCTTCTCTACCTTTCCGCCCAGTGAACCTGGTTAAGTTGCTCCATGCCCAGAATATTTATCAAAATAAAAAGTAATCGTTAAGTTATACTAATTAGTAGTTAATTACCAACTTAATTGCATAAATTTCTTAAGAAATTAACAATTTTGTTATTATTTAAAATTAACATAATTTTCTTAAAGTGTATGAAAAAAAATTTGTGTCAGTCTTTTTTAGGGATATTCGTAGAAAATGAGGCACTTTTAAAACATGTCGTTCTTACACTAGCAGGTTCTATAATTAAAAAACAAATCCCTTTATCATCTGGGAACACAAAAAATTGGTAGGTTGAAAAAAAAAAGTCTCCAAAAAGAACCAAAGATGTTCTTGTATTGCAAATGGTTAAATTAAATAAATAAAAAATAATCCAACACTTATTATAATAAAGTTTATTCTTTGAAAAACATCAGATAATCCGCAGACTTATGATCTACAATGAACAGCAGTTGGGGTAAATTTACGAATTAAATTTATTTTTGTAAATGATACACCTAAATTCACATTATTGGCTGAAAATGTTTCATAACTAAAGTCTCTTAATCACTCCTATGCATCTTTAGCCAGCGTATCCGCTTTCAGGACAACCTCCTCTAGTGGGCCCACCATGTAAAACGCTCCTTCAGGTAAGTGGTCCATTTCACCTAAAAGGAGAAGTTCAATTTTATTTTGAATATATATGCAATGACATTTTTAAATGCATAGCCAAGTCACAGTATTAAAATACAAATGCAATGCTAAAACTACGTAATTATATCTTATTATTTATATTATATTTTTGTTGTGTAGTTTTAGTGTTGCATTTGCATTTTAATATTCTTAATGTAATGTTCTATACTACAAGTTTTTATCTTGAGTCATAATAAATTGAAAGCAATATCAAACTGAAGTGAATTAACTATACATCTACAGGATGGTCATAAATTGTTGAGTAGAAAGTCATTGTTTGGCTGTTTAACTACACATAAAAATTTAGTAAAAAGAAAAGTTTATTAACTATGTTTGTTGTTACTATAGCTAAACGAATTGTCTAACAAAATTAAGAAATTTATTTTATTAAATTATGAGAACTTAATGGGACATTCTATTTGCCTTTTTACAAGAAGAAATTAATTCAATTTTACAAGGCAAATTGGTTCCATTTGACAAAATCCTCAAATCTTTATGAAAAAAAAGTTATCTACAATGCTTAAGCGATTGTGCTGATTTGAAAAAATACACGATACTTTAACAAAAACTTTGAGGAGAAAAAAAAAATTAGATAAGACAATTAAAAAAATTGAAAGATTTTCACAGGTTAAAATAACAAATTTCTTTAAAATAAAAATCCCTTGAAATCCGTAAAACTATCAGCTACCATACAAAATGGTTAAAATCCTTACATTGTACGGACAATCCATAGAAGATAGCAGACATGCAAAACGGATAGTAGTATTCTTTAAATCCTGACAGACACCAAGCATTATTTAATTTAAGTCTCAACCTACCATTCAATATGCTCTTGAATCCCTTGATAGTGTCAGCTAGGGGTACGAATTTTCCAGCCTGGCCTGTGAACACCTCAGCAACCTGGAAAGGCTGGGACAAAAACCTCTGGATTTTACGAGCACGCGACACAGTGAGCTTGTCTTCCTCAGACAGTTCATCCATGCCCAGGATAGCAATGATATCTTGTAGAGATTTGTAGTCCTGTCAAGATAATTCAATCAAAAATGAAAAGGATACTACTGATAAATTTTTTATTACAATTATAAGTACTAAATTTACTAACAACTAAAAAATTTCATGTTAAATGGCAAGATTAATATAAAATAAAAATAATTTATTGTGTAAGTATCACTGTGGCTATTAATGAAAATTATAAGATGAAGTGAAAAACCAAAAGAATTTTTATTGTCCATGTCATCTCTATGGAATACCTTTTACTTCGGATTTTTATTTTTAATGCCTTGATTTGCAGTTTTGTTTTCAGCAAACTGAAGCGCAAAAAAGATTGGCTTAAGTTGATAAAGATAACTTTCTTTTGTGGATAAGACAACTTTAAAACTCGTGAGTTTTGAAGGGGAAAAAATGCTTCATTAAAGAAAAAATTATTACTCTACACAACTATTTTTTTTTATACTTTAGTGTTTAAGGGTTTGCAGCATGCATTAGCTATGATGTAACACTTAACAAATAATTAAGTGAAATTAGATTTAACTGCTTATTGGGCAATCTATTGAACTAATGATTAGGGATGAAACGGATATCCGGTATCCGGCTGAATAAAACATCGAAGATTTTTTTTGTGGCGGTCAATTATTTTTGCTAAGAATATGGTATTTAAGTATTTTCCTGAAAATTCTACCAATGTTGTTAACAGTGTGCAGATTCTCCCTTGAATTTTTCTCGTTTTTAACTTTAACATTCTATTAATTTTTTTTAATGAATCGTTATGGTGGAGGGTCATAACATCTCACAACTAATATAAAGTTAAAATAAAAATAAATTTCTTAAAAGTTTATGCAAACTTGAGTTTTCATGTTTGGAATGAAAGGGCATATGGTAAAAATACAATTATTCAGAAATCGAGTTTAAAGTTCACAAAACATATGCCCATTGCTAGCAGCACCCTAGACTAACCCTTTGTAAATAAAAAAAGTATTTTTGAATGTTTATTCAATCTTGGTATCACCTTAAGGGTAAGTAATTGGGGAATATTATAGAATAAAAAAATATTTCGTAATTTTTGACCGATTTCCGTATTTTCTAGTGTGTATGAGAAGATATTTTCATAAAAAAGAAACTGCCGGATATCCGGCAAAAACCCGTTCGGATATCCGATTTGTAATGTGCACCGGATATCCGGCAAAACCACTATCCGGTTCATCCCTACTAATGATAGGTCCTGTTTAGTAAAGGAAAATGGTATTAGTGCATTTTCGGGATGTTTTTAACTACGCCACTTAACAAGGAAGGGAAACATAACTACTGGAATATAGTAATTAAAAAATTAAATAAAATGGTTCCTTATTAAGAGTGAAAAATTACATTTACACTATATTGGCAGCATTTAGTTCAAATTTGAAAGTAAAAAAAACTGGAACAGCATATGACATCACCAAAACAGTCACAATGTAAAATTACATTATTCCAATTTGTAATAGCATGACAAATTACCAACCTGCAAGATTTTCTGTACACCACGAGCAGCATCGTAGTGTTCGGCTCCCACAACATTGGGGTCCATGATACGGGAGGTGGAATCGAGGGGGTCCACAGCGGGGTAGATACCCAGTTCGGCAATGCCTCGGGACAATACAGTGGTGGCGTCCAGATGGGCGAATGTGGTGGCAGGGGCAGGATCGGTCAAGTCATCAGCAGGTACGTAGATGGCCTGAAAGGGTAGACAATGTCAGTGTTTTTCGTCTATTTTCACTAACACATAGATAACAAGTTTTTTTGGCTGCAAAAATTGGTTTATTAGTTAAATTAATGTTGCGCCAAGAGGTATTGTAATGGTTCGGGATTTAACCTTAAAGAAAAATATCAAAGGAACTTTTCCTTGTAATTTAATCATGTGGGTTTAATTTCAGCCATGGTCTGCATGGAGCAACATATTAAGAGTCATCTGATGAGGACACTTAAACTGGTAAGTGATGTTTGGTTTCCGACAAATTAAATGTGCACCATTTCTCCAAATATGAAAATGTTTCTTAGCAGACAAGAAGGAACAAACCCGACACAAGTTTATTGCCTTTTCATGTAAAGATTCAAACAACCCTTTGTTTATGTGTCCAACTAGCTTTAACTACTACACAGCCTTTCAGATAAAATTAAAAACTTACCATAAACATGTGCCAATTAAAAAAAATATTATATTTCGCACATCAAAATTAAAACATGTACATATCAAACTAGCAAAGTAAAAAATAACTTTAAGCTTAAACTTACACATGGAAAAACAAATTAAGTCAATGACAGCAGTGTTCACTCAAGAAATAAAAAAGGGCAGGGCGCTGTTGGCTATAAAAGGGCACCCCGTTTTTGAAAAGGCACTTGTTTTTAAATGGGCACTTTTTTTAAAAAAAGTTTGAGGTGGGCGTGGCTAACCGTTGATATATCGGACCTGTGACCAAACAAAAAAAAAGTGATGATTTGTTGATTGATATTGCGCTAGAGCTGCCTGCATATTGGGCTATAGGTGACGATTCAGGGCTTATTTTGAAGGAAAGACCTGACAAAATTGATGTTCCTTTATGAAGATACTACTTAAAATCCAAAATTTGACACTTAAAAATTAATGTTTTCGCTAAAAACCAAATCTGTAAATAGCAGAATTAGACCCCTACAAAACTGATGAAAAGGCTACTTAAATCTAAAATTTGGTAATTAAAAATCTAATATTGTAACCAAACCATCTTCACTTTAAAAAAAAAAACACAGCATTTCATATACGGGTACAGGCAACCAATAGGATTTGTGTAATGCCTCGTTCTCGAAATAATCGCGGAATCATCGAGATTGCACAACATGCGTAGCTAAAAGGAGGTTTTTTTTTACTGTCATAATTCACTTAATTCTAATTTACACACACATTTTTTTTTAATCGATGCCTTTCTTAAAAACAGCTAGGGAAGCAAGGACGCTTGAGCTTGACTGAAAAGGGCAAGAGCGGAATTTTTTCAAAATAGGACAGCATTTTTGAAAAAAGAGGCATGAGGAGGCTATTGCGATGAAAAAAGGGTGGGCACAGGGCGGACTTCCTTTCAAAAAACACCTAAAATGAACACTGATGACAGCATAAAGTATACAATTAGGGTAATCAAACTCAAATTTCATTTGAAAAAAAAATCGTCAATTTCAGAATGTTTGAAAATACTCAAACTTAAAATATTTCTTTTTTCGCGCTAGTCTAATTCATTTCCAGTGTTCACTCTAGGCGGTTTTTTTCCCTGCCCGCCCTTTTTGTATCTCGATAGCGCCCTCATGCCCCTTTTTCGAAAATGACGCCCACTTTCGAAAAAATTTCCGCCCCTTTTGTCCTTTTTAGTCAAGCACAAGCATCCTTGCTTTCCATCTGTCTTTAAAAAAGGCATTGATTAAATTTTTTTTGTGTGTGTAAATTGGAATTAAGTGAATTATGACAGTAGAAAACAAACTTTTTTTTAATTAAGTGTGTTGTGAAATCGCGATGATTCCGCTGAAATTTTCGAGCACGGGGAATTGCACGAATCCTATTGGTTGCCTGTAAGATGGTTTGGGGCGAGATTACAAGACATTTTATTACCAAATTTTGAATTTTAGTAGCCTTTTCATCAGTTTTGTAATTTGGGCTACTTACCGGTTTGGTTTTTAGCAAAAACATTAATTTTAAAATGTCAATATTGGATTTCAAGTAGTATTTCCACAAAGTGACATAAATTTTGTACAGTTATTTCCTTCGAGATAAGCCCCGAGCTCTCACCAATAGCCCAATATGCAATAAATCGGAATTTTTGTTTGGTCACGGATCTGATGAGTCAACGGGTAGCCACGCCCACTTAAATTTTTTTTTAAAGTGCCCTTTTAAAAACAAGAAGTGCCTTTCCAAAAACAGGGTGTCCTTTTTCTGCTAACAGCGCCCTGCCCCTTTTTATTTCTAGAGTGAACACTGCATTTCTATTATAAAAAGCCACTGTTCCAAGTTGAGTAACCAACCTATCAATGACACACCAAGATTTAAGAACATTCAAGCCCACTATTTTTAACTTGTAATAAAAGCAAATCGCCGATCATGTTAAACAGAATGGTGTAACCTTACCTGCACAGATGTGATAGACCCCTTCTTGGTGGTAGTAATTCGTTCCTGCATGGTACCCATGTCAGTGGCCAGAGTAGGCTGGTAGCCTACAGCAGATGGGATACGTCCTAACAAAGCAGATACCTGTGGAGAAAAAGCAAATCATCAGCATTCAAACTTTGTTTTCTTTCAGTTAGCGAAACATTTTACTTGAACATTGGAAAGAACAGTTGAGGGAAATAAACAGGTGAGGAAAATAATAAGACTAAAATAAGACCGTAAAGTTATTAGGCTTTGCATCGTAGCAATATGAACTCGCTCTGTTCTCGTACGGCTCTTCACCAGAGGAAACACTGTGGATGAGAAATATAGTATTGGCAAAATATCCCCGTGTTGGCGACACTCCACAACAGCTTCAAAGCAAATTAGTTTTTCTAAAAGAATTCTATCATGTGAAGTTGTAATATACCAAAAGTATGGAAAATTTGAGAATTGGCAAATTCAAAAGTTTATATTTTCATATAAGAAAATCATGTCATTGATGAAAGAATAAGCGGGCTTACATTCAACCAAAATTTTAGAAAATATCACCAATATTTTGCCAGAAATGTTTTTCATTTCGCTTGACAATTCCAGGTTTTCTGTTTTTTAGGTATATGGCAGCCCTGTCACAACCCCTCATTCCAAAATATAGAAATCTTTATAATTCTTTATAAGAGAAAGCACAGAGAAAAGAAGTATTGTGACTAAGGAGATATTTAAATGAGATTATGAAAAACCATTTGATTAACTTTCTCAATCCCAAGGAGAAAAAGTCTTACAGAAAAGCAATTGCAGAATGATACAATATGGTCAATTGAAAACTAGAAAATCATGATTTTTTTTAATTTAGAGCCTGGAACTTCCAATATTTAAGATGTGATTTTTACATAATTTTTTTTTTAAATATTTTTACTTAGAAATGTCTGCATATGATTGATAAATCAGAAAATCTTTTATTTCTTCATATCATTCAGAAGAGGTGTCAGGAGTTTCATCACTTTAGCATTAAATTAAAAATTTTAAAAAATATCAATACACAGGCAATGGATACATTGAAACCAAGTACTTACATTCATATTCCAGTATATCTGTGGCTTGGAACAAGAAAGACCAATCCCATAATTAACAGCTTTGAGGAAAATGGCCTCAAAGTTTGAGGTTTAACTTAATTGCAAATCACTGAATTGTTTGATTTGAATGATTTAAGAAGCATGACGACATCAGTTTCTATTTCATTCAGAAGTTTAAAATTGATATATTTGAAATATATTAAGCTTTCTGTGGCTGTTTTTATGGTTATTAAGGAAGACAAAATAACACATTTATGAGAAAAAAAATTACATTTTAAAACCAATCCTACAACCATACAAAATGGTTAAAATTCATACAATGTACGGACAAAACATACATAAATTGGCAGGTATAACTTATTCCAATACAAATTAATTAACAGTCCCCAATCTTACCTCAGAGCCAGCTTGAGTGAATCTGAAAATATTGTCGATAAACAGCAGCACGTCTTGACCTTCTTCGTCTCGGAAATACTCGGCAACAGTCAGACCAGTGAGGGCGACTCGGGCACGGGCGCCAGGAGGCTCGTTCATTTGTCCGTACACAAGAGACACCTGTGAAAGGCAAATGGGTTATGATTGGTTGGTTGAAATAATATTGCAATACAGCTTCACAATGGGATATTGTCGATTTTAAATCTATTAATAGTAACTTAAATAAAATCCATTAAGTCAAAATCAGTATATTTGATAGTTGTTACATCTTATCTAATAACAAGTTATGATCGAACATTCTGAAAAATCAACTTATTATAATATTCGAAATTTAGTTGAGAGACTTAAGCTATGTGTACACAAGCGAGAAAACTCGCACGATATCTGTGCGAGAAACTCGCTTGGCCGTTTCCACGAGCAGCGCGAATTCCCTCGCCGAAAGTCGTTTGCAATTTTCCATCTGCTAGAACTCGCAGAGATGTGTACACGGCGCAATTTGCTCGCGCGCGAAGGGAATGGATCGTTTCGGCCGAGAAAGGCAGCGCCAATTGGGATTGAAAAGGGAAATTCGATAGAAATTTATTGTTATACTAATTTGTTCAGTCTTTTTTTTTATTTGTGTTTATAGGGTGTGAGGGAAATTAACTTTTTTTAATTTAGAAATTTATATATTAATAATAAAATTAACTCGCATATAATCTGAAAATATATAAATAATTATTTAATATAACGTTTTCATTTTCAAAATTAGGAAATGTATTGGAAGTAGTATGTTTTCATTTAAAAAAAATAGGGAACGTGTCGCAAATAATGCTTTTATTTGAAAAAATTAGAAAACATATCGAAAAAAATGTTTTTATTTTAAAGCACATTGGAGTCTTCATACACGCTGACGTTACATGTACTTCACCTCTACATACATGCAAGATGCAATGTGTGCAACAAACAATTTAATGAAAAGAACCTTTTTACGCACTTTTCTTATTTCCATTGTTTTTAAAAAGCAATCGTGCTAAATTTCGCGAATCCACATTGCTTTTAAAAAAATCCCCCTACATTTCGGAAATATCTTGTTTTATTAGTGTTTGAATTCAAAACTCACTCTGGAAAAAAACATCATACATGTAAAAAGTGCGCAACAAACAATTTAAGAAAAAGAACCTTTTTTTAAGCACTTCCTTTTATCCCCATTGTTTTTAAAAAGCAATCCTACTAAATTTCGGAAATATCTTGTTTTAGTATTTGAATTCGAAATTTCACACTGGAGAAAAACATATACAAAGTGTGCAACAAATAATTTCCGGGAAAAAAATTTACACACTTCCTAATTTCCATTATTTATCAGCAATCCTGATAAATTTCGGAAATCCACATTGCTTCTAAAAAATCCCCCTACATTTCGGAAATATCTTGTTTTATTAGTATTTGAATTCGAAAATTACACTGGTGCGCAACAAACAATTTACTGAAAAAAATATTTTTTATATAGGCACTTTCCCCATATCGCTTTTATAAAGCAATCCTACTTAACGTATTTTAATAACTTTCGCCCGATTACTATCCAATCCTATTTCTGAAAGTTTTACATATCAATTTATGCACATACAGTTCCCTAAACAAACACTGAATACAGCCGCCATTATTGAAATCTCGCCCAGTGTTCTCGCGACAAGTTCCAAACAGTTGGAACCGAGCGAGAAAAGTTGCGCGACCTGTTTACACAGGTTTCTTTTTCACCTCGCGCGCTCTCGCTGCGAGAGGCGAAAACTCGGCGCGATTGGGCTCGCGACACCGTGTACACGTGCGAGATTGCAAATCGCATGAAACTCGCGCAACTTTTCTCGCTCGTGTACACGGGCCTTAAAGCATACTAAATTGCCAGACTAAACAAATATTGCTTTATTTAGCAGAAATGGCACAATTTGGGTAAAAGAACAGCAGCCGTGCAGTAGCATCGACGGCTGTGGCCCAAAATGTTTTGGTTGGGTGCAGTTATAATGCTAACAACTATTATTCTAGTTTAAGTTCATATATAATTTACCAAATGCTGTTTTGTCTCTTGTATTTAAAGAAAAACTTTTCATCTGAAGGAGTTAGTCAATAGTTATATAATAATATAACTTTTGGTTCATAATCAAGTATCTCCCTCTATTCCCTACCAAACATTAATGCAACAATATAAAAATTCTATCAAGGTGTTTCGCAGAACAGATTAAATTTTTTTTTATTGATTAAGAAAAGCATATTTAAAATCAATTTGAATGAACAACATTAAATGCATTTGTTTAGCATATAAAATACTTGAAGATTTTACAGTTTTTATATTGAAAAAATTGAGTGGGATTGTTGATGCATGTGGCTAATATACCAATTTTCATAAAGGCTTTAAGCCATAGCCGTACAATAGAAATCCCCCCCCCAAACAATTGGTATATTATATCATTCCAGATGTTAGTCGTTCAGATTACTACTGTACTTGGCTTTAATGCCGAGAATTTAAAAGACAAACTTGGGGGATTATACTGCTCAACAAATATAACAAAAATATTTTTAAAAAATTCCTAATGAACATTTTTAAGGTGGCTCTCAAACACTATTAGCTTTATTAAAAAAGTTTCTTTCAAACTCTTTACGAATTTGATTTTATTAATAAACAAGCTAGCAATATAAAAAATAAACTTTATTAAACAGGATTGCCATAATTATCAAGATTAAAATTCACCAACTTATTGTGATTACCAAAAAATTCCACTGTGGATACGGAAACTCCCGATTTTTCACACTAATTTCATATATGAAAATGCCTATTAGCAACGGCCTAGAAAATAGAGGAACTGGCATTCCTACAAATTTATATGCAATCAAGATATTTGATTCCCATGAGCAATTTTAATACTCGTGGGAATTTTTTTTAACATTTTTTTTTATATATTTTATTATAGATATTTAAATTATATTATAGATATTATATTTTATTATATATTTTATTTTAGATATTTTTTATTAACAATTTTTTTATACATGTAAAGAAAATTTTGTCAAGGACATTAAAAGGGATGAATGACTAGTCGGCACTTTCATCTAAAAATTCCCTTCCCAGAATTTTTTTTTTGTAACAATTTTCAGACTGTCATTTTTAATTCCTCTGACAATCCCAGGTTTATACCAGCTGCATGGCAACTCTGTTACAAATTACAAACAATAGCCATTTTGGCACACACATTACCTTTGAATTTTTATCCTTCAGGCTGATAACGCCACCCTCAATCATTTCATGGTACAAATCATTACCCTCTCGGGTCCTTTCACCAACACCAGCAAACACGGAGTAACCACCATGAGCCTTGGCAATGTTGTTGATAAGCTCCATAATCAATACAGTTTTGCCCACACCAGCACCACCAAACAGACCTAGAAAAATTATAAACACCATTATCCACATTGAATGCTTAGACAATTGATTAACAGCAAAAGTAATACCCTTGGCCTACAAACTGTTAATACCCTCTTCTACTTGCTTTTTTTAATGATAAGGCTCAACCGCTGTTGTATTTCTAAAAGAGCCAATTATGAGCACAGCCTTTGTTTAGATCAGCGTGCATATATTAAGAGTTGTATAAAAAAAGTGCTTAAAAAATTTCAAAAACACATTAACATCAGAGTTAAAAAATTATTTTGAAAAACAGTTGTGTAAGAATAGCATTGGTTCTCTATATAAAAAAAATACTGTAGCTTTTATAATTTTCTAAAAAAATTTTAATGCTTGTAGATCAAAAATTTAATACCCAACAAATATTTCACAGACCGGTTAATTATAAACCATACTAAACAGATGTATAGCAACTTTTTGTAATTTGTACAATGCTTAAACTTCTTTGCCAAATGATGAATTCCACATTTGTGTTCTACTATATAACTTACTATTGTATTCTACCTGCAAAGAAAAAATCATTGCCCATCTAGATTTAGCACTAAAATATGATCCTTGTAAAAGAAATTTATATTTAGTGTTTTAAAAGGATTTTACATACTAATTTTTTTTCTTTTAATATCTCAATAATTAATTTTTTTTTTTCAGATTGAACATCGAACTTGCATAAGAAGACTGCATGTGGCTCTTACAATAAGACGTCTTAGACTGTAAACAATAACAATCTTTACAAATTTAGGTAATTATTAGTTTAGCTGAATTGCAATAAAAGTAATCAAAGGCTCCTGTTCATGTCTTATTTGTACTTATTAAAGGAAATTAAATTTTAGAAAATATTTTGTATTAACCACAGTGTTCACTCTAGGAATAAAAAAGGGCACCCCGTTTTCGAAAAGGCACTTCTTGTTTTAAAAAGGGCGCTTTTAAAAAAAGTTTTGGGCCAAACAAAAACAAACCCCTGATCAAACAAAAAAAGTTCCGATTGTTGGTTAACATTGAGCTAAAGCTGCATATTGGGCTATTGGTAACAGTTCGGGGCTTATCTTGTAGGAAAGACCCATACAAAATTGACGTCTCTCACTTTTAAATTAGTGCAAATAGTACAAAACAATATTAAAAATAATTTTTTTCACTTAAACAAATCGGTAAGTATTCCTAATCAGATCCCTTACAAAACTGATGAAAAGGCTACTTAAATCCAAAATTTGGTAATAAAATGCCTCATCTTGTATAATCGCCTCAAACCATCTAATCTTTTAAAAAAAACTTAGCATTTCATATGCGGGCACAGGCAACCCCGAGCTCAAAATTACCACGGAATCATCGCGATTGCACAAAAGCGTAGTTAAAATGGAGTTTGTTTTTCTTGTGTCATAATTCACTTTAATTCTCATTTCCACAAAACAATTAATCGATGCCTTCTTTAAAGCCAGCTACGTAAGGTAGGACGCTTGTGCTTGACAGAAAAGGGCAAAAGGGGCGCAATTTTTTTCAAAAGAGGACAGCATTTTTTTAAAAAGGGGCATGAGGGCACTATCGAGATGAAAAAAGGGTGGGCAGGGTGGACCGACCTTCAAAAAACACCTAGAGTAAACACTATTAACCATATTTCTGGCACTATAATTATAATCTATAGCAGGTTTTTGTTTTATCATGGGATTCTGGTTGAAACATCAAACACCTGCCATGTAAAGGTTTACAAAACCTAGAATTATGGATATGCCCAAGAAATATTCTACACCACTCAAAGCTTAATAATTTATACATGTCGCAACCGGAGGCTTTAATAATGCAAGTATTTTTACGTAAAATGAACACCAATCTAAAAACTATAAAATTTAAGCCATTCTAGTGCAGTTGGTTTGGCGATTTAATATTACATTTTTTAAACTAAGCATTTAAGCGGGGGAGGATTAGCATAACTTGGCACGGAATTGCACACAAGATCAAAGATACAGTTAATATAAGCTCAAAGGTTGAAACAGATAAAAATTACCAAAACCTACCGATCTTTCCACCTTTGGAATAAGGAGCCAAGAGATCTACAACTTTAATTCCTGTGACTAAGATTTCTTGCTCAACACTCATCTCCACAAACTCTGGAGCTTCTTGATGGATGGCGGCGAATTTGTCTGTGACAACGGGCCCCCTCTCGTCGATGGGTTCGCCGATCACATTAATAATCCTTCCTAGAGTTTCGGGTCCTACGGGAATTCTGATAGGGGAATTTGTGTCAAGGACCACGTTGCCACGGACCAAGCCTTCGGTACCATCCATAGCAATGGTTCGTACAGTATTTTCTCCTAAAAATTCAAATCAATAAATGTATTTAAAAATATATATGTACTATATCTTAATTGAATAATGTTCAGAAAAGTTCTTAGTCAAAATTATAGAAAACTTGTTTCTTTTCACTCATTTAGCATTCAAATGTTAATTTTTTTAAATCTCAAGATACCAAGTGTTTTCAAATGTTTCCTTATCTAAGACTAAAATTCTATCTTATTTACCTAGCAACATTTTAAAGGTTTGAATTATTATTGCATTTGCTATATATCAGCAAACACTTACAAAACACCAAAGATTAAAAAAAAACTTCAAGAAAATTACAGTTTTAATACTGCTCCTTCTGTGATTTTAACAATAGAGAATTTATTATGTTGTTAACCAAAATATAATTTTTTTTTATGTTATGATAATTACAAAAGCATTATTTTAATATATCAATGGCCTTTTAATGTACATTAAACATAACATTAGATGCAACAACATCAATATAAACATGTTACTAACCTAAATGTTGGGCAACCTCCAAAATAAGACGAGGTTTCCTTCCTTGCACTTCTAATGCATTTAGAATAGGAGGAAGATTGTCTTCGAACTGTACGTCCACTACGGCACCAATGACTGCCACGATTTTGCCTTTGGCTTGGGCAGCTGTTGCCGCTGAGGCATAATTTTGATTGGCTAAAAGAAAAAGATGCAGCAAGTTCAAATTATGAGTATAAAAAATTCTAATGTACATGGTTACTTTTAGTGTTCTACAATTTTTTCACCTTAGATACCTTTCGAATGGTAAACTTTCGCTATCTACACAGATGAAGTCATTCGCTGCTTTTTTGTATTCGAGATCTTTTAGATATCTACACAGATGAAGACATCCATTGTTTTTACAGTTGAAACTTCCACAGTTTGCACCTTTTAATTACATCCCTGATCACAACTACTTCTTCTACACAGATGAAAAATTTTCACTGAATTTTTCGAACATTCTTCTAGTTGAATGAAACATCTTCCCTTAGCATCCTCTCCTTTTGTTAGGGAAAGAACTATCAGACTTTTGCAATTTATGAATAGCTCATGCCTGCTTCTGCAGTAAAATTAAACTTGATATCACAATTGTTTAGGCTCAGATCACAGTACTTGTCACAAGTCCTCTTTTATTTTCATTTCAAACTCATGTTAGGTTAATTTTATTCATATTTATGCAAATTCTTGTTGAGTTTCTCGCAGGAATACATCAACATCCTTGAGGTTTGGCTTTCAAATTGGAAAGTGCAAATCAACGTTAGCAAAAGTCAAGCAGTCTTATTCACCAGAAAGCGGGAAATACCTGACGACCTATATCTTAATATGTTTAATACTCAAATGGAATGGCTTGATCAAGCCAAATATCTTGGTGTCATCCTCGATAATCACATGACCTGGAAATACCATGTAAACTATATCAAGAACAAAGTCAATAATGCCCTAGCCTCACTTGCTGCCCTCATCAACAAAAGGTCCCCGCTAAATATAAATA
The DNA here is from genome assembly GCA_963932185.1 of Troglohyphantes excavatus. Taxonomy (NCBI): domain Eukaryota; kingdom Metazoa; phylum Arthropoda; class Arachnida; order Araneae; family Linyphiidae; genus Troglohyphantes; species Troglohyphantes excavatus. Next base: position 53,077,903 of record OZ010677.1, on the reverse strand, counting down.
ACAAGATCTTAATTCTTAAAACCATGATACGACCCATAATTACTTACGCAGCACCCGTCTGGGCATCTGCGTGCAAGACCAGATTGGCTGAACTTGAGAGAATTCATTCCCGCATTGTGAAACACAACATTGCCAGAGCCCCCTGGTTTATCAGGATCAGGGAAATCAGAGAGGCATATGATATACCCCCACTAACGGAATTCATGGGCAAACTTGCCCACGACTTTTACGCCAAGATTCCACACATCAACAACGATGAATTGCAAAAATTAGTTGTGTACGACCACACACTAAGGATGAATAGGCGACGGCCCAGAGCGGCAATGAACCTCTATACCCCACCGGATTAGCACCCATGAGCAGCGCAGTTTTCACTCAGACATGTTTTACTTGCTTTGTCTATTGTCTCGTCCATAAGCTAGAATAAGCTAGCAATGTAGTTGTCCCCAGATCATTGATTTTTCATGAAGGCTTCATGCCAAATTTCTAGTGTTTTTTACCGTGTTGTGTTCGTCCATAAGCTAGACTAAGCTAGCAATGTAATTGTCCCCAGATCATTGATTTTTCATTGAAGGCTTTATGCCAACTTTTACTGTACCTCACTGTGTTGTATTCGTCATACAGAACTATGAAAAATCCTTTTTCATTGTAGGCTTTCATGCCACTCATTTTCATTGTATTAAATGTATTTTGACTCTTTCAAATGTTTTTCAACAACATGTACTTTTGAACAATATGCCAAGAAATAGGCTCTTTAGCCACCTTTTCTTTTACTGTATATAATATGTTGTGCTGTCTCTACGTCCCGTGTTGTTCATGTTTTGTCCTCATTTGTATTTTAATACAAGACATTCAGACTTATCCAAAAAGTCATGCTTCACTATTAACAGCCATACAGGAGGTTAGGGGGGCTACGCCCCCAGGTACTCCGTACGCTTCGCTCATACATTCGCAGGAATAGGTATTCTTAAGCAAATTCTTTTGCGCTTTATCGATGACCATATGTTAATTTTTGATTATTTGAGAATTAATATCCGCTTTGCAAGTCCTGTTACTCGCACCTTACTTTGACCTCATATTAATTTCAGATTCTAATTCAATTAGAAATTTTTATCTGATTTTTTTTTTTACTTTTAGACCTTTTGTTTGATTCCTTTCTGTCTTTGGGCATTTTTTTTTTCTCTCTGGGAGTGATTGGGTTTTCTTGTTGAGTCTAAGGAGTGCATGGTTGAGAGATTGTGGGCGAGTGGTGGTTGACATGGAACGATGGTTGACCGTATTTTCGTTCACTAACTTCGATTTATATATTCAGATGTTAATTCCGATGATTTGGTTTTAGTCCATCGCTGGACCCAGGTACCAAGAGTCAAATTATATTATCGAAAAACATCCTTTTTCTAGTTGTTGCAAACACAGTGTGGTTTCAACTAACTAACTCCTATTAACAAAGCACCTATTAAATTAATAAAACCCCTCATTCATTTGAAAATACCAAAACAATGTAAACAAATGTGTACAAGATTTGTAAGTTTAGAAAGAGTCCAAGTATAACATTGGGAAAACCATTTAAAACTGCCTAAAGGAAAAATAAATTTGTCACAAAATTGTTCAATAAGCCCAATTTCAATACCCAAAATAACTTATAATCCAGGACAAAAAATATGTTTTTGGAAAGGTTATCCTTCAATTATCAAATCTAACTAATTTGAAAAACTTTATTCAAAGTACCATCCATAAACAAAGTGGCAAAATCAACGCTATTAGTGCCAAATATAGAAGCCCTATCTCAAACTTGATTTTCCTTATTCGCTCTTTCACAATTCAACTGGTCCGCCTTTTCTGCCAATCTCTGGAAGCCACATTACATCCTTAACAAAGTGTCCTCAGAAAAAGAAAAAAAAAAGGGCTCCTTTATTCAAAAATCTCCAAAAACATTTTTATTTCCGGAATGAACTCTGTATTTTAACAAACTGATGCTTTTTCAAATTTACCCAGTAATACATTTAAATACCAATATAAAATTAAATGTATTAGTTTCTGTAATGCGCGAGTTTCATGCGACGCATCATGATGGAAACTTACTAGTAGTTTTGATTTCTTCCCTACAGCAGACAACTTTGCTTTTGTTTGTTTAGTCGCTATGCTGGCAATTAGGGAAAGTTTGTTAATAATATTTGTTTTTCCAAATAAGTAATATTTTTATTATATATGTGAATAAAATTAAATGCAGAATTACTTATATTTTATATGTATTTAATTAGAATTACAATGAAATACTGGAAAAATACTTTTATTTCCACACAAAAAATGCTTCATAAACAATGAGTACAATCTATCTCAGTGTATGAAGGAAATATTATTATATTGAGATATTATTTAATGACAAAACTTAAAATTATAATACAGGAACTGAAGTTCCATGCTAATCCTACAGAACTTCTTCGATGTCGTGGATTTTTCTCCATGTTCCATTGGAACAGCGGTCTTCTCGACGCGAACGCAATGGCGTATTCGCAACCCTAAAATGTTGCTTGGCGACAAAAACCTTTGAGTTGCCAATCAAAAAATTCCATTTTCCCTCGCATGGATGTTTGGCACCATGTTGCCAGATTTGACGAAAAAGCCAAATTTAACTAATATCAATTAAAAATATAAAATATGCAGTAAATAAGGGAGAAAACAATTTTTCATCTCAGAGTTCTAAAAATCACTATAAAATCCAATTTTGGAATAGAGGAAATTGTAAAGTTAAGGGTATTGTATCCAAACTTTTCCACAACATTAAGCTGTTTATTTATAACCTCTGACAGCTAGAAATTGGATCAATTCGCTTTTTTTAATCACATGCATTTGCATATAGAAATGCAAACCAACACTTTGGTCAAAAAATCTGGTGATCAAGAATTTGTTTGGCAGAGTAAGTCTTCTGCTTACATTTTACCAACTAGTTTATACCTATATCAGTGAAAAGATTTATTTATTCACATTATGTATTTTTAAAAAAATGCTTACAAAAACAGCGACCTTGCACAGCAATTTAGGTCGCAGTACCGAATGCACCCCGTTTCTCGCCAAATAAGAATTACGCCAAGCAGAAGAGCGATAAATAGTTCAATATAGCAAAGTTGTTAGTAGTAGGGGAAAAGATAGGGATGTATTGGATGGATACAGGGGAAAGTTATAAGAGCAGTATAGAGACAGGATGATTCCTAAAATGAATGTTGGATTCAAATAGCGTTGCACTAGGAAGGAAAAACAAATTACTAGTATCAGTTTGAAAATATATTATTTTTCAAAAAGATATAAATTGGACATCTAAACTTTAGAAATATTATTTTATGTTTAAAAAACCCTACTTTTAAGCTTTTGTCTGCAATAATTCTTAGAAATGTTTTGAATGCTTTAACACATTTTATGAATTAAACGCGTGTTTTTGGAAAGAAAAAATTACGAAGTGAAATCTTTGCAGCTTTGAAAGCGTATCTTTAATTTTATCTTCGTTAAAAATATATATATGTATATTGCATTTCTCTATTCATATTACTGATGACTAAATATACGCAAAACTATAATACCGTTCTTATTATTTGAAATAAGATACGTTTTTATATTAGCAGTCATGCTAATTAGTATTAGTAGTCATGGTAATTAGTATTAGTAGCCATGGTAATTAGTTATTAATTAACAAATGTTAATTATCCATAATTTATTATCTAGTTATTTGCATACATTTCTTAATAAATTAATAATTTTGTTAATATTTAAAATTAAAATGAACATAATTTGAATAAATTACATGAACATTTTCCTTGTGTCTAAGATCCTATTTGGGATATTAATAGAAAATTTTGATCTGAAATCCTATGGTTGGAGTAGGGGAAGAAAATATTGAGCCTCTACCTTTCCTTCTTACATCTATGGGAACCAACTGCACTAGAGCTGAACAATGAGCTATTAAACTGTAGTAGAATGTAAATTAAGAATCATAAATATTAAATATTGGGAGCTAAGAAGTTTGAGATACTATCTTACGCAGGAACCATCATATAGTTATTATTATTGCTAATTATGATAGTATTTTAATATTAATCCCTTACAAGATATAAAAAGCGCTATTAATTATTATTAGTTAACCCTTCAATACATAAGTTTTAATTTTATTTTAAATTCATACTAAAAACATAGCCAAAATGAAAGAAAAAAAAATCCTAGCATTCATTTTCTTTAGAAGTTTGTTTGGCTTTAACATGTGTTTCTTGTTGAAATAACCATCCGCCCTACAATTTTTTTTAATTTGTAACTTGATATTTATAACCAACTTAGATTTTTAAAAAGTTCTAGTTACTCTAATTCATAGTGTATTTAGCTAAGTAACAAGATTAGTTAAATTAATAACCATTCGAATCCACAAACATCTTTAGGATCATTTATTAACCCTTGAGGTATACGATATATTTGGGGGTAAAATAACATTACAATAATCATAAAGATCTTTATAGAGGGAGGAGGGACGTGAAGTTAATATATTGCGTCACGTACATATGAAGGGGTGCAATTACCGCTGCCTTACGAGTATATATAGATTACTACGTATTATCCATATAACTATCATAGTGCTAACTAATAATTCTTACAAATATTGTTCATTACTAGATTTTAAAAGAGTTAAACCGGAAAAATTTCAATAATAGTTGTGCTTTTTTTAAAAAAAAAATGTGACATAACTACACGTTTAAAATCAGTCCGAGAACAAGGGTCCTTGGCAGAAACTTAAGCCACATAAAAAAAAGTTGATAATAACCTTTCCTTCTTTTACTCGTATGGAAATCAGCCTACTGTGTGAAGGTGGGCCGCGTCGACCAGGTTAACCTTTAATCTCCCCCCACACCCAATCATCTGTTCTTTGCCAAGCGTGGGAGGTGAGTTAAATTTCACGCATAATTTTATGTGTTTTGATGATGCAAATTCAGTTCTAAGCACAGGTAGTGGCGAGTGCTTGCTTAAATAGAAGATATCAACAAGTTGTACTGTTTTATTTGACTAGTTGACAATTTAAACCATTAGTGTAAAAAATTTTCATGAAGTGGAAAGCGCTGATTTGCCAAAGATTTCATTATGAAGTATGAAGCCAATATATCATTCTAAAGGTTCCTTTCGCACACCAAAAAATATCCACCTTGACCTAGTGTAGGTGACTTGTACACTTTAAATCTATCGTTTCTTCAATGTCCTCACGCCATTGAAGTATTGTGGTGTGCCAGGTCAGGATTTTGTCTTCGTCATCGGACCATAATTCAAAATTATGAGACGAGTGTTCCCGGCTCTTTCCTTCGGGATAGATCCCGAATCGTCGCCAATAGCCCATTGTGTAGCTCTTATGGGCTATTGGTGATGTTAATTAACCAACCAACTGATTTTTATCAGCAGTTACTTTACAATAGTAAATCCCATTGAACATTCATGTAAGTTATAATATTACTTCAGGCCTCCGTGGCCGAGCGGTTAAAGGCGTTCAGCTGCTAATCCGAGGATTGGTTGTTCGAACCCGCGCGATGGACTTGACAAAGAAAAGTAAAAAAGTAGTGATCTTGTGATCGGAGGGTTGCCGGCTTCGCTACAAAAATACTAGAAAAGTCGTCCAGAACATCCGCAAAAATTAACGGCGTGTATACGGGACTGGTGCACGATAAATCTGATCGGGGTTCAAAGTCTCGATGTCTATTGAAGGCGTTGGGTGCCATTTCAGGTGTTTCCTCGTCATCTGACCATGGTTCTAAAATAACGAGGCGCATGTATGAATGTTTGTGTGAATGTGTTCCCGGGTCTTTCCTTCGAGGTAGACCCCGAACCGTCGCCAATAGCCCACTGTGCAGCTGTAGTGCAACGTTAATTAACCAAAACAAAACTATATATATATATATATATTACTTTACCCTTTTGATATAAATTGGTTGGTTTGGTTAATTAACGTCTCACTAGAGCTGCACAGTGGGCTATTGGCGACGGTTCGGGGCCTATCTCGAAGGAAAGACCCGGAAACGATGCCTCGTATTTTTGAACCATGGTGAGATGACGAGGGCAACACCTGAGCTGGCTCCCGCGCAACATCAATAGCCGTCAGGACATTGGACCCCGATCAAATTTATCGTGCACCAGTCCCGTATACACGCCAGTATAATTTGTTGGGTGTTCTGGACGACATTCTAGTATTTTTGTAGGGAAGCTGGCAACCCTCCGATCTCAAGATCCCTACTTTTTTACTTTTCTCTGTCAAGTCCATCGCACGGATTCGAACCAACAATCCTCTGATTAGTGGCTGAACGCCTTATCCACTGAGCAACTGGGGCTCTCGTAAATAGAACCTAATTAAATATATATATATTTTTGCTATAACGTTTAAATTACTCAATTTAGGTACCATTTCAGGAAATGGATGGGTGGTCAGTTGAATTAACACCGCACTACGGCTTTTTAGCGATGGTTCAGTGCCCCCCCCCCCCTCCCCCAATAATCTGGAAATCCTAAAAGTTGAGAATTTCGAAGTTAAGTTGGGAAATTTCATGTTTTACCCCCCCCCCCCCCCCCCCAAATACTCTTTGTGTGACTGCACTAGATGAGGATCTATCTCGAAGGAAAGACCCGGGAACATTGTCTCGCAATTTGGAATTTTGATCAGATGACGAGGGCAACACCTGAAATGGCGCCATACGCAACCTAAACAGGCGTGAAAACTTCAGTCTACGACAGATTAAATGTGCACCAGTCTCCTATACACGGCGGAAGTTTTTTTACGGATGATCAGGAACAATGCCGACAACCCTCTGATCATAAATTCTCTACGCTGTCAGAGACGATATTCGAACTTGCATCGTCATCTGATCACGGTTCGAAAATACGATGCCGTAAATGTCTGTTTAAGTAATATCGGGTTCGAAGTAAGGGTAAAAGGTAATAACCATTTTGTTTTTTAACAAAAAGTTAAGTATTCATACCACATAAACGTGCAAAGTATTTTGATCGTTTAATTTTTTTAAAAGCATCATAGTTATTACTTTTTCACAACATGAAAGTGCATTAAGAAGACCATCTAATTACCGAATTTAGACTAATTTACCGAATTTTAGCGAGTGTATTTGTCTGGTTTTTTGTGGTCGTGAGGTCTACTCTTTCCAGAACTACTAGAAATTTAAGAAATATCCAAGTACTTTTGAAAGTTGCTCTAAAAACTAAATCACATAAAAAAAACTATTCTTGGCATGTAGATTTTGGTGAAGCTAGATTGAAAATTGCGTATATTGTGCACTAGATCTTTTCACAATGATTTCTTTATTTTCAACTTGAGTCCCCTCTCACTTGTTATGCCACTGCCTGAGTTATATTAGTAAAATATATTCTAAAGCTTTGCAGCGCCTGGAGTCAACCCCACTGGAGTTCATTCAACTTTCAGTCTATGCCATATAATTCCTGGAAAGAATTTCCACTTAGAAACTGTTGACACCAAGAGCCAATCAGATCGCTCCAGCACATGAGGCCCACGCAGGGGGCAAGCCAAAATCATGTGAACACCACGGACTGAAAGGAACTGATTCCCAGCCAACCAGCCATAGTGACAACTTCATATATCTCATGCTCCTAATGTAATCACCCATTTAACCTTTAAATGTAAATTCTCAACTTCCATAATTACATCATTAAATCTAGTTGTTACCTAACTACTATGGCTATCATCTTTTTGTCCAACAATATAAATTAAACCTTCTAAACCTTCTGAACAAATGGAGTCAACCATCGCGAGGCCTAACCTAACAACAACGGCTCCCGCACTGATGACGCCGAACCAACATGGGCCGCCGCACTGGTGAACCGGACAATAATAATACGCACCTGCAATCAGTGATAACGGACTCTCATTATGCCAGCGTAGTCACCGCATCTACGTGACTGCGCACCTGCCACCTGTAATCCAGACGCCTACACTCTGCGCCACTCCTGCCTCGGACAACTGCAAGCCCTTCAACTGATGACCATTATCGCAACCTGCGCATCGGACAACTGCAACACCCTGTAAATGTCCCTGGAATTCCGCACGCGCCACACTGCTGATGCGGTCATCGACTCGGCTCTGCACTCCGACAACGGGATGGTCGCCGCGACTCACTGCCTGCGACCGCATCCCGCTCCACCACCACGTCTCCGGCGACCCACTGCCGAGACAGCGCGCCACAACAACACGTCTCCGCGACCCACTGCCTGAGACTGCACCCCACACCAACACGTCTCCGCGACCCACTGCCGAGACCACAATCCTCAACACCTCTCCGCGACCCACTGCCGAGACCACAACCCTCAACACGTCTCCGCGACCCACTGCCGAGACAACAAACCCACATCAACACGTCTTTGGCGATCCACTGCAAAGATAGCGCACTCAACACAGCGTTCTGGATTATCCCCTTCAACCCGCACCCTGGCAACCACTGAAGTCCGGATCACTTCAACCACCACTGGGAATCCCGTACGACTAATGGGCGCATCTGTCAACACGGTCATCACACCTTCTTCCGCCCCACCCCCTTCTCTGGCTGCCGGCGCGGTCAGCAACCCCCGCTGCTTGAATCCCGCAATGCCACCAGGGATTCCCCGACCGCCATCCTTCAACATCCCCCCTTCTCCGTCGGCCAGACCACCTCCGCTAAAGCAAGACCTTCCAGGCACCCACAGCGCACTCCAATCACACACCTCCCGATGTCAACCGCCACATCGTTTTTCCAGCATCCACCCCTTCAAACGTAACGTGAATATTTTCCTTTGGCTCCAAAGTGAAGAGTTCGCGACCTACTTTCTTCCTGCAACTTACAGAGGGACAGGCTTTTCCCCTCTCATCTCATAATTCAAGAGCGATTTCCACCCCCTAACAAGCATTTCGAGCCGCACCCATTTTCAGCTCCCCAGCTAAGTGTAACATGACACCACACAGCGCTTTCTTCCTACTCTCCCTACTGGACTCACTCGGTGGGGGAACGTGAGACTCCCCTCTCTTCATCAGCTGTTTGTCGTAAACAAGTGTGGTCTTCAATGATGCTTCTTTGAGTGCTATTTTTTTTTCTTCCACTGCTGCAATGTGCTGCGATGTCTTGCTTTTTAGTAAATGTGGAGATGTTACTTCTACAGAAGTGCAAATTTAATTATTAATGGCATTCATATCTTAATTTTAATGGCATACTTTAAATTTTAAAACAGTGTATTTAATGCCTATATTTTTGTATATACTCCCATAACAAATGTTTCACTTCACTCATACGCCATTTCTTTGCACTTCTGCCATTTCAATAACCAGCAACTCCAGCCACTGCTCTATTGTTTCGAAGTATGTCACTTCTAGGGCAGGAATATGCAGCGCCTGGAGTCAACCCCACTGGAGTTCATTCAACTTTCAGTCTATGCCATATAATTCCTGGAAAGAATTTCCACTTAGAAACTGTTGACACCAAGAGCCAATCAGATCGCTCCAGCACATGAGGCCCACGCAGGGGGCAAGCCAAAATCATGTGAACACCACGGACTGAAAGGAACTGATTCCCAGCCAACCAGCCATAGTGACAACTTCATATATCTCATGCTCCTAATGTAATCACCCATTTAACCTTTAAATGTAAATTCTCAACTTCCATAATTACATCATTAAATCTAGTTGTTACCTAACTACTATGGCTATCATCTTTTTGTCCAACAATATAAATTAAACCTTCTAAACCTTCTGAACAAATGGAGTCAACCATCGCGAGGCCTAACCTAACAACAACGGCTCCCGCACTGATGACGCCGAACCAACATGGGCCGCCGCAGCTTTTTATTTAATAAGCTTATTTTACTCACATAATTTTAACTTATCGATCCATACCAATTTTTTTTTAATTTAGCAGTCTCTACTTCTAAGTAAAAGCTTAAAAACGTTTACTAATGTAGGTTTTTAACGATGTTTGTAATGTTTATTCACATCTCGGAAACTAATGATCCGATTTTACTGAAACTTGTTAAAATCGTAGGTCCTACTCTAAATACTACTCTACTCCACTAAAAAAAAAAAAAATTCTAAATACTACATGACATTTAAAATTACACCATTTTAAAAGAAAAATTAGTTGCAGCTGAATTGTTGAAAAATTATGCATTATTAAACTACATTACGATCATCTTAAAAAGTAATTTTTATACAATTATTTTTTAGTATGAAACATGTATAAAACGCATTATCACATTGCAGACGTGTGTACCACCAGAATAGAGCAGGGGAAAAAATGGTCACATTAAGCTAGACATTCACTTGACCCTGAGAAAGACTCCATTGAACCCTTCGGTGGGGGACCGTCCTCCCCCTCCTTGCAGGTGGCTGAATACGCCTCCCCTTTTCCGGTTTCAAATTACCGAAATTCCTAAAGAGCGTCCGGCGATGGTTAAGAAACTGAACGCACCTAGTCGTGAATTTTATTAGGCCTGTGGGCCCCTAAAATAATCTAAAAAACCAGCGTGAATGCAATTAGGTAATTCGATTTTTTTTTGGTTAATTGAGATATCGAATAAATTGAGCGTTATTCGATTATCAAACTAAACAAAAGTGTGAACATACCTTTAACTTTAAAAATGGAGTTATAATTTTCTAAAACAAAATTTACAGAAAAATCTCGAATGCGGCTGTTTTGAATCACGGACAGAAGAGCTTAATGTAAAATGTAATTTTCATTAGATTATAGAAATAGATATTGGACACCAACAAAAACTTCACCAATAGAGGGAAGATAAACAAAATGTTCTGTCTATCGCCACGGGCATCCATTAACGCTTTTTACATGTTTTGCTTTATTTAAAATAATTTACGTAAATATGGTATCTAAATTTCTTTTGAATGAAACCAAATTTATGTAAATCGTGCTATTTGTCACAGAGTTATAATGTCAAAATAGATCATTCGAAAAAAACGAATTTCTACCCTGACATCCCATGTAGCTGATTTTAAAAATGTTTCACGTTAACATATTTAAAAAAAAAAAAACTTGAGTGTTTACTCATCAAGAGACCATTCTACCTTATTCGTTTGGGTCTTAAGCAAGACCCAAACGAATAAGTAATCGCTTAGGGCGCTGGTTAAATAAGGGAACCAAATTTTAGTGAAGACAGAAAAATATAAATGATTTTATACGGATTTTTTTTTGTCAAGCGTTGACATTTTTCAAGATTTATATTTTATTATTTCAATTATATATCGCAATACAATCAAATAATTTTTTAAAGATTCATTTCTACCCATATATTGCATTATTAAGGTTAGCTTGGATTTTATTTTCTTATCTAAAAACTACTCTTGACACTAGAGACTAGTTATTTTCCAAAAACTTTGGAATTTTGCAATTTAGAAAATTTTTATCTTAAAAATATTTTTTAAATATTGCAAAATCGCCTTAAAATATAATTTGTGCAAACTAGGCACAAAAATCATATTCGCATGTGCCACAAAAACTCCTTGAAGTGTCCATGACTATCCCGCCATCGGGGTACAAGCGATCGGCCAGACGTTGTGGTTTTAAAAACTTCATTACACAAATAGATTTAGGAAAACTTTCAAATATAGCAAAATTGTATTTATAATTGAAGGTTCACTTACATAAAACCTAAATGGAAAAATTAAAAAATATTCTTACAATTGAAAACGTAATAAATTTTTATTAATATTTGCAAACAAAATGTTGAAAGGCGTACTTTGAAGTCGCATTCATGCTGTTTATGACACAGTTTGACTCGTTGAATTCACATAATTCCTCATATTAAAGAATAACAAATAAATTATACTATAAATCTCAATTAAATCATATGAGTAGCCCAGATGCAAAAACAGGTTTTGTCCAAAAATTCGAAATATGATATTTTGGTATCAATATGTTCTTTACAACTTTAAGGGGATTTAATTCTAAAATTTATTTTAAAAAAACCCACCTTTTTTCAATTTTATCATTTATCCGTAGCTCTAAATTAGGAGGCAGTATTTCCGAAGGTTCCAGTTGTAAGAAGTAAGTTTTTTTAATAGAGATTATACATTAAATTAACCCATTTAAAAAAAGTTTATTCCTAAAGAAGGGCGCAAAAACAGAATTTGGAAGGGAAAAAATCAGATTTAAGAAATCGTTTGTTATTAGTAAAAAAATATAGCTAAATTAAAATAAGTTTCTGTTAAATGTAATGTAATATTTATCTCAAATATGCAACTTTTTTAATCGATGATAAAATTTAAAATATCTTTTGCAGGGACAGAAAGGTATTTTATGGTCAAGCATGCGTTTCAGAAAGTTTTTCAAATTTGCTTCTCAAGAGTTTAGTGAACATTTTACGTCCTAAACCTTTACCCTAGGTACTTGGATTGTTTACCTGTATATAGAATTTCAAAGGAAGTCGTTATGCGGCTGCCGAATATTTGGTATTCGGCCTCAAAGTCAACCGAATATTCGGTAATCGACCAAATCATTATTCGTCACTTGCTTACTTAAAACTTTTTAAATTTTGACATTTATTAACTGCCTCTCATCGGAATGATCTTTAAATCCGCTCCTGTGTATTCGAATCCCGAATAGATATTTTTCACGATCACCCCTGCCTAGATATTAAGATTGTATATTGCTAAATATAATAATTCGATCTACACTTATCCGAGTCTCGCATGCTAAAGGTACTGTACTCGAATCCCGAATGGTTTTGAACGGTCGTTCTGAATAGGAATCACTGTTGTGCAGTGACGAATTCCTAAAAAAAATTATTCCCGGTTAACATCACACCCATAGAGCACTGAAGAGCAATTTTCATAAATAAAAATCTTTTTAACATTATACAACTTCATCTATATAAACTCAAGTATTGGAATAAAATTTTACTTAATTTTTATTAAAATTGCTGAAACATTAAATCTCAACTGTGTGCGGTTTTCTTTAAAACTATATTGTATAAAATTGTCTTATTTCAAATTCCATATTTAGATGACTATTGCAATCAGTGTAGTATCGAGTACGCGACCCCGTCAGGGTTAACAACAACAGTTTTTCTCTTTCGATTTCGCTTATACCGAGGTTAAAACTAGCTAAAGGCACTCTACACCGGAAAATTTGAGGCATTTTCGAAAAAATAAAATTATAAATGTTTAATCTATTTAAAATGTTCTTTTTAATACGTACTACTTTACTGTGGTGGATCTATAGCTATAGGGAAGTATCCCCCTCCGAGATATTCTAACTTAGATTACATAACATGTGCATGTTATCGATTTGGAAGGATTTTTTTAAAGGCTGATCATTCAACACACAATCTCTATGTAACGAACCCACATATTGAATAACTTTTCTAGTAAAGTAAAATGACATAATAATAATAACGATATTCGAGCTATCACACCAATATACAAATTTTTTTTTTAGGGTGGTTCGAATTTTTTTTTTCCTAAACGTTTTAGTGCGGAAAAGTTGCCTCCTATAATAATAAGTTCCTGGGTCTTTCCTTCGAGATAGGCCCGAACCGTCGCCAATAGCCCACTGTGCAGCTTTAGTTCGACGTTAATTAATCAAACCAAACCTATAATAATAAAAAAAAAAACATAAAAATCTATTGACATCTTCCGATCACGCATTGTACCAAAAGTTTATAGAAATTGACGAAATTAAATAAATTTCGTAATTTTTTTAATATTAAAAATTATACGATTAAGACGATATAGTTTGTTATGTTTATTTTATAGTTCGATAAATTAAAACATTCGAGGAACAGAATTTTTTTTAGTGTCATTGTTTTAATCATTTTACAGATAATCGCCTTACAACGCTTTAGTACCTATTTACAAATATTTATAACATCAGTCGTCTAAAATAACGGTTTTACTTAAAAAAAAAAGAAATTTGTTAAATGTCGTAAAATTTTTAGTACAAAGCACAATCGGAAGATATCAACCAATTTGTATTTCTTTACGTCATATTCTATTATTATATGAGGTAATTTTACCACGCGCATTAAAAAAATCATTATTTTCGACCCACCCTATTTTTCAAACAAAAAACACAACGTAAAGACAAGAAACTATGTCAGTTTTAGTGCAAATAGCCCACTTCACAGTAATACCCAATCAGTAAAAAATAAAAAATACATACTTCACTTTCCTATACATTGTTGAATAATTCGCTAATGTGTAAATATCTTCGAAAAACATATTGGAAATACTATTAATGATCAACTTGAAATATTTGTGTCATAATCTATTGTAATATTTGTGTCATAATTATATGGCTAAAATGTAAAATAATCTAAGATACATGATTTAATATATCTTAATTGATTAATGGTAATAGCAATTATGACATTTAATTATTTTTTATTAATAACAAAGACATACAAAACGTGAAAGAAAATCTTAGTGTTCTAACTTTCTTTCCAATATTAGTACATTTCTAACCAATAATTGCATAAAAAATTCGATACAAAAATCGTAATTTATATTTGTTAATTACACTACTTCAACAAACAATTTTACGATAACGTTTTATTTTAAATCACAATTTTTTAGTCTAATCCCCCATAAATACGACTTAAAAAAGGCAAAAGATTAATAATAATTAACATCATGCAGCGAAATCTTATCCAAATTCTATTGTTTTTTTTTAACAAAAATGCTCAATTGAACTACGTTCCCCAAATAAAAAGCTTAGATGATTCAGAACCGTTTAAGATACAGCTACAGACAGTTCATATCCTTCCTTCTCTGTTTTCCCATTCCCCTACGCGTAAGGGAAAACCTAACGGTATACGCGGAGAAACTGGTTTTGGCGACCTTAGGCATAGTGGGATAGCCAAGTTATCGCCAACGTGGTTTAGGGCTGCCAACTAATCCTACAGAACTTCTTCGATGTCGTGGATTTTTCTCCATGTTCCATTGGAACAGCGGTCTTCTCGACGCGAACGCAATGGCGTATTCGCAACCCTAAAATGTTGCTTGGCGACAAAAACCTTTGAGTTGCCAATCAAAAAATTCCATTTTCCCTCGCATGGATGTTTGGCACCATGTTGCCAGATTTGACGAAAAAGCCAAATTTAACTAATATCAATTAAAAATATAAAATATGCAGTAAATAAGGGAGAAAACAATTTTTCATCTCAGAGTTCTAAAAATCACTATAAAATCCAATTTTGGAATAGAGGAAATTGTAAAGTTAAGGGTATTGTATCCAAACTTTTCCACAACATTAAGCTGTTTATTTATAACCTCTGACAGCTAGAAATTGGATCAATTCGCTTTTTTTAATCACATGCATTTGCATATAGAAATGCAAACCAACACTTTGGTCAAAAAATCTGGTGATCAAGAATTTGTTTGGCAGAGTAAGTCTTCTGCTTACATTTTACCAACTAGTTTATACCTATATCAGTGAAAAGATTTATTTATTCACATTATGTATTTTTAAAAAAATGCTTACAAAAACAGCGACCTTGCACAGCAATTTACACCGATTCATAATTCAAAACAATATTGGATTTACCAAAATTGATTTAAAAAAAAAAAAACTTTAGACTATACTTCTACTTTAAGTAGCGCAGAATCCATTTGATAAATCATTAAAATCGATCAGCTACAGGTAAAATGTCTTGTTTATACGAAAATATGTACCGCTCAACATAATACTACAATTGTTTGAAAGTTGGCCCTTGAATCTCTCACAGATAACACCTAAACAAGAACAGAACAAGAGGCATATACGATTGATTAATCCATATGTTCACGAGATATATTAAACACTTAGTAATTATGTAGGAAATACATGCAAGATGATTCCGAAAGAACATTTTAATTGGGAAGTTTATTAGTTAGCCGGTTAAATACTTACATGTGGCCCAAATACATGGTAAGAATTTTGTGCCTTGCCCGGCTATTTTAGTTATAGAAACTGAAGGTTTAGCTACTTTAAGTAGCGTAGAAGAGGTCTTAGAGAATGCCCGAAGCATACTTGTAGATGAGTGATGCGAATTCTAAATAAAATATTTTTAGAGGCTTAGTTTTCAATATGACCGATACGACCTCCTAGTCGTCGGACACGCAACGTTCCCGGATGAAAAGTATTGTTGCCATCTTAATTGTTATATATTATTTTAATATTTGGTTTGTTTGTTCAAACTAATTTTACAGTAATGGTAGGCAAAATATAATGGTTTACTTATATACAACCATTGATCTAAAATAGTATGAACACTGAAGTAAGAACTCCCATTGGGCGATAACGTACTTTACTGTGGCATACAGATGAATACAATTCCGAAGAATGTGCGGCATGTCATGTGGTCACACGTTTAGTTTACTTTCCAGCTCTTATTTAGCTTACTGGTGATACCAGGAAAGACTATTTTTTGCTATATAGGCACAAAAGTGTGGAAGGAAAAGTGTGGTTTAGTTTACTTTCCAGCTCTTATTTAGCTTACTGGTGACACCAGGAAAGACTATTTTTTGCTATATAGGCACAAAAGTGTGGAATGATGTTACCCACGCTTAGTAATCGGTCCAGACCCGGTAAAATGAAAAGATCCGCGGGAACACGGCGTCGTTATTTTAAACTATAGCCAGATGACGAGGACAACACCTGAGTTAGTGTCCTACTCACCTAGAATAATTGTGACACAAATCTAAAATTTACCTCGACAGAATTAATGTACATTCAACTTAACTGACATAAGACTATACAACAGAGTCGTATTAGCTGTTCATCAAAGTGGAGCAGAAAACCATGTTGAACAATTTGAAGTAATTTAACCATTTCAGAAAATAGATCATATCCAGAAAAAAAACACGGCCACGAAATTTCAAACCATAGGCACATGATGAGCATAATACATGAACTAACAACCCACTCTTAAAACTTTAGCACCATACAAGGCCGTCCTTAGGCGTGCAATACGTGTCACCGCATAGGGCCTCTCTTTTTTCACCAAAGAGGCTCCGCGCCCATTAAAAAAACCACAAAAGTATTTTAAGGGAAGATGAATTCCTATTTTTTTAAAAACTTCCTTATAATTATTTTTTTATTTGTATTTACTCATAATCTAGAAGAAATACAATACATTTACCGATCGTTTATGCAGTACTTTTTCCTGAGGATTCAGCATAAAAAATTACATTCTGCATACCACTAGCACTACTATAAATAGAAGTCAACTGGTAAAAAGTTTAATGGGGGGGGGGGGGGGGTGATTTATTTCAACACTCCAAACTGAAGAGTTAGTTTCCCACACGGCATCGCAGAAACTAAGAACGGCTCTGACACCATGACTAACACTAGAATATTTGAGCCACAACAGATTTAATGAGTTCCACAAGATGAGTCTTTGGTTTGATATATGTTAAATTGGTTTCACAATGTTTTCATCATTGAAACAAGATATATGTGGGACAGTTCAGAATTCACTCTTTATGTTAAATTAAAATTTTATTTGAAAGCTATACTTTAAAACATTTTCAAATTTAAACCAATGGGCAAACTTTTAAAATCATCTTCTACACAGTTCCCAATCTTTTACTTAGAAAAATTCAAGGACCCATATATTTTTTTTCAATTACCAAATATTGTACTACTAGCAAAGCAGGATAAAACTTTCTGCAAAATGCATGATTTAAATATTCAAAAACAGTAAGGTTAATAAATTATATTACATTCATGTACATTGCAAAACCTGTGAAATCAGCCAGTAAAACATTTGGTAGAAATTTTGTGATCTTACCTAGGTATAACTTAATTTTGACAAAAGTGAAGGGTTAAAAGAATTCTACCCTCCACTTCTAACTTAGCTCTTAATAGATGTTTAATAAGTATTATTTTATAAAAATTCAATATACCAATAAGTTTACAAACCAATTACGAATATTTATAAAAGATTTTGTAACTTTTTTTTTACTGGAATAAAAAAAGCTTTAAACACAAAAAACTTTAAATATTTTATTGAAAAACAGTTATATGTCACTCATTCTTCTTGCAAATTAGTAAAAATGCAATATTTAACAGATATTTTTTTAGATCATCAAGCATATCATTAATCTTAAAATCAATCTTGTATTAGTTCTAAAATTTTTTCTTTTGCAGCCTTTTAAGGAGGATAAATTTTTTTAAAAATTGTTCTTGGAGCATATACATGAAAACTTATGTTTCTATGTAACCCAAATTATATTTTTAAATATCCAGATTAAATGCTTAATTTATATCCAGGAGGTAACAATACAAATTCAAAGTGCTCCTGCCCCCTCAACACATTAATTCAGTTGGATAACATGGAATGATCTTACAACCCTAATATTTCAAGCTTTCTAATAATTCCAACCAGATAATCATAGACTCCTTCACAGTAAGAAATGGAGGTGGAGAGATGTTATAAATGTGCTTAAAAATACTTATGGCTCGTCTGGTGACACACACTGAGAAGTCAGAATTCAAGCAAACAGAACCAAACATTACAAAAGTAAAAAATATATTTATTAATATTAAAAACTATGTAAAAATTGGCAACATATTAGTAGAAAGCACAGTAAAATGGACGTATTTTGATTACAGTAATACTCAATTCAGCGGCACACATGATTATGAGTCAACACTCTGTATTTCGTCGAAATCATCTTCTCGTTTAGGGTGAGTCTCGTGGCTGGCCTTGGGAGTGCCTTCAGAAAAATCCTCGGATTTTACCGTATCTCTAGAGATGACATTCAGCTCTTCAATGGTCATTTGATCTTTGTCAGGAGGGCAATCCAAGCACCTAAAATTGACATTGTTTATGTCACATTGAATAAACATCCAGTCAGACCTAATTATAAGTGGGACACTTTGCTGACAAAAGTTACAATTATACATACTAGAAATTTGTTTTTTAAATCATTATAGACTATAAATAAACAGTTTATTGGATAATTTTGTGCAAAACCTTTATTGCTGCATTTTGAAATGCCATTTTAAATTGTACTTATCAAAACGATGTCCAGAGGGAAAACAATAATTTGAAATTCTGTGATATTTCCCTGTCATATAGTTTCTTTTTCATTGTGTTAGAAACAATGCATATTAATTTAAATTAAGCATTATATTAGGGATATCCAATTACATTTTTTAAATAGAATTACTGGGCAGTATCTAATTATCAATATTCAATTGTTCTACTATGTTTTGAAAAAACATCAGCATTTGGAGACAATTTCTATCACTTTTAAAGAGAAAATTTTCATTTTAAGTCCAACAAGCTTTTTTTTCCCCTTTTTGATTGTATTTAGAAAACATTTTAATTTAAGCAGTCAATCAATGATACTTCATAGCCAAAAGTCAACTTAGCAATAAAAGTTTGTTAAATTCCTTAATTTATTTTTTTAAAAATTCCCAAAATCCCGGATAATTCTCCGAAATTTCCAGATTTTCCAATTTGCCTGTTACTGGACATGCTGAAAAACAATGTCAAATTTTCCAATTTTGGCAAAAATCAAATTTTAAATATGTAAAAGAAATAGCATAGAAATAAAAATTACACATGTAAACTTAAATTGAAAATATTCAGGGTCCATATTGTGCCAGGTAACTAAAATGGAATTGAAATCCCTCTTGGTTTTGCCTGATTTGGTGACAACATACCACCCAGTTCTTTTGGATCTCTGTTCATTAAAATATACGAAAACCGCATGATCTTGTGTTTGAAAAACATTGACCTTTTTTCAACTTGTTTTCTTGTATATCCAAAACAGTTGATTTTTTTTTTCTCTATGACCATAAAAAATTCTGGGAAAAGATCATAAAGAAGGATAACTATTCCATAGAAAGAATACAACATGTTCTTGGAGTGTGAAGAGTTAAATGCACTAAAAAGTAAATGTTATAAATTGACTAAAAGTGAGAGTCCTTCAAATAAACAGCATAAAAACACAGTATAAAGGCCATTAACATTCATTTTTATTGAATTTATTGTAACTAAATGAAACTATTACCTGCTCTCATTTATTCCATAATTCACACAGGTTGAGCCTACGCATTCACAACAACCGTCATGGAACCATCGGTAGCTTGAAGCTCCCATGGAGCAGCAAGAGTCTTTGCACTTGTTCCAGGGCATACATTGTGACATATAAGCGACAGTACAGTTCACTGACACAGGCTCGATTTGTCCTGTGCCAGTTTCTCCAGACCTTGCTACATACAAAAGAGAAACATGAATTAGAAATTTTATGATATCTACTTATTACACACTTTTATTTAAATCACTGTCTGGTGTTGTGGCCTCAAATCTTGCAAGTCAATTTAACACCCTTCCACATCAACTTGAAACTTGGCATAAATACATAACAATGATGACAATACAATATGTGAAGGTTTTTGTTTTCAATTGAATATTCCGTTTGGCTGAATAGTTTACTATTTGGCAATTACATAGTAATATCTCTATTGCAAAAAAAAAATAGCTACCGTTGACTAACAGATATTCTCTTTTCTATTTTATATTTTGAGTTACTTCTCAAAAACAGTTTCTATGGGATAATAATGAAATTTGCAAGTTTGTTTAGAAATGTTTGAGAAATACGATGATGGTATTTTTATTGTAATAGAACAATTATGTTGGAAGTTATATTATGTTAAGTTGAATAATGCAAGAATTTGGTTTGTGTCAATTAAAACATATAGAATAAAACGTTCTATATTTATAATTTTTTGTAGAATATATCACATATTTGCCATATCAGATATACATACAATACTTACAAAGTTTATTCTATGTTTTGTAAGGTCCTTGTACAAGTACCAAATGAACACTTGAAATATTGAATAAAAATGCAGTTTTTGTATTGAATATAATAGTCCATTTATATTATATGAATATAACTAGAATTTATGAAACTTTATTTTTATTTACCTGCAACAAATTTAACATCTCTGTCTAAAGAGACAAATGACACTTCTACAGGATAAGTGTAAGAGGTCCATCTCAATAAGCCGTCTTTTTCTTCCGTGAGCACACTGAACAAGTCGGGAAAGGGCTCAAGTAAATCTTCAACATGAGACTTCATACTCAGGTGATTTTCAGTCTCATTGGTCTTCGGACACATTTCTATAAAAATAAAGCAAATGCAGCAGATGATAGATATTTTTACTTGCATGTGTAAAGTAAAAAAAGCTCTATTTAAGAAAATTTGTAAGAACTCAAATATGGGTACGATGAAAATGGTCGAAAAAAGTGGCAATATACTTTTTAAATATGAACAAAAATTTATATTATTTCATGAAAATTTGTTTAGTACACTGTGACATACAATTTTTTTTATCCATATTTGGGTCATTCCATGTCAAATAAACACAAGAAAATGCATTTTTTTCCCTCACC
Organism: Troglohyphantes excavatus; assembly: GCA_963932185.1. Lineage (NCBI taxonomy): Eukaryota > Metazoa > Arthropoda > Arachnida > Araneae > Linyphiidae > Troglohyphantes > Troglohyphantes excavatus. Next base: position 53,056,495 of record OZ010677.1, on the reverse strand, counting down.
ATCTCCGATTTTTATGAAATTGAGTGAACTTGTTATACCTACTAAGAATGTAAAAAATGCTAAATTTTAACCTCTTAGGCTTATTAGTTTTTTAGTTATTTGCATTTCAAAATGGCTAAAAACGTAAAATCTGCCTCCGATGGCTGTATTTAAATTACTGTAACTCCTGTTCTAATTAACACATAGAAATAAATATGGTATCGTTTTAAATCTCTTTAAATGACTTTTCAAATTATGTGAAACACATGAAAGTTTGGTGAAAAACATTTCAAGGTCTTATTATTTTACCTTTGACCTTGAATTCCCAAAAAACGAATTTCTTAATTTTCACTATATTTTTTCCCTGAATACTACAACATCTGAACTACATGTATACCAATTTTCAGAGTGGGATGACAATGGGATCACACAAAAAAAATAGAAACAAAAATATACAATATATTGGGGTCATTCCATGTCGTGAGTTGTCAAATCGACACAAGAAAATGCATTTTTTTCCCGCAACATCTCCGATTTTTATGAAATTTGGTGAACATGTTATACCTACTAAGAATGTAAAAAATGCAAAATTTTAACCTCCTAGGCTTATAGTTTTTTAGTTATTTGCATTTCAAAATGGCTGATTTTTGAATTTTTTTTTTAGTGTGTGATCCCATTGTCATCCCACTCTGAAAATTGGTATACCTGTAGTTCAGATGTTGTAGTATTCAGGAAAAAAATATAGTGAAAATTGAGAAATTCGTTTTTTGGGAATTCAAGGTCAAAGGTAAAATAATATGACCTTGAAATGTTTTTCACCAAACTTTCATGTGTTTCACATCATTTGAAAAGTCATTTAAAGAGCTTTAAAACGATACCAATATTACTTCTATGTGTTAATTAGAACAGGAGTTATGGTAATTTAAATGCAGCCATCGGAGGCAGATTTTACGTTTTTAGCCATTTTGAAATGCTAATAACTAAAAAACTAATAGGCCTAGGAGGTTAAAATTTTGCATTTTTTACATTCTTAGTATGTATAACAAGTTCGCCCAATTTCATAAAAATCGGAGATGGTGAAAAAAATAACTGTGTTGATTTGACATGGAAATGACCCATATAATACATGAACATTGAAAATAGAGCACACTAAAAAATGCTACCCACCAACACAGGAGCAACACTCTGAATACAGAAAATCCAAGCAATAGAAGCAATCTTTACTGCACGATGTATTTTTGGCATCACACTTACAGGACTGAGTCAACATGCATTTGCTAACAATGGATGCACACACAGCCTCGTTGCAGCCGCCACAGTCAATTAAGTAGGGATACATTGAAAACACAAAGAAGCAGAACAAAACACAAGACCCCGAAACATTTATCTGAAAATAAAATACAAGATACATTAGATGTAAAGACAAAATAAGGACAAGGCTGTGTGGAAACTACATTATCTGTGACTTCCAAAAATATCTGTTCTTTGCACATGTGGTAGTTAAAACCAAGTACCTAAGAAATAAATCAAATATCTGTCCTCCAAGTCTAACATCACAATATCAGTTTAACTATTACTTTTAAGGTCTCATTAAATATTTTTTAATTAAAATTTTAAAAATACTCTCTTTGTTTCTAATGGTTTGGTTTGGTTAATTAACGTCGCACTAGAGCTGCTTAGTGGGCTATTGGCGACGGTTTGGGGTCTATCTCGAAGGAAAGACCTGGGAACACATACACATTCATTCACACCTGCACCTCGTTATTTTAGAACCATGGTCAGATGACGAGGAAACACCTGAACTGGCACCCAACGCCTTCAATAGACGTCAGGACTTTGAACCCCGATCATATTTATCGTGCATCAGTCCCGTATACATGCCGTTAATTTTTGCAGATGTTCTGGACGATTTTTCTAGTATTTTGTAGCGAAGCTGGCAACCCTCCGATCACAAGATCACTACTTTTTACTTTTCTATGTCAAGTCCATCACCTGGCATCAAACCGGGAACCTTCGTATTCCTAGCTGACGCCCTTAACCGCTCGGCCACGGAGGCCTCCTTTGTTTCTAATGAATTATAACTTATAATGATGCATTCTGATTGAATTATAACTTACTACAAGGGTAGTAAAGTATAATTGATTGAACTGAATTTTTTCTGTGAAAATAAGTTTCTAAGTGAGATTTTGAAGTATGAAGGAATAAAAATTGACAGATGAACAATCATCGTTTTATGAATTTCAATCTGTACGTTAAGGAGTTATTGGACACTTTTCAACATCTATTTGCACCCTTGACAGTCGGAATTTTAATTATAAATATTCAAAATAGGCAATTTTTAAGCTTTCTTTCTTTCTATTCACGATGCTCTAAAACTAGTTCTACCTAAGCTCGAAACAACTTTGAATATATATAAAAAATGTTTGTGTATAAATTTTTTATACAAATCTACAATTTTATCCAGAGCTTGATAAAATTTTACACACATGACCTTCAAAGAAAGATGAAGGTCGCTGTCCACATGAAATTTCTAACAACCACCCCTATCTTAAAATACAAATGCAACGTTAAAATACGCAATAAAAGTCCGTAATAATCCGGACATGTTTCGGGAGATACATCACCCTTTGTTTTGTATTTGAAGGTAATTTTTATAGACAAACGGAGGGTTTGGCTATGGGAAGCCCTCTTTCACCCATACTCAGTGATATATATATGGATTATTTTGAAGAAAAACTTTTCACCATTATTAAATTTCCCCTTTGGATCCGCTATGTTGATGACACTTTCGCCCTATTAAACAACTCCACCGGAGAAGTTGACGGAATTCTCCCTGTATTAAATTCCATAGATCCTAAAATACAATTCACTGCCGAATCCGAATCCAACAATACTCTTCCTTTCCTTGATGTTTTAATTACTCGTAAAGATGACCATTTATCCACCACCGTATATAGAAAACCCTTCGCAGTTTCTTTGCCCCCTCATTTTAAGTCCTGCCACCCCATACAACAAAAAATGGCTGCATTTTACACTTTTGTTAATCGTGCTCTTAACATCTGTTCTACACCCGATTCACTCCAGACTGAACTTAATTATTTGAGAGCCGTCGCCGTGGATCGAGGTTTCTCACCCAACGTCGTTGATAAGGCCCTACATAAACTTAAAAATCCATTTAAAAATTCTAGTCTATCTGAGCGATCTAAGTCTTTAGTTGTTTTACCATATTATCCCCAGATCAGCCATCAAATTTCTAAAATTCTCGGTAGGTTCGACATACGTTCCATATTTTCACCTATCAATAAGATCACGTTCACACAACTTAAAGACCCTATTGACGATCTTAATAACTGGGGCATATACAGTATTTCATGTCAATGTGGCATGTCATATATTGGTCAAACAAGGAGAGCATTAAGATTTCGTATCAAGGAGCACCAAGCACATACTGTTAAACAAGAAATAAAGAAGTCCTCCATTGCCAAGCACTCTTGGGAACATGGTCATATATTTAATTTTTCTAACTCACATTTAATTTGCAAACCTAAATCTCCATTTGAACTTGACTTCCTGGAGGCGTTTCATATTTTTAGTAATATTGATTCGGTTGTCAATGAAACGTTTGCGGTCCCAATGTTTCCCGCTTGTTGGCACACAATAGTTAACTCCAACCGTTTGTAATAGTTTTTAGTTAGTTTTTTAGTCTTTGGCAACATTTTAGATTTCTTTGGGTTTATTTATATTTCATTACACACAGACTTTACATTTTCCGCTGATGAAGGGTGATGTATCTCCCGAAACATGTCCGGATTATTACGGACTTTTATTGCGTATTTTAACGTTGCATTTGTATTTTAATATTCTTAACGCAATGCTTTATAAGACGAGTTTTTATCTTAACCACCCCTATCATCACTCCTTATTAAAACCTAAATTTAATAATGCAATATTGTAACAATGCTACCTATATTTCAACATTGTTATGTATCTTACATAGTTAGTTATGAGGATGGATAAATGATGCATTCTGATTGGCTGATAAGTAATGTCCAAATGAAAAAAAAAATTGCTGAATGAACTCAAATATCATTAAATATATATTTTTCATTTGTCTATTACCCTTTTTTAAAAATAATAATTTCTATATTTCTGACTAAGCTGTGATTGTAAAAAGCAGTCCTGGCTTAATTGGGAAGTCTTTTAAAATTTAAATGGGCAATCTGGAAAGTTAACACAAGGAAGGATTTTAATTATGCTTTGCTGGTAAATTAGCATAGGAGCTGCACAGTACTCTATTGACAATGGTTAGGAGTTTATCTCGAAGGAAGGACAGGGTTATGTCTTAGGTCAGATAGTTAACGTCGCACTATAGAGCTGCATAATGGGCTATTTACTGTGGCTCAGGGTCTATCTTGAAGGAATGGCCTGGTGATGAGTTAGAATAAAGGAGATTGATTCCAAAGAAAATTACACAACAAAATTCAAATTTATTTAAGTGAAAAACATATAGGTTAAGGATTTTTTTTTAAATAACAAACAGATAATCAATATTTAAAAACAAAAATTAATGAAACTTTTTAACCAACATGCCTAATAAAATATAAATATGGGTTATCGAAATATAGTTTAATTATGAGTTGAACTAGAATAATACAAAAGGGCTGTTACATATGGCACATAAAAGGAAAAATTTTGCCTACAGTTTTAAGAACATGCATATACCATGCACTAATATCAAACTTCTGACGCCGGTCATGGCCACTAGCAATTGTGGTGTATTCAATTACTGAATTTAAAATTAAAGATAACAATTTTGAGAGCTTATGCAGTCGTACATTTTCTTTAGAATAGGCCCTGTTTAAGCTGATGAGTCAATAATTATTGACTCATCAGTTTACTCTTTAAGCCCTTTTTGAAAAATGTAATGATATTAGATAATTTCCAATCTAATTGGTACCTTACCAGAATTATACAAAAGTTAAATATACAACAAAATATAACCAATATGCAACATATAATAACAAATATTAATGAAGAAAAACTAATTGTACATGCCTTTTAATACTACATTTAAGAATTAAAGGATTATGTATAAACAGAGGACATTAGAATAAATTATTTTCTTGTTGAAAGTAATCTTCTCAAATTATTATAATACGTTAAATTAGCAAGTGGTTTAAATTTTTTGTTTAATTTCAGAATCGCGCCAAGCCGCATTGCTTATTAGGATTTTACCATAAAAACTATGCGTTTTCTTAAATGTGCATACTATTACTTAAATATTAGTAGATATCCAGTTTTGAGGTATAAATGATCACGTTATGTATGTACAAAAATTACTGCAAAATAATCAAAGCCTTACAAAATTCAAAGCTGCGAATGCAGATGATCTGGATTTCATTTTCCTTGGAATGTTGAAAACTTTGATAAATAAGAAAACAAGTATGCGTCGTCGTCTGATGAAGTTTACATATTTCTAGAAATTTCACGTTTTATTTTGTTATTGTTATTTTTTTATTCGGGAGTTTAACTTCACTTCACTTTTTTTGTACAAACCAAAGTAAAATTGTGGCCACTAAGTTAAATATAATATGTGGACTCGCATTTCGAGGAAAATTGACTTTACCGTTGCGATGGGATGAATCATGCCCATGGATGAATACAGTTCCGAAGCCTGTACGGAACTTCATGTGGTCGCACGCTTAGTCTACTTTCCGGTTCTTATTTAGCTCAGTGATGGTTCTATACCAAAAGACTTTTTTGCAGTAGACTCTCAAAAGGGTTTAATGCTGTCGCCACAGAAATGTATAAAGACCTAGAAGGAGGAAGGGTATAGACGCCAATGAAGCCTGCAAGGGCGAGAAAACGGGATAGAGTTGGCGAGAAACGGGGAAGAATTAGGTATATGGCTGCCAGATTGGTGACATTTATCGCTTGCTTTGGATTTTGTTCAACTTGAACAACAACAAATCATTTTCATTACTTTGTTATTAATTAAGAAAGTAATTAATTTGAATTTAGCCAAATTAATTACGGCAATATTTTAGGCATTGAAACCATAAAATAACAAAAATTAGCGTTTAAAGTTAAAAATTATGACCACCCATGTGGTTGTATAAAACTTCTAAATATTAATATTTCCCTTTAAAAGCAACGCAAACAACATTTTTTCTCATAATCTACAATATTACCGTGTTTTATTGTAATTTACAGCATTATCAAAAATGCTATATTTAGAGCGCAATAATTTTTAAAAAAAAGCGATTTTACCATTGAAACTCCCATCTACCGACAAATTGAGGGGAACAGTTGGCGACGGCCGCCATACCTTCAATTCCCTTATTGGCGAAACTGGCTTACAGCCTTCCAGCAACCCTATTAGAGTTCAGTGGCTGTCGCCCACGCTTAGTTTTCATTCGAGGGATTTTTGAGGCAGTGACCGTGATAGTAGTCAGGGTGCCAAATGCCAAAAAATAGGTCAACCTTGTTTTGGCGTACGGAGAAAATGTTTTCGTGGTTTCTGATGTAGTAAATAGCGTAGATTTCAGAATCGATTGATGCCACTCTGTAAATCTTGAGCATTTTGAAAAATCCAAGATGGCGCCTGCCGCGCACCGTTCGAGAACACTTGAGAAGCTTATTTCGGCGTACGGAGAAAATGTTTTCATGGTTTCTGATGTAGTAAATAGCGTAGATTTCAGAACCGATTGATGCCACTCTGCAAAACTTGAGCAATTTGAAAAATCCAAGATGGCGCCTACTGCGCATTCTTCGCGAAGAGTGGAAAACTTTGTTTTGACAGATGGAAAAAATGTTTTCATAGTTTCTGATGCAGTAAATAGCGTAGATTTTACAACTGATTGATGCCACTCTGCAAAATTTGATAAATTTGAAAAATCCAAGATGGCGCCCGCGAGATATTCGTCGTTCATTTGAGTGACGCTGTGATCGACGAAATACATCAGTGTTGCCCAAATCGAAAAGCTTGTTTTGGCGCAGGGAGAAAATATTTTCGCAGTTTCTGATGCAGTAAATAGTGTTGGTTTCAGAACCGATTGATGCCACTCTCTAAATCTTGAGCAATTTGAAAAATCCAAGATGGCGCCAATGATAGACATTAAAAAGATGTCTACTTTGGAATGTTGTAATAGTGGCATGTGAGACATTTTTCTTAATGGTTTTTTTATCCAGGAATCAGAATACAATGTTATTTTTTACATAAAATAACTGTGGAAACTTATTTGGATGTTATTACAAGATGGCGCCCAAGAGATGGCCGCTTAAAAAATGTCCACTCTAGAGTGTAGTAATAGTGGCATGTAAGACATCGTTTTAAATGTTTTGGGGTCATAGAATCTGAATAAAATTTTATTTTTCACTTAAAATAAATCTGGAACACAATTCAGGATGGTATTCCAACAGAGGTGGCGCTACTGGGGGTGCTGGGGGGGGCTGTAGCCCCCCTGTCGGGCAAGGCAAGCCCCCCCGTCGGGCAAAATTATGAAGTTCGTCGGGGGAAAAGTGTTAGTTAAGACCAAATATTTTTAAAACGTTGGATCAAATTGAATTTTTTTAATGAAATGGATATAGGTCATAATTCCGACAGATAAAATCCCGACACACCGAAATCTTGACACCAAAAGGTCTATCGTGGCCGAATGTTTAGAGACTCGAACCGATAAGGACGAGTTTGATACTGAACATTTTGGGAAGCGACATACAGCGATTTGGTTATCAGAGAGTTGTCAAATTCGTTCCTTTCGCAACCAAAAAATATTGCCCATGTATAAAGGATTGGTGTACCTTAAATCTGATCGTGATCCAATGTCCTGATGCCTATTGAAATTGCGTCGGGTACCAGATTAGACGTTGAACTCGTCATCTGACCATGGTTCAGAAATACTGGGCAGTGTTCCTGGTTCCTGTTCCTTCTTTCAAAATGATCCCGAATCGTAATTAAAACATATATTACATCTAAATAAATTTATTTGACGTTAATTTATTACTTTATTAATAAGTCAACTTATTTTATAGAGGATTGTATAGCTTGGGTTTTATTTTATTGTATAAAAAAAGCATTCTTGACTGTATAGACCAGTAGGGTCGTTTGGCACGTTAGCAAAACTAATATAATTTTTTAGTAGACATATTTAGAAAATATGATTTAGGAAAATTGGAGACCAAAATCACGTTCGCTTGTGTCACAAAAATTCATTGAAAGGCCATTGAATACGGGGACGGCCTAAGAATATTTTTAGCCAAAGTAGGCATAATTTTGCCGCCCATCTTCCTTTTACACAAAATAATATTTTGTAGATAATCTGGCAGCTTATTTTTTCAATGCTTTAAATCATACCCTTAAAAATAACATAATGGCTGAACATTACGGTAAGAAATGAACATGTAAACTTAACATTATCTATGCAATGTACAAATGTGTTAATAATTTAAATAGTCATCAGTAAAGTACAAACATTGTGTACTACAATTTGGCGCCCTCCTTAGTCTGGCGGGACTAAGCGGTCGCTTGGACCCATTGGACCACCAGATAAAGTTAAGCCGCCCCCCTTGTAAAAACTATTCCCGAGCCATCTTGCAGGCAAACGGTATCCAGTTCTTTGTCAAGGTCCAGGAGAAAAGTGAAAGTTTTTCGCACACCGCAATACTCTTTTCTTTGTAATCTAGGGGATCAAAAAGAAACCCCACCATACTTCTTTTTTTATTGGTGGATGACACGTTTTGGAGAGTAGAGTGACCCCAGGCCATGGAGTGGACCCTAGGGGAGCGGTAACCTGACCAAGACGCTTCTCCAAATATATTGCTTCGTCTCTGCCATTGTTCGATCACAACTCGTTCCATTGCGCGGGAAATGCAATTAGGCTCGTCCCCAACAAAACATGTTGAAGATGTCCACCCCTCACTTTCTGGGTGGTGTGGACCTTTGTCCGTGTCAAAAAATTATCCCTCCAGTGCATTTTTTGCATATTATAGCGTAAACGAACATTTATCTTCGTGTATGTTAAATTTTTATGAGTCTAACTATAAAGTTTTTTCATTCACATCTTTTTTTTTTTAATTCTGCATATCTACCATATTGAAGTAAGTAAACTTTTCTATTTTCTTATAACGGGGAAACAAAATAAAACAGCAAAGTTGTATTTGTGATGGGATAAAAAAATCTATCGTGATCAGGTTTTGCTTGCTACAATGACCGTCCCTCATTGGTATAATGGTAATCATTTCAATGAACTGTCCCAATTTCTAGTTCCGACCAAATGTGGTGTTTTTTTGTACTTTGTATTTAATTTTTATAACTACCAACTGAAGTTATTGTATTAAGTAAAATAAAAATAATCAATTGAATATCTTGTTTGTGAAATTAGGTATGTAAGGTTTGAGTATTTTATCTGCAGCAGGTTTCAAAAAAATATTTTATTTTGGGTGAATTATATATTTTGTTATTTTTTTTCTCTCGATAAAATCTAAAAAAAGTCAAACCAAATTTAAATTAACTGTATTAAGTTTAATTCTTAATTAAATGAACTTTATATGTGTATATGTATATATCAGTAAGAATTTTGAAAAACTTTGCATTACAAAAGTCATACATACTTTAAAATATTTTATTTCCCAAATGTAAATATTATACTTTATTAGTAATTTTTTACTAAGCATCTGTTAAATTATCCTACAGAGGATAATTTAACAGACTCGTTAATTACAATTAAATATAAATTTAATTATAATTTTTAAATAACAAAAATTTTAGTAATAAAAAAAATAAAATATTTCCAAAATACTGCAGGTTTTTTTATTGCAAAATAAAGCTTTTTTAAAACAAATAATCGTGCAATGCTTATAAAAAAAATTTTGCAGTGCCATCAAGTTAATTTTAACACGCATCGTTTGACTGTGGTACGATTTGTACAGTTTTGTAACAATTATCTGCTTTCCACAATCCTTTAAGTTTATGAAAATACGAAAAATAGCGAGATTGAGTACTTCTTGATTTTAGCCCATAATAATAACAATAAAACTTTATTACTAACAAATTTAAGATATTGATTAATACTGGATTTTTGAAGTAAAACGTCTTTAAAAACAACTGCTTGGCTATCTGGACAGAAATACTATGTAATGCTTTTAGAGTGATCCTATCTGACACTTTACTGTCAGACAAATATTACTATTTACTTAAATTAGTTCTCTCTCGTCCGATAGGAAATTAGGAGCCGATGCGTGTAAAATGTAGTTAAAGCAAATCACACATAGGGCGTGGATAGAGCCCTCTGCATCAGACGAAACAATTTGTCTTCCTTTTGCTTGAGATGTTTCTGTTGGCGGCCATTTCCTATTTCTTTATAATCTACTAAAATGACGTTTCACCTACAATAATTCTGGACGTGTTCCGATACAGTCACATCTGATTTTTTTTACGATAAAATAATTTTATAAGCACTATTTACGTAGAGGATATTAGCCCCCCTGTCGGGGAATGCTAGCTCCCCCGTCGGGCAATTCCTGGCGCCACCACTGTATTCCAAGATGGCGTCAATGGTGACAACTATAAAAATGTCCAATTTAGAGTGTAGTAATAGTGGCATGTAAGACATCGTTTTTAATGTTTTTAGGTCAAGAAACCTGAATATATTGTTATTTTTCAATTAAAATGACTGTAGAAACTAATTTAGATGGTAAACTGATGAATATTTTGCATGTTCAGTCTATTATAATTATTTAAAGTATGCCACTGTTTATGTGATGTTCATAGAAAAGATGCCACAAAGATGTTTAGAAATTTTTTTTGAAAGAAGAACATGGGATGAGATTTATAACTCGTTATTGGAATGTGATATGGTTCGATACGATGATAGATAACAATATTATGCGATATAGACATGTTGCAAAAGGATCTTCTTTGACGGGTCTTACACTAAACAATGTTGGAGTCAAACGATGGGTTTCAAGTGTACTTGTAAGGAACAGCCAGAGAATGATTTTTGCAAAGTGGCAGAACTGGAATTATGCATGCAGCTTTTAAATCCATTAGAGCACAAAAGGCCTAGTACACATTGTGACAACATATTGCATCAAGAAAAATTAACATTGGCAGTGCTTTTGAATTGGGTGGTAAATGTGTACTGAAGTTTAAAGACACCCTTCCAAGTGGTTTCTATGACAGTTTACAGAAAGGTGTTGTCAGCATGGATGAAAGGAAACACTGCTCCGCACAAAAGGTGACCACACGTATGGAAGCTACACTTTTATAATTCAGAATAACAGTCCTTCAGGCAATCAAATGCATACAAATGGTCGACATATTAAAATACGAATTTGCTAAAATGAATGCGTTTCATTTAGTGATCTCAATAAAGCAGGTTTCCTGTCTCAGTCTCTCTCTAAACATAAACGTGGGCACATTAGCAAATTCGTATTTTAATATGTCGACCATTTGTATGCATTTGATTGCCTGAAGGACTGTTATTCTGAATTATAAAAGTGTAGCTTCCATATGTGTGGTCACCTTTTGTGCGGAGCATTGTTTCCTTTCATCCATGCTGACAACACCTAATATTGTTATCTATCATCGTATCGAACCATATCACATTCCAATAACGAGTTATATATCTCATACCATGTTCTCCTTTCAAAAAAATTTCTAAACATCTTTGTGGCATCTTTTCTATGAACATCACATAAACAGTGGCATATTTTAAATAATTATAATAGACTGCAGGCGCCATCTTGGATATTTCAAAATGCTCAAGATTTACAGAGTGGCATCAATCGATTCTGAAATCTACACCATTTACTACATCAGAAACCACGAAAACATTTTCTCCGTACGCCAAAACAAGCTTTTCGATTTGGCACCCTGACTATAGGTTATAAAACCCAACGAGTTTAAATAATAATTTTTGTGTTATATTGTTTTTCCAATTGCATAACCTTCTTGTATTTTGTTGACTTTTGTACCTGAAGGGACTTTTCTATGTATAATATCTACCAAAAGGCATGCATTTACTTTACATTACTATTTTTCAATATTACTCAATTCAGAACAATAGAAAGTCAACGATATGATATAAAGTTGAACATTATCTGCACGTTGCATTGCCGCAGTAACTGAAATATAATCATCTTTCTGTACATAAGGAACGGAAAGGGAGTTTGTGTGGTTCACGAAAATACAAATTTGAAAAAAAGAGCTATTCATTTTTGTATGTGTATAATAGCCTCTTATAAGGCGCAATAGTTTAAGAATTATAAAACGTTCAAGAAAATCAAATATTACACATTTGCTGTAATTGAAATTCAAAGTAATCTTCAAAAATGATAGTTTTCAGTAAGCCCCATTTGGGAATTGACAAGTTAAAAATCATTCGGGATATTCAAGGTATTGAAACAATTTAAGTTTGTCCTGCAAGTTGACTACAGCTATCGTTTTTACGATGCAACCTTGCACGATCTTGTTTCTTTGTTCATCTATAATTAAATAAAATACCCATGTTTTATAGATAGTTTTAATTTATACATTAAAATAAATAAAACGGTATGAATAATGCTATAAAACTGACGATAAGAAATTACCCTGTGGTTTTCCAAGCACCTGGAAATGTCTGGGAAAATAATCTAAAAAGTCAGAGAAACTGATTTTTTTTTTTTAATTTTCTAAAAATGCCAGGAAATTTCCAAAAATGTTACATGATATATAAGTCTGTTATATAATTTTTTTTCTTGAAAATATAAATTCGGTAAAAATCATGAATTCTTGATTTTGTGAATACTGTGTTAGTTTCTTATTTACAAACACTTTATTTCTACAAGCTTCAACAATAATGTGAAAAAATTAAAAAAAGCATTTGAATACTTTCAATACCATTCTTTTATAATAATTTATTTTAAAATACGATTACATTTTAATGCATACAATTTTAGATTAATTTGAAATACTAAATATTAATTATTTGTATTTTTTTAAATTAACTTTTTTTCCTGTTTTTGTTAAAAGTTGGATAAAAAGTGACATGCTTTACAAAGGATATGAATTTTAATAATATGTAAACAAAACGTCTGACAAATATCGTGTGAAATAATACGCATAGTATTAATATTCAAAAATATTTGAAAGCCCTGATCAAAAAATGATGTAGATGTCTTTTTATAGCTTTTTAAAGACAAAATAAAAATTAATTTAATTCAGCATAGGAATATCCTAGTATTGGATGAATAAATATGAAATATGTTTATCTAAAAAATTAGGCTAAATACAAATAAATTTTTCATGCAGTTAATACTCGTATCTATGGCTATTAAGACATTTACTAATAAAATATCCACAAAAATTATTTGAAGTTAAGCGCATAATATAAATAGTAATATTTATATGTATGAATACAAATCATTATTAGTGTGTAAAAATAAGATAAATAACCAATGATGCAGCAGTTTTTAATACAATTTATTAAATTTTTGAAATTATGTCTGTTAAGCATAAAATTAATACTGCAAAAAATAATTGGCTAGATCCATGAACAAATGTTGACAGATAGTTTTATATACTAGAAGGGACATCAGTTAAACTACTTTAAAAATAAGCCACATTTTTCTCTATTAAAAATAGCCTGAAGCTTCAAGTTGTAATAAAAAAAAATTGAAAATGTGCTTTTACATAGAGCTCTCCAATTTTTATGAATTCTACTAAAGTGGATCTGCCGTAATTTTATTACAAACTCTTTATGTACATAGAAAATAGGAAATTGGAAGACAAGCGTGGAAGCCATATATTATAGGAAAATGGAATATATATATATACAATATTTATGGATACATTTAGTTGAAAAAAATACCTTTAATTACATAAAAGTATTGGATTGTGCATTTAAAAATGGTGTAAAGCATGGAATTTCCATTTTAAACAAATACTCTTGTTTGCACTTGCTGATATTTATAATAAAAAATGAATATTGAAAACAGAAATATGAACAATTTTCACAAAAGAAGTGTACAATTTTTAAAAAAAATATTTAAATTAAACAGATACACATATGCAACTCAAAAGCATCCTGTATATTTATGGGGATAAGTATTCATACACCCATCCATTTTCCCCAGTATGAGTTATTTTCTCGTCTGGAGCTTCCGGAGAATCTTTCTTTCGTCTGAATCGTATCCTATCATGAAGACGATCACTACGACCACACCAAAATTCAAAGCTTTCGGGAGTTAAAAGATATCCACCCCTAATGAAATAAATACAAAAATTAATGGCATTAACTTGGAAGATTGATATAAATACAGATATTTACAAGTTTGTTTAATAAGAAGTCAAATCACAATGCCTTGTGCATAGATGTGTTGAGTGCATTCCTCATGAATATGGGGTTATGTACTCATGTAGATTCTCAAATAATCTATAAGTATTTAATTGTAGCGCAGCTGAAAAAGTTTTTTTTATTGGCAGAGACCCTGATGATTGTTGTTTCACATTTCTTATAACAATGCTAAAAACTTTCAAATGATGCTCCTGAAAAACTATTGAATTGTCATCATATATGTGCATTAAAGCATTGATAATATTTCTATAATTTTATCAATAACCTCTTATGGCCGCTTAAGTCGTGATACCGTGCAACTCCAAATGACGGATTAATCAGCCGTAGAGAAAGCTGCTTGGCAAACGAAATTAAAGTGATTCCTTTCTAAATGTGGAATTTTTCATAAGAAGAAATGATTAGAATACCTGAGCTTAGTTTTGTCACCAAGCAGCTTTTGCAATGGCTGATGAATCTGTGGTTTGGAAATATGTGGTTTCACAGCTTAAGCAACGTTATGTAACTCAGATTAAGAATCGATACAATTTGTTTTCACATGGGCAAAACAAACCTGAAATGATGAAAATTTTAATGTGCTGGGGTTTGATCTGGGAAAACATTTTGTACGATAGTAAAATATTTTAAACACTTTTCACTAAAATCTGTTCTTAAGATTGTTGAGAATAAAAGAATTACCAGTGTTTAGGTCTTGGAATGACTGCAGACACATCAGCATATTGCTGTTCTAACTCTTTCTTCTTCTTCAACAAAAACTAGAAAAATGAAATAAAATTAAAAATTGATGAAATGGGTAAAGCTTATCTACCAAACTAATAGATCCCAGTTAAAATCCTGGAAAAGGCCAAAGTCAGATACAGGGCAGGGGGAAAGGTCATAGGAAGTCAAAGCCTAAAATAATGTAAAAATCTGAACACAGAAATTTTACAGAATTAGGATCTACATAGAATTTACCATTTATTACAAATGTTTCAACTAACTTCGTCTTCACTCCCCTATTAAAATGTCCAAAAGTAAAATCAAAGTAATTATAAACTATTAAAGTTTTATAGCTAATAATTAAAAAAGATTTAAGAATTAATTTATGAAACAAACATTTTTGTGCAGTTTTTATTGAGAATGTAGTTTTAAATCCCTTCCTTTCTTAAGTAGCAAGAAGAAAAATGCTGGAGAGAGGAGTTACACAAAAATATGTATATGAATATATATGATCTTTTCCAGATTTTTGTTTTTAAAAAAAATTCTGTGTCTGTCACTGCAAAAAGCATAAGTGATTCTCTTAATATTAATGGTGAAACTTTTCCTGACAAATAACATCACAATTGATTTAAAAAATGAAACAATAAGAAAAAGACACATAATTTACCATGCATCGGCAACTATCGGAAAACTTAAAGTGTATCAGTTTCAATGAACAACTTATAATCGTACAAAATATCCTTTCTTTATACCAAACTAACAGCTTTGGCAAATAATCAACAATTTGGCGATTTTGTATGGATTGTGTTAATACAAGTTTGGTGATTTTTCCCCTTCACTTTGGTGATTGTGAAATCTAAGATCTTGCATAACTATGTTGGATGCAATTAAATAATCAATAACCATTGTAGTGTGATATTTTAATTGCTCAGTTGATTAAAAATTACAATGCAATTGTAGCTAATGTGCAGCTTGCCTAATTATTAAAAAAAGTACACTTTTGTTTTGAAGAAAATATATTAGTATACATACTTCTCTACCTTCAATAACTTCACTCTGAGGGCTCACGACTGCAGAGAATTGGCTGCTTTTTGGTCGAGATTTAAAGTAGTCTTCAGACTCTTGTTCAGAGATTTGGGCTATAATTCCTTCAATGCGAATCTAAAATAAATTTTTACACAATATACAACAAAATGCAATATTTGTAACTTATAAATCTGAATACGATTTTTATACTCCAAAGTGAAAGTAATTTTAATAAAAGTTTTTTTTAACCCATTGACACTCAAGCTATTTTTGAAATTTACAGTTGTTTTTAGTGTTTGGAAACTTAAATAATTTTTTCCTGAGCATGCTATTTAATATTTTTTTTAATGAATGTAAAGTGATAGCTTATAAGTTGTACTTTAAACCTTTAAATTAAAAAAATATTGTAAAATGTAGTATTTTTCTGAATTTAAAAATTGGATGCATGATTAAAAAAATAGAGATACCCTGGACGTATATATAATACAACCTTAAGTATCGGGGTTAACAAACAATGTGCCGAAATGTTTACAAAAAAACAAATGGGATTGTATAATATCCACTACCACATAAATTCCTTTTTGCATTGGATGTTCCCTTTTATTCTAGATGGTGGCCAAAAACTTAAATTGCATTAGAAAATTAATCTTATTGAAATTCTTGCATAAATTTTAAAATACTGCATTTTAACAGAACTTTACAATTTGAACTACAAATGCCTATAACAATTGTATTTAGAAATATTACATATAAATAGAGCTCTGAAGAGTAATTCAAAAAGCATTTTAAACATATTGTGTATGTACAAGGGGAGGGGGGAAGCAACAACATTTTCCACTGGCTGTTCCAGAATTTTCTTCCATGGTATAAACAGCTTTTCCAGCAGTTTCACAATTATTACGCTCTTTTGGAAACAACAGGGATGGGATTATGAACAAAACTCTTTCGACAAGACCATCGCAGAATGCTTCTTATTTTAAGCATGCACTATATGAATGTATTTAAAATTTAGCATTTTAATATAAGCTATTATCTGATTTTAACTATACAACTTTAAACAAATAACAATTCAAACTGGACAAACATATAGGGAGGTCTATGAGGAAAGACTTGTCCTAAAAGCATTGCAGGAATGAAATATGCATAAAACATTAAAAAAAGAAGTTGCATAAAATCACACAAGCTTAGATTACAAAACTTAATAATACTTTCTTTGTAGGCCCTTTACATAATTTCTATACAAATTTTACTTTTATATCAAAATACATATAGCAATGCACAGATGGAGTAAGTGCATTGTTCGTAAATTTATGGTTAAGAGCTCATATGAATCCTCTAATTGAAAGCAATATCGTACCTAATTAGGGTAGATGAAAAACAAATACTTTAATTGTATGAAACTCCTGGATCATTGTTGTTTCCAATTCTTTAACTGTACGCTACCAAACTTTTAAATGATTTTACTGGGAAAATTAGTCGATAGTCACTTATCACGACTGGGAACCAAGGCATTGATACATACAGTGAAACATATATATAAATGAACTCTTATTACTTGGAGGCACAAAGATTCCCAGTAAAACAACAAAGCTCCTTTTGGGTTTTCAGCCTATAGAAAGACAAATTTTTTTTATTAGAAACAGTTTTATTATAACATTATAACTATAAAAATAAAAGAAAAGCATTAGATGTTAAACCAAATGAAACCTGATATGCAATGTAACACATTGCATAAATAATAAATAGTACATATGTTATAGATGACTTCAATAACTTTCCAAATTAAACTATGATCTATTCCTAATTTGCTGTGCCCTCACCAAATGAAACATTTAACTAAAGTTGTCGAGCAATAAAGTTTATATTGTGGAAACCCTAATTTGTAATGTGCATAAACTTGATTACCCCATACAGAGGGATATCAAGTTGAGCCTTGCAAGCTTGTATGTGGTTGAATTAAAATTATTCCATGTGGTTGTTGACACAGAGGGGTTGGGTTGTTGACGTATCGTGTTGATTCCGCTGTGGATCTGTATCTTAATAGAAAATATTTTTGAAAGTTGGAGGTGCAAGGCAAATTTGTCATCATTGATTGATGTATGAATGCTTAATTGCTGACAAAGACTTGTCGTGACCCAAAGTGCGGAAAAGGCATGGCGCTTGACCCGCATACGACAATTCCACTGACTTTTGACATAACTGAATGCTTGGAAGATTGCCTGTAAGCACCATAATCAACTGTTCAAAGGGCGTACCAGTTTTGATACTGAGTAGTAGAAGGCCGGATACCAACATCTGCATGGAAGAATGAATCGAGGTAAGAGTTTGTGATATTAGCGTACAGTATGTGACTGCGCTTGATACTTTTAATTTTGTCGTATTTTTATCGATTAATTATATAATCCAAACCGTCACAATAGCCCATTGTGCATCTGTAGTGTAACGTTATTTAATCAACGACCAGCAATTAAAATGTAATTTTAATTTGGGATAAAAAAAAAAGTCATTTTGGCATTGGTACCAATCTTCCAAAATCACGCTTATCGGCAGTGGCGGCGATTCGGGGGGGGCAAGGGGGGGCGGATGCCCCCGCACTTTTTTCGGATGTTGCCCCCGCACTTTTTTATATTGGACTTTTTAAAACTAAATTACAAGTCTATTGTTTTACTGCATTGCCTAACAAAGGAATCATGTTGAACACCAACTTCCTCACACTACCATAGGAAAGTAAATAAGGAGGGGGGAGGGAGGTTTCAGGAGGATCAAACCCCTCTCAATGACAGATTTAATGTGCACTAGTCGCCTCCAAACGTCAAACGTTTGTACGATGGGAGAACGGGCTTGCAACCTTCCGGTAAGGAACTTGGGGCTTTACAGAGCGCCAAATTGCGAGTTCGAATATTAAATCAAGTAGTATATTTTACTAAATTTTGCTTCTAAAGTACCAGTAATTGTTAAATTAAATCAAAACATACATTTGCAAAGTCTAATCAAAGCGATTAACTTTTTTAACCAACCAAATAATTTCTATAGTTTTTCTGAAAGAAATAGTTTATAATAATTGTACTTATGATTACTTATTAAATAGTTTGGTTATGAAATAGTTTATTTTAGTCAGAAAATCTCTGATTTTAACATTTTTAAAACACAATCCACAAAAGTATATTTGTTTACTTTACATCAGCGATGTTCTCAAAGATGATGGCAGAAAAGATTTAATAGCTTTTTTTTTAATTCTCAATGCTTTGATTTCCAAAACATCAAGTAAATAGTTTATTGTAACTACGTATTAAATCAATCTACAAAATACCCAGAATCTATCAGAATGACTCATTCCCAAGTTTTCTCAGTTTAACATATAAGCAGTAGGGAAAAAAGGCGAAACGGCGCCGAATATGACTTATGACTCTCGTTTGTACAGTCATTTTGGAGTCTACAGAGCAAACTGTATATGACTTATGACAACTCCGATAGATATTTGTTTTTAAATCAGTCGTTGATTTTTTTTTTATTCAATCAAGGCCACAGGGCTATAGCTCAGTCTTTTTATACTTCGTAGCCTTCGCTTAAGGGTCTAGTTAAATTGTCTTCGACTATAGCTAAAATAGCCAAGTGATATAAAGGTGTTTTGAACAGTTCATACTTTTTATACTCCTGAAAATTGGACTTTAGTTTTTGTGGCCCTTTTATATAGTATTTCTGAAAGTTATCGTGCTTTGTTTTGCCTTTTTAAGTCAGAATATCGAAAAAAGAAAGCTTTTAACTTGTCTCAAATCAGCTTTATGGTATGAAAACTTCTTTCCTTAAATTTATGTTATTAAGTTTTTTTTACTGTGTATTTTAAGTTGGTATACTTTAAATAACACTAAATAGTGAGTAAATACAAGTGTGCAATACCATAGCTTTTTTATAGCAATATAATAGCAAATTTTTTTTATTCCACCTTCCTCCCCCCTTCCCATTCCCATTTGGGGGACTTCTTGCTTCCCCTTTATCTTGCCCCCCCACTTTCAGCACCCAATCGCCGCCACTGCTTATGGGGCATCGAAAAGGATAAAATTAAATAAAGGTAAAACTAGGAATTTACATAAATAGTTCAAATAAAATAACAATTACATTTAATTCTTATTAAATGAAAAAATTTCATAGCTAGAAAAAATAATTAAATGGGAAATAAAGCATTTGATGCAACTTTGGGTTACAAAGGTAGTTTGGCATATTTATAGATACATACTAACAAAGTTTTAGTTAAAAAATAATTTTTTAAGAAACTTACGATTTCTTGTCCTTTTCGACTGTTGTAGTTGGAAAAGAACGTAAAGCCATCTTTACTGTAGCCTTTCAGTAATACATAACGTACCGATGGTTTTCCAGATCTAGATGAAAAATAATTCTTGTAATTTCAGAAACTGTTGCAAAATGTCTGGTTAAAGTAAAGAATAAAGGAGCAGTTCACTACTAGGCATCAAATTTAACATCGCCAAATATGATTTCAATTCAAATTGGCAACTCTGCACAATACTTGTGTAACATGCTTTACACACACTTACTACTTTGTCTATTTAGTAAAGTTTCGTAAAAATTATAAATCATCATCCAAATGATTCATTATAGGTCTCTCATTGGATTAATCTACAGCAAGTAGCTCCACCCATTCAATTATGGTCACCTCAGCCATCCATGCCAAAGTTGTAAATGAAAATTCCTTTTGAGGATTGTCCTTTTTTTAATCTAAGATTTCCTATTAAGATATACAAGTACTTTCTTACAACACATGTGAGCAAATTAGTTGTCAAGTGATGGAAGTAATAAATATTTCGTGAGAAAAGTTATTATACTGCTACTGTTCCATTTAATTTTGTAGGATTAAATGAGAAAACAAAATTTATTATTTCTGTTTAGCATCTGAAATTGTTTTAATAAAAGTTTTATTTTCAAACTTCATCACAATAATGCCAAATAAGCTGATGTTTTTCAGGGCTATAAGATGGTACAACTCAAGTGTGTCTTTATATCACAAGCATGAGGAGTGAGTTTATAAATTTTAAACTTTCAAATGTATTTTCAACAGTCACCCTCCCCCATATATTTCGATTATATAAATAGTTAACTATCATTGTTACGAAAATGACAATACAATTTAAAATAACTTTCCCTTTATTCAGGAACAAGATAGTATATATATAAAAAAAATTACTTATCAGCGGTAGCCAGAGCCATAGCATTGGCTTCTTTAACAGCATCTGTACTTTTAGCATTTGGTGAGAAAAGTTATTATACTGATACTGTTCCATTTAATTTTGTGGAGTTAAATGAGAAAACAAAATTTATTATTTCTGTTTAGCATCTGAAATTGTTTCAATAAAAGTTTTATTTTCAAACTTCATCACAATAATGCCAAATAAGCTGATGTTTTTCAGGGCTAGCAGATAGTATAACTCAATGTCTTATATCACAAGCATGTGATGGATTTATAAATTTTAAACTTTCAAATGTATTTTCAACAGTCACCCTCCCCCATATATTTCGATTATATAAATAGTTAACTATCATTGTTACGAAAATGACAATACAATTTAAAATAACTTTCCCTTTATTCAGGAACAAGATAATATATATATAAAAAAAATTACTTATCAGCGGTAGCCAGAGCCATAGCATTGGCTTCTTTAACAGCATCTGTACTTTTAGCATTGGTAAACCATTCGGTAAAAAGTTCAAAGGGATCTTTTGAAGAAAATGTTTGTTCACCATCTTCAGGTAAATAAGGTACCCTCATATCTGAAAACAGAAAAAACAGCGAATGTAATTATTATGATATAACCAATTTAATAAACAAAGGAGATACAAACATTGTACAGAAACATTTCTTGTACCAGTCAAATCGACATGTTTTTTCTCTTCCTTTGAACCCATTGTGCCTGTAAAATGAAGAAAATCTTTAGAATTTCAGTTAAAGTACAGAGAAGAGAGCCAAACAAATAACAGCTGATCTAACAATGTTCCGCGCCGCGATCATTTCATGTTCAGTGGTGTTGTATGGGGGAGTTTCACGTGACGTATCAAGAGGGAAACTTACTAGTAGTTTCGATTTCTTCCCTACAGCAGAAAATTTGGCTTTTGTTTGTTGAGTCGCTACGCTTGCAATGAAATAAATATTTTTATATTGTGATATTATTTAATGACAAAAACTTAAAATTATAGTTCAGGAACTGAAGTTCCATGCTAATCCTACGGAACTTTTTCGGCGTCGCGGATATTTTCTCCATGTTCCGTTGGAACAGCGGTCTTCTTCTTCTTGGCGTGAAACTCCCCCCCCCCCCATTTACCGGGTCTTTCCTTCGAGATTGACCCCGAACCGTCACCAATAGCCCACTGTGCAGCTCTAGTGCGATGTTAATTAACCAAACCAAACCCCCCATTTACAAACCATGTTTATTGGTTAGCCATGGTTGAACTAAAACCTCCCGCTAGATCTACACAATGGACTACTGACAACAGTTGAACTGTTCTAGCACCCTACGCAACCTTAATAAGCGAGTTGGTTGGTTGGTTGTTTGGGTTTTAATGGCGCAAGGGCCAAAAATGGCCAAGCCGCGCCAAACTCTAGATGCTTAATAAGCGAGATAATTCGACTTTTTGAACCCGCCCATAGACGACGCGGAGCCTCCGTTGTTCAGTGGATAAAGGCATCAGCTGGGAATCCGAGGATTCCTGGTTCGATACTAGGCGATGGACAAAGAAAAGTAAAAAAAAATTAGTTATCTTGTGAACGGAGGGTTGCCAGCATCGCTACGAATTACTAGAAAAGTCGTTCAGAACGTCCACAAAAATTAACGGCGTGTATACGGGACTGGTGCACGATAAATCTGATGGGGATCGAAAGTCCCGACGTCTATTGAAAGCGTTGGGTGCCAGTTCAGGTGTTTCCTCGTCATCTGACTATGGTTCTAAAATAACGATAGGTACGTATGAATGTGTGTGAATGTGTTCCCGGGTCTTTCCTTCAAGGTATACCCCGAACCGTCACCAATAGCTTACTGTGCAGCTCTAGTTCGACGTTAATTAACCAAAACAAACTATCTCGAAGGAATGATACGGGGAAAATGTCTCGTATTTTTAAACCATGGTCAACTGACGACGCCAACACCTGATCTGGAACCCAACCTAACCTTAATAGGCGTCAGGACATTGAACTCAGATCAGATTTAACGTGCACCAATCCCGTACACATTTCGATTAGAAAGAAGTGGGACGAAAGAAGACACAATTTTCCAATTGTTAGCCGACAACGGTGACCTGGTCATCGGTTGGTTTGTTAGAGTTTTATGGCGCAAAAGCCAAATTTGGCTAAGCTACGCCAACCCCAGGGCAATGGTGAGCCGTGGGCGAAAAGTTAGTGCAGCCGAAATCATGTGAATCCCCCCCTCACCCCCATTTTCCACAATCCATGCATGAACGGAAATTCTTTATTATTTACTACTCAAATCAAAGTTTCCTTTCAATTTTTAAGAAATGATAACATGCGAAAAAAATAGAAAACACTTACTTATTTATTTGAAAATTAAAGCAATCCTCCTTTCTTTTAAACTTGCGAATCGGTCAATTTTAATATTATAACTTCAATAACGAAACAACAGCACACAGTAAATGTATCACGAAAAGTATTTCCGTTTGGAGAGATTTGCGGAAATTCTCAGTTCTCCCACATATCCCCGCGATTTACGCACGAGCCATCAGTTTATCGAATACCAAGTGCAGCCCAAATCAGAAAATTCATTTCGGGCTGTTCCTCTCCATACATGCAGTGCAACAGCAGAGGGGGCAGGGGGATCTCCATACTACGTAGAGATTGCCATTGCAACGATGAAGCCGATTTCGAACTTCGCTTTTTGGCTGCAGTTTTGATTGAATGGAGTTTTTCCCTTCCTGAATTGTGTATTACGACAACAGGCTTGATATTTATCGGAGTTTTAGTTTACTTACCGTAAAAATTTCATTTTCAATTCTAATCTTCATTTTTAAGAATATTAGTAAAATATTTTAGTTTTAAAATACACCAATAAATTTAGGTGCAGCCCGGCTGTACTTGCTGTAGTCCACGAGCCGCCACTGCCCCAGGGCCATGTAATCCCTACAAAAAAAAAAAAAAAGGGTACATGTGTTTGTACAACAAATTTGTCTAGATCTTTTCGTCTGATGTGCGTGTTTTTGCAAATTGTTGTCTTTATATAGGAACGTTGGAACTTTTTTTTTTTATGAAATGTTTTTAAAATCAGCTTTGAGATATCAGGAGAGAAACACACGTACATGGTACACTTTCATAACTCCGTGAAAAATAGCATATGATTGGTGTACATTTTGCTCTTGTTCAGTGGCGCACCGGAGGGGAGGGGGGGGGGGCACGATTCCCACGATTTGGGAAAAATATTATGCCTGAAGAAAATGAATATTATTAACAATTGAAAGCTAGGGAAGATTAGAAATTGCTCAACTTGTATGATTACATTTAAATTAGACCTCAGAACCTACACTACATTTGAATATGGATGCAACAAATCAATGCTTGTAAGAGAGCTGTTTTGTATTACCTAATATATAAAATGAAAAATTTCGATAAGTTGGAACTGGGAATTTTTAGCACTGTTGAGTTGGGAATTTCGATTCGTTAAGTTGGGAATTTCAAACCGTTAAGTTGGGAATTTTTTTGTTTCAAACCCTCTAAAATATTTTTTGTGTGACGGCACTGGTCATACATACTATCCCTATTTCATTTGTACCTACTGTACAAATGAAATAGGGATACACTGCTTTTTGTAAATTTCCAATACGTGTTACAAAGTTTCCACGGTTCCAAGGAATCTCAAGATGCATCAATAGTATTCTGGCATCTATGAAAACGATAATAAAATATTGCACTCGTATACAGATGTGGATAAAATAAAAATTTAAGCACAGTAAAAAAAAATGATTTAAGAAAAAGATAAAGTAATGCGCCATTATAATTATCACAAATTAAATATATTTGTTTTAAAGAACACAAAAGGTAATATAGGTATTTATATTGTACGAATCTGTTAGGAAAAATATAATTTTTCTCTGTCATAAAAAGATTGTAGTAAACCATTTTCATTGTGATTTGGATTATCATTCTTTTAAATATTTTTTTCCGCAAGTAGACTGGTTTTTTTTTTGAGTGCAGGTCCACTATAGGGGTGTGCTCCAGGTGCCTTCGCACATGGCCCCGAGTTGACAAGGAAACAAATTTATTTTGACCCACAGGCCCGTCGCACCAGCGGGGTTTGGGGGGGACCCCCCTTCAACTTCTGAAAACCCCGAGTTGGGAAAATTTATGCCTAAATAAAATTGATATTATTAACAAATGGAAGCTAGGTCAGATCAGAATTGGCCCAACTTGTAAGATTACATTTAAATTAGACCTCGGAACGGACACTGCATTTGAATATATGGGTGCAACAAATCAATGCTTGTGAGAGAACTGTGTAATATTACCTAAAATATACATAAAAAAAGATGAAAAATGTCGATAAGTTGGAACTGGGAATTTTCAACACTGTTGAGTTGAGAATTTCGAATCGTTAAGTTGGGAAATTTCATGTTTCAACCCCCATCCCCCCCAAAAAAAACCAATAATATTTTTTGTGTAGCGGCATTGGGCGTCCATGTGTATGATAACATATCATCAAGTAAAATCCTTTTAGACTTGCTCACCTCTCTTCCTTCGATTTTTTTTGTGCAATTTAATTTAATTTTAATAAGGCTGTTTTGCAACGGTTTTTTAACCAAAAAATATTTTAAATAATGATTCAAAAATGAATTTAAAAGCAAAAGAAATATATCCCATTGCTACAAATTTCTACAATGCGCTTCTTTTATTCATTGATAAAAATAATACTGCAAAATTACGCTTAAACTAGTCCCACTTTAAAAAAAAAAAAAAACCATCAGATCTGATTCATGGCTTCCTTCGCACTGCCTGGGCCCCGCATCTACGAAGGGCGGCCCTGTTTGTGTGTATATGTGTGGTGCGGATCAGTAGGCTGCAGACTATGCCTAAATCCGGCCCTTCTCAAGAGGAATCTCTTAAGAAGGGCCGGAAATAGAAGGGGGCGAAGGGACATCTAAATTTTAAAAAAACATGACTTTAAGAAAAATATACTAAAAAGTAAAAAAAATATTTTAAATTTTACAAATAAGTCGAAAAAATTTATTTAATATTAATTTTATGCTTATTACAACTTTTTGAAAGAAAAAAAAATTGGCGTCAATTTACAGAAATCATATCTTAATTTTGGCGCCAATTTCAAAACAATGAGATAAATATAAAATTAATATTAATTTTTTTCAACTTGTTCATAAAATTAAAAATTATTTTTTACTTTTTAGTACATTTTTCTTCAAGTAGTTTTTAAAAAAAATATTATTTCATTTAAAGTTAGTTTTATTTCCTCGATTGATACAAAACTTATTAGTTACCACTTCATGAGCAATAAAATAACATGTTTTTGACAAAACGCGCTTTTAATTTTATTTTTATTAAATTGGCATCTTATTTAAAATGCTTCAATTTACATACACAATCGAATTTACCTTAAAATTGTTGACGACATTTGAAATACTTTTACATCGGGACGTCGATGGAATTTTAGCCATAACTTGCCTGTAAATTTCTTTAATAATCATGCAAGAGGCTTTGCCGGAATCAAGTCCACTGAAACCAAATGAAAACGAAGAGGAGTGGGATGACACCTGGGAAGATTTATCCTCCGAGTTGGAAAACGAAGAATCTTGCGACAATAAAGAAGAATCAGCTGACGAGAGCCAAGACGACAACGATGTTCGGAAACAGCCTTCCTTTGAAGTCCTCCACGACTGCCCACTTTTCATCAATTCCGATTTCCTGAAGATAAAAGAGAATATATTCACAGAGCAGCAAACGACCTTTGCTTTCGGAAATATGAACTCGAATCACTGTTCACTTTTAGAGATGAACCAAAAGATCCAGAATGCAAAATGGCTGCCGAGTCCCAAAGAACTCATTGGCAAAGATGGGCTGTACACGCCTAAGGTCACTGAGAAAAGGAATTTCAAGAGAAAGAATCGGAAATTTGATGGCCTCGATTTCGTTGTACCTTCTGCAGGATTCGCTATAGGGATGTTCGCCACTAATGCATTTGCTTTTGTGCTTGGCTTCAGCTTGGGATGGTTAAGTCGCGATTCGATTCCAACTCTTGCTGTGTACGAGTTCTATCTGGATCCAAATGTAATGTGATTGTACTTTGAGTTTGGGATAGTAGAGGAGAAATATCCATGTAGAACTTTTTTTTTTTACAAAACAAGGATGCGAATACTGGCATATTTCAGTTAAATTCTCTTAAGTTTTGGAAGTATTTTGTAAGTTAGATCAATAAATTAAGAACAGCCTCTATGAAATGTTTACTGTGTGTGTATTTCATTTTACTAAGTAAAAATATAGAAAAATGGGCAATCGTTACGATTTTGTGTTTCTTAGGTGTATATAATTTTGTTTTCTATATTAATAGCTAGGATTGGTTTGATGCGAACTTTTCATTAATGCACCTAACTTCGAAATGTGTTTTTAAGTATCAGTGTGCCGGAACTTTTTTTCAAAGAGGTACGACAGGAATTTTTTTTTTTTACTATTTGACATTCGATAATTTTTTTCTGGAATATTTTTAAAACACATTATTTGGATGAAAGTAGGTATGGCAAACTCAATACCGTTTTTGGTACAAGTGATTAGTATTGATAAGCTTGTAGATGTCGGCTAATAAAACTCAGCTAGTCATAATTTTGCTTGGCTGATTTTCTAAATAGCATCAATCTACACCAAATCGAACATTTGTAACCGAGCCGGGTGACAGTTCAGGTGTTGTTATCATCTAACCATGGCTCAAAATTACGAGGCAGTGTTCCAGGGTCCTTTCTTCGGAATAGATCCCGAAACGTCGCCAATAGTCAGTGAAGCCATTAATTGTTACTAAAAAATTATTTCGAATTATAATAAAACGTTTTTAAAAAATGATTTACCTATGTAATTTTATAACTATATGATATAATTTATCAGGTTCAAATTAAATCAAATTTTATTTTTTTAAATGTATTTCACCAATCTGTAAAGTAATAAATTTTAAATAAATAACAATAATAACATTTCATATATTGCAAAGGCATTTTTATTTGAATCACAAATTCACCTGTAGTATAATAAATAACATTTCTACAAAATTACTCCTGTGGAACAGTAAGATAACTTCCTCATTAAAAACATTTCCTTATGTACAGAATATACAACTACGCATGGTAATCAATAAAAAGTCGCAAATAAAAACACAACCAGGGTTTATGGCAACAACCTTTCATACAAGCATACTATAAATTCACAATGACAAAACTAATACTATTACATTTCAAAACAGAATGAATATATATATATATATATATATATATATATATATAGCAAAAGTCTGTATTTTCCCACATATTTAGTTTTTAATAAACACATCTTTCTAATTAATGCCTGTGCTATTCAACAATAGTCACCTATTAAATGGAGAAATGAGAAATTTTGCTCAAAATTAGTCACATCAGCTATATGCATTAGTGATCCCAAATGCTTTCGGAAGAGTATTAATTGCTTCTTGGTTAGTTTCAAACTTCTTCAAGACACACAATGTCTTAAGGAAGCAAAATCCAATTTGTAAAATTAAAAAAAATCTATGCGATTGTAAAGTTTCTAAAGCCAAATTACCAATTTTATTATATATTTAAGGTTACTAATGGCAGTCCCTCCTAAAAAAAAATTCTGGATCCGCCCCAATATACCCTTCTTTCCAACCCGTCCCCAAAAGCATAATTTTTTATTACATATTCTGTAATAAATATAATTAAAGCACAAAGGGAACGTGATGACACATTCTATGTCATGTTCGACATTTCATAAAAGGGTGAATGTCTTTATATGAGATTTAATAAACAGTTTACTGTTACAACATTTAGCTTTTCTCTCGAGTTAACTATAACAAAGGATTTGAAATGTTTTTAGTAGCACTGCAATATAGCTAAAGTACATTATTATTATTACTTATAAGCATTTTCACTAAAACACGAAAAGCAGTCAACAACAAAATTTTAAAAGCTATATTGAATACATTGGCTTAGTTTTTAAATATAAAAACCGTAGAGAAGTTGATGTGACTGTTATTGCGCGATGAGACTGATTCTGTGCAATGCATTTAAAAATAAAAGTCAAACTTTTTTGTACATTTCCAAATTTATTCAGTTTGTTTCAACAATTGCTTTATTTTATAAGCGTTTAGGTTCAATGCGAAAGAGAATTATAAGAAGAGTATCAAGCTATTTTATTAAAATATATCTTACAATGTCGGCAAAGTCGAATGTTGAAAAAGAAGTTTATGATAAGCGATAATTCGGTAGGTATTTCCTTCATAAAATAATCTTGCACTGAAAAAAAAATATAAAATTTTACGTGTTTCTATATTAAAAAGCAAATAATAATATAGAACATATATTTTCTATATTAATTATATTGATTAAAGGACAATTGGAACACTTTGAAGTAATAAAAAAAATATTCTATCATTCTGTGTACAGAAAAGCAGCTTATAAATAATTTATAATAAAATGTTTCAACTCGAATATCAAAATGAATTACTAGTTGCTGAAAATAACTAACATCATTGAAACTCCATAGTAGTAATTTTCAATAAAAGTCTATATAACTACTGTTACTTTATAAACTAGCAATAAATATTTAAAATGAGATTAAAATTTGCCAAAATATTAACCTCAAAATCAATAAATTTGTGTTAAACTTATAAAGCACACAGATCTGAAATATGTAAAGTTATATCATTATTTACAAATCGTAGAAAGACAAAAGTTAAATAACAAATTACATACACTATAAGCAATAGCTGATAAAAAGAAAAAAAATTATAGTTTATGCAATACAAAGTTTATTTATTCTGTTAAGATAAATTATATGCCAAATCAAATATTTTTTTTTTGAATAGCCCTTTGAAATGTTGATTATTTAAAAAATATGATAAAATTCATCACAAAACTTAAAATACTCTTTTTGTATAAAATATGCTATTCCATGAATGAGCTTCATAATATTAAGAGTTTAATAATATTAGTTTATATATTCATTGCAGTTATAAGTTTACTAAATTGGTAGTCAACAGTAAACTTTACAATAAACCTTGTATATTACGGTCGACAAAAAAAACACTTTTTGTTTATAGCTGGAATTTTTTAATTGAGTAAGACTATATTTCGTATGCTGATTCTAAATAGGAAAACTATATATGAAACTAAACAAATATGAAAACTAAAATCAATTTTTCTCTATCAACTCTGCTTTTTTAGATATGATAATAGCGCTAATTACGAACACACAATTTTTTGCTTGGAATTTTTTAACTGATTTTCACTATATTTGGCATTCTAATTTCAAATATGAAAACAGTTTTTCCATATTAGCTCTACTTTTTGTACCTAAGATTAATTTAACATGTAACGTAAATAATGCTATTGTCGTATCTCAAAAAGTAGAGCTGACAGTGAAAAACTGTTTTCATAATTGAAATCAGCCCACCAAATATAGTTAAAATAAGTTTAAAATTCCAAGCAACAAATTATGTGTTGGCCTGTGTAATCAACAAATATTTCACAAAACAATCTTAAAATAAATGTAAGAATACAAAATAAAATCAGTGTGGAATGTAAATAACTTACTGGTCTAATTATATTATTGGAAAATCACTTTTATGAACAACGCATAAAGTAAAAATAAAATGTAAAACATATAAACATAACCTATACAAGATTTGCGATTGTACAAACAGAATAATAATGGGCATGAAAAAGTGAAAGACGTAGCACAGTTTTTGGTCTATGTGCAATAACTATTCCAATGTAGATAATGTAAACTATTCAACTTAAAAAAGGCAGACATTTTCAGATACATGTTTACAATTTTAGTGCAAAAAATGTAATTGATATAAATTTATATCTAAGCAGTTTAAAATGCAGCATAAACTAACTTTTTATTTTACCAATTGCAATTACCAACAAATAATGAAACTTAGCGGCAATTTTAAAATGACAACTTTTAAACTTTCCTACATTATATCACATAATCAAAAGTATTTTTTCACATTAAAGTGCAATAAAAATTTGGTTTTGAAAAATGCTACTTACAGTAATTACAAATATATTTTTTTATGTATGCAAAAGTAATATTGACTTAGTATAAATAATCCAATTACATTGGATTAAGCAAACATACTAGGTATAAGCATGACCCACCACACTTTCTCATATTACCGTAAAAACATTTAAATTGCATAGTAAGTATACAAACACACATATTAAAATTATCATTTTCAACATATAAGAGCAAAACAGCAATGCCTATCGTCCCACAAAACTGATTATAATACTTTAAAATACCAAAAAATAGAAAAAAAAATATATAAGCTTAATAAAAAGTCTACTGGAATTAAATATCTGAATATACATTTGTGCAGAAAAACAAGTAGTATAAGCAATAAAGTAAATTATGGAATGTTTATTCAATAACTGTAAATAAGTAAAATGTGTTATTTCTTGCGTAACTGAAATAAGTTTGGAATATTAGGCCTCGACACTGCTGACCTATTGGTAAACATTTTGGTCATACGATTTTTCATTTCTTCCATACTACCAGGAGATGTGACAGACAGAGAACGAGGACGGCTGAAACAAAAATGTAAACATGTTCCTATATTCATGAGTAAATAGAAAATATCATTTATTTGACTATGGTATTTCAAACAAGATCCATATATAGATAACTCTTTTCAGGGTTGATAAGAACTAGTCAAAAGGGCACCATCATTCAATTTCATTTTTGAAGTATTATTCAAAAATGGCACAAACAAATTGTTACAATGTGGATTTATTTAAAGTGTGTTTTAATATTAAAAACAGTAAAATCTTGAAAGAAGCACATGGAGAAAACAAATTATAATTAGAAAAATACATATATATTTTTAATGCAATAGGCCTTTTTTTTTCAAATCCATACAAATTCACTACACTACACATATCCCCATACTATCAAATAAAAACTATTAAATGTCATTCAAATAAGCTTTTAAATAAGCATTCATTTTGATCCTAATAGATGCAGAAGTTTTTAAAAAAGCAACACAAAATTGTAATAGAAGGTTGTAGTTTCGGAAACCAAACAAAACCTACATGCCATATGAAATTAAATTCCAATACAATTTAAGATGGAAGTAGTGCATTTAAAAAGGAGCAAACAGCCTAGAATTTAAAATTCAATTACCTAAAAACCTAAAATATTGCACTTAAAACGGTAATATTATAGATATATAAATAGTAATATAAATGACACGTACATAAATAATTTTTAAAAACAAAATAAGAAGTATAAAGATATTTTTTGTAGTGCATTACTGCTAAAATGTCTCGTATGCAGTTAAAAAACCTCCAGTCACATTACTATTTTTATCTCCTTAATATCCAAAATAATTTTTGCTCAAAGGTATCTCTGTAAATTTAACATTATTGCATCTAGTGTTGAAACATCTTATATATTTAAAATATTTGTTTATTTTACACGAAATTGGAACATGTTAGTTTACGAGAATTTGGTATATAAATTATTCTTTTTTAAATTAAGCCGAAAAATGAACGCATAGCTCGTTTTACACACCACATTGCATGGGGGGGGGGGAGAGGGGGGGGGAAGGGTAAAACAAGCCATAATCCCAAACAAAATGAATCGAAAAAAATAATAAGAATTAATATTTTGACTGTTGTTTAAGATATTAACAACAGTTAACTTAATTTCACTTATTCTTTGCATAATATTTTTATTTAGTTGAAAATAACTGGATCTGTTTCAATTTTACTTCGAACTATTCAAATAAATGCAGTTTCAGAACAAATGACAACAAAGGAAAGTATATTACTTGTCAACAGATCTTCCAATATCTAACTTCCCTTCAAACTCGTGAATCATATTGTTCACTGTGTCTTCATATTCATGAGCAATTAGTTGAAGGTCTGATTTTAAGCACCGCAAACCTGGCAGGAAAGCTTCGGCAATCAACTGCTCACTCATAACTGCATGCATTAAGGACAAAATTTATATTTGACATAGAATTTTTTTTAAATAAAATTTAATCATAAACTATACTTTTTCAACAAGTA
The DNA here is from genome assembly GCA_963932185.1 of Troglohyphantes excavatus. Lineage (NCBI taxonomy): Eukaryota > Metazoa > Arthropoda > Arachnida > Araneae > Linyphiidae > Troglohyphantes > Troglohyphantes excavatus. The sequence goes on along the minus strand of OZ010677.1, from coordinate 53,023,166 downwards.
TGGCATGCATGAAAATAATTATTAAATAAATCAAAGATTTACAACCTAAGGGTTTTGTACAGTATTGACAAGTTTTTCAGTATAATTACCAAACTATTAGTCTAACAATAAGGAAATGTACAATGTTCTTATGAACAATTTCATTTAAGTTTTTGTTTTGAAGTAGCATAAACAGTACTTACCCTCAACTTTTCTGCAAAGCCATTTTTTTAATAGATAATAGAAATACAATATGTAAATATGAACTGTTATTATTTAGTGTTTATATTAGAAGAGCTTTTAACTGACTGATACATCAGCCACTTCTTAAATTTAATCTCTATATCTCACAAACTATACGATATATGCCTAACTATTAGTTGTTTACAGTACATTATAAATTTTAGGTAACATAAATTTTTAGATGGATCTATAGCAAACAAGTTTAAAAAAATTTTTTACTATATAACACCCTATTGTATCCTTATTTTTCAATTAAAATTGTAAAAATGCTGCTAGGTCTACTCCATTAACTAATAGTGTTGTCACTAAATGTGCATTGCAAATATGTCCTTTATTTCTTAGTCTCTCATGTGCAACTTTTTTTTTTGTAGCAAGCTATACAATTTTAAATAATTTACACAAAATATTCAATAATAGGATCCCATGGACCTTTAGGTAATTAAAAAAAAAAGGATACAGCAACAAGACATAGCAGTGTAAGCTTCTAAAAGAGCAAGCGCAATGTCCATTTTCTTGGTTTCATTGGTGGTGCTGTTATTTTCTGCTGCCAAAGCAGTGAGTCGAGGCAAAACAACTGAAATGAAAAGCAAACAATTAACCATAAAATATGAATATTCACATTAAAATACTATACAAATGAAATATTGGCATTATATTAGTAACTGTCACTATAAGGTTCAACAGTTGCTTAACTATTTTGGAGTTATATCAGTTATGTTAATAATTATTTTTGACAGCCATTCAAATTTAAAATGTTACTTTTATTCGCATGGACCCTGAAAGGTACATATTAATAAAATATAGAACTATTAAACTTAATTACAAATGGAAAATAGCTAGTTTAATTTAATTTTTGCCCACTTTTTTGCAAAATAAACATTACATATTAAATTAGTGTTAGTTCATTAAAAAAAAGCATGGAGCACTCATATACAAAATCGTAGAATCGTTTATTTAAGTACCTCACAATTTTATTTTTAGTTGATTAACAAAAGCAGTGTTTTTATTATTAGAGCATTTATTGAAAAGATGTTATTTTAAAATAAATCATTATTTTATTATCAACTTTTTATAGACAAATATTATTACCCAAAACTACTTTTTAACTTAATACTCAAGAACCTGTACATGGCACAGTTGATTAGAGGACTAACAGAACGAGAGTTTGAGACCTTGACTGGATTAAGGGGGGAGGGTAGGGTGTTGAACACCAATTTTAAATTTATCATAATTATGCTTCTACTACTCAAAAGTTACCACAATTTTTATGATATATGTATTATGTTATTATTGATAACTTTTGAAAATTTTGAAACACAATCTCTATTTGGAGTTGAGTTGTAACAATTTTAACATTTTAAATTAAAAAAGTTTAAGGTACACTTTTCTAGTAAACTATTATGAATATAAACAAATTGTTTTCAGAAATACAAATTAGACTGCATGTTCAACTTGTGGAACCAACAAAATTTATATTTTTGTATGGGTAAATATATTTAAAAAATATATACATTTTATAACTAAAAAAGTTTATGTAAACAAAAGTAAATTAACTTTTTTAAAAACATTATGTATACATTTTGTCTATTTTTTGAGGTTCCATAAGTTGAACATGCAGTCTAATTTGTATTTCAGAAAAAAGTTTGTTTATATTCATAATAGTTTATTAGAAAAGTGTACCTTAAACTTTTTTAATTTAAAATGTTAAAATTGTTACAACTCAACTCCAAATAGAGATTTTGTTTCAAACATTTCAAAAGTTAACAATAATAACATAATACACATATCATAAAAATTGTGTTAACTTTGAGTAGTAAAAGCATAATTATGATAAATTTAAAATTAGTGTTCAACACCCTACCCTCCCCCCTTAACTTTTTTTTTTCAATCAGAAATGATAGTTATACAAAGGACTATAAAAACTACATTTTTATTTTAGAAAACATCCCATACACTCTTTTTTTAAAAAACTTTTTGGTAAAGGATATAAATACTAAAATCAACTTTTGAAGTTAAATTAAAATGCCAAAGAAATACACCATTTTCACATGAAATAGTGAAAATAGCATCACAAAATATTATTTGCTTGAAAACAGCTGGTAAATAAATTCTGCATTAACTTAACACACATATTTGGAGAGGCATGCTAATCATACAGTTTTAATCTTTACACTTGCTCAATAATTATACTTATTTTAGATAGAATTAATTAGTAATATCTGAACATTCATCATTGAAGTTAATGTAAGTCTTTCCAAATTGACGTTGATATATTTGTAATGGGTTTAAAATTGAGTTAAAAGATAAATCATACAGTTAAATTATAGCATTAAAAATAAGAAGTTTCTGAACATATTATAATGATTTTAGTTAATTTATTATAATATGTTCAGAACAAATTGGGACAAGTTGAAAACTGTATTGCACTTCAGTTACACCATTTCTGCCAACCAGGTTGAAAAATGAAGAATTAGCATTTATAGTCATTGGAAATATAATTATAAACTTTCATTACTGTTGTTTCTTAGAGATGTCTCACATAGATGATGCAAATTGGCTAAAAAATAGGTACATATTTTATATTTGAAGATCGGGGAATAAGATGCTTCAAGGGGTCCTTATAAATTACAATCATAAATAAAGTGTTATTAAGGTCTATTATGAAATAGTGGAGAAAATGTAATGGTTCTCTACTGTAATGAATAAAATATGTTATTCACATCAATTTTAAACTATGTATCTACTTTAAGGGTTTATTTTAAAGCATGGGTTATTATGGGATTGTTTTATTTCAAAGAAGTGAATAGTGATTAAGAATTACCAAATTATATATTTAAAAAATTCTCGATTTTCTATAAAATAAGCTAATATTGTAATTAACTTTTGAGTAGCACATAGTATTTATTGTAAAGGACATACACTTTTTAGTTTTTTTTTAAAAACTTGCAAAATAAAAAAAATACTTACATTCATCTCTGAACTTTGGCTCAGTATTTGGGCCAATTTTGGCAAATGTTCTAATGACCTCAACATACAACAAATGTTGATCTCTGTACATTTGATCATCAAGGAAGGTTTGTAACTGCAAATGAGCTTTTTCCAAAAGCTATGAAAGAAATAAGCAAACATTTTAACAGTTAGACATTAAAAACAGTTAACAGAAAACAGTTAAACATTAATTAAAAACAGTTAGTAAACAGAAAACAGTTAAACATTAATTAAAAACAGTTAGTAATTGCTATATTTTTTGTGATTAACCATAACTAGAAAAACATTCTTAAGTTACTACAGATACTTCTCAAGTCTAGTACATACAAGATAGTTGTCTGCATTAATTTGCAAACCCACATCTCCAGTCGAACTTGACTTCCTAGAGGCGTTTCACATTTTTAGAAATATTGATTTGATTGTTAATGAAACCTACGTTGTTCTGATATTACCCACTTGTTGGAACACAATAGTTAACTCCAACCAATTGCCATAGCTTTTGTCCTTTGTGAAAATTTTCAATTCTGGGTTTATTTTCATTTTGTTGTGCACACAGACTTTTTCATTTCTGCTGATGAAGGAAGATTATCTCCCGAAACATGTCTAGATTTCATGTATTTTTATTGAATAGTTTTAATATTGCATTTGTATTTTAATAAGAATCATATTCACTAACTACCAGGGAGTGTAAAACTCATCTGTGTATACAAGCCCTTTATGCTTTAATATATAATTTTTTAAAAGTGAAATACAAATAACTTATCTTATTGATATCAAAATAAAACATTTTATGAAATTTTAAATGTAGTTCAGTAATAGAAACAAAAACATTTTTAATAAAAATATGCCACACTGAAATATAAGATATTTCATCTTGCAAAATTTTAAAAACTCAAAATAACCTTCAAAAGTTATACAAAATATCAGAGAAATAATTAATTTAATATTCAACTTGAAAAACATTTTATTTAAAGTGCAAAATAAAAAAAAGTTAAACTTATATTATTTATAAATAATATGGTATATGAAACAACAGTAATGAATTACTTATAAATAACAAAAAGTAAACGATCCCACACATACAATAATGCTAAATATTTCTAATTGAATTCTATAACTAGTTATTACCTGCCTCTGGAAGCTTGATAAATTCTAAGTGCAGCATAAAATAAAAATAGAGTATGAAGTGCAATGTTGAAAAAAAATTATTTCTTCAATAAAATTTAAATGGATTTTCTGTAAGTTTCAATTTGATGTTATAAAAAGCAAATTATTTAAATCAGTCATACACATTTAAAACTTCCTCTGTTATACAATTAACATATATTGGGTTGGAGGGAAAGTTCTGTCGTATTTTAAAGAAAATATTTTAATTCATTTATAAAAATATGTGTTTAATATTAATCAATTATATATGCTCCGTTATTTGTTACAACCTGTTGCCATCTTTCAGGTAACCTGTGAATTCCTGTTTTGTAGAAGTTCTCATCCTTGGAGTTAAAATAGTCAGCAATTGCCTTAGAAACACTTTCAAAAGACGTGAATTTTTTTCCCGTTAGATAATTTTGCAGATATCTGAACAGGTAATAATCAGATGGTGCAATGTCAGGTGAATACTGTGGGTGACTAAGGACTTCCCATCCTAACGCATTAATTTTTTGTTGTGTCACCATTGCAGTATGCGGGCGAGCATTATCGTGGTGGAACACTATTCCTTTTCTGGACGCTAATGCTGGCCTTTTTTCTTTGATAGCTGCACACCCAAACACTTTGCTTTAACACAAACCCAAGAGATTTAATGTGATCTCCAACAGTTTTATGATGAATGCCAAACTCTTCTGCAATTTCTCGACTTGTTAAATGTGGATTATTTTCCAACATGGATCGCAAAACATCATTATCGATCTTGGATGGTCGTCCAGATGGATCACTTTCTTTGAGGCTCAGATCCCCAGAACGAAATTTGCTAAACCATCTTTGACAAGTACGAACATTTACAATATCTTTTCCAAATACCGCACATAAATTTTTACATGCAACCGATGCATTGCTTCCTTTTTGGAATTCATATAAAATGCAGTGTCGTAAATGCACTTTATCTACTGACATGTTTTTCACTTTAAATATCACAAGTAAATGATGAACGGTAAAAAAGGGCACCTTTTATATTATACAGCAGCTAAAAAAACAAAAAAAAATCCGATTGACTCACTAGCCAGATGTTCTTTTTATTTACAAGAAAAATCACCTGCCTATTTAAAATACGACAGAACTTTCCCTCCAATCCAATAGATTTTAACCCTCTGAATGGCTGACAGTTTTTCTTTATGGGAAAATCAATTTATAAGCAATACACCAGTTTTTTTTAATTAATAAAGACACTGTATTTTACTATATATTTTTAAATATGTTCTTCTGACATACTTTCAAAGCTGTTAACTTTTTGAGTGTCAGAACGGATCTTTAGTTTTCTCAACAACTCAAAAATATTATAATAAATATTAATCAAGTCTAATGCTTCAAGCTAGAAAATTGAAAATTATCTCTATAACAATAATTAAAGTTTTTAAACAACAAGGTATGTATTGTCACGTAACATTGTACATGGTTGCCTTACCATGGGTTCGAATTTCGGTTAAGATATGAATGTAATGTCATATTGTAATCTGTTTAACATTTGTGTGAATGGAAATTATTTAAATTTAAACTACCTAATTTGATTAAAGTAAAAACATTACAATTTCGATATTTATTTCATCAATTAGAGAGTTAAAATAAACAATTTTTTAAAAAATTTATATCCTTGTATCACAAATATAACAAACTCTCAAGCATAGAAAACAACTTCACAATATTGTTACTTTGCTGTTAAGCAAGGGTGGGCGGGGGTGTTAAGCAAGGGTGTTTGCGAGGGTTAAATTAAAACATTTAGCAAAGAGAAAAATACAATAAAAGCACAACTTTAAACCTTTTGATACTTCGTCTACAATTTAAAGTGCAATAAGATTATAATTATTAAAAAAAACAGTACATTTAGCAGGGAGGATAGGATTCTGAATGATAATTAGATTTTTATTGTATTTTTGTTTTCATGGCTGAAAAATTAATAAAAGTATGCTTTTTCATTTGTCATGATGTAAGAGTACTGTACACATTTTGGAGTTAAAATTTTCTTTGAGTAATAAGTTGTAGAAATTAAAAAAAAAATTAAGTAAATTTTTCTTAAAAACTGGTTACACAATTCAATTGTTTTTTTTTTTTAAATGAGCCTAATTTATCTAAAATATATAAAAAACTTCAAAAGCAGCAATTTTTTGCTATGTGTAAATTTTAGAATCGATTTAACTTTAGTTTGCATAAATATTTCAAAAAGTCAAATTTTAAATATTTCAAAATATATATATTCTTAAATTCATACGACATGTATATCTATTATAATTGATAAAATATTCATATGGCACATGTTTTATTTAAACTTTGTAACTTCTGCAATCCAACTCCCAAGAGAAATTTCTGACTTCAAAACTTGTAAAGTTATCAATAACATTAAAATAAAAGTGTGATATTTATTTTGAATTACAGATAAAATTATCATTCAAACCTCTTCACTCCTTCAGTATTGCATGAGTTTTATGGAATTACATATTACAGTTATATATCAAACCTTACATCTCTTTGAGAACTCAGTTCCATTATAGCTCCAAATGCTGGTACCGTAGCAATTCTAACAACACTGTGGATGAAGAAAAGCATGTGGGTTAAAAAGAAAAATTTCAATAAAAGGCTTAAATAATTAAGAAATTAAACAAAAATGACACGAAACAAAATAATTTTACTATAGATTATTTACATATTTATAAACTATTTAAAAAGCCGACTACAAATACATAGTTATGTTCACACACTTTTTGGTTTAAATTATTTTGAAAATATCAACAAACCTTCTAAAAATTTATAGATTTTACTTTTTAACTATAACCTATTTGATTTTGATCTTGTTTGACTGTAAGTTATAATACAACAATCTAAAATCGCCACTAGTAGCATAGTCAATATAGGAATTTAAAGATCACAACCTTTTGTGGAATATAAAGTTTATAATTAGATTTCTGTTTTATATGAAGGTCAAAATATTTATTTGTAGAGTACAACATTGAGGGTTCGGTCAGACACCCTGAATATTTTAACAATTACTTAAAAACTTCTTGTTAGCTATAGAGAAGGGTCCTTTTCAATAAGGTGATCAGAAACATATGGCTACCACGGGGGTATAACACACAAAAAAACGAAAATGAACTAACTCTATTTTCCATTACTAGGCAGATAGATTTATCATTTGGACAAGTGGTGCGAGCATTAGTTCAATAGGTTGCCTAATAATAAGTAAAATGTCATTCCACCTCACATTATATACAAGGAGAATTGCAAAGTCTAAAACGCTTTTATCTTGAAACTTGTTTTGGAGCTTGCATTACTTGCCCATGTATGAGTGACACAGTGACTTGTATAACTGAATAATTATGGAGATGATTGTTGATGCAGAACAAAATTGGTTATATAAAATTACTCATTGCTCGGCATATGTCAAATACATGTTTTCTTTATGTAATGTGTGCATAATATACCTAAAAACTATTTAATCCTTCACAATGTTCTGTGAGAAGCAATCTTCCCAGAATGCATATTTGCATAGCTAACATAATCAGAGTATAGTGCTGATAATGCAATTTGAACAGTCAGACTTCAGCATAAATTTAAATTAATTATTAATTAGTACAAATTAGTAATTATTATGATTAAACACCGTAAATATGAAGCATCATATATATCAAATTGAATTCCCTGATTTGACATTGCAGTGACAACAAAGTGATTTATATAAAACATTATAATAATAAAAACAAGCTATTCTCTTTAAATAACTTATACTCGCACTGAGGATTACTAGAACAAGATGTACTAGATATCTATTATAGTGAAGAGTTTTGAACTTTTAATGGTGGTTGTTTTAAAGGATGGTTTAATATATATTCAATCAATCTACTTAAGGTCACCCAAAAATAATACATTATTTTGCCCAAGATTCCTATTCTTTCGGCTATAGACATAATAACACAGAATTATTTATAGTTTTACAAAAGCAATAAACTTAAAATAAATATCAATACAATCCTCAATAAACAATGGCTCAGAATAATTGAAAATCTTACATTTCTGGATCACTAGCAAGAGTGACCAGGGCAGGGGTCACACGAGTGCGTAGAAGACCTTCGCTCACCACTCCAACTAGAATTTCGAACAATCTCCCTGCAGTGATTCTGACAAGTGGCGAGTTGTGGACAACGCCCTCCCATAAGACAGACAAAAGCAACTCATGGTATGCCTTTTTGGAGCTAAAAACACAAAAGAAAATAATTCGTTCACCCTATGCTGAATAGATTTACAATCCACTAACTAATCCACTGTTGACACTTACACTGTTGTCACACAACAGTGTAAGTGGTAACATACTGGGCTGCCACACAATGGGTTCGGATTCGAATCCCGGTTAAAACATGGTTGTAAAATGCTGTATAATTGGATTAAAGTCTGTTTGGCACTATGTGAAAAAAGTTATTCTAAGTGTTCATGAATAGAATTTGGACATCATGCCAGAGCAGTCCAGTATGTTACCACTATACTGCTGAGTGACAAACTGCATGTTATCCAAAATAAATGCAAAGCTTGTTAGTTGGTAATGTGGGAATGTTGAACGATGCTAATGAATTTCAAATTGAAACATATATTTAAAAAAAAAATTATTGTATTATGACAAATGTATCCTATTTGTTGATACATTTTTTGGACAACAACAATTTCAAAAACAATATTCTCTGGAAATGCAACAATATTCTCTGGAAATGCAATATGCTTATTGGTTATTGCTCAATATATTTATCCGATAAACTTGCTTTATAGAATTCACCTTTGGCAGTAAACACACAAATAAAAATGGCAAAACGTTTTAAATTTATAAACCTTCTTTTAATTTCTATATCTCACTAAAAATGCACTAAGCCCCTGCTGCCCCCCCCCCCCCCCCAATAACATTCCTTAATTTTTAAAATTCTGTTTCACTGAATGTAAAATCAGAAATTTAATTAAAGAAAATATTGTAAGTAATAATTTGTAAGGATTTTTTAATTACATTAAATACTTCTATACTTTTCTGAACACCATACTTATGTTTTAAACAGTAGTTTTGAAGAAAGACAATATTATATTGATATATATATACAATAGCATATTTTAATGGCTGTGTCTAGAATCATGGGAGGGAGAGGTTTTTTTCCCCCTTGAAAATAAATAAAGGTTCTTCTTTTAAAAACTAGTAACAGAAATATCAAAATACCTCAACTCTACAAGAGCTGCTTTTATGCTAGAGTCAGGAAGATGGCTTAAAGAAACACTGGACAGTAAGTCTTGAAGGAATTCAAGAAGTTCTTGTCGATCTTCAGCCTGTAACGGAATATTGAAGAGCTATGATAAATCACACTATATATAATACTTTAAACTTTGAATACATTTTCTGAATTTTTTAAAAACATATTATCATTATTTAATTACTTGTTTTATCTTGATTACTAATTTTATTTTGATTTTAAATTATGAAGCACAACTTTTTTTGCGCATTTTACCTGATGAAGTGCACCAAGGACACCTGCAACATACACCGGAACAGTCGCATCTTGATATGTGGGTCGATTTGTAGACGTTCCAGTATCTTGAAAGGAATAAAATTTATTTATTTACAAAAAGTACTGTGATTTTTATGCAGGTCATAGCTAAAGGCTTTATTAATAACGTCCCACAGTAGTTAACCTTAGACGAAGAATGAATCCTTACACTCTCTACCCAAGCACGAAGAATGGAGTCGTAACACCCTCTCTAAAAGCATAACCTTTCTGCACCCGTTATATTAAAAAAGCATTGTAAAATAATAGCATTCTCTATTAGTTAAAACTAAGAAGTTACTAGTAAATTTTAAATATAACTAGCACTCATGGGATGTATTTGAGAAGTTTGTTACAGTGAAAGGTTTTGTAGTATTATACTACTTTGTAATTTAACTCCTAAATAATTTATATGCCCTGGACACTTTTATATTTGCCACAATGGGATTTAAATTAACCAGTGAAAACATTTTTGTTTGCTATTTCAATCGAATCATACAAATTTGTTACAACTTTCCATTTGAGACATACTTTTAATAAATAATTTTAATATTTTTTTTTAAAATGTGCATATTAACACACATGACATTATATAATAATACTAGATAATATATTGTACATGTACAATACTTTTTTTATTTAAAACTATTATTTTAAAATAAAATCGAAAGTAGAATTTACTTTTGTCTTCTTCAGTAAGTGCCAGTCGTGCCAGAAATGATGGTTTCACATTCTTTTGAACAAAAGGTCGCCCAAATAAATGACAAAAAGTGTGCATCATTTCAACCAAAGCATGGACTACTACTTGACGCTGGGAATTTACAAAACTAAGAATACTGTGCAACCATGGTAACCTAAAAATAAAATAATCAAATCAATAATAAGAAATAAAGTTCAAACAAAATTATAATTTTGTAGGTTTGTGTATAAAATTTGAACATTTCATATTTTGATCATTATATAGTTTGTTTTAATACACCATATAGTTTAGTTTCTGGTATATAAAAGAAGCTATAAAAAATGACAAAACTAGATTATAAATCAAAATAAACTTTTGGTTCAAATGAATCCCAGTCTGGTAATTTCGGTGTACAGCCGCGGAAAAAAAAACCGAACCACCTATGATTATTTCGTTAGTTTTTATAGTAGAGCTAAACTTAATATACCATTTTGTAGGGAATAAAGTCTACTACACATTGATATACAAAAAATTTGCTTATGGGACTATCTTCATACTCGAATCCGCACCAACTTTAAAATTTTCAATAGCAATACCCAATTTTGATTCGATATTTAGAATCTACGACAAAATTTATCGTTGAATATCAATTTGCAAGTCATTTGGTTAAGTAGTTTTTTAATTATGAATATCGAAAGTTTAGAACTCGTAATGTTAAATGAATTTTTTAAACTTTTAATCATATCTTTGAAAATAATAATTTTATTAAGCTGATATTTTTATCTGTGTTACTTCTAAACAACCCAAACAAAATACACTAACTTTCATTACTTATATGTATATTTTTTAATTTTATTTAAATTAGGATATTAATATTCATAAAATTTATGAATAGCAACCATGCTATATTTTGAAAGTGATGGATTCAGAAAAACGTTTTATATGCATATCTAAAATTTCATGATTTTCCTCTTTGTAGTTTTTTGGCTATATTCAAATGAGCATCAAATGATCATTTAAGGGGTCATACACAAATTTAAAATCTGCAGAACTTAACAGAAATCTACTAATTTTGAGAATTAAAAGCGCTGTGATCGCGTTGGCATAAAATTCTAAATTCTTATATAAAGGCAAGGGGTATACAGGACTGGGGGAATGAATGATCACGGAAAAAGAAGAACCCCGGCTAACGCCAAAACATTTTTTACCAGCGTACTTCATTTCGAAGTCTCACTAATACTTTGTCCAATGTGGAAGTAGCCCCTCAAATAAGATAGATACATATCGTCTAATATCTCTGCATATAAATGTAGGAAACTAACGAAAATGTATATTTAGATTATTTTGAGGGCGGGGAACATTTCTGCGCTATCAAAAGTAGGTGTTGCTATTGAAAATTTTAAGTTGGTGCGGATTCGAGTATGAAGATAGTCCCCTATGCAAATTTTTTTTATATCAATGTAGAGTAGACTTTATTCCCTACAAAATGGTATATTAAGTTTAGCTCTACTTAAAAACTAACGAAATAATCATCGGTGGTTCGTCTTTTTTTTCCGCGGCTGTACATAAAATTTGTTAATTTCATTAAACACAAAGGAAATTAACGTAATCTTCTGAGGGCCAGCAATGTCAATATCTGTCCTAGTATTTCAGCTTTACCAGCAATGCAGATCATTTTTAAATTCATAAAAATACTTGTATGTTGAAAAATTTTTCAAATATAAAGCTTCAAGGAAATTTTTAAAAAGCATCTCTACTAAAATAATATAAAAAAATATATATTTCTGAAAAAACAATGTGTTGCAAATATAAATAAAACTTCTTTGCATTTAAAACTAATTTACAACTTCAATAATTTGCATGCTCTTCCAAAGATATTATATATATTACTAATAATTATTTGAAAAACAGTAAACAAAATATTCCTACTTTTTCACTGACTATTTTGTATGATTTTGTTTACTTTATTAGTTTTGTTATACATGAAAAAGCGACAAATTTACTAAATATTGTTATGGACTTATTTTTTAGGCTTAAATCAGCAAGAAAGTCTAAAGTTAGAAAAGGAAAAGTAGTAATTGTTTTTAGTAAGAATTGTCAGAACTTAGAAAATGTCCACTCAAAAGATCCAAAATTCAAAGTTGTGCTAAACTGTGTTAGATATTGTTAGAAAACCACCAAGCCTTTATGAGGTGGCATTTCTAACAGTAATAGTATTAAATGCAGTGCAGGACATTTTTTAACATATACTTTTTAAAGTGATAAAAAATGTAAGTGATATGTGCACCTAAATCGAATTTTGTGCACAGAGAAAAGTTAATGTGCTTTTGGTAGCTACTAATTTTGAACCCAGATATAAACAAGAACATGGAGAATATGAATTGAAGAAAAAAGTTTGTAATAACTCGGAATAATCGAATATAATTAGCTCATTGTTACACATATTATTTTAAAAATAAAGATTAACTTTGAAAATTTATTACATAAAAATACCTAGTAAAGAACTATGTATTTTAAGAAAAATAACAATTTATTATAAAAAGATAATTTATCCAACACCAACAAAATCACAAAAGAAAATCTGTCACACATTTATAGAGCTCAGGACGATTATTAGTGAAGAATATGTTGCACACTTGCCATAAAAAATTATTGTATTTCACATAAAATAAAAATCTGGAGCTGCCTCTTGAAGTTGTAAAACAAAGGCAAGATATAAATTTAAATAAATAAATATACATAAGCGAATGAAAGCAATTTTGTGATAAAAACAAGATAATAAAAGAGCAAGACACCATTAAAAAAGAGGCAATGCTTACAGTTCGTTAACCATCCAATCATGTTGTTCCCATGGTTTGTACCATTCAGAGCTCAGATATCTATCAAAAGATTTCACTGCACTCATCAATTCATCGCCATCCCCATGTATAATGGAAGGATTTAAAATAACACTTGCATATGTAGGTAAACGATCCACTGAAAACAGTTTGTTTCAATGTAGTTGTACCATTAAGTTAGTCATTTACTAACATTATTAGCAATATAAAACTAAAAATGTACAAAATAATATACTTATGCAATAGGAATTTATATAAAGGTTGCATTTTACTTAAAAAACGTAGCATATGAAAAACAATTAGGAATAAAAAAAGGTATATTGTTTTAAAATATGTGTAGTGTTTCTTCAAACTATCTTCACACTATATAACTATGTATTAGTGCATAAATGTGTTACTGTTTGTGGTACTGTTAGGTTAGTCAACATTATCAAACATATTAAATATATACAAAACATGGTAGTAATACAACAGAAATTTAAATACCAATTGAAATTTTACATAAAAACTACATAATATAAAAAATAGCATTAAAAATATTGTTATAAGATATGTTTAGTCATTCTTTTAAGCTATCTTTACACTCACTGTATAGTGATCACTTAGTTTACAGATGAATTAAATTAAGTGTACATGTTTTCTCTATATAGTTAACATTTTTCTACATGCATTTCTGTATGCTTTTTTATTTCCCTTTGGTTACTAAAATTTTAGTCTTCGTTTTATTTCTCTTTTTGATTTGTTGTTGTTTAAAACTATACGATCTTGCCATATAAATTCTTAAATTAATCAATGATTAATATTATCATTCTCTCTTTCTTTTCTGTTTAATTCCTTTTTAAAAGGCTATATAACACATAAAAATAAGGCATATTTAGCTTAATTTTCTTAAGTTTAAAAGTTATAACCAATAAATGGTAAATTTTGTGTCTAATATATACATTAAAAAAAATCATAGCATGATATTGCTTGAATAAACAAAATCTCAGCATACCATCAAATTCTGTTGGTGAACTACATGTTAAATCTGGATTCTCCACATAAGGCCCAGTGTTTATCACAGACACAAATAGAAATGGTAGCAGTGTTGACACCACACGAGAATACAAAATAGACTGTTGCTCTTCCGTCTGTATACTTCCTAATACTGGAGGGAGAGGAATATCATTCAAGATCTAAAAGACAAAGATATTAATTTAACAGGTTTAAAGTACACTAAGGAAACATTAGAGTAATTTTTTTTTTAAACAAAGCATTATAAATTTATTTGGTGTATCGTTATAAAATTATGTTGATTTAAGTTTATCAAATATGATACAAAACTGTTTTTTAAAAAGAAGCTTACTATTTCTTATTTATTAAATTTTTGTTCGTAACTTGTCTTATACATATATATGCTAACTTAAGAATAATTTTTTTTAAAAAAGCCTTTTCAACTACATTTTTTATTATATCAGACAAATAACATATTAAAAGGTTTAGTTATTTGTATGGTTTTAAGATTTTTTTTATTGGTCAAAACAGCAATTTTTCACAAAACGAAAAATATGTACAATTGTAAAAAGTACAAAAAACACAGGTATCTTGACAGGTATGAATTTACATACCTGGTTCTGTTAAACTAAAATATTAAATAATAAATAGTGGTGCCTAGCAATGAATAAATAAACTTTTGGCATACCTTATTTAAAGGAAAAGCCTTTTTTTTTATTACACAATTTTATATAACTTGATATGTTGTCATATTATCAAATGTTGCAATTCAATTTTAATCCTGTTCTAAATATCAAGTTGCATCAACTTGAAATGTACAATAATTATTTAATTAATTGCAACAACATATTGAGAAATTTATACTAATTAATAATAAGTTTAATTTTATGATTAAATAAACAGTTTAAAACTTTTATTAACAGCACAATGCAAATGAGTATTCTGAGAAGGCAGCTTTACAGAGAGGCATTGCTAATGAATGGTCTGATAGGTATATAAAACTTAAATGTATGTGTGTGTATGTATATATATGTATATAGCATATGTATAATTTAAAACCATACAAATCATACATAAACACACCAGTGGTTAACCCACACAAGTAGGCCCAAGAATGTTTTTGTCAAGGCAAAATACATTTCTAAGAAAATTCAACAAATATTAATCCATTTTATTTACTAATTTTAATTATATTAGCTATAATTATTACTTAACAATAATAATAATTTAAAACTGTAAATAGCTTAAACTTCTACACAAGACTAAAACTAAACTTTGTCTTAGCTAAAAGTGAATAATTATAAAAATAGATTAGCAAAAATTTAATAGTTTAAGGTTCAGAGTTTAAGTTTTCCAGTGTATTCAGCTTTCTTTTTTATGCCCTAGGCTAATGAAATGATTTTGTAAAACAAGTTCACGATTTATTCTGTAATTCCACATGATCTAATACTTAAAAAAAACAATGGAATTACTTAAAATGAAACAAAAAAAAATTAAAGGTAATATCTAAAACGCATTTAATCCCCTAGTATAAACTTTGGAGGGTGATATACCTCTTGGTGAAAAAAAAAATTATGCAGGGAAATTCTATCCCTAGTGAAATAGCAAATATAAAATCTTAATAAAAGTTGAAGAGGCAAGTACAAACCTTGAAGTGTTTATGTAAAACAATCATCACAGATGGGAAGAGATGAGACTCAAGGCTGCTTAGTTCAAAGGACCAGGCTGCTATGGAGGGTAAAAGGGCATTGAGACCACACTCGACAACATTTAAAGCTCTATCATCCAGGGACAAAAATAGAAGTTCAGATGCCTGCAAAAAAATTATATATTTCAATCTTAACAGTTTTTATATGTATACACTAACATTTCATTATAATGAATCATTTACATTGAATTATATCTGTTTTTAAAAATTGTCTGCATTGTTTGCTAAGTGTGTTTTTAAGGGAAAAAATATAATGCACAATGTACTAATTTCCATAAAAAATCATTTTACTTACTTTTGATAACAGAGCAACTATCTTGCACTATAATAGAGCCCGTTTCCCTAAAACTACTCAATTGATCTGACTAATCATTAATTTAACTCATAAAAAAACATCAGAAAAGTCCAAAAATTGTAGAGAAAAATAACATTTCCTAAATCTTGAAATGTAATAGAAAATATATGTAATTCACAGTATTATATTTTTTAATATACTACATGAATAGTTGAGCAATGTGATTATAAGCTTTTGTTAAAAATATTGATGTTGTATTTTTCTTTTTTATAAATATTTTAAAGCTCCACATGTTAAAACAGAAATTGTTCTAAAATTAATCTACACAAATATTAATCTACACAAACACTGAGAGATAATAGTTAGAGAAACAAAAAAATTAAGAAAAAATTTCTGGTATGGCCGAATAAGTATTTAGATTTTGGTTGGTTGAAGTTTTTATATTTCAAAAGTCAAGATTGATAAATTTATAATGTGATTGCTTTTTCAATTTAATTTTTAAAAATAATTTTGCACAGCTGAATCAGTAATAAAAAAAGCTCTGTTGATGGAACCAAATTAATTTTAATATGCTACTTTGGCTGACGAAATATAAATTTTGTTTGGTTGAAATATTTTTTAAAAATAGAGGAAATTGATCAAATGTTGGAAAAAAGAAATTTTTAGGACCTAAGGATTAAAAAATGAACCAGTTTTGAAACCTATAATGTTGATAAGACTGATATTATAAACTTTTTAGTTCCTGAATTAATATTCGGAAAGGCAATGCCTAAATAGATTTTTATTACCAGACCTAGGGCAGGAAGACTTAAAAAATTACTAAATTTATATATATATATAATTTTTTTTATTATTTATTTTTTTCTGCTTTTTGCACTTTGATATTACAAACAATTGACAATTTGGCTTTGACAATCTTAGTCATGCTGACATACAGAATAAACAGTTAATACAAATCTGTGTAAAAAGGTAATAAATACAATAATTTACACTTTACTGAATAGAGAAACATAAAATAGTAATTACCTTGGAAAACTTATCAACATCATCTACATAAAGCAGCAGCAATGCTAAATTTTTGACAACTGTTTCTCGAACCAAATCGTCTTTGTCTTCGTGCAACATTTGTTGTAGCATGGATAATAAGAGTGAGCTCCGAATCCCACTCTACAATAAAAATATCACAATTGTTTAAATTATTTCACATCTCAAGCAAGGTCATTAATATCAAATATTCATGCACAAAAAAGAACATGCAACAGAAGGTCATTGGAACAACTAATGTTGTTATTGTTACTTAACCTCACTTGTTTGCCAACATACTTGCCAATAATTCAAAAATCAAATCCATACAATTATTTATCCCCAACAAATTTTTATAAATTATTCTGCAAGACATCCTAAAAGTTCATAGTTTAATTGGTGTCAAATATGAAAATAAACTTTATTTTTTTTATTGGTATAATTAAAGTTGTACTAGAGTTGCATGAACAGGTTATTAGCAAAGGTTCAGAATATATCCAATAGGGAAGATTCGATGTCACTTATTTCTAATTTTTAACCACAGTCAGATGCCATGGCACTTCAATGTTATACAACAAAACTATGATTTTTACAATATTTTTCTCAAAAAATAAATATTTGAAAAAAACATTGTACACTGTGTAAGTGTAAGTATGAATACAAAAAAGGTAAAGTATAACCTACAACAGTGCAAAATTAAATTGCATATGAGATTTTGAATGGCAAGCACTCAGTTAATACATACCATTACATAAGGAGCCAGTACTCCACAGGATTCAGCAACAAGCAGCCGACGCTCCACATATCGGTGTGTAATCTGTTCAAGTAGCAGAAAAAATTCAATGTAAATATTTTTTTTAAAAATAACTTTCACTTTCTATCACTCTACATAGAACATAAAGCAATGGAGGTATTGTTTTAGAGTGAATGTGTTCATGTTGGGTTTTTAAACATTTCTACATGATTTAAGGTCCCTTGAGTACAATGCAAGTAGTTTTAAAAAATTAGTCTATGCATATATCCATGGACAGAATATTTAAATAATGGGTTATGATAGTTAGGAATGTGAACGGTCTATGGTAACTATATTTGACATAAATGTTTAACACTACTTATTTGTTAATATAGTGTTTATTAACTTTTCTTTTATATTTTGGAAAATTAATTAATTGGATTTGCATGGTGAGCTTGGCATTATTCACACGCAACATTTGTAAAAAGTTTTAATATTAATTGTAAAATTATAATATTCATTTGCATAAGATGAGTAAACATTCAAAATGTGTTTTGTCTTGTTAAGGGATTTGAGAGAAAATGCAAATAATTTTCCCTAATACATTGACTCCTATACAGATTCCAATCCTTGCGAGTTAATTTGAATGTCCGAAAATGTTTTTTGAATGAATATATAGGTTAGCTTGATAGAAAACTAAACAGCAAATTCAGTGAAGTAATATAATTTAAATTCAAGAAGTTTTAGACAAATGAATGTTGCTCATTAATATATATATACACAAAAATAATTTTTTCATAACTTTCTGAATGTTTAGAAACAGCATATTTCCACTCATGAATAACCAGATGATTTCTTAATATCCATTAAAAGTTATCTCTATAAATATAATTAAGATTTTTTTTTAACTAAAAAAAATGTATTATTCTTCATAGCCCATATTAAGTTTGAAACAATTTATTGTGCAATAAACAAAAATGATATATTTATAAATTTTAGAGCACAATTATTGAATTCAAACAATTTTTGCTTCACAGTTAAAAAATAAATCAAAAGGAAGTAAACAATTCTTTAAAAAAGATTATTTAAAAAATATTTCAATATCTATTAAAATATAAAAATTGAAGAGACCTTACCTGCTCCCAACACTGTGGAAGTAGCTCTGCTTCCACTCTGGACGGACCTAAATGTTGCGCAATTGCTACTAAGCCAGTTAAAATCATGTGCCTGCAAACGAATACATAAAATCAAATTAAAGCCCATTTTAAATAAAATAACGGATAATATATACAAAAACTATATAGTAAAGCTTTTTTTTTAAGAGACTATCTATAAACCTTATCAAGATACATATTTTAAAAATAGTTTAATTTCATTTTAATAGTATGAGATACCAGAATTTAATAATTTTGTCTATGGATCTTTCAACACAATAGGTAGAAGTTTTTTTAATTCATAAAAATGCATTCACCAAACCCAATTATCCTCATCCCTCACGCAGTATGATTGCATCTTAATCCACTGAAGTTCAAGCTATTTTAGCAATTGTAAAGTTGTTTTCACTGTTTGGAAGTTTAAATGTTTTTTCCTAGGTGTGCACTTTGATATTTTTACCGACATTTTATTTCATTGTAAAGAAGTCTGTGATGAATGCACTTACAAACCTACCAGGTTCGAGGCATTTCTTTAGTTCGGCGACTCAAGGAGAAGGGACATCTTATTAAAAACTTAACTTGTTTTTATTTTCTTCTCAAACAATGCTTATGTGGAGGAGCTGTCTTTTTTCCGACCATACTCAATGGCGGCCTGGTGCTCTCTCTGTTCGAAATCCGAACCGAAACCTCTCAAGTGGAAGATGCCACATTCCAAACCCAAATGGGGCCTCTCAGCACAGTGAATCATGCCCCAAGTGGGCCGGTTTGCAACATTCTCCCACCTTTGAGTTTAAACTTATAAACTCAAATTTTACTTACTACAGCTCTCCCCACAAAAGCAAAGTCAAATATACAAAAATATATACAAAAATATATACAAATACACACATATTGTTCATTGAAAACAAAACAATGAATTATTTACTAACTAAAAGAATGCTTACTAACTAATGCCAAAATATATATACATATAAATTTAAATGCAAGAAAAGTATAAATTGAAAAAAATATTCTAAATATTAAATTCTCTTAAGTTTCATTCTTAATAGCTCAAACGATCTGGTGCATTAACAGTTCGACCACTTTTAGTACGTACACCATTACCAACGTTAGAGTTTGCTACAAGATCTATAGAGTCTTGAATTTCTAAATAATAGAGTTTCTTAATGGGTCTTAAGAACTCCCCTGATTCCGTTTTTACTTGTGCGACCCTTGGCAGGCCATCTTTGCCTGGCATAAGTTTAGTCACTCGACCCAATGACCAAAACGCACGCTTTTTAGTGTCATCTTCAATTAGAACAATGTCTCCTAGTGTCAGTGGCCTAACTTTCTTGCGGTGAATTGTTTGTTGTCGCAACTGACCTAGGTATTCGATTCGAAATCGTTGTCTAAGGTGATTCCTCAATTTTTGTTTGTATTGGGACCTCTTGTTTAGACCGGTGTGATCTAAAGTGTCAATGTCAGTCACATTTGAAGACCTTACCTCTTGAAGGAACATTGATGGGGTTAAGGGTGATAGATCATTCACATCTTCTGACACATATGTCAGAGGTCGGGAATTTATGATTTGTTCACAATCACACAGTATAGTAAACAATTCCTCATACGACAATGAGGCTTTTCCCAAAATCTTTCTTAAGATGCGTTTTATCATTTGAATAATACGTTCCCAAAATCCCCCAAACCAAGATGCTGTAGGAGGGTTGAATTTCCAGTGGATGTGCTGTGCAGAAACAGTTGTTGAAATCTGTCCCCAATCAACATTGGACAGGGATCTGTTGGCTCCAACAAAGTTGGTACCATTTTTGTTGGTAGGTACCAGAAAGGCTTTTCCCAAAATCTTTCTTAAGATGCGTTTTATCATTTGAATAATACGTTCCCAAAATCCCCCAAACCAAGATGCTGTAGGAGGGTTGAATTTCCAGTGGATGTGCTGTGCAGAAACAGTTGTTGAAATCTGTCCCCAATCAACATTGGACAGGGATCTGTTGGCTCCAACAAAGTTGGTACCATTGTCTGAATATATCGTTGAAGGTCGTCCCCTTCTAGCGATGAAGCGGCGAAGTGTCTGAAGGAAGGCTTCAGTCGACAACGATGTGGTCAGTTCCAAATGTATGGCACGATAGACAGCGCAAGTGTATAGCACAATCCAAGCTTTCTGCCCGTCTTTGAGGTAGAGAGGACCAGCTAAATCCACACCCACTACTTGAAACACAGATGAATCTTGTACTCTATCTTGAGGCAAAGACACAGGTTCGGTTTCACAATTTTTAGCACTGAATCGTTTACAACGTACACACTTCTGTATCACAGAACGAATTGTTTTTCTGGCTTTCACGATCCACAAGGTTTCTCTTAAATGTGTCATCAGCAGGGACACACCAGAGTGTAAAAGTTCTTTGTGTTTATGATCTATCAGCAAATGTACCACAGGATGATCTGAGGGCAAGATTATAGGATACCTGAAATCGATTGTATCCGTTCTGTAAATGACTTTTGTCTTTACCCTTAAAACGCCATTATCATCACAAAAGGGTCTCAGATTATGAATCTTTTCATCATTTACACCTGTAAATGACTCATTTTGAATTAGTTTGAAAAGCGCTTTTTCAGCACTTTCAATTTCTAAGCAAGAAAGATCAGGTGATCGAACCACTTCCACTTTCTTCGAATTGCTACAAAAACGAAGAATCCAAGCCAACATGCGAACAATTTTTAAATATGAAGAGAAATATTCGTAATACCAATTATTTGGTTTCACGACCTTATTATGTGCAGTTAACACACTCTTTCGTTTCTCAGAACTAATTATTTCTTCATTTGGCATTTCTTCACTAGAAGGCCACTCGGACTCGGACTTTAAGAGCCAAGATGGACCCTCCCACCATTTTAATTGTATCAACTTTTCAGCTGAACAACCGCGAGACGGAAGGTCGGCTGCATTAAATACACCTGGAATATGATGCCAGAATTGAGGATCCGTCACATAACGAATTTCGGTTACACGATTGGACACAAATGTACCCCACTGAGTCGTTCTTCGAATCCAGCTCAAAGCTGTGGAAGAGTCCGTCCAATAGAAAGGACGAATTCCTGGGATCTCTTTCAAGTCACTTAAAACGGTGCTTGCCAGTCGAACCAATCAAACAGGCCAGGAGCTCCAAGCGGGGAATTGAAATAGGATTTAATGGTGCAACTCTTGAACGCGCACTAACGAATTGAACCACAACTTCAATTTGAGTTTCAATTCTAATGAATATGCATGTTGCATACGAATCTTTGCACGCATCACAAAATGTATGAAGGCTTATATCAATAATACCATTAACATTTAAATTAAACCATCTAGGGATTTTAATATCTTTGAGCAAATGTACCTGTTGCATCCATTTTTGGAACTGTTTTTTGATGTTTTCTGGGAGGGGTTCATCCCATTTCAGTTTTAAGCTCCAGATATGTTGTAACATCAGTTTTGGAACAAGTGTCACAGGGCAGGTAAATCCGATTGGGTCGAATACTCGTTGCACTCGTGATAAGATTATACGTTTAGAAATAACACCCTCTTCATCATTTTTATCCTCTAT
This sequence comes from Troglohyphantes excavatus, assembly GCA_963932185.1. NCBI lineage: Eukaryota > Metazoa > Arthropoda > Arachnida > Araneae > Linyphiidae > Troglohyphantes > Troglohyphantes excavatus. The sequence continues at coordinate 53,000,237 of OZ010677.1, read as the reverse complement.
TCTACAAGATAACGTATCAGAATTTACATCCCAAATTAATCCAAGAACGGGTACAGTACTTGGAACATTAATTTTACTTTCAATATCATCACCCACATTTGTTCGCCAATCACGCAAATTGAAACATGCACTAGATAACAATAACTTTGCTTCTAAAATAAATTTGTGCACTTTATCTTCATCTTCTAAACTCGTTATACAATTATCTACATAGAAAGATTTCTTCAGAAGATTGGCTGTTGGGGTAAGATTACTGGGAGCTAAATTCAAATGATGATTTAAGGTGGCACTTAATAGAAATGGTGAACATTTTACACCAAAGCATACGCGTTTATGGCGATAAGTTACTAACTCATCAGAATTTTCTTCATTAAACCAGAAGAACCTTAAAAAATCCCTATCCCTCTCAGAAATATTTATCTGCAGGAAAGCTTTTTCAATATCAGATGTTACACCAAATTTGTTTATACGGAAACGGCTGAGTAAGGAAGGTATTAATTCAAGAAAGTTTGGCCCCTTTTCTAAACATTGATTCAGTGATGGTAATCCCTTATATTTACAACTAGCGTCATACACCGGTCTAACTTTAGTACTACTACTTTCTTTAAACACTGGCCTATGAGCCAAATAATGAACACCTGTTTCTTTATTGTTATTTACTTTTTCTATTATATCCTTAACTAACCATTCACTAAAGACATTGTTATATGCATCTATTTTTTCTGAAACAATCAATTTGTTTTTTGTAGATCTGGCCCTACTTTCAGCTATATTTTTATTGCTGGGCAAAATAGACTTATCTAAAACCCAGGGCAAAGATACCTCATACCTTCCCTCAGAATCTCTAGTTAAAGTTTCCTCAAAATATTGCAATGTTTCTTCTTGCAATTCTGCTTTTGATTTTTCTGTCAAAGGATCCTTAATTCCCAAGACTTCTAAATCCCAAAACTGAGATATACTTATATCTCTTGCTAACAAAGAAGTTACTGAAAGAGCTTCTCTCTTATCAATAATTCTATCACAGGGTATTTTCCCCATTAAAGTATGACCCAAACGAGTCCCCACTGCAACCAAACCATTTTTTAGTGAAATCACTTGTCCAGTTAACAACTTTCCCGCTACATCAGCCCCTATCAATAACTTTATATCTGATGAAATGACGGGTACGTGTTTATGTTCAACATCACTTAGATGTACGCCCTGTTTTTTAAGTTCGGTAACCCACGGACCATTAGGCACTTTATTAATTTCCGAACAAATTACACGTTGATCTAGTACGTCAAAATTACACATATAACTGGAATCTAAACTTTTTACATTAACTTTATATTTATTATGTACATTCTCAGACGTTTCTACACCCCCGAATAATTTCTGAACAACTTTTACTTCCCCTAACTTTTTGAAACCCATTATTTCCGCAATATCCCTTGTTAAATACGACAAAGAACTACCAGAATCAATAATGGATCGAACAGAAACTTCCTTATCTCCGTTACATATTTTTACTATTAGTGTTTGCAACACCACATTTGAACTGCAAGCTTGATTAGCCAAAGCGCTATTAACTGTTTCTCCCTGAGAATTTTCTACTACTGTATTGTTTGTTTTACTTTGTAACTCAGGACACAAACAAACATAATGTCTCTTTTGACATACAATACACAGATGTTTTGATCTGCACTCAGCTGCTTTATGCCCCCCTCGCTTTAAACATATAAAACAAGCACCCTTTTTCAAAACTATATTTTTCCTGACAGTTAAACTCATTTTAGAAACTTCACTGCAATTTTCTGAGGCATGACCCTTATCACAAAAAATGCAAAGATTTCCTTGTTTAGATTTAAAATTAAATTTATTCTTATAAGCTTGATTATTATTATTATATAACTCAGAGGCTGTGCATGCATTATATTCATTAGTATAATTAGGGTTTTGCGTCTTATTTTTACTTTTATCAACATTAAAGCTATTACGGGCAAGTAGTATTTTTTCTTCCCCTTCAACATACATTTTAAGAAAATTCATAATATTATTTAAATCGTTACCTGTGTCAGCCGATCCCGTATAAACCCTGCTTCGTTCAAATTCACGAAGCAGATCTTCCGTCAGACAGCTTTCTACCAAAGGGAATAAAATAGCAGCATATTTTTCCTGTGTTACCCCAAGGGAATTTAATGCCCTTAACCTACTCTCCAGGTCATCGTAGAGTGACGAAATATCACGTCTTTTTTTGTTTTCTCCGCTTAGCACAATTTGAAGAATATCACGCACATAATATTGTATTAAGAGGTTTTCTCTGCCGAAACGTTCCCAGAGTTGATTTATGGCGAGGGGATAATTTTCCGTCGTCGCGGGGAAACTTGAAACCAAAGAGTGTGCCTTTCCTTCTGTACTCTGTAGTAGATAATGCATCTTATCACTTGCTTCCACGGTGGGGCTTTCATGGATCTTTTTAAATTGATTCCACCATGGTAGATAGTCTTGTATCAGTCCGCTGAACTTTCGAAGCTGTATCTCCGGCAGCCGATGGACTGCTGGGGCGGGGGAGATGAGGGGGGTCGCAACCGCGACGGCATCTCCTCGGATTCGATCTGTCGACGAGATCGTCAATTCCTCCAGCTGTTTTTTAGCCCGCACCCGGCAAGCTATCATTTTTTCTTCGTAGACCTCGGAAGCCAGGAATTCTGCGTCGAAAACTTCCTGACTGGATCCCTTTTCTTGGAGTAATTCCATGAATTTTTCGTCCAGAGAAAAGAGTTTTTTAGCTTTTTCCTCCAGATGATCCAAAGCTGTTTGGATGTTGACGGCTTCCTCTTTATTCGCTATTAGTTCATTCACTAGGTTAACGCTCCTAGTGAACGACCCTCGCACGGTTGTGCGTCTTTGTTTGAGAGATTCCATTGTCTCCTCGAGTCCCTGTTCGGGCGCCACAATGTGATGAATGCACTTACAAACCTACCAGGTTCGAGGCATTTCTTTAGTTCGGCGACTCAAGGAGAAGGGACATCTTATTAAAAACTTAACTTGTTTTTATTTTCTTCTCAAACAATGCTTATGTGGAGGAGCTGTCTTTTTTCCGACCATACTCAATGGCGGCCTGGTGCTCTCTCTGTTCGAAATCCGAACCGAAACCTCTCAAGTGGAAGATGCCACATTCCAAACCCAAATGGGGCCTCTCAGCACAGTGAATCATGCCCCAAGTGGGCCGGTTTGCAACAAGTCACTTTAAGCTATACCTAAAAAATAGATTTAAAAAAACATTGTAAAATTGAGTATTTTTATGAGTTTGAAAACCTGGATGTATTGATGGAAAAACTGGAAATCTCTCGTCCATGAGCGTCAGAGGATTAATAACAACCCTAATTTAGGATGATGCCGCAAATAACTTTCCATAAAAATGTAATAATCCGAAACTTACTTTGTACCCAACTACTACATTATCACTATGACATAAAATGTAAGGGTAATAAAAATACACTTTTTACTATTGCTTTTCAAATTTAATTTTAGTTATTTATTTGCTAGAGTCATTCACTTTTAGATCATCACAGTTTAGAAGAATAAGCAACATTTTATAAAGCAATAAAATCCAAATAACATTACCGTTGCTCTTCGTCAGGTCTTTTAATGAGGTTAAAGAGAATATTTAGCAACTTGTCCCGCTCTTTTGGATCTGGATGTAAAGCAATCGCACACAGAATCAATGGAATTAATTCCTAATAAAAAAAAATAACATGTCATTAGTCTTACTAAATTATAAGCTATAAAATTTGAGAATGATTTTTAAAAGTATTGTGCATTGCAGTTCTTTACTTAATAAAATAGATAAAGTTTTAAAGTATTTTTTTTACTTGAGTTGCAATGGCAGGTTTAAGAGGAGATTTATAAACCTTTTTCATTATTTGACTGATACCTTGAAAATGTCATTATCATTTATAACTCATCATTATTTAAATTTATAATCGCCTTTTAATTATATTATTATTGTATAAATATGACATGAAATATCAAAACTCTCTCTTAGTACGTTCTTAATATTTATAATAAATTTTCATGAATGTTTTTCATTTGCAAGGGGAAAACTAGGAATTAAATTTTATTACTTTTAAGTAACTTTTTAGGTAAAATCAAAGTTTGCGTATTTTTAAAATTTATTTTTTGCAATTTAATGAAATTAAATAAAATTTTAAGTAAATGGAATTTCTTTTATCATAATTCTATAAAACAGATCACACTTAGAGACTCCATTGGATTTTTAATTAAGGGTATATATTTAACTTCGGCTCTACTTATGAGTACTGTGAATAAACATTGTTTCTGTTATAAAGAGTAGACAAAGGCATTTACAAGTAACAATATATATAAAAATTTGCTAAAATGTATTACAACTTTCACATAAAAATACTATAACAGACCATTCAGAAAGGAACAATGAGTCCGTTTGCTCACCAGAAACCAACAAAAATTGAGCTCTTTTTCCTTTACAATTTAAAACTACTTTTTTATTCTACCTAATATACTTTCTGCAATTCGCATTGACAACATCAGACATTGTAAATAAATATGATTATAATTATTTTAAAGTAAGATATGTATATAATTATTTTCACTTATGTTTTAAATTAGTGATAGTAACACAATATTAAATATGTAACAGGCAGTTATCACGCATACACATGTTAAGATAAATTTTATATCATATTAATCATTAAAAATGCTTATCCAAAGCTTTAAACAACAAATAAGTACATTTTAAGACATTTAAATAAAAGTAATTTAATATAGAAATTTTAAATTTTCTGTACAATTTTTTAAACAAAATCACAAGAAAAAAGTAAATATAGGATGAGAATATTAAAATATAAACTTTATTTCTTATAAATAAAATATTCTAGTTACCTCTCTTTTAGCCAGCAAAATGTTAGGAACTATATGAGGCAAACACCGAGCTAAAACTGTCACAATACTTTCTTGAGAATTTACGATATCACTGACTTCATCAATAAGTCTATTATCTTGAGTAATTTTCTGTGTTTGACAAAGACTGAGGAGATTCTTTTGGAATTCGTATGGCACAGTTCTGAAAGAAACAAAAATATTAAAAATGAAGAGTCTAGGGGAAGCACCATCAGCCCATCTGGAAATAAAAGTTTAATTTTTTTTGTACACATACACAGAATTCTTATTTAAAAATAAAAATTATGAAATATCATTCTTTTTCCCGTGTGACTACTTAGCACAATGAAAGTGCAGCGTGGTTGCAAACATAAGATGTTGAGATCTCAATTTAACAAAAAGTAGACCCACCTTATTTTCTCCATACTAATCGAATACAGTCATTTCAATCAGCAATTACTATATTTGAAGGGTCTGCCAGTTAAAAATCAGACAGATAGGTCAGAGCCGGATATCCGTTTCATCCCTAGTCCTTATTTAATAATATGAATAATAATAACAAAAAAAAAATTAAGAAGTGTTTTTCTGTGTAAATTTCTTTAAATAGAAATACAAATTGTCTGTAAGCATAAAAAGTAACTAGTTTTTGAGGATGCATTGATTAAAAATAGGTATTTTGAATATGTTATAAAATATTCAAGACACAATACAGATAAATATATTTAACTACCAAATGAAATAAGCAACATAATCTATAGTATAACAGTTGTTAATGAAGACAAATTTAGCGCAATAAAAACCCTTAATTGAATTAATAAAAATAAAAGTTAGAGAATCATAATTTGAATGTTTAGTTCAGGTACGCAAAGATACTCAGAAAATAAACATATTATAATTGTATGAAATTTTTTTTTAAATGACACTACTCCATTTAATTATAAAAAAAATATGTCAGATGTTTATTTAGAATAATAATAATAAACTATCTTATATAGCATTTAGAAAAGAAAAAAAAAGATAATATTTGTTATTGTTAACACAGCTAGAAGAAAATTATACAATATAAAAACCTAATTTTTCACTTTTCATAAAACATAATACTTTTAGTAAGAAGATGCAAGAACTGAAGGAATATGAATTACCTTTCCGTTTTCAGAGGTATTTCATTGGGTATATCTGTACAAGTGGAATTTGGATCTAAACCAGGGGATTCCGAATCTTCTGTAGTAAAACCTTCATTTATCATCACAGGGCTATCAACATGTTTATTCACAATTACATACTCTTGGGTATCAGCTGAATCTAAAGACTTCTTATCCTCTGAAGATACAAAATGTGCAATAGAAGACTTTTCAATATTTTCAGAGCTCATCTTAAACATGTTTAGCTCCCTATAAAAGGTAAATAAATAGTATTGGTTTTTACATTTGGAATATAAATAAATACTTAAAGTATTGAATAGTATACTTTAAAATAAATATCTAAGAATGAACCTACAGCATGTAGTTGGTCGATATTATTTGTGTATTGGAAAAGATAAAGTGATTTCTAAATGTAATAGACCAGGATCTATTCTAATCAAAATTTATGACTGCTTATTTATTCAGAAAATTTAAGACTTCCCAATTGTGATTCTAAATTTGAAGTCAGCAATTGAAAGGTAAAATATTTCAACACAATTTTTTTTAAAAATATTTTCATTTTCAAATATATTTTTGTTTTTTACTTGTTTAAAAACATTTTTATATCAAAAAAATGTTTTAAGCTTTTCCATAGGGGATGCTTGGCTTATATTGTCACTCTGCTTCAACTGACGAGCGATTTTTTTTAAATACTTCTGCAGCAATTTAATTTAATTTAGGAATTAACTGAGATATTTTTTTATAACTTTTAATGTGGTAGGGAAAGAGGAGAATTCGCTATGATTTTGTAAAAAGTAAATTACATACGTGAAAAGTCATTTTTCTCGACAACCAATTTCAAATTCACAACTGCTCATTTTTAATTTATGACTTTAGGCTCATAACCCCAAATTCATGCACTTAACACATATGTGCACTAAGTCATCCAAGATGTAGAAATAGAAATAACATATGGGCAATTTTTGGTTAATAGCCTATTGTGATGTTTTCCGGCTTCCATCACAAACCATACTACATATATATATACAATGTGACAAAGAAGTAAAGCTATCGAACAAAAAAATAGTTTTAAAATGACTACTTTGAACAGTTACATAAATGAAGATGTTTAATTTTAAATAGTGATAAAAGTATTCCACAATTTTTTTTACTAAAATATTGGCTTTAGATAAATTCAAAAGATAATATTTTAAAGACCATAAAAGCACCTTCAAAGATAAACAATTAAATGACAAATTGCTTGAATAAATTCAAAATATTTTAAATTTTTTATGACAAAATTTTTTTCTTACAGAAAGCTTTTATGTTTTAAAATAAAAAAAAATTCCAATTGCAAATTAAATTAATCGGATCAGAAAAATAAGTAACTTAATTTAAAATTCATAATCACTTTATTGGAATCATTCAATAGAATTAGTAAAGTGTAGGAGATTTCAGTCTTTCATGAGTTATAAGTAACATTACAATATTTGAAAAGGAATTCCAGAAATTTTAAGTAACCTTTAAATAGAATAAGTCAATTATATTAAAGAACATCTTCACCTGTTTGAACTAAGTTGTTGTGTTCTATGATGTGATTACAAAAATATCATTCAACATTCATATTTACATTAGATGAACAATAAATGCATAATTAATGTGATATGTAAAAATCTTACTTTCTATAAATTTTCACAAATTTAAATAATTTATGTATGAAGGGAGGTTTTTAAAGAAAACATAAAACAAAAAATGTGTTACCTCTTTAAACTTTTTACAAGTTGCTCAAGTTTATCTTTATCTTCATTTACTTGTGCAAGTTCATCCCGTTCAAGAGCTAACTTAGTAATTTTATCAAGCATCTGCTTTTTCTCCAAGCCCTAAAATATTAAAAAGCTAGTTATTGTTAATCCGATTAAACATAAAAGATCAAGTGAACTCAGAGTACAATAACATACAATAGGCAAAGCTAAATCTTCAATAAGTTTTAAATTGTCATAATATAGACTTAAACATATTTATTTCAATTATTTAGAACTTTATCAGATACACTTTTAACATTTTAGTAGTTCCCATTATACAATGGCATTCAACATAAAAACCACACCAAATTAAGTTATTTATATGCAAGAGAAAATCATTAGTTATATTGTGTGCTATTGAATATTTAACCTTGCTCTCACGGCTTTATTCTACATCATTGTAATTACCATATACCACTACAGTTTTTTAAAAATTGTAAAAAAAAAATAACATTCATACTTCAAAATATATTACTATTTAAGAATTTTAATATGCCAAAGTTTTGTCTTATTAATAAAACAAAATAAAGGTAAATAATTTAAAGTTAAAATAAATATTTTGGAAGATTAATTTATTTTAATCATTTTAATTTCAGCAGTTGTATGGTACAACCACTGAGCTAGAATAATATAACTATAAAAACTGAAGCAAGGACTAAGCATAGCCGACCATTTTACACTGTTTTGAGCAAAGGTAAAATAAACTACACTCCTTTTAGTAAATTTAGAAAAAATAGTTTTTTCGCATAAGTTTGTATGGATTTAAAAATACATTTCCAGCTTTCAAAAATCCATTAAATATTGCACATTTAATGTTTTTCCATATTCACCTTCTAACAACAAAAGAAGACAAAATGCATTAGAAAAAAAACCAGTTTTGAACATTTCTGTGACACTACGTGAGACTCTTGCATAGTCAAGGACAAATGTTTTCTCAACCTTTCTTCCGAATTGTATGCATTCGCATGCACGGTAGAATGCATTGTCGTTCAATGGTAATCCTCACACCAGTGCTTATAGTATATTACATTCTAGCTAATATTTTTTATTTTATAACACAGTTTGAAAATAACCTTTTAATTTAAAAAAAAAAAAAAGAAGAAGACAGCCTATTTAAATAACTTAAAATACGGAAAAATGGTATACTTTAAATATCTCGTATATATTAAGCATTTTTGCCAAAAAAAACAACATCTTTGAAATAAATGAAATATTTCAACATGTTAATAAAGTTAGTACAATTTATCTAAATGGTCAACTGCAATGAAATAATTTAATAATATGACATTATTATAATTTAAAATGTAATCTTACGCATGATTCTGTAATGCAGACATCTGATTCTTCAGCTTTTTGAGGAACGTCGGTCTGAGTTTCTTTATTAAAAACTTCATTATTCAAGTAAATGTACTTGTTGTAATTTCTATATAATTGCAGTAAGTTTTGGGGTTTTGGAATATTGAGTCCAACATCATCCCAATCTTCAAAATCCTAAAAATATATTAATAAAAAAACTGTATTTGTTGAAAAACTGATTATTAATCTTTTCCAGAAGTTTCTTGTGGTTAACAAATCACTTTACAAATAAACCAAAAAAATAACAAAGAAATTGCCAATATACTAAAGGGACTAAGATTTTTTTTATAAAATTAATATAAGTATTTCTATAAATGTAAGAATAAGTATATCTTTTGGATAAGTATTTTTAAAAAAATGATAAACTATATACTTTTACATTAATTAATGGAAACATTTTTAAAAAAAAGCATACTTAAAAAAAATTTACAAATATTTTGAAATGCTAAATATAAACGAACATAAACAATATAAATCATTGAAGTGTTTTGAATAGAATAAAAATATCTTACCTGATCATCATTTTCATCAGAAAAGGTAATTGATGTTAGCTTGTAAGAATTATAAAGCAAGTACTCATTGATAAGAAAGTTTAATGCTCTCTTTTCATGAGGTTTAACACAATCTTGAGCGATACATTTAGATGAAGCTGAAGTTGGTGTATTTGGATCAGATTCTGAAAACCCAATACATTGTATAAATAAATTTACTATAATTAAATATTTACACATTAAAGATAATTGTAACAATAAAATCTTATTTAAGCTTTTATGTTAACAAAACATTAACTTGTTCAATATTAATTTATGTATTTTAAATGTAATGTAACTAAATTCAAGTAATGTAAATTATATTAAAATTGAATAAAAAATACATTGCAAATAGTTGTGGTAGTGAAGTTCATTTGAGGCAGTTTGGCTGAATACGAGCCATATTATTTACCTTAATTCATATAGTCATAAAACTAGTATATTGTGCTATCCTTATCTATTGAAAATCAGTTTTTTTTTATAATTACAATTTAAAAAAAAAAAAAAATTATTAAATTTAAGACATTAGGGATAACACTTTTCTATTACATCCTGCCAAATAGGAATATTTACTTTCAGTTGAACATGATCGTTTTGAACATATGGTGGGCACTTTAAAAAGCTAATTCAATAACCTGACCTTTACAATCATTTTAGTCTAGTGGTTTCAGCATTGCATTATTATACAAAGGTATTTGGATCAAACCCAACACATTAACCCTATCCCTTCAAACTAGTGCTTAAAGCTGAGTTTCAAAAGACTTTTAGAATAGAGTTAAAATCTGAAAAAATATGTTAGCAGTTTAGAACAAATTTAATCTAAAATCCAAAAATCATTTTAGCTTTAAAAAAATGGAAATGGGTGTGATATGGTTTATGAAAAGAAGTGCAAAAAGATTACATGGTTAATCTTTAAAAATGATTATAATCGTTATTTATTTTCAGAAATTGAATTTCGCATTTTAGAAAAAAACATACTTGAATTTTTGCTAAATAAGATTTTATTTATAAAGTGATGTATCAGCTGCTTCAAACTCAAACATATTATATGGTCTTGGTTAATACTTCTCTTTAAAAGGAAGTTGCTTATTTCAGAATCATAACATTTAGAGCATATATATTCGAAGTGCTTAGTAAAAAAACCCAATATATTTTATATGCTTAACAATGCAACTGCATTGACAGAAAAAGATATTTGATATAAAGCATCCTTTTCAAACTTTTACATTTAAAAAATATCAATACTTAATTAAGATTATAGTTTGTTAATACTTGTAGGGGACATAAATTAAACTAACCTGTAGCAACAGTCAAGTTGGTTCTCAGAGCCTTTATAGTTTCTTTAGCTTTTCTCAGTTCAAATTCTAAAACTGAAATAAGAACATACTTAGAAAAAATATTTTTTTTTAAATAAACAGTTTAATTTAAAAAGCACTTTTTTAACATTACATTCTGTCTTTCTTATATTTTGTTGTTAACGGCTGGTTTAAAGAGAAATAAAGTGTATTGGCAATTAGCAGCTTGTCAATGTTTGAATGCCATCTTATCAAAAGTTTTACATTTCCACCAAAATTAAAGAATGAGCCTTAGGAAAAATATTATAGAATTATTAATAAAGATTTTTTTTATTTGACACACATTGTTTGCAAATGTCTCAATGTGAATGTTTCTGTCGTTACAAATAATATTCATAAATAAAATCCTGTGTCTGTGTTGGAGGCCAGACAAGTTTTACATGATTATTTCAGCAGATAATAAAATAGGGATAGGGGGCCGTACATGATTTGCCTTATTTCAAGATTTTACATCCATTGAACTCAAGTATCAGAATGGATACCCATAAAAGTGTAATAATGTTTATATCCTAATATGCCATGAAGCTGATTTTAATATTGAATTCCCCAGCATTTAAAATGAAGCCATATAATTCTTAGATATATGTACTCTATTTTCTTTACGTAATTTTATATAAACATATGAAATTGTGGAATTTAAATGCATAAAATAGATTGATACCTGCGACTCGTTCATCGACTTGCCGTTCTCCATCATCTGAGTAACGAGTGAAGTCCAAGGAATCAAATGTTTGAACACTAGATGTTCGTGCTATTAATTAAACAATAAGTTCAAGTTAATAAATTTCATACCTGGTAACATTTAAAATATTAAATATCTAATTTTTTTTTTAAAGATCAAGCAGATTAAATTATTATATGAGACATTAATAAAGTTTGTGATTAATTTTTTTTAAATCAAAAAATTATTTAAAAAAAAACTTTAAATAAAAAGTTTACTATAAAGTTTATTAAATGTTGTTCATTTTTACTACAAAATTGTCATAATGCACTGATTTCGAAACAACCCAACTTTTTAAAACACTAAAAGCATTTACAACAAAACTGTCATGAAATATGAAAATTCAACAACATATTTTTTAATGGTTTAAATATCAAGTGTTTTACATTTCCACCAGAGTTGGTTGGTTGGTTTTAAGGTTTTTATTGTTGTAAATTAGCAAATATCTTTTAAAATTCGTAAGTTTTTTAAGATAATAGTAAAATTGCAGAAAATGAAAAAAATCTATACATTGCATGGATAATCTGTACACTTTAGCAGGTACTATGCAATTAATCACAAATACTCTTCAATAAATCACTTTTTCACAAAAATGCATGGTTCTTTTCGGTTATACGGCCTCGTATGCCAACGAGCGAAAATGCGCCAAAGTTGTTTACCTTAGGGATTACCATACACAAAAGATCGCGTTTCAGTTGATTGTATGATTGAGTGCACTGAGCTAAATAAAAACGGGAGAGTAAACTGAACGTGCCTTTTTTAGTGTCATTGCTCAAAATAGTTAAAACACAATTTCTTTGGAGTTGATTTTAGTATGGGTAATTAGCGTCTCACTAGAGCTACACAGTGGGCTATTGGCCACGGTTCGGGGCCTATATCGAAGGAAAGACCCGGAAACGGGTGCCTCGTATTATATATTTAATTTCTTCCTGCGACAAGTTTGTTTGGATTACGTGCATTGGATGCGTGCGCATTTTCCTTCGCAATCTGACATTAAACGTCTATTGCCTTACGATTGTTGATTGGTTAGAATATATAAGTGTTTAACGAACTCTGATTGGTTGCACGACTATGCAAACTATTTAATAGTTACAAATATTTAAATTCGGATATTTGGAAATTATGGGTTTGGTTCAAACGATTTTAAATTGGGTTTGGTGAATATTTTTTATAATTTTGGAAAGATGTTTGATTGTTAGGATAGCTATTAAAATAAATTTGTTTAGAATGCGCTTAAGAGTGCTGTCGCAATGCCCCAAACGACTGCCCGAAGGATTGCCTGTAAGCACCATGATCGACTGCCCGGAGGGGGTCATGTATGTAATCCTGAGTAGTCGGAGGCCGGAGACCACAAAATCAACGGCAGGAGCCTGTGACTTTAAGCGCGCGGAACGCGTGTGCGCTTAAGAGTGCCATAGAAATGCTCCAAACGACGGCCCGGAGGATTGCCTGTAAGCACCATGATCGACAGCCCGGAGGGGGTCACGGATGTGATCCTGAGTAGTCGGAGGCCGCAGGCTGGAGACCACAAAATCGACGGCAGGAGCCTGTGACTTTAAGCGCGCGGAACGCGTGTGCGCTTAAGAGTGCCATAGAAATGTCCCAAACGAATGCCGGAAGGATTGCCAGCTCAGGTGATGTTCTCGCCATCTGACCGTGGTTCAAAAATACGAGACATTGTTCCCTTCGAGATAGGCGCCGAACTGCCGCCAACAGCCCAATGTGAAGCTCTAGTGCGATGTTAATTAACCAAATCAAAGCTTCGAGATGAATTCTAAACCGTCGACATTAGCCCATTGTGGAGCTCAAGTGCGACGTTATTTTATTCAATCGTGCAGACCTTAAAGAAATCCTTTGGAAATAATTTTGAACCGTCACCGCTAGCCCATTACGCAGTGAACGTCATCCACCGTGGTTCGAAAATAAGACACAGCGTTTGAGTAATTAACCGTAATTGTGCATTTCTCCTTAAGTAACCATAAAGATCAGAAAAAAAGACGCATGCGCAACGCATCCGGTCGTTTGATGTTCACTTGAAAATACATCCAGATCCGCTGACGAGCGAAAGTCTTTACCTCGAACCGTAACTAATAGCCCATTGCACAGGTTAAGTGCGACTTATTGTCTATAATTTAGAATATACTTTTTTGACGTCATCTAATCGTAAATCATTTACGACTGTTTTTAACATTTTATTTTGTGAGTGGCAACATTAAAATTGTAAATAATCAATACGGCGACAAACTTTCGCTTGGCGACTATTTGAGGCCGTTTAGAAGAGAAGTACCAAATGCATAAATACTTTGCACTTCACAAAAGTCTTTGAGATTTATATTCTTTTATAGAACAGTTACACACTTTTTTGTTTTTTTCCAAAAACTTATATGCTGTTGGATGATGAAAATAATCATCTGTTTGGGGGTAAGTGAAAGAACAATAAAATATTATAAACACAAGAATATGTTGTTCTTGGTTAAACTTAAGAATAGAGGGGCACTCTGCTAAGACCTCTCAATAAATGTAAGCAAACAGGACTTTAGTTGAATTTGAGTGCATTACTTATATGATTATGTACATTAATTTATATACTTATGCACAAAATCGCATGGATATAATCTACAACAAGTAGCTCTACCCACTATTTATGTGATATTGATATTTTAGTAACCTTAGGCTTGTCACATCAAAGTTGGTTACGAAAATTGATTTGGCAGAGTGCATCTGTATTCTTAAGTTCTAAAGTTGCCATCATTTCCAATGTATGAACAAGAAATTTAAGAGCATGATAATGTTTTTTCAGCTGAGAACTGCCACAGGAATGCAAAAGTTTGGCTAAACATGGGTGCATAACAGCCAGCAATGCAGAATAATTTCAGATTATGAGGTTTGTAGGAAATTAATACAGCAGTGACCAATATTTTGAATAAAAAAAGCGACGACAACCAATTATTATTTATGTACAAAACACAATAATGTGCAGTGAGTTGTTAACACGTACGTGCAAATAGTTACACTATATATGCAAATTCAAATCATAAATTCTTTGGTTTTCCAATAGATCCTTTTCTTATAACGTGATCCTAGTTATTACGATAATTTTACCATTTGCTATTTTTTAATTATTTGATACATCATAAGTTTAGTAATAGTTTCGGATAAGTTATGAACCATCGCCAAAATTATGTCAAGTAAGTTCTTCATTTTGTACCTTTCATTGGTTTAATCTATAGCAAGTGGATCCATTCACTGGTTTATATGATATCGGAATTGGAAACCTTAGGACTTTTGAAGTTGTGGATGAAAATTGATTTGACAAAGTACCTCCTTATTCCTTACCGGTGTTTAGTTAATCTGTCATATACGGTCGCCCTTCGCAACTTTTCTGAAAATCATATATTCGCAATACTAAAATGTTGCTTTGCTACAAAAACTGGTTTGGTTGCCAATCAAAGAACACCATTTCCCCCTGCATTGACGTTTGGCGCCGGGTTGTCAGGTTTGGCAAAAAATCAGGGCGACCATAAGTGCCAGATTAACCCTGTGTTTTTTTCCCCCGAGTAGTTAGTGTTAGTAATTGATTAATATATTTTTTTTAAACATTACTTGCATGCACAGACTCAGTATCTTTTGTAAAACTTGTCGAATAAAAAAGGATTTGGCAGATTTGGTCCATACATAATTTTTACCAAATATTGCTTAAAATGCAATCAAACCTAACAACAACAAAAATAATTGCAATTTAGTTAATACTTTAAGATAATCAAGAACCAAAAAGGGGCGGATCATGTTGAAACTCAAAGAAAGAATAACATCATAAGTGGAACATACGCAAAACAGGGGATGTTTCAGTTTCTTGTATCTGTTTCTCAAAGTTTCCGGGATTGGAAAAGTAATCCCTAAGTCTTGGCAATTCTCTACCACTCTCCACTAGTTCTGTATGCAACTCTAAAGCGGTGAGAATAAAGTTGTATTTTATAAGTTTTGTAGCTAGCTTATCAAGAGAACTTTCTTTGATTTCATCTGGTTCTCCTTTAAAATTTGTATCACAGTCGCTTTTCTTTATATCAATGGGAGTAGTTTTGGACATTTCACCATCTGATTCCAAATTATAAACACCAGCCATATTTACTCATGTCGAATGTCGACAAACATTGGTTCTAGTGGAGTACAGTTAACACTAAAAGTTCGCATTTATTTAAATATAAACTAATCAGTGTAAAACACCATAGCGCCAAAAAATTATTTTCCGAAACTTAAGGTTCAAATTTTATTTTTAGTATTTGTAAAAGTAATCAACCATTAATAAACAATATTTTTTAACTTTATTAAAATTTGTTTTAAATGCAGTTATTGGTGATTACTTTTACATTTTGACAAATATATTGAATTAATATGGGTATTTTTAGTTTTATTTAAGTTAAAATAATTTTTGTGTTTAAAAAAAGGATTGTATTGACGTTTAATAACAACCAATGGAACGTCGCCAAGTTTGACAGCTCTGACGTCACGAACTGAGGTAAACAGAAACAGAAGCTTTTTAGAAGGGCATCTGTTTTGCTCACAGCTGACAGAATTTGAGGGGAAATTTGGAGAGACGAAAGTGACTTTTTTGCATTGTTAAAAAACGCTAAATTTCTAAATTTTCAAAGTCCGATTTCTTCAAATTCTAGTTATCGTGCAATTAAAGGTAAGAATTACTTTTTATAAATATTTTCTCTGTCATCGAATAAATGGATTTAACCTTATGCCCTTGCAGAACAACAAAGTTCTAATTATGTTAATCGATTTTATTACAAATTATGCATTATTTATTTACTTTAGTATTACAAAGCATAACCATTAACTTTTTTTTTATGCATTTATCGTATTAGTTTTTTTATGTGTAATGTCTTTAATTATTTTTCTAAACTATTTTACTTCATATTTAAAAATTGCAAAATATTTCTATTTTTAAAATAACAATTTATTGATGAAAATTTGATGTGGAATATGTTTATTCCATTGAATTTTAAACAGCAGTGCATGAATTTAGTCTGCAAGTTAGTTTTTATTCGAATCAAGATGCATCATTTACTTGCATGTATTTATTTTTTGGGAAAAATAAAAAAAATTGTGTACGTGTGGAAAAAAGAATGTTTCAAATAAATAAAATTAGAGAATAGATAAACAAAAAGTTTTTAATATTTAATTTATTTTTTTAATATTTTGTTTCATTATCATTTTTGTGTGTGTTTATTTTCGAATTACTATGTATTTTTTTAATTCGAACATAACAATTATACGCTAAATATTACTACTACAATACTAAAAAATATATATGTAGCATTTCAGAACACATTTCTTTAAAAAAAAGTGTGAAAAAATATTTTAAAAGTATTTTAATGCAGTTCCATTAAGTAAAATATAAATAAAAAGCAACCTTTTATTTTATTCTCGAACTATTATTTGTAGAATAAATTCTCTTTTCATGTATAGCATTCGAATCCTACTGTAACGATGGCAACAACGAACTTCATCTAATGGGAGGGGTCGTATAGTCATTTAGTTAGACTCACTTGTTTTTTCTTCCTTAATGGCCCCTATCAATGTTTCACTATCCTTTAAGGATATTACATTTTTTTTTTCAAAGCGATTTTAGAAGTCCACATGTTTTATATTTATTTTTAAGTGTGAGAAGAGAACATCAAAATTTATAACTTTTTTCATTTACATCGAAAAATAATTCATAATGTGGTTAATTATACAAATTCTGTAAATATGGCGAAAATGTAAATGACATAAACTATTTAAATATATTTACTCTTAAATATATCAATAAATATTCACAGTTTTCTTTAATTTGATAACATTAAATTTATGTTAACTATGAAATTTGTGTTATGAAATAAAATAGTTCCATTATTTATGTTGTGCAAAAGAGTCTTTTACAACCTATCAAACTTATTCTTCTGGCGTTTTGATTAATTTGTTTTAAATACAAAATTTTACATTTTACTGCTAATTTACTATCAGTTATGTTGTTCAAATGTTTTTTTGTTTTTTTTAAATTTCTTACACGGAAAATCGGATTTAAAGGGAATAAAAACGTGAATAATAATTATTATTACACTATTTACTTTTAGCTTATCTTCCAAGATATATTCAAAACTTCTCCACGTATTTATATATTTATACCGAAAAAATATATATAGTGTTTAGTAAATTGCAAATTAGTAAAGTATTTACTCACAAAATTTAAAAATCAAGAAATTTGTTGCATAGAGGTTCTCAAACTATTTTCAATTTTAACTGAGTGAGTTTTGATTCTCAAGTTACAAATTTAAAATTATTTCAACGAAAATTAATATACTAATAATAGTTTAAATACTAAAAAATTATAAGACTTTAATAATATTTAACCCTTTATTTTTAATAATATTTAACCCAAAAAAGTTTTAAAAAATTAAAAATCACGCATTTAATGGTTAACCTTTTTTTTAAAACTATATTGCAACCGCTCTATATTCTTTGAGAATTAACATATTTACATGCACATACTTATATACTTGTTTTCGGTACTTACAAACTATAGTGACATAAACAAATCAAAAGAAACTTCGAAAAAATAATATTCCTTCGCATTTTTTTTTCTTTTTACGAAAAAAAAAAATAGGACTCTAATAATTGCAGACTCGGGATATGTGCCCCCAACCCCCTGTTACGGGCCTGCTCGAGAATTAAAAAATTTATGCAATTAAGATTTTTTTTATTCAATATACGGTCCCACCACTGACGAAATGGCAGTTTTTTTTATGTTTTTTTTTCTACGTTAATCTTTCTTTCACAATGAGGTCTCTAAGCACGAAGCGGGCGGGATTGAACGGTTCCAGTCCGTTGGACGCTATTGAGGTTAAAAAACTCGCTGATGATGACACTATCCACAAGAGGGCCTCTGAAATAGGGGGAAGTGTATTATTATCTGCTTCTCTGGCATGTTTGCCTTTTTTTTTGTTGAGTTATCATAGATTCTTTTTTTTCTTTCTTAGAATAGAAAGATGAGAGAAAGTATTCGCGATCCTATGAAGATATTTTTCGAAGTCTTGTCAATAACTGAATTGCAACAGTGGCGGCCCGTGGTCGAAAATGTTAGTGCAGCCGAAATCACGTGGAACCCCCCCCCCCTTATTTTCCATTATCCATACATGAACGGATTTTTTATTATTTACTACTCAAATCAAAGTTTTCTTTCAATTTTTACGAAATGATAACATGCGAAAAAAATAGAAAACACTTACTTATTTTTTTTTAATTAAAGCAATCCTCCTTTCTTTAAAACATGCGAATCGGTCAATTTTAATGTTAACTTAAATAACAAAACAACAGCAGGACCATGTCCTGAAACAACAGCACACAGTAAATTTATCACGAAAACCATTTCCGTTTGGAGATATTCTCGTAAGTTATCGTTTCACCCACCCATCCCAGCGTTTCAAGCACGAGCCAATCAGCAAATCGAATCTCAAGTGCAGCTAAAACAAGAAAATTCATTTCGGCTGTACCTTCTTACAAATGCAGTGCATTAGCATGGGGAGGAATCTCCATACTACATAGAAGTTGCCATGGCAACGATGCAGCCGATTTCGAATTTCGCTTTTTCGAGTTTTTTCCCCTCCTGAATTGTACATTACGGTAACAGGCTTGCTATTTATCGGAGAATTTGTTTACTACCGTAGAAATTTCATTTTCAATTCTAATCTTCATTTAAGAAAATTAGTAAAATACCTGATTTTAGTTTTAAAATACTGAACTTAGGTGCAGCCCGGCTGTACTTGCTGTAGTGGACGAGCCGCCACTAAATTGCAGAAAAATAGTTACAGAAGGTGCATTGATGAAGCATACCGCACAGTACTAATTGGAACTGCAGATGGATTTATTGACAAACAAGTATCGAAAATATATTTTTTAATTGTTGGTGTGTGCTATTTTATGCTACACGCAGAGAGGCGACGTCAATTAGTGGTCCGACATAAGTCGGGAAACACACCCATTGACCTTGTTTCATCTTGGCATTAACCAATAATCCAGTATAACAATTTTTACGAATGTCGGATTGTTTCGGTTCGGATAAACGGGTTGGAATGCTGTTCTCAAGAAATACGATGAAGGTCCACTTGTTGAAATAGAAATCACAGCGCCTTAACTACAGAACTAAATTAAGAAACGTGAAAAGATAGTCCGTCAGAAAATAACTTTTTTTAACGTTTTCTACATAATGATTGTGGTTGAAGAGACATTATTCTGCGCAGGGGGGGGCCCTTTATCTGTGTACTTACAACCCATCGTTCAATTAAATCATTAAACATGACTGCTCGACCCCATAAAATATTAAACTGTTAATTTTCAATGAGGAATTTACGTAGACTCATGATTATGATTGTGACCCTTTCCTTTCGCTCATATTCTCTCTAGATAAAAATTATAACAATATTTCCCCTTTTTTTCTCTTTATAAATAATATAAATTATTTGAATACCTAAACTGTTAAATATAGGTACTCAAAAATAAGTAAAATTTACTCATTTTTGAGTACATTCGATTGGCTCCGAATACATAAGATTAAATTTTGAAAAATACATGTATTCAAAAATAAGTACAATGATATAAAAAGATAGATGCTAGCCTATATAGACTGCCTTCATAAATCCCTTTCAATAAATATCGACAATTACAACCAAGACTTACCAGGAATCGGACCCAGATCCAACAGCACCGCAGTCCGGATCCTTATCCGTTAAACTACCAAGGTTACTTGAAGAAGTATAAACAGAATAAATGTTAAAAAGGTGTGCCAAAACTATGAGAAGTAAGATAGTTGAGTTGTAATAACTCAGTTTCCATTTAAGCAATCGACATCAAATAATGTGGAAAACCATCTTCTGAATAACTTTTTTAAGTTTGTCGGGTCGCTTTGTTAAAATGGCTTGAACAGAAGCTGAGATTAGCATATTAAATCACACTGCTAATTTTTTGAAAAAGTACGGTTACTTAAATTTGAGTATATCATCGCTCATTTAAGATGGAATTGTACTCTAAGAAAAACGAGTAAGTACAGGTACTCATTTTGAATACCTTTTTTTTTTACAGTGTATGTAGTTTTATTGCAATTACCAACTAATATTTTTGTAAAAAAAATTGTCGTGTACTAAATTTTCATCTTAAAACTGATTGCTTGGATAATATTGTACATCTGCGCTAAATTAGGAAATTATCTAGGAAATTTTCTCCAAATCTGAAACTTAATTAGCGAATTAAAACGCATTTTTAATAAAATTAGTTAGTTTAAATCAAAAATGTAATTGAATTATTTTAATTTTATTAATCTAAACCTGATCTCTAAATGGTTCAATGGAAATTCTTCGATTTCAATAAATTCAATTAACTTATATTTAAAATTACATATTTTCTTCGATTAACTATCTAATGTTAAAATTAGTTTGGAATGAAAAGAAATGCAATTTTGCTACTGATTTGAAAAACTATTATATTTTCTTTTAGCTTTACCTCTAAAAAATAAAGTTTTCACCATAAAATGGTACTTGTTTAAAATAGACCTTAAAAAAATTATATAAAAACAGAAAATATTACAAAATACCAGAAAATATACCACAAAAAATTTCAAACTGATAGATTCGCCATTTGTATCCATGCCGTAAATACCAAATATTATCATCTGATATTTTATACAAATAAAATAGTTTACAGATCTCAATAAAAGTGATTATGCTAGCACAGTTCAACTTTCAATAATTCAATATAGAATTTTAACCTTTGAAGAGTTTAAGAGGCTGTAATTGTAAAGTAAATTATTTTTAAATAAATATTTTCATAATAGCATAAATATTTGAAAATATTTTTTTATGTATGACACAAAAATTTTCAAACTTTAAAAAATGCTCCATAACCCCCCCCCCCCCCCCCCCTATTTTTTAATGTGTAGTTAAAGAAAAAAAATAACTTTCAGAACTCCCAAAAGTGATTAGGGGGAGGGGGAGGGGCAGTCCAGCGGTAAAGTATTTGGCTCATAATCGGTGGATTGTGAGTTCGAATCTCATCTTGGTAAGTATATCGATCTCGTTGCTAGTTTCGCCTTTCATCACCCGCAAACAATACCGTCGTATAGTAAAGGGAACTGGTGCATGTTAAATGTCCCGTTTTTTTCCTTTGAGATACGTTCCGACGTTATTTTCAACCAACCCAATAGTGCTGAACGCTTGCCGATTAATTTATTGCCTTAATTGATAAAATGTATGACTAGTCATAAATGTGTACCTCTCCCCTCCTCTTTTTTCAATTAAAATATTAAATTTATATTTAAAAATAGTTGTTCAGAAGACGGTTTTCCACAATATTTGATGCTGATTGCTTAAATTCACCATTATTCCTTCAATACACCATTCCCCTTTTGTGGAAGAACAATATGAGCTCATAACTACAATAACCGATAAAAACATAGTAACGTTCAAAATCTGATATAGTAGTTTGCAATCTAACCATTTACTTATTTTTCACACTATTTACTCATTTTTTCAAACCATAAACTACTTTGTAATAATTTCTTAACGTCTGTGCTCTAAGCTCTCTGCTCGAGTCAACATCCCCATGGTAACAAATCCATTCTACAAACCATCAGCACCGGAGCGTTGCCACTCATTAAAAATTCACCACATTAATAGAATCAACTGGCATTATTCTCTTTGACAATCGAATCATATTTAATCCTTTGCTGCTTTTTTACTTGTCCCACTTTCTAGTGTTACGCTTGCCTCAAAAGACCCTATCATTGAATGTATGTGAAGCGTTGCGCAAAGAGCTGGGTTTAAAACAGCATCCATTGTCATTGTAAAGTTGGTAAACGTGCCTGGAATTCGACGGCATTTTGACTTCCTTCCACAAACCGCCCTTCCTTTTTTCTCACTCTCAGCTGATGCAAGGTTCTCTATTTCGACCTTGTCACTTCTCTGCTCTTTCCGCTGTTCGAGAAGTTAGATATTTCCGTGAATGAATTGGCTGATTTATTAAAAATAGCAGTGTGGCTCTGTCTAGACGCAGTCTTGCAATGTGCTGAATGTGTGAAATTGTAAAAAGTTTGAGGGAATGTGTTTACAAACATTAGATTTGCATAATATTAAAGAGGAAATATGTATTTTATAACGAAACAAGAATATATCTTGTGGTCGAGTCGGGTTGTAGTTTTACTCCACTCGCCAACGATGGTGCACTGTTAAAAATAGGTACTCAAAAATAAGTAAAATTTACTCATTTTTGATTACATTCGATGCTTATCACAGCTCCGAATACATAAGTTTCATTTTTGAAAAAGACATGTACTCAAAAGCAAGTACAATGAGTAAAAATAAATAAAAAGAGCAGTTGCCTGCCTACATAGGCTGCCTTCATAAATCCTTATCAACATCAATAAATATCAACAATTACAACCAAGATTTGCCAGGAATCGAACCCTGATCTTCAGGCACAGCAGCACAGCGCCTTAGCCGTTGTACTACCAGAACGACGTGTAATAGTTATAAACAGAAGAAATGTTAAAAAAGTAAGACAAAAGAATGGGAAGTAAGATAATGGAGTTGTAATAACTCAGTTTCCTTTTAAGCAATCGACATCAAATAATGTGGAAAACCATCTTCTGAACTATTATTTTAAGTTTGTCAGGTCGCTTTGTTAAAATGGCTTGAACAGAAGCTGAGATTAGCATAAATGACACTGCTCATTTTTGAGAAAGTATGGTCACTTAAATTTAAGTATGCCATAGCTCATTTACGATGCTATTGTACTCAAAAATAAAAACGAGTAGTT
This sequence comes from Troglohyphantes excavatus, assembly GCA_963932185.1. NCBI lineage: Eukaryota > Metazoa > Arthropoda > Arachnida > Araneae > Linyphiidae > Troglohyphantes > Troglohyphantes excavatus. Next base: position 52,976,603 of record OZ010677.1, on the reverse strand, counting down.
TCATGTACTCATTTTTAAGTACTTTTTTTACAGTGTGGGCTTTAACCCCATACATGATTTGGTTTTAGACATCAGAACCCTATTGAAGGAGATAATATTATAGTAAATGCAATAATTTCAAGGGATCTGGTGTATATCTGCTCAGACTTTTCACTTTGACGATTTTTTTAAAAAAATATTTAAAAATTAAATTTTGTTTAAGTAAATTTGTTGCAGTTTATAAGCTAAATTAGTATTGCATTTATGAAAAAGAGAAATGCTAGGACAATCATATCGCCATACTCGAAATATTGCATCACTCGGAAAGCTAAAATAAGAACTAAATTTTGTATTTTCCTACTAAAATATAGTTTTTAATTAGAATCTAATACAATAAATACAAATATAAGTTCTAAATACTTTTAGACTTGCATTAATAAATATCGATTGGTTATGTTGAAGTTAAAGGTTAATTTTAAAAAAAAATTAAAAATATAAGGCAATTTTGGATTATGATGTGGTGCAACTATATACTGATTACATCAAATCCACGACAATTACAATTATTTTAATTACCTTTCTAAAATTCCCTCAGAAATTGAGGAAAATTGTAGTTATTTCGATATTAAACTATGAGGGGAAAACATCGAGTACAGGTTATATTTCTTTGTACATTTAACTCTAGTGAGTCTTCCTTTACATTTTCATTATATTTTATAACTTAACATTTTTTAATCAAAGCACCTGTGTAATTCTAAACCGATTGTTTGAAATAAACAGGTTTCTCTTTTGTATTATGAAATATTAAAACACTAATTGCTCAAAAAGAAGAAAATAATAATGTACTAAATTGGCGTCTTTTACGCGATAACAACTTCTCATAACAAACTAATAGGGACACAGGTCAAAGTGAACACAAATAAATCAATTATCTTTCCTTCTAACGAGAATTCTGATGAGGCAGCTGTTCCATTTTCATTTTTTCTCTTTAAAAGCAACGTATTTGCGATGGGAAAAGCATAAAAAAAATGCTTTACGTAAGAAGTGCCACTTGTTTCCAAAATAAACGTCAAGCGTATTTTTAATCTGGTGCACCCCCAAAACACTCCAATATTTGTGAATGCGTGTTTTAAGAATAGAACGTGTAAAATGCGTGCTCACTTGCCTGTCTGACACATGAACTTATCGCTTAACTTTCGCTTTTGTGGGCTCAGAGTTCAATAAATATGTCAACAGATTAAAAAAAAGCGAGAATGGTCTATTCATAGAATGAAAACATTACCGATGATAAGGAACGTTGCTCTCGGTGCTCTATCAAATATCTGCAATCAATATCAAAAACGAAAGTTCAATGTGTAGAATTTGCAGTGCAAATAAATAATCACCTTGAAATAGTCCTTTATCGTCTATAAGCATATTTATCTTCGATTTCGAAACTTGTTGACGGAATGTTGGTATGATTATTTTTATTGATATAAATTTTTGATTTAAAAAATTGTTATGCTTTTGTGTAGAATAGTTTTAATAATACTTACCCACATTATCTAATGGACAGACCATGCAGTTTATACACCAAGGTCCTAGGTTCGAATCCAAGGTTTTTTTTTTATGTTCTTGGATGATGAGCCGCTTATTAAGCATTCCATCTTTAAGAATTCACCACTTTATCATACTTTCATATTTATTGGAAAATGCCGCCTGTTGGCCTCATTGCCGAATCAATGCCTGCTAGTATTTTTTTAAAGGTTATAAGATCTTTAAAAATATGAATATTCAATTATATAGAGGACATACGTCAAATTACTAAAATAATTCATTAGAATATAAATCAATTTTTTTAAAAAGAAATCGGTAGTTATGTTGTAAAAAGCAGGTTTAGTAAACAATGCAAAATATTTTTACATTTTTAGAGCTTTTTTGTAATGAAATTTGAGTAGGCGATTGCGAAGTTTAGCGAAACGTGAAAAAACGAAAATGTAGACATTATTCGTCTTTGTGTGTTATTTGTACTACCATATTTTTTTTTATATATTAGCACTATGCGTTTTTTCCCTTTTAAATAATGTATACAAATCTTCCATTATTTCAAAGTGTAAATTTATGTACATGCTTATACATAAAGATATAGTATTTTGTAATTAATAATACAATAATTAAAAATATTATTAACCCATATATCTTATCTATCTAAAATTCAGCAAGTTGTTTAACATTTCTATTCCTAGAATTTAGTAAAACTTTCACCGAGAGTCAAATCGCTAATAGTGAGTGCATATACTCACTTAACATGAATTGACGCATCTTATATTTGAAGCGATTATCTCAGTATGCGTCCTAAGATTATTTAATTTTTAATTCATCATGTTGGAGTGCCCCACCCTAACTTTTGCCCACGGCATAGCCTTGGTTTCAATTTTGGAATACTTAATGAGAGAGAGAGAGAGTTACTTTTCTTCCTCATGGAGAATTATTATGAGGACATTTTTAAAAATATGAATTGTGAATTGCAAGATGTTTTACAGGACTCATTTATTCAATAGAATTTTGTGTATTTTTGTTAAATTATTTCTTATTAATCGATTGTGAAATGTTAATTTCTTCCTTAGTTACTTAATACTAATAAGTATTAAAATTCTGGGAATCATTTATTCATTTCCATAAATTGTCCATTAATGGGAATTTTTATAAAACTGATTGTAAATTACCATTCCGAGGGATTGCGTCGCATATATTCGTCGGTGTATCGCTAGCTTTCGCAGTTTAATAATTAATAAATTCATAAAAAATTATTAATTAATTTTATTAATTCATTTAAAAATTATGAATTTTAATTTTTTAATTCATAAAAATACCCTATGCTAAAACATTTTTCAAATTTCAAGCACTAATGGAGTGTTTGAAAGGCATCTTCATTAAAATAATTATAATAAAAAAGACGTGTTGGAAATAGAAATTAAACTCTTTTCCATGTCAAACCACTTTACTTCGACATTTCGTTCGACCCTCAGAAATTTAAATTATATTAGAGGTGTAGAGTTCTTGCATATTTCATCTTGTTCTTGCAACAGAAGCTGCAGTTCCTATGTAAGTAAGAATTATTGACATAATTTTCGTAACGAATATTATTCGTAACGAATATTATTCGCCCTTCTAAATAAAATTCAATTCAAAATTTATGCTTGTAAGTAGGAAGAGGTTCGTTCTGTACCAAGTTTCAAACCCGCTATATCAATATAGCCATTATATATCTAGGAAAGCTACACTAGAGCAATTTATCCCCAAACCGTGGTTAACAAGAGGTTTCAAATTGATCCATTGACAGTGGCGTCGGAACTTAGTTTAAAGTGGTATGGCAGGGAAAGTATGGCATAGGGTATGGCATGAAAAAATGGCATAGGGGTATGCAGTGGCGGCGATTGGGTGCTGAAAGTGGGGGGGCAAGATAAAGGGGAAACAAGAAGTCACCCAAATGGGAGAGGGGGGGGGGGACTAAAAAAAATTTGCTATAAAAAAGCTATGGTATTGCACACTTATATTTACTCATTATTTTGTGTTATTTGAAGTATACCAACTTAAAATACACAGTAAAAAAAAATTTATAAATTTTTTTAAAAAATAGAAGTTTTCATACCATAAAGCTGATTTGAGACGAGTTAAAAGCATTCTTTTTTGGTTATTCTGACTTAAAAAGGCGAAACAAAGCACGATAACTTTCAGAAATACTATATAAAAGGTCACAAAAATTAAAGTCCAATTTTCAAAAGTATAAAAGGTATGAACTGTTCAAAACACCTTTATATCACTTGGCTATTTTAGCTATAGTCGAAGACAATTTAACTAGACCCTTAAGCGAAGGCCACGATGTGTAAAAAGACTTAACTATGGTCCTGATTAAAATAAAAAAAAATCAACGACTGATTTAAAAACAAATAAATATCTATCGGAGTAGTCATAAGTCATATACAGTTTGCTCTGTAGACTCCAAAATGACTGTACAAACGAGTCATAAGTCATATTCGGCGCCGTTTTCCCTACTGTTTATATGATGCAAAACTGAGAAAACTTGGGAATGAGTCATTCTGCTGAGAGCCAGAGACCCGATTTGGGTAGATTTATTACGTAGTTACAATAAACTATTTTCTTGATGTTTTCGAAATCAAAGCATTGAGAATTAAAAAAAAAACTATTAAATCTTTTCTGCCATCATCTTTGAGAACATTCACTGATAAGTAAAGTAAACAAACATAATTTTATGGATTGTGTTTTAAAAATGTTATAATCGGAGATTTTCTGACTAAATTAACTATTTCAAAACCAAACTATTTAATAAGTAATCATAAGTAAAATTATTATAAACTATTTCTTTTAGAAAATATATAGAAATTATATGGTTAAAAAAGTTAATCGCTTTGATTAGACTATGCAAATGTATGTTTTGTTTTGATTTATATTAAAAATTAATGGTACTTTAGAAGCAAAATTTATTAAAATATACTACTTGATTTAATATTCGAACTCGCAATTTGGCGCTCTTCAAAGCGCCAAGTTCCTTACCGGGAGGTTGCAAGCCCGTTCCCCCATCGTCCAAACGTTTGGAGGAAACTAGTGCACATTAAATCTGCCAATGAGAGGGGTTTGAACCTCCTGAAACCTCCCCCCCCCCCTCCCTTATTTACGTTCCTATGGTAGTGTGAGGAAGTCGGGGCTCAAAATGTTTCCTTTGTTAGGTAATGTAGTAAAACAATTGACTTGTAATTTAGTTTCAAAAAGTCCAATATAAAAAAGTTGCGGGGGCAACATCCGAAAAAAGTGCGGGGGCAACCGCCCCCCCTTGCCCTCCCGAATCGCCGCCACTGGGGGTATGACATGAAACATTCCTTATATGTTTTCTGATATGTACATAATCAAAAATTAATTTGGTAGAATTCTTTTTCATTGTATTTTTTGTGTAAAGAAATGGATTGTGTGTGTGCGTTTTATGCCTGAATAATATTTATATAGTAACTAATTTTTTAGAAATATCTAAATTTCAACTCATAGTTCAGCGGTCATTTAAAGATTAGGAAACACTGGCATGGAGCATTGCGAATTAGTATTATTACATTGGCTTTCTTAATATTTAAATATTTTTTTTGTATCTTTAAGATCCAGAATATCTCCCCAAAATTATTATCTAGGCGAAAGTTTTTGTGTTTTTTGGCTTCCTAATATCCACTCACACACAAAAACATACACAACAAACTTCACCCAGCCTTTTAAAAACAACAGAACCCCTACTGATCTACTTAAATAACACTCTGTAGATCTTTTGCAACAAAAAAAAAGTGTGTAAGCACTCTTGAATAAAGTCCAAAATTTGAGGAAGATTACAGTTACCTATATTTAAAAGCCACCGCGCTGTCTCCTATGGAAGAATTTATTTTTCTTCTGGCAAGTTGCGATTTCACCTGCTGTGGTTCCAGTAGGAAATGCTGAGGGGGCAGATCGCAAGTTTTTGTGTGTTTTGTGCGGAGGCCAAGGTCAATTTGCAGGTTATTTCTGGAATCAAGTGCTTTTTGGACGGCAGCTCAATCGGTTGGTTACATGGCAAGGTGAACAGATTAGGAAGGTCGCCAATTTGAATGGGATTGGATTCATTGAGGTTTAAGGGCTTAATTAATGTTGTGATTTATTTAAAACGTGCGTGGTGTGTGTTTAGTTAAGGATAGTTCTAATTCTTATCAATGGGAATGGAGCAGGAAATACTTCTTTGCAACAATTCAAGGTGACCTAAAGCGAAAGTGTGACATAATTGTAAAGATATTTGAGTTGAAATATATTTGATTAGTCCAAAGCTACATATGATCCAGGATAGGGATGTGCAAGAGATTTATTCATGAAAAGGGGGATGAGGGGGGGGGGGGGGGGTCGATTTTAAGTAAAGGTTTTTGCTAATAGTGGGAAGTTGTAAATGCTAAACTTTTTTTGCAAATTTTATATATCATTGTTACTAATGAAAACAACTTTTAGATTTTATAATGAATTGATATTTTACGATTAATTACTGTAGATCTATTAAAATTACTCATATTTTAGTCACATAATTATGTCGCAAATAGTATAAAAGGAACATTTTTTTTTAAGTCCTCGTATATCATTCCCTTTTTCGGAGTTATTTATACTATAGCTAGTTATTCACAAGAACAAAATATGGAAGAGCTAAATAAAGATTTTTTATTAGGCATTTCTGTACAGAGAGGTTTGTTGCACGTATAATCTGTTCTTAGTTATTTGGACTAGAGTTGGTTTGGAAAACAGGGGGTGACACGATGTATTGATAACATAATTTGTCCGTGGGTTTAATTCAGGAGGCATAATTTCCAAAAGTTCTTAATATTGTAAGTTTGTTTTAATAGAAATTGTGCATTAAATTATCTGATTTTTTTTCTTAAATCCTTCCAAATTGGAAAAAAAAAATCCATTTTAGGTAGTGTAAATAAAAAATTGCAGATGATGCAATTGCCCCTAAAGCCCTATCGTTAGAGCCGCCACTGATCCAGAGACAATACAAGGAATTTTTACAGCAAAAGTATTGAATTTGAAATTGTTTAACCATATGCCATCTAAAAAGTTTTTTTTTATTTAAACTAATACTATAGTATTTTTATGGTGCCAATTCTAAAATTTGAATCAAAACAATAGTGTGCTGAAAACGTTGTTCTAAGTAAATAATACAAAATTAATCCAAAAGTTAATATTGGGAAAATAATGTATTTAAATGTTGGAAATAGTTTTAGTTTATTTTTTTTCCACTGCGCATGCGATATGCAATATAAAAAATAATTATTGCATCAAAATTCAATGTATTTTTAGAAAAGTATTTTTTAAAAATTACTATTCTTACAGCATTAACTATTGTTCAGTGAAATTGAATTGTTTTTTGTGCTATCAATCATTTATACAGTAGACGCTCGTTTTTACGAACTCGTAGGGAACAACCAAATTGTTCGTAAAATCGAAAGTTCGTAAAATAGAATATCATAAGAAATAGATAAATTTTATGCTTATTTTTATTAAACTGTCTTCTTTTTATAAATAAAGCATTATTTAGAGATTATATTAGGAAGTAAAGTTATATATAGTTATTCTATATAAAAAACAATTGTAAAATAAAATAGTTAAATAAAAAATAATAAGTATACTGTTATTGATGAAAAATCAAGCATCAAAATAATCGCTAGTTTCTCTGTTTTAAAACAACATTTTGGAAAATACATGTTTTAATTTTATCGATGTTTGAAAGCATTTCACTATTGTCCTCCTCAAAAGAGGCCTAGTCTTGATAACCATTCAGTTTCCTGAAGCTCAAACCGTGTCTGGATTTAAATTTGTGCAACCAACCGTCCGATGGCTTTGATGTTGAGTTTTGAAACAAAGCAGTTCAATTGTTCATTAAGCACATTACATTAACCGGAATGTACGTTCCTATAATTTTCCTCATTTAAGCAAGCAAAGCTTTTTCCAGTTTGGGGTAGTTTGCTGCTCTAAAATATTTTCGAGGGGCACTCTTGCTGGTCTTGTTTGAAAGCATCATATCCAACGATTTTTCCCTTGCTCTTAAAATTATCTATAGGCTATTCTTATTCTTTGGAATTCTATATTTCTTGGAGATTTCTGTCTTGCTTAAAATTTTCTCTTCTACTTCTTTAAAAAATTTCTTTTTTGCCTCGGCAAATAAACGAGGGCGTTTCTTCAACTGCGACATGACTAAATTTCCTCAACTAAAACTGGCTCAAACTCCCTCTGGACTCATACGAAACTTCAGACATTGAGGGTTCAGATGAAACTAACCAGCTACAAAACATAATCTTATAACAAAGCACCCCTTTCCCCGCTCGACATTGACGCATGCTTATTATTGAATGGAAGGGAGGGGTAAATATTGACGTCAAAGTGCCATTCTCCAATCACATGCCTGCTATCCACCTGCTGTTGGCCTCTAATTTTTCTCAGAATGGCCTTGAAATATTTGTATAAGTTGCTTTGTTACCCCTAAAGATATGTGTTTTTAAACTTTGTCTGATGTCAGGTAAACGCTAGCGAAGTATGAAAATGAGTTCGCAAAAAAGAGATTTTTCAAAATTTTAGTTCGTAAATGGGAATTAAAAATAACATTATGCCTATGGGACCATGTTCGGGACCAGACACTAGTTCGTAAAATCGTGAGTGTTCGTAAATTAGAGGTTCGTAAAAACGAGCGTCTACTGTATATGCTATCAATCATAAATAAAACTATAAATACCTTTTTATTTAAATTCATAACAGTTTTTATTTCCGCCTGATAGAATTATCTACGAATCTATTACATCATAGTGATAGTAAATAGTTTTATTATCTATGCTTATTTTGGTTTTTATCATATCTTCATCTTGTTTGTTTTTGAAAACAGGATATTTGACTGAATTTAAACGTTCTCAAGATATTAAATAAACAAAGAAACTTAAAACATTTTAGATATTGAACATTGCAAAGTTAAAATAATGGAAATTGCAGCTTTTAAAGGCAAAATTTGTTTCTTTAGAGACGTTATGTGCTGAGCTGAGTATTTGGTTTCAGTTTTAATGATATAAAATTAATGATTGTACTCCATAGAATCGTTCCTCTTCTGTTTTCAAGAAAAATAAAACTGTTAAAGTTATAATTTTATCCCTTTTATTTTTACCTCAGAAGTCATAAATATAACAAAAGTAATTTCGAAAGAAAATGATGAAAGGTGGATGATTTTTCATTAGCGTACCAACTGACGTGCACATATTATAATTATAATATTTATAATGCCCATATTATCATTGACGTCCAATGTTAAGATTTTATTAAGGAAAATACAACTTCGTTGTCTACGTAGGTAGTGTTAAAATATTTCACATTTAAAGGCAAAGTCCTCTCTTGACGAACCACCCAATTGTGTTTGTTGATAAAAAATAACCAACACAAATAATTAATTAAAAAAAATTAAAATCTTATATATATTTTGCTTTTTTTTCAGAACTAAGAAAACTATACGAAACGTTGAAAAATTTCGAATTACGTACTATCACAATTTCCAATCTACACTTCAAGACAACTTGACCCAAAGTCTTTCAAGTGACACCAGAGCTTCATCCCGATTCTCATTCCCATTTTTTAAGTCCACAGTCTCCAAGCAACTGAGATTCCTTTTCGACAATCATGCTGCGAGCATTGGCTGGTTACTTCTTCGGGGGACCCCAAGACGAGGTGCCCCAAGAACAAGTGGAATGCGAGACGAAAGAAGTGAACGATTGGCTGGTTGTTAACATGCCAGGTACGAGATCATTTATGTGTATTCCTTGAGAATCAGTGTATATATGAAAGAGAATTTCGACCCCCTTTTAACTTCGACCCCCACCTCCTTTTGACTTCCTTAATTTTAATTCCCTTTTAAACTATCTCTGTAAATAACTCACTTAGTTTGTATACCGCCGCTTTCCTTAAAACTCTTTTTTCCCAGGCCATCTGCTTTCTTTTCGGATGAGCACTTTCAAATTCATAATTGCAGTCCAGGATGAGGCAATTGTTTCACATAGTTCTTGCTGACATCGCATTTACACTTGTCAAAACACAACAATCCACGTTCTTTACGTGTCATTCACGACCATTTCCCATTACTAAATTTTCTCTATCCTATCATTCCCTCTTGGAACACCACCAGAAAGACCACCCAATCAGATGTGTGTCCTAGACTTGATTAATCCCTACCACTTATCAAATTCTCTATGTTGTATCTGAGATTCCCGCTAACGGGGAAGATTCTGCCTCTTTTGCTGTGACTGCCTTGTTAACAAGACCTGGTTTCCATGGGCTCTGGAGACTGAATAAAGATTATTAAATGTAACTTATCGGCTTTTTTTTAAAAATAAAAACAAGTCTGTTTGACGACTGCTTTGTATTCAACCAACTTAAATCCTAATATTTCATATATATGTAATACGTTTTTCTTCAATCACCATATTTTAATTTTCTGTATTGCCCCTTTTCTCTAATTTAATTATGTCATAATAATATTTTCTAATGTCTATAAAACTCTTTTAACCATCCCACCATCTTATCTATCCGATTCATATTTATTTATTTAATACAATAGAGTTCCCATAAAATATTTCGCTGACAACTTCGATTCCCCGTTTCATTTAGTCATACCAAACTCCTACGCACATACTTTGGTAATAAGTTTCACACAAGGGCAATTTAGGGTTTTTTGTGTCCCTCCACGTGAAAAATCCCTAGGTCATACTATTTCTATCCAATTAGCTAATTCCCTTGATTCAATCTATCCCTAAAAATTCCTTGCCTTTAAATATGAAAACTCCCTACTGGAGCACACTTTCTTATTCAAAATGTAAATCTAGCTGTAACGTGCCGTGCTCTGGAGAGAAATAAATCTTTAGAAACTAACTCAATGGCCCTTCTTTTTATTGTAACGACTGACTCCCTCTAAAAATCATAACGACTGACCCCTAACAATAAAAACTCTATATAAAACTCATGTAATGTTTATTTTAAGGAAAACATTTATTTTTCTTATTACGCGTTTTTTAATAAATTTTTGTCACCGCAATCGTAATATATTGCAATTTAATATAATATTAATTATATATAATAATTGCAATATATTGCATATTTTAATATCCACTGATAATAACTTAAGATGTCTTATCTGTTGGAACCCTGTGCATTTTCTGTAGAAGGTGTTTTTCCTTGCGGATAGTGTTATTACCGGAAAGCACTGTTAAAAAATGCACTCTCGTATTTGACGAAACTGACGCCTGCTACTTGCTCCGATTAAATATTTCGTCAAACTGAGGAAACTCATTTTGTCGTTTTTTAAACGAAATTTATTTCATCAAAAATGAGGCAATTTAAGTATAAGAAAATGCTCTGAAAAAGCCGTAGAGGAAACTGAGTAAATTACTTTCGTCAAATATTTGAGGATTTTTGTTTCGACAATAGGTTACGTGATTAAATGACGAAACTATTGTTAAATATGACGAAAGTAGCCTTGGCGATCGCAGTAATCTAAAATATGAGAGTTATTTCAGAGTGAGCTACAGGGCCGTAGACAGGGGGGGGGGGGACCGACGGGACAAACCCCCCCCCCCCCCCCGAAATTGTGTGATACTTTTTTTCAACACTCTTCTTTCCCCTACTTTTCCCTTTTTTCTTTCTTGAATCCAAAAAACTATTTATTTATACTGCCTAATACCACCGATGGTGTGGAACTTATTAACTATGACGTCACAACCAATCATATTCTATTTTTCTATATCGGCTGGGAGTGTTCGGAACTGAAGTGAGATGAGCTTTTGATGTGTAATATCTTTCGGCGCACTGAACTATAAATTGTAAATTCTGAAACGCTTAAATCAGAGCGATTCGGTGGGGGAGGGGGGGGGGGTGCGTTTGCACCCTTACTTTTTTCGGATGTTGCCCCTTACTTTTTTAATATTTCACTTTTTAAAAATAAACAAAAGACCCAACCCATTCCACCCCTCTGACGGTTTTGTACCAGGTAAGGGCAAGGAGGAGTCGTCGGCAACTGCAGTATACGATTACGCCCCCATAAATCTCCGTGGAATCATTTTATGGAGATAAATTGCATACCATCATCTAGAGGATGGTGAGCCGCGTCTACCAGACCTATTATAAAATCATAAGTCCTCTGAGTAGAAAGTCGGTCTTAACTGCAGAATACGATTTCACCTTCATAACTCCATGGGTTTAATGGCAGATCAAGATATGGAAATCTACAATCGTGTAGAGGTTAGTGGGATGCATCGACTAGGCCGATTATTAACTCATTCCCCTATTAGAGCTTTGCACCGTCTGTAGGGGGTTGTTGCCTTTGACTGCAGTATGCGCTTCTTTCCCTCTCCCCAATAACTCACAGGAATTCTGCCTTTGTGGATAAAAAACCTACCATCGTGTTGAAGAAGGCGGCCGCGTCAACCGGGTTGGCCATTAATCCACTCCCTCCTTTGACCTTTATACGGCGGCCCAAAAGTATTCACGAATAAAATTTTAAGACAATGATTATTATAATTTTTATTTCAACGTTAAAAAGGATGGTCAAAATATTTACTCTCCCCCCCCCCCCTTCTTGTTTCCTCTTGATCTCTTGCCCCCGCACTTTTAGCACCCAATCGCCGCCACTGACTGTAAGCAGCCATACTGTACCCCAACTAATTTTTAAAAGGGATTTTGTGGATATTTTCTTCTCAAATCGTTATAGAAATGTTAAATATGTTCAAACATTTTATATTTTCTACATATAGAATCAATTTGCGTATCGCCAATAATTGTGTATCGCCAATAATTTTTTTTTTTTTGGTACTTATCCACTCCTTATTGGTTAAAAGGTATTTCAAAGAATAGGTTTTAAGGTAAGCTTAAAAAAAAAATAGCCCAAACTATACAATTCGGCATGTTAAATATGTTCAAACATTTTATATTTTCTACATATAGAATCAATTTGCGTATCGCCAATAATTTTTTTTTTTTGGTACTTATCCACTCCTTATTGGTTAAAAGGTATTTCAAAGAATAGGTTTTAAGGTAAGCTTAAAAAATAAATAGCCCAAACTATACAATTCGGCATATTTATATGTATATGAAATATAGAGGTAGAAGCGGCATCAAATAGTTTAGATACCATACGAAAATTATAAAGGAAAATTAATTTTGTCTTCGTGTTGAACGGACAACGGAAATTAAACTTTCAACCATAACCCCCCCCCCCCCCCCCCCCCACGGCCTTGGTGAGCTAACTTGCATCATTAGTACACCATTAATTTACCCCAAAGGACGGGAGGAAAATATATTTTGCATTAATATTTAAAATAAATAAAAATAAAGATACATATTTTGCATTACAAAGTAAATGTTATTTAATGTCTTATAATATAAAACTAATATAGTCGATGTAATTTATTTTTTAAATTACAAACATTTCTTCAAGTTTTTTTTTAAGGGTTTTCCTGGTAAAATACGAGTTGCATTAAAGAGGACAACTCCTCAAGTTTCTTTGCAGATTAATGAAGTTCAATGAGACCATCATTAGATGTTTTGCAAATGTCCAATCCATATGGTACTCAGGTTTTTAAAAAAATAAGCAGTGTATATTAGTATTTTTTAACTGGGCGTGTTTTAGACACTCTGAAACTAAAATATAACTATGACCTCTGGCTAACAATTTTATTTAAAAAACTTAGATCAACCAGAGGATAGCATTGATTTAGAAGATGAAGAAGAAGAAGCGAGCGACGAGAACAACGAAATGGAAGTGGACATCATGGACGACGTTCTGTGGTGCCTGTCCCACTGGTTCACACCCGAAGAAATATTGGAAACCGAAAAAAACCTCGAAGAAAGCAGGGCTGTCGAGAAGCCATCCATGCCTCAAATAAGGCTCCTGTACAACAAAGAAAACTTTCCGAACGAGGCGAAGAAGTGCATATCCCTCAACGTTACAGGACGCATTGAAAACGTGCCACGCAGTTACTGGCACCTCCTGCCATTGCAGGCGAGGTACAGGAAGCTTGTGGAAGAATTCCAAAGCAAGTACTTCTCGGACGATTTGAAAGAGAACGCGAATGTCCCGAAACCGTTCTGGATCAAACAGGCACCGAAGAGCTTGCCTTACGAGAGTCTGTCCGGGAAGCAGAAGACGAAAGAGTTGTTCCAGCGTCTTCGGGAGAGGAATGTGAAGAAAGCCATCAAGGGTTCTGATGTGACTTGCCATCCAGTCTACTCCAAGACCTATGTCAATCATCGCCATCCTGCCTTGTCTCCCCCCAAAACCGGTAAGAATACATTAGCCCCTCGATATGACCCCTCATGATAGGGCTTATTCTAATAAAAATTTCTAACTGCCCAATAGCTTTCTATCTGTAAATCCATTTAAAAAAGAAAAAAAAGTCCCCCTTTGCATCTATTTTGATGATTTTGGTAAAGTTTTTGTTTTTTAAATTTATCCGTACATACCTTCAATACCTTGATTTTAACAAATGCAATTTTTTTTATTTATTACTTAGACTGTCTATTTTCAATTGACGACAGTCCAGTTAATCCACAATTGCGCATTAGAATAGGCCCTGCCTCATGTGTTCAATAGGAAGGGTCGTTTTAATGAGCAAAAAAACGCATCACGATAGAAACCCAATCCGCTGAATGGAACTTTTAGGGGCAGTCATTAAATTGAAGGACTTTTTGGACACTTTTTGTATAATTGAGTGATTGAACAATGTAATTTTACCTTTAAAACGAAATAAAGTAACATACCAGCAGTTTCTTTTTAGAATTTAGCAATTTTTTTAGTAAAATATAACTATCAATTATTTGTATTGTTATGCAAGACCTTACATAAGATTATTGAGAAATAGGACATGAAAAAAAAATTAGAATATCATTAGTCAGGTAAATATCGCAATACACCAGTTTAAATATAAGTACACATTTATAAAATTTAAATACAAAATAAATTTAACAGAAACCAATGTGAGCCTTATTATGGGTATTAACGCATTAAACCATAACTATAATTATATTGCATCTTGATTTTGGTGATATAAATAAGAATGATTTGTATTGGAAACAATTTTTATTATAAAGAAGTTTCTATTAGAAAAAAATAACAATGTTTATTATTTAAAAATAAACTATATGTAGAATTCAAGATTATATTGAACTTAATTTTTTAAGTAGGTAAAAATATTAGTCTGCATATTAACTAAGAATAATAAATAGTTGGCAAATAATAATTACTGATAATAAATTAAGATAATGATTCATCAATATCAAAAATCAGTTGCATAATATAGTACTTCTTATTCTCTACTAAAATGTTTAATTTTATTTCAGATTTACTGCAGAAAATCAAGGAGTTAGAGCCAGAACAGCGTGCCACCCAGAATGCAATGAAAAAGCACATTAGCAGAGGACAGATCAATCGCCAAAATAAAAATTACATTTACGACACAAGCACCAAGAAAAATCGTAGGAAGAATCTCCAGAGGAATCCTTCTGGAGCAAACAACAACCGTAAATGTTGTTATTAACGAGGCGATAATAGCATATTGTTAAGGAATAATATGAGTTATATTTTAAAATAATGTATACCACACGTTAAAATAATTTTTCCTTTAACTTGCGTTAATATCTTGTGATACAAACCTAAAATATAATACTATATTTCAAGTGTGTTTTTCATACAACAATTGATGCTTCACATATTTTAAACGCCCACTAAAATGCTTTAAATTGTAAATTTTCTTTAAAAACAAAAGTAGTAAAATTCTTTAAAATCACCATGGCGATTTCGTTTTGTGGATAATGTATTTACTAATATGTATAAAACCACCTAATACCCACCTAATTTACTTTTATAAAAAGTAAAGTGTCAACTACTACGGAGACATTGGTTGATTTAAATAACAATGAGTTTACATAAATAAAACCATATAATTTTAAATGGAAGTACTATAGTATATGTTATATATAATGTCTAACAAATGTTAACTGTACTGTATTTGTGTATATCGGCCAATATTCATTTTTAGGAAATTGTTAGCAAAAATTTAGTACTTTTTCCAAATTCCATGATGTAAAACGGATTAAATAAATTTCAATATATTTAAACACTTTGGATAAACCAAATTTCATATCAATTCAGAAAATTATACAGATTAATATATTCAAAAAATTAATATAATTCAGAAAATTTAATATATTTTATTGTCAGCCAACGAGGGCTTCTTTTGTATATACATATATATATTGCATTAAAGAATTAAAAGTATTTATAGAATTGCATCCATGTAATATCCAGATAGGGTAAATGTAAACTACCGATAGCAGCATGTTATAATTATTAAATCAAATAAACAAACATTTTCATTTTAACGCACTTATTTATAAAACTTGCTTCAACATAAAATCGCAAATTTTATTTGTATAAAATATTAATTACATAATAGTCAGAATTTCTATATAAAATTGATAATTTCACAACATAATGAAATTGTCAAAAAATTCTTTTAGACAATGCTTAATACAAAATAACATCTCATAGTCAATTAAATTATAGATAATTTCTTCCTAACAATGTGCTTAGTGTATGAAACTTTTAACTCAAAACATTCACTTAAACTTATAACCTTAAAACTACTTTCATTATTATTATTTTTTTTTTAAATATCTTGCAAATCATAATTTAAATTTTAAAAAATATTTGTAATTCAACACAAGCCTCAATAATTTTAAATGATAAGTTAAGGTATTTTTTAAATACATGTAAAATTTTCTCGAAAACCCAATTTTTAACACCAAGTATTTTTAAAAATTAAAATTAATTCCTAGAACTTAAATATGGCAAGTACTTAAAATGTTAAGAAAAGCAAAAGAGTTAATCACATATTTACAATTTCAAACTTTAAATGTAAAAATAAATAAATAATAAGTTAAATATAATTAATAATAATTTGCTATCACATGCAACTACAAGCGTGGATAATTTCTTAAGCTATATAGTTTGTATGTTGTTTAACTTTAGCTCATACTGCCAAATATGACAATTTGCAATATTCTTATGTAATAAATGTGGTGTTATTTATGTGATAACTATAAGATGTAATAATTATATTTTAGAGAATTAAAAAAGAGTGTTATCTTCATTTTCATATTTATACATAAATTCATCTTCAAACCATTATCATTGTAACTAGCATGTTGATTATTTTAAAAATAAACATATTTATGTGAATATTTAAAACTAATATTGGCTGTGTATGTTGCAAGGCATTAATACATATTTTTGTGCAGAAGCTGCAAAATAGTTAGTCATGCTGTGTTCATATATGTTTTTCAATTTTATTTCATGGTTATTTTTATTGAAATTTTATTGAGCGATCTCCGAATATTTTATCTTTTAATTTATTAGCTCTGTAAATAGTTCTACAAGGCAATGTCTGAGTATTTTATTATGTATGTTTATTGAATTTCATTACTGTTAAGATGTTTATTTTGGTTTTACAAGACTTCAATAATGTTAGTTTTTAATAATATTAAATCTCTACGATATAGGAAAATAATTTAATACAGGAAAAATACAGGAAAATAATTTAGGAAAATTTATCTGGGAATATTCAACATAAATGTTATGTACATCAAAATAAATGTTCTTAGTTTCTATTGAAAGAAGTTATCAAACAACGAGTGCATAATAAGAAATATACTTTTATTCAAGTATAACTAACAAATGATACATTTTTAAAAAGTTGACTGGTTGGTGAATTTTGTAAAAAAATTAAATTTGTGCCTTAAATGGAAATATTAAAATTCTTTTTAAATCAAAGTATGTTGGAGGTAATGTTATTAAATTTGTTTTATGCAACCGCTGATTAAAAACTAAATGCACAAATTTTTTCCACTGCACACTCATGTTTATCCGTAAACAAAAGCTTGCTATTGGACAGAAACGTTTTCTTACAATGTTCATTTAGCCTTAAAAATTTTCCCGTGCTTGATAGCCATTTGCATGTGTGTACAGATGCTAAACACTTAATTTTTTTAACTATGTAGATTATTTTGGATTTAGAAGCATATGTGTATTGAAATTCTTTTACTGTGTACCATTAAAATGATTTTAAATTGTGATTGAATGAGTTATTTTTTGCTAAACTTTTTCTCAGAAATAAACATACTGATAATTAATGTTTTCATTATACATATTTAATCAAAATGGGTGAAAACACTACTTTTACAAAAGGTGATAAATTTATGTGGAATAAATTGCCAAATAATATTCAAATTATTTAAAAAACAAATGTGAAGGTTGCAATTTCTTCATTTTCTCAATAAAATATATTTTCCCAAAAATTAGCTGCGAAAACAGGGGAAGGTGTGACATTGAATCCAATTGCAATTATTATACTTCATTTAAATATATACAGAATATTTACAATATCTCTTTTTGGAAGTTAAACATAGAGAGAGAACATGTGAGAACCTGAAAGATAAAAATGCTTATTTTGATGTGTAAAGAATTAAAAAAAAATTACCCTAATACTTTAAATATAAATACATTTTTTAAGTCAAATTATTGAAAGTATAACCACAAAATTTAGTACACTGGTTGTTTGTTATTTGGTTAAATTTAGTATTTATAAATAAAAAAATATACGGAGTATAAGGGAACATCATAAGAATTTCTATAATGAATAATTTCCTAGCTATAACAATGAATTTTGTAAGAATATTAGGTGGCACTAAATCAAGTTGCTCTTTTTATTTAATTTTTAAAACTACCATTAAATTTTTGGTACAAAGAAAGCTCTTCATATTTCAACTTGTATCTTGTTTTAAATTATAAACAAAGAAATCTACCAAACCTTATAGAAATGTTTAAAGCTTTGCTTCTTTTCAAAATAGAACTGTTAAAAAATAATTTCAGAAAATAAAAATATTTAATATTAATAGCCATTTTAAAAGTAATTTAAAATCATATTTAACAATTATTGTAATCATCGGATATTCAGAGATAAATATAAACAGAATTGGAAATACAATAAACTTACTGTTTTTGATAATCCAGGTATTTTTAAGGGCATAATTATTTAAATCCTTTGCAGTCATCCAATTATAATTATAAGGTTTCTGGATATTTATGTAATCTATTACTAAAATAATTTTAATTTACCTTTTTATATAAAAAAAATAATCACTATAATTATAGTTCAGTGTTTTAATAAACTAGTGCAGGGTTCCCACTAAAAAATAAGGAGTTTTAAAGACTTTCTAAGGACAAAAACAAGTTTTTAAGGACCCTTTTTTTATCAAGCTGCTTCTGAAGTAAGAAAAATTAAACAAATTACGACAATAATCAACTTTCATATTAACTTAAAAATGACTTTTTAAATGCAATGGTATGTTTAAAAGGTATCTTAACAGAACCTCATTCTTTGACTTCAAGTTATTTATTTTATAATTCGTTCATAATCTTGTTTGGTTTCTTCGCCAACTGTTAAATATGCATTTGCAAAGAATAATAAATGCAATGCACTAACTTATTACTAAAGCGAGAAAATAAAAAGCATTCGAGTATATCATGTAAAAAACAGTGGCAAGTAATATATTGCCAATGTAAGTGAAATAAACTGAGAGCACAAGAAATTTTAAAGGAACTACTAAAAATAATAATAAAGAGTTTCTAAGGACTCTTGGTCAAAATTAAGGACTTTAAAGGGCTCTTAAAAATGCAAACCAAAAATAAGGAGTTCTTCAGGACTTTTAAGGATCAGTGGGAACCCTGTGGTGATTATACTTGTGACATCATTTACTGATCTCTAACTTTTAATCTCCAGTCTCAAATTTGGATTTTCATTAAAAATCATCCAATATAATTTTTTTTTTTAATTATACTGCTTTGGGGTGTAATTTGAAAACTATTTCTTTTAAAATTTCCTATTTTAAAATAACTATCTGAGGGCTACATTTATTTTAAGAAAATAAAACATTTGGGAATAAAATATTTTTAACACTTCACCTCAACATTTGCCTGTCAATCAGGCATCAAATACACGAATCTATCTATCTATCTATATATATACATAAATTTTCTATTGTAGGCAATGTCACATTACAGGTCACAAAAATATATCTAAATACCCAAACTTAATTAGTGCAATAATTTTAGTGAAAACCTCACATAGTTGAAGTGGAAGGTTATTGCTCTATTATCAAAATTGAGTAAAAAATGGTTCTAGACACTTACTTGAAACTAATTAAACAAATCAGACGACTTCACTTGTAGTACTTCAGAGTCTTCATACTTGTCAGGAATAGAGAAGTTAGAAATGTCGTCCCAAACGGCATCGAAAAGCGATGGATCGTTCTCCAAAACGACTTTCACTTCTGGTAGATAATACATCATATCCAAAGATGAAGTGAACAGCTTCTCCAATTCTTTTTCATTGTCAGCACATGATTCGGAAGATTCTGAAAAAACAAAATTATATTAGTTATAAATAAAAAGCTGCAAATTATATATAATATCTCTCTACTAATAACATTACAAGGGGGTTTGTGTTTTATCGTATTTTGAAAACTAAAGATTCTACTTTGATGGAAATTGATAAAATCTTAGTTACTTGGAAAATAATAAACCCATAACATGTTTACTGTACCAGTAACACCCTTTTTAAGTTTCATTATTACAAAAGCCAGCAGCCTTACATATAGTACGCAAACTCTCTAACATGCTAATTCTTGAATCATGTTCATTTCAAACATTATATATCTTAATTTTTTTTAATGCTTATAATTTGGATTCATTATTCAGGTAATAAGAGTTTGTTAAAATTTTGTGTGATAATTGCTAGTATATTAAAAGAGGAAAATATTGTAGTCTCAAACTAAGATAATGGAACTTTGCTTTCAAGGGGATAATGTATTGTCCGAGAACAATCAGATGCAATAATTAAACAACATAGGGAGATTACTTATATGATGGTTAATTCATGTGAAAAAAGTACAAATGGGCAAGGGGAGGAAAATCAGAAAAGGAAATAACCTGTGTAACAGGGAAAATAATAAAAACATATTTGTAAGAAATATTTTTTTTAAATGTGATTTAATTCAATATTTAATTTATTATCCTTGACACTCTTTTTGAAAAACGAAAGAAATTGATTCAATTTTCCCACAATTTTACAAACTGACCACAAATTAAGAGAAATAAAACTACAATTGATCTTCATGATATGAAATTGTCAGCAAATTCTTTTGTTTTAACCAGATTTCGTGTAAATCATAAAAAATCGATTTAATTCCAAAATGTTTCTTATAATTACTAATAAATATTCAAATGACTACAAGGGAAAAGAAACTGCGGCAATTTACCTTGTAAAATGCGGCATACACCAACAATATCAGCATCTGCTTCCGTTGTCTTTGGCTCTTCAAATTCCTCTGTGGGCTCGATCAAAGTGCTACTGGAATTCACATGCTCCTTCAAATGCGCCTTCAAGGTGGATGGGCAAATATAAATTGCCGAGCAAACACAACAAACATATGCAGGAGCTCTTTTACATTTCTCGAACAATTTGTTTTCGGCAGACATAGGCTCGGTTAAATCTGATTTATTAACATGATTATGAGTCCCATCCCCTTCCACAATATCTGAAGGAATAAGTGAATTGTTTGGATACGCCAGCTCCATAGAAGCATGCAAATCGAAAGGTTCATTAGTCAACTTGGTTGTATCAATATAAGTTTCGCGCATCACTTCCTTGACAAAATTCGAATTTTGTAAGCATTCATCCAAAATGTCCAAATTCAGATTTTTATCGCATTCATCAAAATCGCTTTTAGGCGAATGGTGATTGGCCACATCCAAGCCTTCTGAAGATTGATTCGTGGAGTCATTATCATTCAAATTTTCTGAAGGCGAGAGTAACTTGGAATTTATAGACTGTTCAAAAACATCTTCGTATAATTCGATGGATTCAGAACCTTTTTGTTGTAAAAGATTATTCAGAACTATCTCAACGAGTGGATCTTTGACTGCCAAAACCTCGTTCGTGAAATTGTCTTTGGATTTAGAAGTAGAAACTGTTAGTTGTTCGTCCACATCCATATTTTCATGAATAACATCCTTATTAGTTTCTGTATTTCTTGCAATATGTTCAACTGGTAACATGTTTACAGGTACACTGTGTTCATTTTTATTGTGTGATTCAAGATTGGTCAGAGATTTAAACCTTTTATGGCAACTTTTGCACCTAATGAAAGATTCTTTGGGCTTCTTGGACGAGAGAGATTTTAAATATCTTTTCCCACCAGTGTTATTGTGAAAGCGCTTTATGTGTGCAATTAACGATTTAACAGTTTTATAAGCATTCTTGCAAAATTTACAGATCTGTGCAATATTGGAATGGGTTTCCTGAAACAAAATTTACTACAATGAGTATAATAAGAAAAATAATTTTAAAAATTTCAATTTAATAGTACATACAGATTACGACAGGTTGAATACACTGTACTACATTATTTTTATAAAATGAAACACCTAAGATATTTTGTAAAATCTAAGTCAATGAATAAAATAATAATTGAAGGGGTACTAAAAAAAAAAGACTATATTTGTATATTTATAAAACAAAAACATTAGCAACATTGTGCGACATAGTTAATAAGAATCACCAACTTAAGGACAGTAAATACAAACGATAAGAATTACTATTTAAAGATTCAATCTAATCTTTGCTCCCTTAACAAGAAAATATTTATAATGGATTAAATATAATAAGTGGTATGAGCTGCTAACTTCACATTTAGCATCGTCTCTGGAAAGTCTAAATTTGATAGAAATATAACCCATTTGAATTATTGACAGACAAAAAGAATTGTGTGCCAAAGATATATAATTTATTATATATCTTTGGCACACAATTATTTTATATATATAATTTATTATATATATAAGTTATTACCGTATATACTCGCGTATAAGCCGAGAAATTTAAGTCAAAATTTTCATCAAAAAGTAGGGAGGTCGGCTTATACGCGGGTCATTAAAATTTCTAATATAATTTGCCTAAAATGGGAAAAAGAGAGAAGTTGAAATTAGCGGATTCTTCTGAAACGGGCTGACACATTTCCGAGATCGAGAATGTGCGTCACGTGCTGACTGAAGACCGTTCTGGGCATCGCGCGTAATCGTAACGCAAAATTTAACCACTCACACAAATAATCAGTTTAACTTAATAAAAATTATATATTTTGATAAATATTTAATTGGTTTGTAGAATTTATGAAGCTAGTAAACGCTACTTTAATAGAATTTTGGATGGAAGACGAAGAAGTTGACATCGTGCGTAGCGAATGACACCACTTTAAAGTCAATGTCTTTCTTGCTCGATTGCAATAATTAAACAAAATTTATTTCCCCAATGCAGATTTTATTCCTTGATAATATTATGTACAGATATTAATAATTGTTTCATTAGTATTTTGGATGGAATTGGCTTTAAAGCGGTAAAATCGGGGTTGCTAATCGGGCGAATTCAAGTTCTATTTTCAAATCATTTATCTCGTAATTAAACACTAAATATTTTAATAAGAAGTATATATTCATGCATAATGTTGAATACTTGAATTTCCTTCCGAGATGGATAAAAAAAAAATGCCCATCCGTATTTAATAGCGATAGTAGTCAACGATGTTGACAGAAAATAGTTGACGTTTTCAAAGTTTTTAAAACTTTACAAAACGATGTTAAGGATTAGAAATTGCACATTTTGGTATTTAAGTTTGTGGTTTAAAATATTTTATTTGATAATAAGGGAGATTTAATTTAAGAAGTCCGATGAAGGTTTGAAAGACACCAGAACATTGCGAGTGGTACATACTTTTAAGCCCGATGAATCGTCACGAACTTCAAGGAAGGCCGTTTCTCCAGCCACTTTCTTTAAACTTTTAATTTCTAGGCTTAAATATTTATTTTTCTAATTAAAATTTCACTCTTTTGTCGATGATTTGCCGATTTTAATCGGAATTTTTCATGTACGAAAATACAACTCGGCTTATACGCGAGTTTCCGATTTTGGACAAAAAATCGGCCTCAAATTAGGAGGTCGGCTTATACGCGAGTATATACGGTATATTTATTATTTATTATATTTATTTATTATATTCATAAATTATATATATAATTTATTATTTATTTATTATATTTATTATATATATATATAATTTATTATATTTATTAATTATATATATAATTTATTATTTATTTATTATATATAATTTATTATATTTATTATATATAATTTATTATATTTATTATTTATTTATTATATATATAATTTATTATATTTATTATTTATTTATTATATATATAATTTATTATATTTATTATTTATTTATTATATATAATTTATTATATTTATTATTTATTTATTTATTATATATATAATTTATGATATTTATTATTTATTTATTATATATATAATTTATTATATTTATTATATATATAATTTATTATATTTATTATTTATTTATTATATTTATTATTTATTTATTATATATAAATTTATTATATTTATTATTTATTTATTATATATATAATTTATTATATTTATTATTTATTTATTATATATATAATTTATTATATTTATTATTTATTTATTATATATAATTTATTATATTTATTATTTATTTATTTATTATATATATAATTTATGATATTTATTATTTATTTATTATATATATATATATATATATATAATTTATTATATTTATTAATTATATATATATAATTTATTATATTTATTAATTATATATATAATTTATTATTTATTTATTATATATAATTTATTATATTAATTATTTATTTATTATATATATAATTTATTATATTTATTATTTATTTATTATATATAATTTATTATATTTATTATTTATTTATTTATTATATATATAATTTATGATATTTATTATTTATTTATTATATATATAATTTATTATATTTATTATATATATAATTTATTATATTTATTATTTATTTATTATATATATAATTTATTATATTTATTATTTATTTATTATATATATAATTTATTATATTTATTATTTATTTATTATATATATAATTTATTATATTTATTATTTATTTATTATATATAATTTATTATATTTATTATTTATTTATTATATATATAATTTATTATATTTATTATTTATTTATTATATATATAATTTATTATATTTATTATTTATTTATTATATATATAATTTATTATATTTATTATTTATTTATTATATATATAATTTATTATATATCTTCTAATATATAATTTATATCATTTAATTATTTTTTAATAAATAATATTTTTTTTATTAAAATTTTGAGTTTTACTTTCCCAAGAGAAGTGAACATTGGTTCATATTAAATGTTATGGTTAAAACCATAATTGGTTAATTTTTAATTCCTCTTTTATTTAATTTAATTTCAGACTCCCCTAATTGTATTAATTAATTTATGTAATATTGATGTATCCTATTTAATTGTCAAACTTGTACTTGGGAACCTGCACTTTTGATTCCATTTAAGCCCAAACGTAAATTTCCCCCTTTTTCATAACCCCCTAAGAGCTTTTTAGTTGTAAATGGGGTGATAACCCCCTGTCTGGAGTCTTTTCCACCCTTTTGGGTCCCCACATCGGCCTCTCCTCCTGTATCATGTTACACATCTGGGGTCTGGTATGTGAGTTGAGTTCGTGTTTTTGAGACCGTTTTACGTACTGGTCTGGAATTATGTTTAACTGTAACCGAAGTTGTAATTGTAAATTCTCTGATTGGCTGAGAGGAAAATTGATGTGCTAGTTTTGAGGGATCTGGCAACGAGTTTTTTGGCGTTATATGCGAGCCGCGCGCTTTTGACGTAACTTTTTAACGCATCTTTCGAAGCCTCAAGACGTACAGGAGTGTAGCTCCCGTCTTATAAACGCGGACCGTGTGTCCTTTTTCAAAACCCGATGGGTTAATCTCGTGCAATAGCCGCCGATGCTGATGCGGGGTTAGAGGAATTACTTAACCGCCGCCACCAACCTCAACGATGCTCGAGTCACCCATTCCAGTAGATGTTGCCGGGTTAACTGCAATAACCCCAGCCACCCATCGACGTAGCACCCAGAGGGATGTTCCCGTCCTCTGCCGTTGCCTCTGATGTCAGCCCTGGACGCCTCCCCCATCACCCGTCAGGCCCGTGATCCTCGCCCAGAGAAGGTCCCATCCACCAACCACCTCTGAACTGGATTTCTCTGCTAGACGACCACCACTGGCCCTTTGACCGACCACCTCTGAAGCTGACATCGGAGTTGACACTCCGTCGAAGGATGTGCCAAGTACCACCCCCCTTTTTGTCCACCTCCCAATCTTGGACACTTAGTATGGCCGTAGCGGCTTGGCCATGTTTTCTTTTTTTGGGGGGCACTCGTATTGTATTCGCCTTGATCTCCTGCCACATCTCTCTCGACGAAATCAGCTGAAGGTAGTAGTTTTTAATTTTAGTTTACCCTCCCCCTTTTAATTTATTTAGTTTTAACTTGTTTGGCTTTTTGTAAGGTTCTTAAGTGTTCCGTTCCCTTTTTAATCTTAGTGTTTTAATAAATTTGTTTTCTTTTGGTCACAATTTTTAGTCTTGTGTTTTTTGTCTGTTCTAAACTATACGATCACGCCAGGTAAATTCTTAAATTAAACAACGATTAATATTATCGTTCTTCTTTTCTTTCTTTTAATAGTAGGTTTTATTTAACCCGTAATAGTAACTATCACATAAAGCACAACTAGTAGGATTGATATCAATCAGCGGAAATAAGATTGAGTTGGTGAGCATGGAGCAGATTCCATTAGTACTTTGATAAATTTAAAAAATATTTTTATTACATAACTTTAACAGAAGATTTCTGAAAAAGTAAGATTTTCGAAAAAGAAAAGATGATAAAAAATGAAAATGTTATATTTGCAGATAGTTAAGGTTTTACAATCCTATAATTAAATTCTGTAGAATCATAGAGAGCAGGTTTTTATTGTTTGTTTGCTTAAAAATTAATCTAATAATGTATTCTGAGACTATGGGCGTAAGCATAAACAGAAATAAAACCAAAACAATGAGAATAAACGAAAAAACTATATGTGAAATCAATAAAAAACATGGACAGATTCGCTTTTTTTGGAACAACAATGAGCAAGGAAGGAGGAACTGATACTGAAATAAGCCAGGATTGTAAAAGTCAAGTACATTTAACATATATTTTGCACACATTACATTATAATCATAACATTAGCTAAAATTTAAAATAAAAACTAAAGTTCTTTATAACTCTACACAAAAATATTCAAATTGAAATGCCATGTAAAACTAAAAAATATATTTTAGTTTCAGAAGTTAACAATAATAAAAAGCAATTTTTTTTTTACAGACGAAATGAGTTATACATACTTCATGATCTAATAGATGACTTCTTTTGAGCGTCTGGAAACTGCACTGTGAACACCGGAAGACGTTCCCAGTATGCGTCCTCATGTGTGTGTACAAGCTGCCTTTTGTGTTGCTTTGGTAAGGACACTTTGGACAAGTAAATGGTTTGAAATCCGTATGAGTGAGGCAGTGCATGCGGATATGAGTCAATGAATTCATTTTCTAGATGATAAAAGAAATAAGGATATAAAAAGAATTTAAGAAATTTGTTTATTTAAAAAAAAATTAACTACAATTACTATTTTTTAAATTCAGTTTTGACAAGTATTTTTTTATTGGATAACTAATACATTATAATTAAAGGTACTATATATTTGAGATTTAATTGGGATTTTTACTTACTATTAACTTATTAAATATGGTATAAAACAGAAAGACCGATTTTTTTTTTGGGGGGGGGGGGATTTTTAAAGTTTTCTTAAGTTAAAAAAGTGTGTTTTTTCTGTGTTTTAATGCACACAATATTTTAAAATAAAATAATAAAACTAATTAGCACATAATCCATATTGTTCAATGAAAGTGAAAGCTAGATTAGCATAAAAACCAGATATTCCGGGGTTGTCAGTGTTCAATTTTGGTTTTGACAAGTATTTTTTGATTGGATAACTAATACATTATAATTAAAGGTACTATAAATTTGAGATTAAATTGGGATTTTTACTTTCTATTAACTTATAAAATATGGTATAAAACAGAATGACTGAGTTTTTTTTTTGGGGGGGGGGGGGGGTTAAAGTCTTCTTAAGTTAAAAAAGTGTTTTTTTTCCTGTGTTTTAATGCACACAATATTTTAAATTAAAATAATAAAACTAATTAGCACACAATCCATATTGTTCAATGAAAGTGACAGCTAGATTAGCATAAAAACCACATATTCCGGGGTTGTCAGTGTTCAATTTTGGTAAAATAGTAATTACTCAAAAACAAAAATCAAATGATTTTTTTAAAAATCCCATAGCAGCAAGTTTTTAGGTTATTATCATACAATAAAATTGAAATCTGTGTATAAATTGCTCAATTGATACAATAGTTACAGAAGCTGCTATACTTCAATGTGAGCACTACTTTTTTGAATTCCACATACATATATTATAATAAAGGCTATGTTAAAACTATGAAATACCAAATTTAATGTACAGTTAATGTGGAAGTTGTGTCTTTGTAATCAAAATGAAGTAAATTGCTTCTTGTTACATGTATAAAAAATAAGATTACAAAAATATTAGGTTTCTATGGAGATATTGCTATTTTATTTATAGCTACTAGTATTTATATAACTAGTCTAGTCAGTAACACATTTTCACAGTAAAATTTGTTTGTTTTTTAGTTAGGTGAAATGAATACCAGATTAACAAGTCTAACAATATATTAGTAATATCCATTCAAACCCAAATTTTTTCATATATTTTAGTTCAGCAAAGTAGTCAGCCTTTGAATAATTTTTATTTTCTACTTTTTAAGTGTTAATAAGTTCACACACTCGTTTATTTAGATTTCAATTGAAATAATTTTGATAGACACAATTCTGCTTTGTACCTTCCAATGTATATAAATATATTTCGATAAAAACTAAGTACTAAAATATGCTTTTTATGTATAAGGTATAGTAAAATACTTTTATTATGCCCTTTCTTTTTATACAATTTTTAATGTTTCAGGAATACTTAATTAAATAAAATACATTCTAATGGCTGTTCATTTATTACATCGTGCACTCTTTGGGAGGGGTGAGTTATCGTGCTAGACTGGAACGTGATATTACGGAGAAGGGTTTCTATGATTGTGGGACATAGATAAACTAATAAGATTATTAGACTAAACTAAATACTAATAATACTAAACTAAATAGACTTTTTATAGAAATCACTTTCTTTCTAATGGGATGTTTGGTAAAATACACAAATCAGGAGTTTTAATAAGCGTTTTTAAACTGCCAAACTTTATTGTAACTGCATGGACGATGGGGGGGGGGGGGGGGGGGGGGAGACTAACAGTGAAATGGGGATAGGGGAGTATAAAAGAACAAAAAATTGTGTGATGTAACAAATGAAGGTACCATAAATCAATTATATGAATCTTGATTTATTTCATATCTAGCAAGTAAGATCAAACACATCATAAGGCAAAACATGTGGATACGGAACTCATTAAATTGCCTACTTCTGCAAACAGGTCAAACTTATAAACCTTCATATTGCAGTCTGCTAAACAAGGCACATGCTGTTGTTGAAGATTATCTTTTAAAATATCCTTTATTCAAAAATATTTTGTTAAAATAACTTAAATTAATCTTTGGAATGGCCGTTTCAAAACTAAGGTAAAGAATGAATTTCAAAAACATCTCACCTTGCTACAGACTTCGCAGGAATATGATGTGACACATCTCTCGAAACAGGCCTTTTTTCGCTTGCCTTTTATTGTGTTTTCTTCTATATGAAACAAGCAGTCGACGTAACTGTAATCGATAGAGTTCAAATGATTCTCGAAAACGATTCTTTCGTTCTCATTTGGAAAAAGGGGAACATACTCAGGGTCACTTCTCCAGTTTAGCTTAACTTTACTCTGTGGATTTTCTTGAAACAAAGTATCATTTTCAGCTGCAAAATTAATGTAATTAATAACGGATAATTATAGAATTGACTCAAATAAAAATTTTAACACTTAGCAGATTATTGTCCACAGATATTGGATTTAGCATTTTATAATATAGTTTAATAATAATAGTTTTAATTAATAATAATAGTTTTTTGTGCAGTCATTACAGACAACAAAATTTAATCGATGCATTCAAGTACTTAACAAGTACAAACAACCTTAAAAAAATATAAGTTTTCTAGTTATATTTTTTTATATAGTGAGCGATTAAAATTTGATTATGTAACTAAATGTGTTTCATTTCTGTTTTAAAGTTATATTTTTATAACAGTATAAAAAATTATATTTCTAGACTTTTTTCAACTTACTAAGTATTTTGTCTGTATTTTCACACAAACTTTGGCAATTTCTTTTGTTTTTTAACAACTTCCTAGACCATGGATCAGGTTGGACATCCATATACTTTTTATAATCAACAGTTGTGTCAGAGTCTGAAGATGAATAATCAAGCTCATCCTGAAATTAAAACATGTATACATATATATTGATAATATTTTTTTATTTTTTGAAAATTAAGGTTCCTGGGAATATCCATTGTTACCATATACTTTATTTCATAATATTCGACACATTTTCCCTATCGCATGCCTACTTTATTTTTACCTGAAACATCTTTAAAAAAAACTACATAGGGTATCAAGATAAAAACACCATGTTACAATTTTAAGGGAATAGGGTCTATTCTTACACTACATCCCTATGGAAAATAACACAATTGACATAAATTTGGTGTAATTTGATAAAAAAAAAATTAGGCACTGATACATATATAGAAAATGAATAAGATTCAATGGCATTAATCAGAATGATTGTTTATCTTCCTTCTGTTAGCACGGTTGTAGTAGATAATTCTAGTTTCTGAAATGACCTTTATATAAAACCTTTCTGGTTGTGCTCTAACACAAGTCACACTAGTTTTATATCAATACTGCAGAATATACATATTCCTCAATAAGTTGAAAGTATTTAAGCTTATTTTTTTTAAAAAAAGCTTTTCACGGATTATGTTTAATCTGTAACAGATGACACAGTTACAGTCATAAGCAATTTAGCTGTATAAGGATGTTGGTCTGTGAGGCTAAGAAGATGGCAATAAGCTAATATCTCATTATTTAATTTTCTCAAATGTTCAACTTGTTGAAACAAGACATTCCGTAAATAAGAGGAATGACATATTATAAGTTTTACCTACTTCTGTTCAAGTAATGAACTTTTTACTGAAGATTTATTAATAAAAATTTATTATCTGCATGTATTATGCAATAATTTATTCCACTGAAAATTAACAGTGATTTATTTGAATCAAAACGATGTTTAGTATATTTTGAATAAAGACAGTATTTTTCCCCCATAAAACCAAAACTCTCTGCACATATTAGGTACATAAACATAAATATATGTACTTATGAATATTTCTATGATATCTAGCTTCTAGTACCTTGCTATTTTAAATTCTAGATTGACTTTTACTAACTATTATGTGGAGATTGACATGTCAAAAATTAGAGGAAAGTATATGTGTTTTAAAGCTTTATGAATCTACTATTAAAAATAATCCTATATGTTGCTATTCTTGATGGAAATATAATTAATATAAAAAAAATCATTGTATATTATCATCAGAACTACTAAATTCTATATGGCTTAAATAATTTTATAAAAAAAATTGTCTTTTGGAAGCTTATTAAAATTTCTAGAAATATAAATAAAAAAGATAACACACTACTATGAAATGTAATAAAATCATGCTCATTAAACCATTTTTACAAACTGAACTACTTCTAAAATTTATATTGCTTTTTTTTTGCTATTGACATGAATTCAACAACGACTGTAAAATAAACAAATATTTCTCAGATACTTAAAATGCATTTAAATCATCACCTAACTAATTAAAATAGTAACTGTAGCAAAGAAGTCAGTCAAAATCAATTCTCAAACAATATGCTTTCATATAGAGGCAGTGTAATTTATATGTTAGCATAGAAATTTTACATACTTCTTCTTTTGCTTCAGCACAGACATGTCTCATAAGCTGACGGGCTTTTTTGAAACATCTCTCACATTTATCACACCAATATAAGCCATCTGATTTAGGAATAGGTTCTGGAAGCACCGTTTTTTCCCCAATAATGGGAGAGCTGAAATAAATAAAAAATATTTAAAAACAGAAAAACAAGCTTATAAAATACACTAAAAAGTTGATTTTGTTAATTATTTGAACTTTTATTAAGGACAAATTATTAACTATTCGTAAAAATTAGCACCAAACTGTAGGTATGTTTGTGGAAGCATATATTTTTAAAGTTTAATTTATTAAAAAAAGTATTTATATATTTGTTTTATTTAAAAATAATAATAATAATTATCTTATTTCTGTTCCTTTAACTAAAAAGGAGGATTTGTTGATCTCTTTCACGTTGCAATTCTTGATATTCATAACTTTCTTTATACCAAGAAAACATTAATGCAGGAAATTGGATTACAAATATTAACTTATAAATGTCTATTTTTAGTTCAATTGTCTGTTGTCAATTCAATTTCTCCAACCCTGATCCCCTTTTCTCCAACCAATATAACTTATTTCATCGATGAAATCAGACAAATATACTATATATAATTAATAAAGTTTCAATTAATTTACAACTAGTAAATAAACCCATTATTTGTAAAGGTCCATTAAAAGAATGCAGAAAAATAAACAAATAAGCCCATATTCTAATTAAAGAAAAAAGAAAGACGGAATAAAGATTAACTATCATTTTAGCATTTTTAAGATTTTAATTTTTTCTGGAAAAACTCCGGATTTAATATTAGTGGTACACCCATAGGATCCATCTCATTATCGGTGTACCTAAGAAAAGTTATGTTGATACAAACATGAAAAGTGCACCACAGAAAGGAAAATAAGGTAAGTATGTTGTAATAACTTATTAGGGTTCATCAAGATAGACCCATCTGATACCAAGAATAATACAAACAAAATTTTGCATTAATGGAAAAAGTACATAGTAAACAGTTTTATAATTGTAACTCGCCTACTATATAAGGAATCACAAAAACTCAACATTAAATCCTTCTTCTGAGTGGAAATTAGGATTTTATGAAGTCTTATTAAAATTATATAAATAGCTTTGAGAAATGAGAAACCCTCTGTAATTTTATTAGTGTAGAAAATATTAATATTTCATAAATATTTATTTTCGACATCACAAGACTATTAATTTTAGGGTACAAGAATAGAGAATTCAATTCTGTAAAAAAGGACAAAGATAAATTACCATTTCTCAACAACTTTCCTGGGTCGTCCGACTTTTTTACGGCAAGTTGATTGCTTTTGTTCTGAAAAAAATTAATAATTAAAATGTCGTATATATAAACAAAATTTCAAAATTAAAGTAAAATATCTTCCCTTATTTGTCATAACCACTTTATATTAAATATTCACAGGTGGATTTCAAAATGATTTGCTTTTAAAACTAGTACATTTTAATGTATTACTCAATGTCTAGACAATCATAGAATACAATAGAAAATATTTGTGATGTTTGTTGTGTTTACTACTAATGCAACGGACATAAATTTTACTAGATATTGAATATCCTGCAGGAATTTCAGCAGGATATCCGGCTGAAGTGTGTTTTATTTTTTTCTAATTTTTTTTATATTAATCAGCTATTATTATTTATTTTTTTATTTTAAAAAATTCCCACAACAAACTTCATAATTTTCATTTTCAAAATGAAGGAATAGTACATATTGCAAGTGGAGCCATTTACTTGAATTTAAAAATACCATATCCCTATATGTAAATGAGGACAATGATATTCTAAAATTATCCTCTCGTTAAAGAACACTAATTGAAAATTTTTTAATTTGTACTCTTTCAAAGATGTAACTAAAAAAATCAATTCTTCAAAATCACTGATTTCGCAACTAATTCCTGCATAACATTAAAAAAATATCTGTTGAAGTTTCTGGTTTGGAACAATGAAAGATTGTTTACAAAAGAATATTGTTAGTAAAGATTTTTCTGGGCATATTGTTAAATGACCATTACTCAATTTTGGATCGAAGGCTCAAAATACTTTTTTTCAATAAAGAACATATTGAAGTTGTTAACTTTCCATGTTAGTAGTGATGAAAGAAAAAGGTAACATTCACAGAGTAAAGAAGAAGGTAGAGGTGCGATCAAGTCAAAAACCGGTTTTCAATGCGAAGTAAGCAATCACTTAAAAAGCAGGTACTGGCGAAGTATTTGGCGCTTTTCCAAAACACTACTTTGTACCAGTACTTTGCGATAATTTATTTTATAATTAAATTTACCTATGGAGTGGAAATATTAGGATCCTTTATTGATTTGGAACTTGTACTGCATCCCTCAACTGCACAAATAGTCACTTTTTAAGTTTTAGCATGCGTTTTCTTAATTTGAAAATAATGCATCCTTCGTAGAAAAATCACTGCAAACTAGGTTTGTTAGTTCCTACTTTGGGGTTTCTAACTTACGTCTCAGGAAATCTCGCCAAATCATCTCCACCTTTTTCTTTACTTCGTGGTAACATTCTACTGAATTCTTCAAAAGAAGATCACCAAAAGGAATCCCATACAATAAAAATACACCAAATAGTGTTAGCAAAAAAAATAATAATAATAGTAAATCTTTTTGGGATCATTTCCAAGAAATTATTGCCGTTTCAACTGGAATTAAAGTTGATGTAGATAACAATTATCTTTTGAAACCAGTTATTGAAAGATAAACATCTCCATTCAACAGGCGGAAAATCACAGCACCTAATTTTCCAACTTTATCAAAATTAGTGAAAAATACCTTTTTTTTTACCAGCCAGCAATATATATATATATATATATATATATAGTGTAAGACTATTCTCAATGGCAGGGTTAATTTATAAAAAGAAACACAACCAAATTCTACCAAAGAATGCAGAACATTTAATATATATTTAATTTATCAGTAGTATTTTCAAATCAGATGTACTGCCAGATATACAGCTACTGCCAATTATCCAGGATATTAGTTGGATGCAATATCCCATATTTACTAAAAAAAAAAGTAGCAATAACTTAGATAATTTTAACATACAATGGTTCTCAAGTATTTTTAAAGATGTAAATAATTTTAAATACTACAGTTAAAACATCACAAACATAATTTTTTTTTACAACTTACTGAAACTAAATGTTTTTAAAAACAATGAACCACAAACCTGGTAATGCTTGCAACTTGGATACAAATTTAGTAGCAGCCACGCCAGCTGGTAATGAATTGTTATGCACTTTATTGATGTGTTCAACAATTACAAAGTCTGACGACGAAAATACTTGGCAAAATGTGCAAACAAAAATGCACTTTTGGTTCTGTGGTTTATCTGAAAAAATAACAAATTAATTACACTTAATAAATTACCCAAAAACAGAATATCTTCATATTCATTATAATTGTTTTGAATTTAATTTTATATTGAACTATAGGCAATCATATACTTTCATACAAAAAGGTATAATAAATTGTGTAAAGAAGTTGATTCCCAATTTGCTAAGTTGCATTCAATCTTTTTCTACTGATAAATTAATGATTTATTTTTAACCAAATATAGTTTGCTATAATCTGCATTACAATTGTTAACAAAATAGCATTTTATCTTTAAAAAATAAGAAAGGAAGTACAAGGTTTAAAAGTTTGAGATACTCTGGTCATTATGAGAATTATGGTTATAACTAGGGATGAAACGGATATCCGGTATCCTACCTATGTGGCTGATTTTTAACTATCCGATATTTGGAACCAAAGTGTCAGATATCCGGAGGAATAAAACCCCACATATATTTTTGTGGTGATCAATTATCTTTGTTCCTGCTTTAAGTATTTTCCTAAAAACACTACTAATCTACAGTCTGCATATTTTCCTTTGAATTTTTTTCTGGTTTTTCAGGTGGGAAGTGATAACTTTTTGAGAGAATAGATAGTAAGGAATATATGCTAATATATTTTTAAGCTGTCCAATTTATGATGCATTCAGACGTAAATAAAAAGTACCTAAAATTTGACAAAAAAGAATATTTTTGCTTTTATAATTACGCAATCTCTGTTTTAAAATTACGGGAGGACTTGATCAGCGAACTTGTGCAGGAATAACAGATTAAACCCCTAATTCTAATTTGTAATGTAATTTATTTTTGTCTTTTTTTTGCATATTTGTTCAATTATGTTTGATTTTTTTTTTGGAATGTATTATCTTGTATATTGTGTTATCTAATTTTGTATCTGCTTTTGTTTAATTATGTTGCCAACCTTTGTAAATGGGCTACAGCCCACTACAATAAACTTGTCTATGTCTATGTCTAATATATGCTGCAGAGATTTGGAACCAGCCACTAGCTATCTTGGAGTATCTTCGAGTTTGAACAATCCACATAGGTGGTGGTGTGTAGGGAGCATAGCTACATCTCTGTTCGTTATATATTAAAAATTCTTTCATTCTCCAGTGTAGTAAGAGATAATTTTAGCATTTAAATATAGCAGCAGTTATATCAGAAAATTTGGAAATATTTCAAAATTATATTTTCAATAGCATCGTACAGTACAGCTCCAGCCATTTCAAAATCAATATGAATAGGAACAGTTTATTAAAGAAATGTTAAGAGAAGATTTTTTCGTAAAAATAACTCGTCGGATATCCGGCAAAACCATTATCCAATTCATCCTTAGTTATTATACTGAATTATAAAATAAAATAAATAAATTATCTCACCTAAAATCCCAGATTGTGAGGTGACCTTCTCTGAAGCAGACTTTAGGGTAGGGATTTGAACGTAGGAGTTGGGCTGAGTCAAGTAGATTATACTGCTGGAATTACTTCCAGTTTTATTTCCTGCATTTGTTACCACCGAAAACTGTTTGGCAACTACGCTTTCATTCATTCTTTTGTTGAGGTGAGCATCAAGTGCTATTCACCAAATATTAACTACAAAAAAAAATTATAAGCTAAAATTATTCATAAGATTACTAAACAAATGTTAAGATTGCCATTGTTAACAAAACATTGTATTCACAGAAACAAACTGCTTACAAAACGAAATTTTTAATTGAAAATTACAACTACACAGTTTGTCTATAATAGGATTCTATCAATATACAAGAAAATATTTTGTTTCCTCCAATGTAAACATGTTTTTAAAAAAATCATGCCTTTACGATGGTTATAAATGTGCAGTCTACCAGGATTGAATGCTGGACTTTCGTGTAGTACGTAGACTCTACCAATCGGGCTAAAGTAATTATTCAAGCCCGAGCAGGAGTATCGGATTTTGACCACCACAGTACCGCTCATCTCTGTGAATCGCATAGAGGGGCGAATGATGTTTGCATGTCGCAAATGCAGTTGTGGTGGTTGAATAGAGATGGCGCCATGATTCGTTGGTGGAAGGTTGCATTTGTTCGTAGTCTGGGTCACCAATGTAGTGACCACCACAAATGCATTATTCAAAAGAAACTTATTGAGAAGGGATTGGCCCTACATACAAACCAAATTTGTTTTGGAAAGGACGAGCAAAGTATTTGCTTTTGTCTTTTTTGTTTTTATAGCTTACAACCCTGCTTTTAATCAACAGCCTATCTAGTGTTTTCCTCAATTCATTAGTATCAAAATTATAATTATTTAGGTCTTATAATTGAATTGTTTGTACCAGAAACCTGTCAACTGATATTGAGTTAACATTGCAATTAGCGAGTTTCTGAAATAAACAATTCAATTATCGTAATACTTTAGGATTTTTTTGACAATTTAAAAACATAAATGAATGTATAAATAGAAGGTCTATTTTTAGTATGCGATGTCCCCGTCAATTGAAATATTTGGCGGCAATTGGGGAGCAATAAAGTCTACATTTTAGTTAAAACAGCGGACAATAATAACTAATTGTTTAAGTAGCATCACACTAGAGCTGCAACAATAGGCTACCGGGGAAACTTTGGATTCGACAAGGTTTGTTTGTTAAATAACATTGCATTAGAGCTGCACAATAGGTTATTGGCAATGCTTCAGATTGATGAACAATAAAGATTACATTTTAGCAACGCTAAATTTTATTCTCAGTGTTTGGAAATTATTTGGTCATTTAATGCCCAGTGTTTGAGCGTCGTTGTGTTTTTATTGGACTACGGATGTGTTTTCTGCAGATGTCTAGCTGAATAGTAATTATTTTTGGAAGTTGGAGGCACGAATCACAAATTGCTGAAGCAGTTCGTTTTGACCAGAATAGTTATTGTTTCGGATAGCTGGTAGTCTTACAACTGCTTGAAAAGTGAGAGATTTGAACACTTTACTGTAAACCAATGTTAACTTAGAGGGACACCAACAAGATTGAGGGTATGTACAGTGTACTAGGAATTTACATTTATCTTGATTAATTGCATAATTGTATTCTCTATAATCACCTACTCAAAGGATTGTCCATAAGCACCATAAACAAATGCTTGAAGGGAGTACCAGCTTTGACCTCAAGATGTCGGAGGCCGTAGACCAATATTGCCCGGAGCCATAATCAAGGTAAGAGTCTGTGACATTAGCGCAAGGTACGTGCATGTACTAAAAACTTTGATTTCGTTGCATTTTCATTAATTAATTGCAAAAATGTCGAATCCGAACAGTCTTCAATAGCCCATTGTGCACCTCTAGTGCGACATTATATAATCAAACAATCTTGCCAAATCTGAACCATTAACAATGTTCCATTGTGCAGCTTTAGCACGACATTATTTAACAAACCAAA
This sequence comes from Troglohyphantes excavatus, assembly GCA_963932185.1. NCBI lineage: Eukaryota > Metazoa > Arthropoda > Arachnida > Araneae > Linyphiidae > Troglohyphantes > Troglohyphantes excavatus. The sequence goes on along the minus strand of OZ010677.1, from coordinate 52,938,082 downwards.
CATTTGGTCAAATCTAAATCGTCGCCGATAGCCTACAGCTCTAGTGCACATTATTTAACCAACCAAAGTTATAAAATATAAACCGCCAATTGTGCAGCGCTAGTGCGACGTTACTTAACCAACCTATCTTGTCAAATCCAAACTTCCACCAAAAACTCATTGTGCAGTTCTGGTGCGCTGCCATTTAACTAACCGGCCATAATATTTTGACTTGGTGCCAATTTTACAGAATTATGCCAAGGAGCACTGCAAATTAGGACTTTAACAAATAGAGAATATATTTGTTCAGTGGTAACAATTATAAACTGAATATTAAAGATTTTGAGCTAACAGAATAGATTGAATGGTTTAAAACAATAGGCGATTTCATTGACAAAGTATTTCTGCGCTTTTATTGAAAATGTGTCAACTTTTTTTTAAGATATTCGCAAGAAACTTAGAAAATTAATCGAATTTGGTTAGTAAAGGATGAATAGATTATACTCTTGCAGATATTTAAATAAAAAATAATTAAGGGGATAAATAAAAAACCAACAAAATGTAATTTACTAATTTTATAAAAGTAAACTGAGTTTACTGAAATTGAGTGATCTTTGCAAATCAAAACAAGACAACGAATAGTTATAAAATTTTAAAAATATTATTAGGGTCATTAACAGTTTTAATATATATAAAAATATTTATTAGAATTTAGGTTATTTTTTAAATTAATTTTATAAATTTTTATTTCATAATTACCTGCAATTTGATTGATTCAAATACAAATATTTACACAAAGAGAGGAGCCAGATGAATATCAAAATTATTGATATTTGTTTTGACAATTTCGCGACACTAATAAGAGCACGTCATATGACGTCACGCAAGATCAACATGATGCACAATATGTATTCGAGAATAATTAAAAATTTATATGATCAAAAGTGCACGTTTTTGTTTTATTAAATAACGTCGCACTAGAGTTGCACAGTGGGTTATTGGCGACGGTTCGGGGCCTATCTCCAAGGAAAGACCCAGGAACGATACCTCGTATTTTTGAAGCATGGTCCATCCAAATATCCAAAAAATTATACTGGCGTGTATGCGGGATAGAACTGGTGCACGATAAATCTGATCGGAGTACAATGCCTTTTAAGGTTGCGTTGAGTGCAATCCCGGTGTTATCTCGTCATCTGACTATGGTCATAAAAACGTTTTGTTTGTGTGATCTATGTTGTCTGTCCCGAGGATATATAAGAGAGAGGCCTCTTCGAGCATGGATCCCTCATAGTAGAGCAAACATAGGGATCTCATATCGCTGACATCAAAGTGAGGTCAACATGTATCGCTACAAACACGTGACTAATGACGTCATTCCATTCATAAAATTTCACTGTTACACATTTCCCAAATCATCAGCCAATCGCGAGTACTTTTTAATTCATAATTTTGAAAAGAAGTCACGTGTTTGTAGCGATTTGGTCTGAGATGTTTGCCTCACGATTAAGACTTGATATTCTCTCTACTACTGGCCATTCATGCTCGAAGAGAGGCCTCCGTTGCCGATCGGTTAAAGCAATACGTTAAAGGCGTCAGTTGGGAATCTGAGGATTCCTTTGCATATTTCGGATCCTCCAAAAAAGGGAAGTCTGCAAAAATTAATGGCATTTTGAAGTTTGAAAATCTTTGTTTAGCGGAGCAATTCGGAAAACTGACCAACGTGGGCTCTCGCTAACATTCGAATTTTCGGGCCTAGGCGATGGACTTGACAGAGAAAAGTAAAAAAGTAATGATCTTGTGATCAGAGGGTGCCAGCTTCGCTACAAAATACTAGAAATGTCGTCCAGAACATCCGCAAAAATTAACACCGTGTATACGGGACCCATGCACGATAAATCTGATCGGGGTCCAAAGTCCCGACGTCTATTGAAGGCGTTGGGTGCGAGTTCAGGTGTTTCCTCGTCATCTGACCATGGTTCTAAAATAACGAGGTGCAGGTTGACTTGTTTAAAGATGTTGTCGAAGGACATGGCCACGCAGTGTCCTTCGCCTAACGAGGTGCAGGTATGAATGAATGTGTGTGTGAATGTGTTCTCAGGTCTTTTCTTCGAGATAGTCCCCGAACCGTTACCAATAGCCCACTGTGCAGCTCTAGTGCGACGTTGATTAACAAACCAACCCGAGGATTAAGCATATTAGATAATATAACAGAGATAAAGCATTTAATCAAACGAGCAAAAATCTTCTAACTTACCAATCAAATTAAACAGACACACGTACTCTCTACAACCCATTGCGGAAGAGCACTAAAGATTATTTAAGGTATTTTTCAAATATAAAATAAAATGGCATATTGTTGTGTACCCTTTTGCAACTCAAATCGGAGAAAACCTACACAGCCCAAAATCTCGTTTCATGAATTTCCATGCGATGAAAACCTGCGTCAACAGTGGCTAAGACGAATTGCTAGGAAGGATTTTATAATCAATGATAAGTCGAACTCATCTGTTGTGTGCAGTAGACATTTCACACAAAATGATTATCGCAGCTGTCCATTTGGCTATGAACTGAAGAGGCGAGGACTTAAAAAGCAAGCAGTTCCCACCGTATTTCCAATGTATCCATCGTATGCGCTCTTTCCACCACCAGACAACTATCTTTCATTGGGTAGTGTAAATCACGTAAAAAAAACGTCCACTGTGAAAGATCCCCGAAATTCAAGAAAAAAAGTTATTGATGTTGCTGTCAAACCTGATATGAATTTCTCAAATAATGTAGTAGAGCAGCAGCAGGTGAAGCGTGTAACGATCAAAAAGGAAAAGGAGGAAGCACCAGCAGCAAACAACAGTTATTCATTTGATAGTTTAAACCCCATAATAAATACGTTCATAATGGCAAATGCAATTGAACATTTATCAGAAATAATTCCTGCAGCTAAAACTATCAGTTCTGATATGACTTCCACAAACAAAAATTCCAGAGAGGAACAACAAGAGGATCGTACATGTATAATAAAAAAAGCAAAGTACGATCTCCCAGTAGCTAACAACTGTTCATCGATTCGTTTAAGTCATGTAAAAGGTCCGTCTATAGAAAAGACGGAAAGTTCCACAAAAATAATCCCTATAGATATTTCTGTCCATTCAGATATGACTTCTACAAATAACCTTCTACGAGAGCAGCACCATAAGGATCGTGCATGTACCGTGAAAAAAGCAAATTACTATCCCTCCACAGAAGAGATCAGTCGTGTTAAAAGGCCCTCACTGGTAGCCTTTGTAACTAAAAATTCAATTAAAACAGCTTCTGTAGATTCTTCTTTCAAATGTGATATGACTTCAAATACAAATTCTCAAGAGGAGCTTGAAGATCATGCATTTACGATGAAAAATGCAAAGAAAACTGCCCCCAAAGCAAACAACAAACGTTCGCATGTCACTTTAAATCGGCCAAAAAAGACATCCATGGTACATACTGTAACTGAAAATTGCACACAAATAATTCCCGTAGATATCACTATCAATTCTGAAATGATTTCCAAAAACAACATTTTACAAGAGCAGCAGCCTCGGGATCATGTATTTATGATCAAAAAGGCAAAGAAAGATACCACAGCAGCAAACAACAATCCTTCATATGTTAGTTTAAATAAAGTGAAAAGTTCTTCCTTGGTGGAGGAAGAAACCCAAAAATCAACAAACAAAGCTTTGATAAATACTATTGTCAATACAAATTCTAAAAATAGCAATCTAGTAAAGCTGCAACATAAGGATCGTGTATCAACAATAAGAAATAAAGTAACAGAGGATCCCCCAGCAGCAAACAACAATTCTTCATCAGTTATTATAATTTATGCGAAAAAGTCTACAGTGGGAACTGTAATTGAAACTTCAAGAAAAATAGATTCTATAAATATCAACGTCAATTCTGATATGACTTCCACAAATAATTTACAAAAGCTGCTGCAAAAAGATCTTACATTCAAGCTCAAAAATGCAGACAATGATACCCATGTTGTAAATGTCAATCATTCATGTGTTAGTTTAAAACATGTGAAAACACCACCCACTGTGGAAACTGTAACTGAAAATTCAACAAAAATAATTCCAATGGATTTTGCTTTAAATTCTGATTTGACTTCCATGAATAACAATTTAAGAGAACATCAGCATGAGAAAGTAGATATCGCTTTCAATCATGATGTGACTTCCACAAATAATAACAATTCACATGAGCTGCAGCATAGGGATCATGCATGTATGATCAAAAAAGCAAAGAAAGGTTCCCCAGCAATTGTTAATTGTTCACGTGTTAGTTTAAAACATGTGAAAAAGCCATCTACTGTAGAAACTGTAACTGAAAAATCAACAAAAACAGTTCCTGTAGATATCGCTTTCAATTCTGATGTGACTTCCACAAATAATAACAATTCACATGAGCTGCAGCATAGGGATCATGCATGTATGATCAAAAAAGCAAAGAAAGGTTCCCCAGCAATTGTTAATTGTTCACGTGTTAGTTTAAAACATGTGAAAAAGCCATCTACCGTAGAAACTGTAACTGAAAAATCAACAAAAACAGTTCCTGTAGATATCGCTTTCAATCGTGATGTGACTTCCACAAATAATAACAATTCACATGAGCTGCAGCATAGGGATCATGCATGTATGATCAAAAAAGCAAAGAAAGATTCCCCAGCAATTGTTAATTGTTCACGTGTTAGTTTAAAACATGTGAAAAAGCCATCTACTGTAGAAACTGTAACTGAAAAATCAACAAAAACAGTTCCTGTAGATATCGCTTTCAATTCTGATGTGACTTCCACAAATAATAACAATTCACATGAGCTGCAGCATAGGGATCATGCATGTATGATCAAAAAAGCAAAGAAAGGTTCCCCAGCAATTGTTAATTGTTCACGTGTTAGTTTAAAACATGTGAAAAAGCTATCTACTGTAGAAACTGTAACTGAAAAATCAACAAAAACAGTTCCTGTAGATATCGCTTTCAATTCTGATGTGACTTCCACAAATAATAACAATTCACATGAGCTGCAGCATAGGGATCATGCATGTATGATCAAAAAAGCAAAGAAAGATCTTCCAGCAGCAAACATCAATTGTTCTAGTGTTAATTTAATTCATGTGACTTCCACAAATAATGATTCTATAGAGCAGCAGCACAAAGATGGTGAATCTGTGAAAAAAGAAACAAATAATTCCATAGAAATTGCACTACAGACAAAAGTAAAAAATCAGCAGATACAAATAAAACGATTGAGAAATTTTCTGCAGAAAAAAAATCAAAAATTGAAGTTAATGAAAGAAGAAATGGATTTGATGAAGAAAAAAGTTTCTTTTTATAAGAAGAATGGCCAATATAAAATTCTAAGAAAAGCTCTCACATTTAAAGAAAATTGTTCGCAAACAGATTTTATTGTTCATCAACTTTAGAATTTCTCTAAGAAACAATCAACATAGAAAGAAAGATATATTCGTGAGTGTGTTGTGTTACGTGTGTTGAACGGAAATTAATGGTCTTGCCTTGCAGAAAAACTTTACAAAAGTTTATTGACAGTAGTGACACAAAAAATTGACACTTGTCACATAGACCACTACCTGTCTGAATCCCCAGCAAAAGCTGCTGCAAAAAAATAAAAACTAACACGATTCTAAAAAAATGAATACTTGAGTTTGAAATTTTTGTAAAATTAAATAATTTAGAATTAAGTTACAATAAAGAAAAATCCTTTCTGTTTACTTAAGGCACAGGTTTGAGTGTTTACCTTGTTATTAAATGATGTATGATAAAAGCAATTTTTCTGCACAATTTACATAATTAATAAGTAATTAGTTAAAGCACAATGAATGACAGTGAGAAGAACCTATCATGAAATCAATATTCATTGACTTGGTTAACTTTAGTTCTGAGTTTTCCATATCAGACCCTATTCTAGTATTGTAAAAAACTGTAAACTCTAATTTTTTAATGAATTTCAATTAAATTTGACCTTAATAAAAAATACACCTTTTATAACATTGAAAGTCCATAAATCAAATATAATGGCGGGTGATAGTAAAATTAAAATTGACCCCAGCTCGAGGTGGTTTTTGATAAAAGAATGCCGTATATCACAAGTAAATACTAACATGGCCCTAAATTCATGGTGAGTTGTACATGGTAAAATATAACTATCAACAAAATAAAAAATATTACATGCAAGCTACTACTTTTATATTAAACACTAAAAGATTTTTAAAACTTTGAATTCTCCAATATTATCAAAGGAAGTGACTTTCCTATTTTATGCAATATAACTTTTACAAAATATTGGTTAACATATATGTTAATAAACAGATTAAATTAACATGTACAGATAAAAACATAAATTATCAAAGTTAAATCAAAATGCTGTAGAATTAAAAAAGAAATTTTTCATAGGCGAAGTGGAAAAGCGGGAATCCTACTTATAGTTTGATTTCTTCTCTATAGCAGGCAAGTCTTCTGTGGTTTGAGTTCTCCGCTCGCTCACTCAACGATCGTATTGCATTTTTAACCGACTGAACAGCGCGCCAACCAAAACTCCAAAATAAAACCGCCAAAAAGTTTAAATTAAAACAGCGCGGGATTTCAGTTCTACTTCAGATATTTGCACAAATTTTTTGTTGTTGGATAGGGGCTCTTTCACTTGAGAGCAATTTGAAAAAAAAAATCCGGCATTTAACTATCCGCAATTCTCAATTAACCGGACCGTTTGAAAAAAATATTGTCCGATTTCGAAAATTCTTTTTTTGATGGATAGAGAAAAATCCACATAGGCAAAATCTGCAAAAAATAATCGATTATCCGGCTGTTATATATCCGGAAATGTCGATTTTTCGGTGTTTTTTTATACAATTTATCCGATTTCATAATATTTTCATTGTTTAACAGAAGTTGTACAACAATGTCATTTTATTTAACCAGCATTTATTGGCATTGATAGGGATTGTTTTACAATATACATTGTTGAGCAGAAGTTGCTACTTGAATTTCTTGGTGAATAATAATAGGGGCGAAGGTCCCTGCTAAATTGAAAACTAAAAAGGGAAAAATAAAATAATCTTTCTAGAAAAAAGGAAAATGCGCTAAAAAGTAAAAAATATTTTTTTATTTTACAAATTAGTTGAAAAAATTGAATTATTGAATATCAATTTTATACTAGTACAACTTTTTGAAGTATTGGTGCCAATTTACAAAAATCATACCCAAATTTTGGCGCCGATTTCTAAAAGTTGTAATAAGTATAAAATTGATATTCAACAAATCAATTTTTTAATTCGTAAAATTAAAAATTATTTTTTACTTTTTAGCGCATTTTCCTTAAAGTTGGTTTTCCTTTTTTCTAGCAAGATTATTTTTAACTATATGTATTTCCATAATTTATTTTCAACAATGCAAAGTTTAAGTAATAGCAGAGGCGGCTTGGGGCGCCAGACTAAAAAGAGAGATAATTTATTTAAAAAAAAAATAGAAATGTTAAATATTTTAAATTTGTAGTATTGAGTTAACATTTATGCTTTTTTATTAAATTATATATTAACGTTAAATGTTTTTATTTTAATATTACTATTATTAGTTTATTTTCGTCGACTAGCTTGGATTTGATTTTTTGTGTGTTTATGTTTGTCATCTTAGTGAAAACAATGCAGTTTTCTTTAGTTGACATGCGTTTATCGCTATTTATAATTAGTGATAAACGCAATACAATATAAAATATTTGTAAAAATTGAGAGTCCAAGCTAATGTTCGCTTTCGTCATGAAAATTCCTAAAGCCTTATCTGAGTAAAATGCCCTAATTGTTAGTAAATTTCTCGTCTTAACACACTTTTACTCTCATGTAAAAAAACTAAGTGAAAATATAGGATAGCAATTTATTTCACGAACAAAAGAAAGGGATCTTCATATTGAAAGACAAATTCGTGTGTACAACATTTGTTCCTGCCAAGAAAGTAAATATATTTATTTTTCAAGAAATATATTTTATCGGTTTATAATTTGCTTATTTTTCTTTATGATTCTTCTTCTTTAATTCTTATAGTAATATTACTATGTGGGGGTTATGAATTTGGGTCATTATATATGTACAATTAAATATCGTTTAAAATTTATTCTTGTATGAACAAAATAGTTTGAATAAAAAAAAGGATTGGATAATAACGCATTGATGCGAATTTAAAATCAATTCAAATGTAAAAGTTAAAAATATTTGAAAAAACTTTTTTTTTTAATTTCTGCACCCAGTGGAATATTATTGTTAAACATTAAATGTATTTTTGAAAGACAGAAATGCGTTTTTATATCTACACAAACCCATATGCGCAAAGTACTATTTTTCTACCTTAGCTCGAAAAGGTGTAATGGTCGCACATTTAGTTTTAGCCACAGTGTCTATATTTTTTTTAGTTCGGTGGTTATAACATTAAAAAAAAAAAATTAACCTAAAATCATCAAATTTGTGGTTCCCCGAACGTCGCCAATGCGGGAGTTTCACGTGACGTATCAAGAGGGAAACTTTCTGGTAGTTTCGACTTGTTCCCTACAGCAGACAACTTTGCTTTTTTTTTCGTTTAGTCACTAAACTGCAATTATGCGAAAGTTTATTTACAATATTAGTTTTTATCACTTACTTAAAATTATACTACTGGAGCTGAAGTTTTATGCTAATCCTAAGGAACTCTGTTGACGTCTGTGATTTTCTCCGTATTTGTTCAAAACAGCGGTCTTCTTTTCGACGTGAAACTTTTACTTATCGAAGACATATACGGACTTATCAAAGAACAGTAGTGTTTTTGTGATCCGAGGGTTGTCAGCTTCACTACAAAATACTAGAAATGTCATCCAGAACATTCACAAAAATTATCGGCGTGTATACGGGACTGGTGCACGATAAATCTGATCGAGGTTCAAAGTCCCGACGTCTATTGAAGGCGTTGGCTGTCAGTTCAGATGTCTCCTCGTCATCTGACTATAGTTAAAAAATACGAGGCATCGTTCCCGGGTCTTTCCTTTGAGATAGGCCCCGAACAGTCACCAAGAGCTCACTGTGCAGCTCCAGTGCGGCGTCCTTTAACCATACCATACCTAAAGTAGAAGATCAAAAGAATAATGAGATAAAGGAGGGTCTCCGGCGAGCAAAGATTTCAAAATCTTTACAATCATTTCGATAGCGTAATAAAGGTATTTTGAAAAAATAAAATAAAATGGTATGCTGCTGTGTACCTTTTTGCAAGTCAAATCCCAACTACCCTACAACACCTAGGACCTCGTTTCACGAATTTCCATGTGATGAACAATTGCGTCGACAGTGGTTACGGCGAATTGCCAGGAAGGATTTTATAATCAATGATAGGTCACCCTCATCTGTTGTGTGCAGTAAACATTTCACACAAAATGATTATCGCAGCTGTCCATTTGGCTATGAATTTAAGACACGACGACTTAAAAAGCAAGCAGTTCCCACCGTATTTCCAATGTATCCATCGTATGCGCTCTTTCCAGCCCCAGACAACTATCTTTCATTGGGCAATATAAATCCCGTGAAAAAAACGTCCATTGTGAAAGATCCCCCAAATTCAAGAAAAAAAGCTGTTATTGATGTTGCTGGCAAACCTGATAGGAATTCCTCAAATAGTGTAGTAGAGCAGCAGCATGTGAAGCGTGTAACGATCAAAAAGGAAAAGGAAGAAGCACCAGCAGCAAACAACAGTTGTTCATTTGATAGTTTAAACCCCATAAAAAAGACGTCCATAATGGCAAATGCATCAGAAATAATTCCTGTAGCTAAAATTATCAGTTCTGATATGACTTCCACAAACAAAAATTCCAGAGAAGAACAACAAGAGGAACGTGCATGTAAAATAAAAAAAGCAAAGTACGATCTCCCAGTAGCTAACAACTGTTCATCGATTCGTTTAAGTCATGTAAAAGGTCCGTCTATAGAAAGGACGGAAAGTTCCACAAAAATAATCCCTATAGATATTTCTGTCCATTCTGATATGACTTCTACAAATAACAATCTACGTGAGCAGCAGGGTGAGGATCTTGCATGTGCCATAAAAAAAGCAAAGAACTATCCTTCTGCAGAAAAGATCAATCGTGTAAAAAGGCTGTCACTGGTGGCAGCCGTAACTAAAAATTCAACAAAAACAGCTGTAAATTCATCTTTCAAATGTAATGTGACTTTGAATACAAATTCACAAGAGCAGCTTGAAGATCATGTATTTATGATTAAAAATGCAAAGAGAACTACACAAAAAGCAAACAAACGTTCTTGTGTTAGTTTAGATCGGGTGAAAAGGCGATCCACAGTACAAACTGTAACTGAAAATTGCACACGAAAAATTCCTGTAGATATCACTATCAATTCTGAAATTACTTCTAAAAACAACATTATACGAAAGCAGCAGTCTCGGGATCATGTATTTATGATCAAAAAGGCAAAGAAAGATACCACAACAGCAAACAACAATCCTTCATATGTTAGCTTCAATCAAGTGAAAAGTTCATCCATGGTGGAGGATGAAACCCAAAGATCTACAAACAAAGCTTCGATAAATACAATTTCAAAAAATATCAGTTTAGTAAAGCTGCAACATGAGGATCGTGTATCAACAAAAAGAAAAAAAGCAACAGAAGAACCCCCAGCAGCAAACAACAAGTCTTCATATGTTAGTTTCAATCAATTGAAAAGTTCATCCACAGTGGTGGATGAAACCCAAAAATCTACAAACAAATCTTTGATAAATACAATTTATAAAAATAGCAGTTTAGTAAAGCTGCAACATGAGGATCGTGTATCAACAAAAAGAAAAAAAGCAACAGAAGAACCCCCAGCAGCAAACAACAATTCTTCATATGTTAGTTTCAATCAATTGAAAAGTTCATCCACGATGGAGGATGAAACCCAAAAATCTACAAACAAAGCTTTGATAAATACAATTTCTAAAAATAGCAGTTTAGTAAATCTGCAACATGAGGATCGTGTATCAACAAAAAGGAAAAAAGTAAAAGAAGATCCCCCAGCAGCAAACAACAATTCTTCATCAGTTATTTTAATTTATCTGAAAAAGTCTTCTTCGGAGGGAACTGTAATTGAAAATTCAAGAAAAATAGATCCTATGGATATGAATGTCAATTCTGAAATGACTTCCACAAATAATGATTCTGTAGAGCAGCATCACAAAGATAGTGAATCTGTGAATAAAGAAACAAATAATTCCATAGAAATTGTATTGCAGACAAAAATAAAGGATCAGCAGATGCAAATAAAGGATCAGCAGATACAATTAAAACGATTGAGAAATTTTCTGCAGAAAAAAAATCAAAAATTGAAGTTAATGAAAGAAGAAATGGATATGATGAAGAAGAAAATTACTTTTTATAAGAAGAATGAGCAATACAAAATTCTAAGAAAAGCTCTTGCACATTAAAAGAAAATTGTTTGCAAACAAATTTTATTGTGGATCAACTTTAGAATTTCTTTAAGAAACAACCATTACATAGAAATATATATGTTTGTGAGTGTTGCGTGAGAAATATAGAAATTAATGGTTTAAGTAACGGTAATAAGAGTTTTTTAATAAACTTTATATTCATAGTGATTTAAAAAGAAGTATTTTCGGCAAACTCAACTACTAGTGTTAAATAGATTTCTATTGAATTTTTCACTCTGTTCTGAATCTTGAGTGATGAATTTCTGTTTCCCTTCTGTGCTATAAACCTCGAACCAAATTTTTCAATTTAATTTATTAATATGACATTGTAATTGTGGACCTCATAAGCTGTACCAGCGAGACTATGCAGCATTGTATGTTGTGTGACAACCATTGTATGTTGTCTGACATTGTATGTTGTGTGATAAGCTCTCTTTTGACACTGAAATTATGTGACTTGTCAACATATAATTAAAAAAAATATGTTAAAACGTTTGTTTGTCAATGGAAATTACCTTTAGTAATACTATCATATATATTTCAGTTTGATAACATTAATGTGTTGCTTAACATCATGTTGTTGTTTACTTTAAGTAGTGTTCTGTCATATTCGAGACAATTGTTATGCATACATATATTTGTACAAATGTTTTAAATTTGTAAATAAAATATTAACTGTGTTATATTTGTCGAAACCCTATGCATTAATGAATAAAATATATTATAAATAATTAGTTTTATATCATTAGTTATTTAAAATTATTTCATTAGGTATTTAATATAAATTGCTTTAATCATAAAACAAAAATTACCATTATTTAATAATTAGTTCCATTTCAATCTTAAACTTGATTTTATCTTAAAAACTATGTATCAAATTACCAAGGAAAAGTAATGAAATTCTAAGTATAATAAAGAGTCAGTTTATTTGTGAGTACAGAGTTTTAAGCAGATTTAAAAATATTGTTGTAAGACAATCAGCAGATTTTATATCTATATATTAAACCAGAATAAAGACTTGGCAGTGACATAGAAAAGTAAAAAAGTAGTGATCTTGCGATCAGAGCGTTGCCAGCTTCGCTACAAAAATACTAGAAAGTCGATTAGTAAAGCCAAACATTGTATGTGCAATGTCGAATTATCTTTTTGGGGCTTTCCTTTGTCATAGATGCTGTGTTATGACAGTCGAATCAACTAACAAAGGGTGAGCAGAAGTCAGATTTATAAATATTAAAAGAATTATTCAACATATTAAATCACATTTTAGATTTTTGTGCATAACTTTCCATTAACCCACTAACGCTTACACCATATTAGCAATTGTAAAGTTGTTTTCACTGTTTGGAATGCTAAATATTTTTTCTTATATGTGCATTTTGATGTTTTTTCTGAAATTTTAATTCTTTGTAAAGAGACAGCTTTTAAATTATACCTAGAAATATTAGATTTTAGAAATATTGTAAAATGGAGTATTTTTACGAGTTTAAAAACCGGATGCCTTGATGGAAAAACTGGAGAGCTTTGGACGCGATATCACGTTCATGAGCGTTAAAAAGTAATCAAAGAATAAATATGTGACAGAAATTTAGCTTATTTATGCTTATTAAATTTAGCTTGTTATATATGTGTATTGTAAAAATGCATTAAAATTAACAAATTTTCTTTAAAGTAAGTACAAAAAAAAAAATAAAAAAAAATTGAAGCCTTTTTTAAATCCATTATAAAAACATCCAAATTGTAAACGGTAAAATAATAATAAAAATACAGTATGAAATAAGACAAGAAGTTCATATAAAGTATGAATTGTAAACAAATTAAATTTTACTTGCATGTTATTTTGTGAGGGGTTAGGTTTATCAAGATATATCTTCTCACAAAAAATATACATGCTAAAATAAAAAGAAATTGAAGGTATAATTGGATGAAGGAGGAAGTAAGTTTTGAGATATTTTACCTTCAAGTTTTCATTTTCTATTTTGTTGTGGTCCCATACCTGTTTTCATAACACTAATATCTCAGTTGAAAAGGCTTCTACACTGCTGCTTTACGTGTAAAAAAAACTGGCCAACACATAATACCTTTATTATTCTTGACAACTCAATTTTTAAAAAATATTTCATACCTCCTTTATCCACTTACCTATTCCATTGCTAATAGAGTTTGTTAATGTTTATTATCAGTTTGTGTATGTTAAAAAATAACTAACCATAGTTATTTTTCAGTATAAAATAGATTTTATTGAGGCATAATTTGTGCAAAAATACATGTACTAAATATGACTAGATATCAATAATAGATAACCATTTTTAAAATTATGTAAAATATATTTGAAATTTTAAGACTTAAATTTGTTATTAACCTATGAAAGTGTATTTAAAAATAAAGCTAGTTGAAGTATGCAGTGACTAGTCGCAGTGACAAACACCAAACATAAATGAAAGAATTGAAGTAATCCAGTTTTCTTTTAAGTCTCTTCGGTAGTGTCTTCATATCTGCAATTATACATTTAAAATAAATTTATTAATAAGAAATTAATATAACCCTTCAATATATACATTTTTCTATTTTTCAGTAAATGTTATAAGATTGATATTTCACATGTTATGGACATTTGAAAATTAAAAATATAATTAATGTAAATATTGAGTCGAAGTTAATGAGGTGCTTGTCTTTTTCTTGAACAAGGAGAGATTTATTCAACAGAAAAAAACCCAATTATTATTATTACAGACTTTATAGTTATATGTAAAAATAATATCTGTTTGTGTGGGTATGGTATAATTATAAGTCAAGATATCTTCATATCTGCTATAAATATGACTACCTAACAGAATTTTGTTAGTTTTCTTCTATCTTTATCTGGATTACTGTCAAGGGTCTATATTATCTTCTATAAAAGCTATATATTATCAAGGCTATAAATTAAAGCTCAATATTATATTTTTCCCAAAAGGGTTTGAAATGCAGCTTTTTTTTTTAATTTACAAAAGATCAAATTTCGGGATATGTAACCTCCATTTTTTACATTTTAGCTTTCTAAAGAACATAAATTATATATATATATATATTTATCAGATTAGGACAGTACTAAATATATAGCAGTATCGAGGAGTTATTAAGCCAAAAAGCAAATAGTAAGAAAAAAAAAATAACAGTTCTCCAAATTTGTATTTATATAAGAAGTCTTAAAATATTATTATGGTTATAGTTATTAAATTGCCATACATCAAATAAAAGTTGTACAAAATAATGTTTTTAAATATACATTAAAAACGAAAGTGGTAACCGAGGCTCGTTTAACACAACATGATTCGAGCGTAGCATCAAAAGGTTTATAGAAAAATCTTCAGTTTTTAAATATTTTTTTAGCCTAATAAATTCATATTATAAAAAAGTACAAGTGAGGATGTTTTTTATATAGAATATTTTAAGAAATTCTAAATCAGAGACTTCATTTGCAATGTTTAAAATCTAAAAAACAAACAAGTTCCACATTTTTATTTAATTAAATTTGTTACAGTTGAAACTTCAAATCTCACAAGCCAATTTCAACCCTTATCAAAATGTCATATTGACTAAAAACTAAGGATACAAAATTTATTAATAATAACTAGTGATTAATAATAAATTTGTGTTTAAACAATATTAATGATTGACTCATTCTTAAATAAATACACTAACGAGTAAAGTTTACACATAGGTATTAAAAGAGAATGTTTTTTTTTTAAAATAAAATTGTAGTGTAAAATCCTTAATCATCAATTAGTTTGCTTGCAGAAAAATTATTTGTACTGATCAGTTATGCTATATTTTTAACGTGCAAATCAGCAATGACAAGTAGAATATTAAAAAAAAAAATCTAAGTATATTGACAATAAAACAAGACAGATAAATAATGCAAAAACTACTCTGCTTCATTTAATGAAAGCTGTCTATGACTGAACAATTTGAAATTTAAATTAGAATAGCGTAAATAGAAATATGGATAGACTATACTGGAAGCTACTATTACTAAGTCATAAATGTGTTAGAGCTAATCCACAACAAAAATCTATTTATGTCTACACAGTTGGTTTTATAATAAAGAATGATTTTATTTCACAACTAAAGATAATCGATTGCAAAAAAATAAACATACTTGTTCAGTTGCTGCCTGAGAGCTTTAATTTGTTCATTCTTGGTAGATAGAATTTGTTTCATGTTTTTAAAAGCTCCAGTCTGACTGAGTTTCAACTCCAGCTCCTAAAAAATATTGCAAAATTTGGCAAATGTGTTTCATCCATATTTAATGATTTAAAAAATAAAAACACAATATCTTAAAAAAGACATCGAATTGTTAGAGAAAATTCAACACGGGGCTACTAAAATGGTTCAAGGGTTTTCAGGCATGAATTATGAAGATAGATTAAGAAATTTGAATATGTATACTCTGGAAGAGAGAAGGGTTAGGGGAGATTTGATTCAAATTTATCAATCAAGGACATGTGGAGGGTTTAGATTTTAATATGAGTGATAGAACGAGAGGTCATGGGTTTAAGTTAAACAAATCCCATTTTAATAGGGAAGGGAGAAAACACTATTTCTATAATAGGGTAATAGACAAATGGAACAACTTGCCAGTGAATATTGTTAATTGTAAAGGAGTAACGGATTTTAAGAAGAAGTTAGATATGCATTGGGGGATAGTTAAGAGGTACTAGATGGACCAACCTTGTTGGGCCTTGAGCCTATTGTTGGTCGTCAATATTTGTATTTGTATTATCAAAGCTAAATGAAAAGCATATACTCTTCAGCCTTGAAAGCAATTTTTAATTAATTTAATCATATTGAAAATATATAATGATACATATTGAAGTAATATATGAATTTTGAAAGCAACAATAAATAAATCTGAAGGGTATGATCACATAATTAGCAGCCATGTCGCCATAAAAATACAAGTTTGAAGTTAAATAATTATTATTCAGAAAATTTCAAATATGCTATTAGGGGGAAGGATAATTATGAACAAATGCCATGTTTACTAACAGCACATTTTCATTTAAGTTAACTATCAGCATTAGAATATAAGAATGGAGAGCACAAGAGAAACAAATAATATCTTTTTGAAGACAGAAAAGGTTCTAGGTATCTTCTGTTATCAACTGCTCCATTTCAAAACCTCGCAAGTTCAAAGAATAAAAATATTGGAATATTCATGTGTATTATGTGCTGACTTGTTTGAACTTAAGAGAGCATAAAAAGAAAATAATGCAAGACGAGTCTGCCACAAATCATTACTGATCCTTATCGGCTAAAATTAATATTCAGGTGTGCCAGACAGAATATTTTTTACACATGCGAGAATTTTTTAGCATGCCTTATAATTCCTATCAGTATACTTTATAGCAATTATTCTATTAAGGGTAACATATCAAATGTTTTTTTTCTTTAATTTCCAAACTAGTGTTTTGCATTTTTAAATACAAACATTTTATTTATGTCTGTATAAAATGCTTCAGATAAATAAGAAAGGAAAGCTAAATGTTCTTTACAAGAAATGCTAATTGAGAAAATATACATTTAAATGCCATGTAATTTAATGGATAACTAGAAAATTTAAATAGAAGAAATATATTTTAAATGAGCATGCGAAATCTCTAACATAGTACATGAAACCTTTTAGATAAGGAAAAAGTTGAAAGCTCACAAAAGAGTTTAAATCTGTTTTACTCTGTAATGATTTTTTTTTGGCTTATAAAATTTTGTGTCATTTTCAATTCAGCATTCAAAGTGACCGCTTATGTTCGTAAGGCCTTGGATTGTTTCAGATAATATCAGGAGGAGAAAAATTGAACACCTTGAAACATTAGTCTTCTTTCAGAATCCAAAAGAAATATTAACAAGTTTAAGATAACTTAATTTATTTACAGGATATAATAAAAAAAAATAGTGTATTTTTTATGTAATGTCTGGGTATAGACAAGGGTAACTATTTTAAACATACTAAATGTGTTAAAAATTACTAAAATTTCATACTTTTTCTGCAAGTTGTAACTGCGACTGAACTTCAAGGAGTTGCTGTTTTGTTTCAACCAAATCACATTCCAAATTTTGCTGGGTATAGGCACTTGCACACATATTCTAAAACAAATATGGAATAAATCAAATGCACATAAGGTGTTTTAACATTAATTGCCAATGTTTTATTTAAATTATTCATGATGGATTAGGTGTTTCAG
The DNA here is from genome assembly GCA_963932185.1 of Troglohyphantes excavatus. Classification (NCBI taxonomy): domain Eukaryota; kingdom Metazoa; phylum Arthropoda; class Arachnida; order Araneae; family Linyphiidae; genus Troglohyphantes; species Troglohyphantes excavatus. The sequence continues at coordinate 52,920,407 of OZ010677.1, read as the reverse complement.
ATAATCTGAATTCCTCATGAAAATAGCATGTGCTATCATATTGTTTGTTGCTATCATATAGTTATACAATTACTTTCTCAATGTTTAGAAGTCTAGAGGATTTTTTTAAAACAGAATTTATTTAAATTTAACTGTTTTGAGATACCTTTTTTTATTTAAAGTCTTCACCTTTATTTAATGTGTTAAATTTATGTGCTCATATGCAATATAGTACATTCACGGTAGGAAAATGCATAAAAATAAATTACATATAAAACTAGTTTGAGGATTATTTATCACAATTCCTCTAAAATATATGTTAAGAAAAAGTAGAAAGAATAATTATATTCAACCACCTCTTCAAGTTCTTTCTTAACTTCATACATTTCATCTTCTAGGTGCTTTAAATCTTTTTCAACATTTTCTGCCTAGAACAAATAGTGAAAAATTTAACATACGTCATTTTATGTACCCATTGTGATTGTCATCTAACTAGTAACTACAAATAAACAGGTACTGATAACTCATTAAGTTTTATGATATTCAAAAGCTATTTTTAGTCTTGTGTAAAATTAAAAAAAAAAGTATGAGAAGTGTTAGTAGAAGTAGTAGTTAGTAGAAGCAAGTAAAAAAAACAACAAAAATAGAAAATAGCATTTCTACTAAAAATATCGAAGCTGATGAAACAAATACAAGCTCAAATATCACCTCTATAAATTGAGGACAGACACAATTTCACTAACAATAACTAGTACATAAGTAATTAGAATAATTTAAGTCAAATGCAAGTGAAATGTTATTAAATTAATTTTCAAGAGTACGATATTTAATGCTCGAATTATATTTAGTGACAAAATAATATGACACTACGTAGTACTATTAGGTAGTGAGGGTTCGCAGCTTGTCAATTAGTGGTCTGAGTTTTATCTTTTTACAGTTGGTGGTTGGTCAGTAGCGATCTAAAGCTTGGGAATCACTGTATGGCCCCTTTACCTTCAAGTTGGAGTTCACAATTGGGGCTTATGTATGTGAAGCCCAGCACAAGTAGTAAAAACCTGTTATAATACCAATGGAATATTTAAAAAAAAAGAAAGCTGAATCAAATCCTAAAAGAAAAATTTAATATTTATTTCTTGTGTAATCGACAATAGCTTTGTTGTGCAACTCTAATGGGATATTAACTTATGAACTCTTAATCTGAGTTTTAAGCCGAAACAAATTCCTTAATACCATCTAAGTTTGTTTTAGCATAACTTGAACCATCTTCAATAACTCATTTTTTGAAGCTGTAATGTGATGTCCATAAAATAGGAATTATTGACAAATTATGATTCAATATAAATAACATAATAAATGTTTAAAATTATACTAAAATTCGAAAACTGTTACATACTTTCCTTTCTTTTAAGTCTTTTAGCTCTTTCTGTGTATCTGCAAGTATAGAAGCTAGTGTAGACTTTTTCTCCAATATTTCAATTGTCTAGAAGCAACAGAAAAAAAATATATATTTAAAATACAATATTTTAGCAACGGTAGTGTAAACCAAATTTTAAAATCATAAATCAATAATGAACATATTCTAGAAAAATTCCTTGATTGTTCTGCTCATAATATATACTGGCATATAGCCTGAATTTTGTGAACTTTGTGCAAGCAGTCTCATTTCTTTATTTGCCTTGATTATTTTCAAAAAAAATATAAATGTGATTTTTTAAAACAAAAACTGAGCTGTTAGTATAGCAATAGTTAAAAATATTTTTACTATTCAGTTTCTACTGGTACTGGATTCATATGTAAGAAAAGAAAACAGTATTCATGTGTTTAGATAGCTTTAAAAAGACAGTTAATTGAAATGGGCATGGAATTAAATAATTTAATGTGAAAAATGTATAAAGCTGCTTTTTGAAATTTTTAAACACTGCAAAAGTAACGAAAGAAAGTTGAAATACATTCAATACACCAATGTCACATAAAAAACTGCTTAACTAAAGACTAAAGGTAAACATTTACAGAAATATTGTTTAATACATTTGACTTAAAAATACATTATGTAAAATATACAACTACTGTGTAAGATTACCTGCTTTTCAACTTCTTTCAGTTTCTCAGTCAATCGCTTATTTTCATCATTTAAACGATCAATTTCCTGAAAAAAAAATACTATATTGACATAAGTGCTAAACTTATATGTGCAGCATACAACATATACAGTGTTCTGACTAAAAAACATGAGTAATGTGCAAATTCTTTAAAAGATCACATAAGTGGAATTAAAAGAAAAGATGGAACAAAACTTTTTAAAAACATTCAATATACATTTATATAGTAAAGTTCTACATAATCATCAACACTTTTACAATATACAAAACTTGTATTAGTTTCAAAACTAACAAGCAACTTCCTGATGGTATCATTTGAAATAGGTACAAAGAAAATAATTAAATATTTGTAAAAAGTGAATAATTTAAAAAGTTGGTGAGCATACAACAAATACAATTTAGCATTTTTAGCAACTTACTACTTGAAGCAATTGGGTCGCCCCAACATTTTCTGCCAAAGGTAGCAGCTTATTTAGTCGCAATGGGGACCCAGTAAGTCCTTTTTCAAAGGAATTGCTACTAATAACCTTTTCTTCAAATTTATGCACTTTCTCTAACAAATCCCTATAATAAAAATAATTATAATTAAGCTTTAACAATCCTCGTTATTCTTATTAGTTAGCAGTATAATATGGTTAAGTTGATTTAAAAATAGAGCTAAAAATTAAGAATAATAGGTTGTATTAAATAAATATAAAGGTTTTTTGTAAATTATAGATTATAAATCTTAGTTTACAGCTGCCCTGCAAAAATTATACTTTTCTCTGAAGGCATTTCTATGTTTTATCTCATTTCAACAATTACATGTTGGAAATATTTTGAAAATAACCCTGTTTGGGTATAAATAAAATCTAGAATTTTTTTTATACAGCATTTTTAAAATAAATTTTTTAACTATAAGCTATTTAAAAAGTATGTTAGAATAGTTTTGTGGCAATTATAACTAGATTCCTTTATTCTTAATTTTTTTTAAAGAACCATAAATAGGCATTGAAAGAAGTTTTGAATTCTTTAACACACTAATTAAAAATAAGAAAGCAGTAGCTTTCTTACCAATTTATTTATTCTTTATTTTATGTTCACACATATAAACTTGAATACACATAATTAAGTGTTTTGTACATTAAACTTTGGTGAGTGCGTTAAGCAGTTAAATAATACACTTAATGCTATTATAAGCTTAAGAAATTTTCTATCTTGAATCTTGAGGGAGAGCAAATCAAGATAGATAGCTTGTCATTCTTACAAGATTTGATTATAAATACTTTTTATACTTAATAAAAACATTTGCTCCTCAGTAGTTTTAAAATGAATTAACCCTACTAAAAAAACTGGGTTTATTTTACCTTAATTAATATACTATAATAATAAACAAAAGTTGAGGTGGTGATAAATACAGTGGAATAGCCCTATAGTGAATTCATACGAATCAAGTTATAGATATTCTTCAAGTTAGAGAAATTTAAAAATAATTTACATGTGAAATATAAAACAGGGTTCCCACTCATTTTTAAAAATAAAAAATAAGGAGTTTTTAAGGACTTTCTAAGGACAAAAACAAGTTTTTAAGGACACTTTTGTATTGCGCTGCTTCTGTAAGTAATAAAAATTAAACAAATGATGACAACAATCAACTTGCATATTAACTTAAAAATGACTTTTTAAACGCTATACTATGTTTGAAAAGTATCTTAACAGAACCTCATTCGTTGCCTTAAGTTATTACTTTTTTTTAATTTGTCAGAATCTTGTTTGATTTCTTCACCAACTGTTAAATATTCATTTGCAAAGAATAATAAATGCATTGCACTAACCTATTATTGAAGCGAGAAAATAAATAGCATTTGAGCATCTCATGTAAAAAACAGCCACAAGTAATTGCCAACGTAAGTGAAATAAACTGAAAGCAAGAAATTTTAAAAGAACTACTAAAAAAAATCTTATGTTTTTCTGGCAGGGGAAAAAAAATAAGGAGTTTCTAAGGATTCTTGGTCAAAAATAAGGACTTTAAATGGCTCTTAAATGCAAACCAAAAATAAGAAGTTCTTAAGGACTTTTAAGGACCAGTGGGAACCCTGTAAAATACAGAAAAATAAATACTGAGATTTAGAGAAAAATTACACTATTTCTGTTATTTCTTCCAAAATCTTTGATGCTTTTAAATAATAATAATATGATTTGAGTTACTGAGAGGACAGGCTAACAAAAAATAGTAATTTTAAACTCAATAATCGGTTGTTATCAGTCATTTTTAAGTACAGAAAAACAATAGAACAGGTCGTTTATTGTTTAAGAGTGTGACACTCAATGCAAGGAGTTGAAAATATGTGCTATAGAAAACAATAAATTTTTTAAAAAAATGCAATTTTATACAGGTAAACAGATATTTTTAACAACACAGCTTCAAAGGTCCAGGGGTGGTCGTCAATAGCAGGACGTTCTAGTGCAAAATGTACCCTCTCTGATACTGTACAAAATACACATAAATATAAAATTCAGTACATACCTATTTTCTAATTCTGATATGTCAGCATTGAGTTTTAAGTGCCACTGCTGAGCCTGACAGCACATCTGAAATAGGAGCAATGCTGCAGTATGAGCTGTATTGATGAGCTCGAGCTCAAGATCGCCTTTTAACAAAGCACACAGCTCATCCAGCATATCTTTGACTTCTTCTACAGTGAAAGTTCCTTCCATTAGCCTAAACATCAAATGGTTATTTAATGACAAGCAACACATATACATGGTAACTTTGCTAATACTTTGATATGGGCGGGTTGGCTGACAAGTGGTTATAAGTCCAAAACAAAGTTCCAATATAAGATCATTTAAAGCTTGTAACTCACCTTGGATATAATGTGAAGTGGAATGACATTCAACTCATTATTGAGTAACCTATTAAATTTGAAAAAACTTGGCCAAAAGATAGATCTATCTGCCTGGTACCGGAAAATGGTGTAAATTCATTAAAAAAAAATTGTGACTTTTACCACTTGAAATCCTACCCGACCATATGTTACAAAATAGTTTTAATTTAATTGGGCACATTCAAAGCATACCAATGCAAATATAAAACCTTTTATAGTTCTCGCTATAGTGTTTAAAATAATTAAAACTTTGATTAACAAAAAGATCAAGTTTGATACCTCGATTGCTTCATGTCGTCAAAAGTTTGTTCGATGGTTCTGATATGTTTGCCTCTTTGGAATTTTGCAAATTTCAAGTAACTTCCTATCATGTCACTGTGATGATCAGATAGCACTAGATCTTCAGCCTTTAAAGGAAACACAGAGATGAATAAATGAGATGTTGGCATTAAAAATCAAGCAGATTCATGAAAAGTAAAATAAATTATGATAGATAGGTATTGATACTAACTAGAGGGAGGCTATCGCTCATCTGCTTTCTTTACAAAATGAGAAACATCTCATTTTATGAAACAAAACAGAAAGTTTCAATGAAAAAAAAATACAAGTCAAAATAGATGCATTTATATTGAGTTTTAAGTGGATTTGGCCATAATATGATGCTAATGCTTGAATATAGTTGTATTGCAGATCTAAAAAATTCTATTTTCAGAATTATATTTTGATTAATAAGTAATGCACATCATGAAAATACTCACGCATTGCTTAAATGAATTATATCACAGTGCCCACCAATTGAGAAATTTTGTCTATTTTATTGTGCCAATTTATAAGTTATTTAAAAATAAACTAACTCGAATTTTGATGCAACTTAATAGTATTTGGAAAATATATATTTTTATTTCCTACTTATATTATAAAAGATTAAAAGGAAAAATCATGTAATAACTCACTTTATAAGTATATAACATTTTATAAGTATATAACAAATAATCTCTGAAACAGAAACTTTCGTTTCTGTTTCAGAGATTATTTAACAAACAGTCAAAACCCAGATAGCAATTTAAGCTTGTTTCAACATTGTTCTTACCTTGTCAACGACAAGTGTAAAGGCTGTCATAAGACTGCCGGTGACAAGGGTGCAAGGCTGAAACAAGTGTGTGACAAGGTGCGCTACTTGACAAAAGCAAACAATACGACAAGGGTGTCGTGCAAGCATACGACAAGGGTGTCGTGCAGGCATACAACAAGGGTTGTCGTGCAAGCATACGATAGGGGTGTCGTGCAAGCATACGACAAGGGTTGTCGTGCAAGCATACGATAAGGGTGTCGTGCAGGCATACAACAAGGGTTGTCGTGCAAGCATACGATAGGGGTGTCGTGCAAGCATACGATAGGGGTGTCGTGTGCAAGCATACGACAAGGTTGATAATGAAAATGTATCCTTTTCGTTTATAAGCGTACGAAAAGGTTGACAATGAAAAGTTTATTCGAAGCTTTTTCTTGCAAACATACAGTTAAGTGAATGGCTAACTGCAAAAAGGGAATTTCCAACATTGTATTGTAGATGTCCCCTTTTTTCAGTTAGCTATTTGTACGCTATACTCTCCAAATATTTTTTACATATATCAAATTGACTTCTTTTAAGGTTAGTTGATGTACATGTAAAAATATTCAACATAATATAAAGAATTTTCATAGTATTTATAAAAAAGAAACTTATGCAACAAGGAAAGATATTGCAACATCTAAAGGAAAATCTGAGAATTAAATACATTAACTGCAATCATGCTCATAAAAGCAATAACGTTAAAAAAAAAATGTAGCTTTTTACTTTACATTTCAAGCAAAATTAACATACTAATGACCTATTATATTTATAACTTTCCAAGTTTTATAATGTCTGTTCAATAAAGATGATTTATTTTCTCAATAAAAAACCTTAACCTTAGAGGCCGATACAAAACGATTAACATGTTAAAAATTAGAGGCATTTTTTTACATATAATTTGCACATGTATATTTCTTTTTGTACATTAAATACTATACCTAAATGATTCTAACTAAAAATAACACAAACACATGTTACATATTTTTTAATTTAGTTTATTTTTTTTTATCGGAAAACAAAATTTTTTATTGGATAATAGAATTTTCATCTGACTGGCAAGACACTGCTTTCTCTGCACTAATTTTTTCTCCCTGTAAAAATAAAGGCATAGTTCAAGAAAATATAACCAAATATTTGTTTTAATTATAACAAAAACAAATTCAATAATGGAATCCTTTGGCTGCAGAGGGAGGCAAACCATGGAAAGCATTTTTAATTTCGGACTATTTTACGACTGAACGGAACATATATCCCATAAGATGACTAATGCCGTTTGAATAAGTGGTAAATGTGCATATTTGATATTGTATTCTAGTCAAGTTACATAGCACATAAAAATATAAGTTTATCAACCCTGTATGTGCCTATATGAGGCACTCCGAAGCATAGTGATACGAGTAAAACAATTTCCAAAAATGGGTTTACACATTTAATATTATAGAGGCAGACCATTTCTACTCGAAACAAGTTCAATACAAATAATTACTGAATAATTTTGCTCTTTTTACACTAATTGTTACACTCTGTTACTGTTATTTATATCAACACAAATTTTGAATTTTATTATCTAAAAATTTCATTCGTGCCACTTATTTCATTACGGCTCGACTGCTTTACATAATTCATTAAAAAAATATTAGAGTAAAAAATTTAATATTACAAATTCAATATCTATTGGTATCTTAGTATATATGCTCATCATCCTAGTCAGTGGCAAATCCACGATTTAGTTTCAGAAGAAGCCCAAGCAATTTTTTTTTAAGAAAAAAAAATAAACTTAAATATGTATTTCTAAATATATTATTAACCTGTCTATTTAATATTAATAAATTTAAATCAGTTATAATGAAATACAAATTGATAATGAATTGGGATACTTTAAAGTTACAGCTTTAATATTTACACCTGGAGAATTGCCTTAATTAAATAAAAGAGTGCATGAGCACTAAAGTATGTGAACTCAATAATTATTAATTTGAGGGTTGGAGTATTATGCAAGTTATTTTATACTTATTTCTGTTTTACACAACAGAAGAAGGTAGTGCATTTCACAAGTACAAATAAATATGAAAATGAAATAATTTTGGGATTGAAGTATTAAACACTTGGATCTGAAATGAGGAATGGTTTTAGAGTTACTTGACTAGTACAACTTTGATATTCTATCAGTGTGTATTTATTCGTCAAGAATTAGTAGTTTCCAATAAAATTCAAAGTGAAATAATTTTATAAGACTTGAAATAGAATTAAAAAATAAAATGACTTGGAGAAATCTAAAAAACTGTTTTATCTCCTGTATAAATTTTGGAGAGGGCTTGATCTTGATAGTTCTCATCTGGCTATACGACTGATTCTAGTAAGGATAAATGATTCAACTTAACATATGCCTACATCTGAACTCAATTTAAGTTTTCTGAAATAATCGATTTAAATAAAATATCTATACCATGAAATATGTGATGAAGAAAAATTGGAATAAGATATGAATTTTTATTATAAGTCAATAAACGATGCAGGACGAATACTTATAACACGGAAATATATGAACATTCTTAACTGAAAGTGAATATAACAGTTAAATATACAACTTTTATATATATAATGTTATCATATATACAAAAATTTGCAAATCAGAAATAAAGATAAAGGCAGAGATAGGTTTTTTTAATTGAAATAATTCAATTTAAATTGAAATATTTAAATTTTTAATTGAAATTAACACATTTTTTTAATTGAAATTAATTAGGTATCCCTCCATGCATGTGTTGTCATCAATATAGCAATGTAGAACAATATCAACCTTATTTTCAAATTAGAAAAAACTGTAACAACTGGTAATGTAAATACAGAACATGAATTAAATCAAAATATCTAACTTAATGCAAAACAAAATGGTGGATATTACTACAATGTAAACAAATGACAACTGGTTTTCCAGCATCATTGAAAAATATTACAACTTACCTACAATAGATTTAAAACAAGCTTAAAATAAAACAACATTTAAACATTCAAAAATAAATTAAAAACATAATTTTTTTTAAACATTCAAAATACAGAAAGAAGCACAAACTTACAATATGGTTAAATTTTTGTCTTTTAAAAAAAACTTTCATATTCTGGCCATTTCTTTTAGGGCTAACGAAGAACACTCTGGAGGTTTCTTTAAATCTTGAAAGAATTTTCTTCTGGAATGCTAAAAAGAAAATGCATAATATATATAAACAATATAAGATTTCACATCATATCTGAATACCTAATTGAAATTAAGAACTTTAATACATTTATGTAATAGTCTTCAGTTCTTGAGGAAATTAAAAGATACCTGTCAAAAATATTTAATTCATAATTTTTTTTTCAACAATATAACAATAGAAGTTTTTTATTTAGTAGGAAGTGGATTGTGACAGAAAGGGATATTTTTTTATTGTCCTTCTCTTCAGATGAGTAAAACCTTTTCTTTAAAAGTTGACATTTTGTTCACAATTCTGCTTCATACTGTATGTCTGACTTATAATTCGTGTCAACTCATTTGTTTCTTGCTTTCTCATATCAATTTATAAATGAAAAATTATTTTATTTTAATATTTAAAATTTAAGCACACATCCATATGGTTGGTTAGAAAGTATTAAAATAGGATAAATATATTGGTCTTTACTGCTTTATGGTGCAATATAAGAAATAAAAAAATTAACATTATTGAATTACTTTAATCCTTTATAAATATTCAACCACCATCAAATGTTCCCAAGAAAGAATAATGCAGGACACAACTCTTCTTCCCAACGCTTTAAACAAGAGACTTTGCAGAAACAACAAGTTTAATGAGGACCTGTAAAACAAAAAAAAAAAGAATGCTTTAAAGGAATTATATATATAGGAAATATAACAAAGGAAGGAAGGAAAGGAATTATAACATGAATTTTATAATTTTAATTCAGCATAGTTTCTTCAAGATGTGTTCTAATCTAAAATATTTGAGAAAAAGATTTGTCAAAAGTATTATCACCAAATTGATTAATCATAATTATTTTGATTTTTAGTTGAAAGCACCTTTTAAATTCAAAACAACATGCAGATTTGAATACTGCAATGTATCAACAAATCTTTACATTATACATCTTTAAAAAAGGTACATATATTCTGCATCATGGTTCATAGAGATTAAAAAAGTAGAAATTAAATAGTTTTAAGGACTTGTTGCAACTTTTTAAGGAATTCTTAGCTTTAATAAATTAAAGATCAAAATTCAAATGTGCCTAAAGGTTCAAATTCAAAAATAACTACAAAAACATAATTTCATTTTTATTGCACTTAATATCATAACTTAAATGTACACCTTAAGTACCTACAGTGTCACCAAATTTAAATTCTTTACTAATTGAAATTAATATTTGCAATTTTATAATTTAAAGATTTTAAGGGTTTTTGATTAAATACCTACCAAAAATATAGTTCTTAAGGACGATGCAAATAATCGTGTAAGAACATTCAGATATATTTGAATTGGAAGATGTAAAGAGGGATAAGTCTATGAAACATATCCCCTTTTACACATTTTAATTCATTTGTGAGGTGCATATGCATGTACAAAATAACTTAATTTCAGACAATATAGACTAGAAAGCTGTTCTAAACATGTGACCCTGGCTTAGCAACCGCATCTGGCATGGTATAGATTTTTCATGGGGTGGTTCAGTGACTGGGTAACTCATTCTCTCTCTCTTTCTCCCCCCATTTTTTTTAAACTTATTAATTTTTATTCAAGTAAACAGGAATACATTGGCATAGAAGTATCGAAACAGCTACATTTATCATTTATTTTTTCATAAAATCATTACCAATATCAGTTGTTAACTGTTTTTAAAATTAGTAAATATCACTCCCTAATTATGAAATAAATTTAGAGAACAGATTTAAATTTTTAGATTGCTTGTTTAAAATAATATATGGATCCCGTTTCAAAATCTTTTCCCTTCGTCGCTGAAATTCAAATGTTATATAATGAAACACGATGACGTCATGTTACGCCTATTTTTGGATAAAAAATAACCTCAAAACATGTTTATGACGCCTTTTGAAAACTATTTTTCTGGATAGGACCCCCGGAAAATACCAAGTTTTTCCTCATGCAACTCAACAAGAAGTATTATACTAGAAATTGAAATTTTTCTAGTTTTTTAAAGTATGTTTATGATTTTTACAGTAATTCGATTTTTAATTTATTTCTTCTCTTGACTTTCAATGGGAGGGGTTTGAATCCTGAACCACCCACCCCCTTACGAACGTGCCTGGCATCTGGTAATGACTAACAAAGTTTTGTGGTAGACATAGAACACAGCTTCACCTGTAGAAAAAACCTCAACTTCCATTGCAATCTTTCGTACAATTAGTATTTTTCAGCAATTCAGAAATTTATTTTTTAATTTCTGTATTTTTAAAAACTTGATAACAAAAGCTTATAAACTATAGAAGATTGGTAAAAAGAAAATACGCATCCACGTAAGTTACACCTGGGGGGCCCATCGATGAGGGTGTAATGGCGGAGGCACTCCTACATGAACTGCCGATTATTGGTCACCTCCTTCACGTAGGGCCTGTAGTCGTACATGCCCATGTAAAAACTAAGAGAACTCGACCGTTTGGAAGAATGCCTGGGAAAAGACAATAGACTTAAATGGACAAAAGATTATTACGGATATTTATAATTTATAAGAAACATGTAATAATTGATTTATATCTTTTATTGAAATCCCCTTAAACGCTTAATGATAGAGTCAAAGTCCTGCCAGAAGTACCTTCCGGAAGCACATTTGCACATGCCCTCCAACTAATTACTGCGTCATGCAGGCAGGACACCTGTTTTGTATTAATTTTGAACTTGGAATCAGGCATTCAAAAGCGAAGCTGTGTAAAACACTACTGCTGACGCACACAAAGTGGACTTTATCGGTTTGCCTTTGTAAGCTTGGAAACTTTCAAATTTTCGTAATAAAAAATTTGAATAACAGTTTAAAAATTCTAATTGTAACTTAACTAAAAAAAATTTACAGTTGGAATTTCTAAACTTTTTTTTTGCGTCAACTCAGAAAATCTTATAAAACTTCTATGCGATCATAAACGCAAGTCCTATCGGCAGTACAATGCATCTTTCCAGAAGGAGGTTCTATCATTAACTCTATAAGTGGTGTGGATGTCTAGTTGTCCATGAGTTTTTTTCCAGCAATTCACAGAATTCAAAATAAAAAAATACTTAATTTTTAAATATTTTTTCCAATTTTAAACATTAAGGGTATATTTTAAAAGTTAAAAAAAAAAGTTTACAAAATCCATGGGAAGAGATGTACTATAGGACATTTGGCGCGTTTATTTTGTTGGCGACGAAAAAAGTCGCAGATTGAAAGTCGGCACAAGAATTGGAAAATATCAACAATGTCAGGTGGGGTCGCCATACTAAAAATTTATCGCTCCTATAAAACACTCCAAAAACAACTGGCGCGCCAAATGTCCTATACTACATCTGTACCAATTCATGTATTAAAAAAGTAAATGAAACTTTCTTGCACTGAAAATCACTTAAATTTTTTTTATTATTTTTCTCGCCGCTTAAAGTGTTCAGCGATTGTAATGTTTTAATTACTCACTTGTTTTTAAAGAAATAGCCTTTTTTATGAATTTTATATTGGGTTGTACTGTTGGAAAACTAGATACGAAGAGATCACCAATTACAAGTTTTTTGGTTATCGGTTCTGCAGATAAATATATAAGTATTAATACCTATATAGAATTGTAGGTGGAAGGGATTGGTAGTTTTGATTTGAAGCTATTCCTATGTGGATCATACAATCATATTTAAATGTTCATTTGGTATCCATATATAAGATTCTTTTTTAATGTATAAATACTTATTATTTTGTAATATTATCAATGGCTTAAGCAAAAACATTATATGCATTAATACAAACAAATTCTAAATGCATAACTTAATATTATGCTGTTCTATAAATTAATGAAATATATATCTAAGGATCATAAAGTTATCATTTAAAAACTACTATCTCCAACTTTTGAAAACATTCCAAGTAAACATTGCATTCCCCACTAACAAAACATCAACATTGCATTGACTACACTTTACAAAATAACATTTCATTCACTAAATTTGTTATAAATAACTTTGACAACACTTACTTTTTACAAAATGCATAAATTTGTAGCCCTTTTTTCTATAAGGTCAGTACAGAAATCGATTGCGATAATCAACAGATTTTACTTGCGAATAATTTAAGTAATGCATTTATGTAAGCAACTAAATAATCCGCAATTCCCGCGCGTATTGTCGCTGTCGGCGTTTGATTAACTCGAAACGTTGCCAAGTTGACAGAGAAATTGAGGAGAGAGAAATGTAAATAACCTATTCCGATCAATTTATATATATATATAAACTATTAATTAAATATGCAACTTACCTTCCTAGGAAGATTCTAAGCCTAACAAGCAATGGGTGAAAAATGTCGGCCGATACGCTGAAACTGAACCACATAATCTCGAATGTAAACGTGATAGAACGAGATGAGATTACACTTTTCATTGACAATCAAGTGTAAATGAAGTGACAACGTTTTCCACGGTTTTCGTTGACAGCCTTGTAAGTGACAATCAAGTGTAAATGAAGTGACAACGTTTTCCACGGTTTTCGTTGACAACCTTTACAATGACAATCAAATGTAAATGAAGTGACAACGTTTTCAACGGTTTTCGTTGACAACCTTTTCAGTGACAATCAAATGTAAATGAAGTGACAACGTTTTCGTAAGCAAATGTGCTATCTGGGAAGTGAACCACCAATATTGACAACCTGCAAATCTGTACTATCGCACCTTTTGATACAAATAAAAAAAATTATGCATCTGCAAATGAATGACAAACAAAATTTCAAGTTGGTTTTGGTAAGAAATAAGTTTGCACTGATTAAATTTTTTTAAAGCCCAAAATAAATTTAAAATACTTTGATATGCAAGCAGATACTAATGCTGTTTATAAAAACCGTTTTCAAAATAGTTGACATATATTATGGTGTTTGAAAATTTATTTGTAAGGTGGTATTCATAATATAAATTTAATACATTCTTAAAAACCTTTTTGTAAATTGTAGTCTTCTCTAACCTTCAGGGAGCATTATTATTTCTTTTTAATGTTCTATATTGTGCTTTTACTGAACAAAAATGTTTGTGTCGATAATACTTTGAACAATCAATCATGTTTATGTCAAGTGCTTCCGTTGCCATAGCACCCATTTATTTTATATTCAGTTAAAACAAATAAGCTAAATAAAGAAGGAAAATGTATGTACGTACCATTTCGAAATTACACAATTTTCTTCAAAGTAATATCGTAAATTTTGTGCAGATTAAATTACTAAATTATTGCAAACATTATTAAGGTAAATTCGGACAATCCGTTTGCTTCGCAGTTTTGTTTAGTATTACTACTTTCTTGTTGTGAGCAGTAAGGATAAGCGTATTTTTTTTTGCAGCAGGAAAATCAATTAAAAAATAAAAACTGTTTATACTTTAATAAATAGTACCATAATTAAAGTTTACAATAATTAAAAAAATCTGTTTCATTATATTTATTAAAAGAAGACCTTTAAGCCTTGGTTTTAGTTTTATATTTTAAACGTTGGCTTCGATTGTGGTGACTGATAGCTCGAAACCAGAAAGTCATGCTCAATTTTTTTTTCTTGTTGCGTAATATTTTGATTAAAATATATTATTTTAATGAAAAATAATTTCGAATTATTCGATGCCGAAGCATGCTTTGATATGTCAAATTTAACAGATGTTGAGGTGTCTGTTTTGTTTGTCTAAGTGTAGCAAAACGTTAATACATTTTTGAATATTTTTTTTTTAACCTTTTTAAGCTTACAATTGTGTTTATACAGTTTCCCACTTTATATATATTCTTGTATCTATTTTGCAAAACCTAGTTGAATTAATATTTTTCAAAGTACATTCTTCAGCGCTTTTATATAGTAATAGTTATATGTTTCATTGAAGGAATTAAAAAAGAGAAATATAAACAAAGTAATTTGTAATGGAGATGAGTAATACAGAACATCCACAGCAGTTCTCTTCAGGTTTGCCTGAAGATGTTGAACTTTTCTCTCATCAAGCTGCTGGTCATAAACATGGGCAAGGAAGACTAGGCATTGGTGAGATGCTTAATTTAATTTTTGTTATTTTCCGTTATATTGTAAACATGAATAGTAAGATATTGATGTCGTAGGCGTAGGAAAGGGAATGGCTCATTCTCTTCCCCATAGGATTTTACGTCAAAATTTTCTACCAAATCCTGTAAATTTTTTATATAATTAACAAATTGTCAACAGTTAGCAATTATTAACGACTAATGGACTTATTAATAAATAGCAGAATTATTGACCAATTACTAAATAGCATGACTGCTATTTAGGTTTCCGTTTGTTCAAAAATTTTCATGTAAAAAATCTCTGTATGTTATTAAAAATATATTTGAATATATTATTTCATGGCACAGTAAAAGAGACAGTAGTTTAAAATACATATATATCAAGATTGATAATATCTACTTTAAAACTTTAATTTTAGTTGTATAATTATCTTATTTTACTATAAGGATATAAGAGGTTGTATTTTTGCTGACTTTAATTGCACTTTATAATGATTTAAAAAAAAAAAAAAAAATATTATTATAAAAGAAAATTGAGTATCTTGTCAAATCTTTTAATAAATGTTTATTTTTTAAGGAGTGTTGAAACATAAAAATGGAGATATATTAAAGCCCATGTTTGATGGTGATCGTAGAGCTGGTATAGAGTTGTCATTATACAAAAAGGTCTTCCAAAAGAATCAACCTGAACCTTTACTTCAAGAACTTAAATGTTTCCTACCTGACTTCCATGGCACATGGGAGACAAACATCGAAGGAAAAGGTACGGCTTCTGTTCTCGTATAAACGCAGACTGTTGGAAAATAATTTTTGACTGCATGGTCACTTTAAATAGCAGATATATTTACACAACCATGTGACAATCGCTTTGTCATGATGTAATACATATGGTTATGATGCAAAAGATTCTGCATTTCATGCCAGTGCACATTGCTACAATTCTTTAACCCAATACCTTGACTATAGATGTGATATTTATATTCCTTATACCTAACAATTATTCTCTGTTCCTTTATTCTTAACCTCTCTTTTCCTGTGTCTTTAACCTATTAATTTGAAAACTGAAATTAAAAAGCAGCTTTTCTACTAGGAAAACTAAAATTTGTATATGCACAACAGTATATGGGGGGGGGGGGGGGGAGGCTTATGCAGAAATGTGTTAACCTTCCATTTTAAGTAGTATTCTATCTAATCTCCAGCTGACCATTAAGTTTCAAATCGCTATACTGTGGGACAGACTATCCTGATCCTAAGCATTAATAATGTAGAGGTGCCGAAATATATAGTTCTAAAAAAAGCAAAGAAAATGCTTCCAATACAATTGATAATAAACAAAACTTTTAATTGAGTTACAATATTCTTAATACTGTTGTAAAATTAATTTGTTTTTACTTACAAATTTTGTATTTTATGTAATGAATTATCAAATGATGTAATGTTAGTTTTAACAGATAAAAAGCTCTAAATTGTGGATGTCTACTAACCTTTGAATTTGGTGAAGAAATAGTTCAACCTCTAAGGGAGGAAAAATAAGAAAGTGATTATGAATGACGTATTTTGCACAGTTTGTGAAAAAGACAATGATAAAACACGCCAAACATGATGACTTTGATACATACTAATTTCTCGACTATTTTTTTAGACGACAGATGAATTATTTTCCAGCCAATCAGAGCCATAGATTAGTGCAATTAAGCTGTTTTACAGATCATAACTTTTGCTTTAGGTGTAACTTAGGTAGTTTGTAAGTATGGGAAACTGAGATGCTTGGCGTTTCACGAGAATTTGCCTTATGTCAAGTGCACTCGTCTGTTTAGGAAGAAATAAAAAAAATATAGTGACAAATGTTTGCAACTTTTTGTTAAGAATAGTTAGAGATCATTGACCAATTCTTTTAAAGAACAGTATTCTGCTGAAAAAAATAGGAATGATTGTACTAAAAAGACGTTTATAAAAACTGCTTCTACTAGTTGTAGAATAAGACTAAAGTGTAGAGAGTGGACTTGAAATGGCCAAGATGAAGTTTTCTTTTAGTTCTATATAATAATTATCAGTTTTTTGTAAATACAAAAAGGGCTGGGGTAAAAGTACAGATATATAGATTAATTTGAATATAGCTTTTGTGTTTAACAGTGCAAAAAGCAAAGTAGAAAATATCCTATGAGATTATAGTAGAGTTGTGTTTGGGTAAGAAATAACAGATTAACAAACAAGAGAAAATAACAGATTAACAAAAGAACATGGACATGTTCACAATAAATAACTGGATTTTATGTACTTTTTAAAGAAAATGTGAAAAAGAACAAGATGTTCTTTATTTTACAAATTCTTCATTTGACTTTTTGGGTTGTTAATAAAATTAAGTTATACGAGATAATGCATGATTTATTATTTGTACTGTATATATTGTATGTCACACTGTGAATCATTCAATACAAAAAAGTTCTTTTTAAAAGAACATTCATTATATTCTTATGTAAAATTTTGTATGTGACAATATTTATATTCCAGATGTCAAATACTTATGTCTAGAAAATGTTTGTAACATTTTTGAGAATCCTTCGGTTCTTGATATAAAAATGGGATGCATAACGTACGATGACGATGCAAACCAAGCAAAAATTTTAAGTCAATCTTCAAAGTTTAAGTATGGTGCAGCTTTAGGAATTCGTATTCTTGGGATGAAGGTAGGTTCAATAAAGATTTATTTTTTATCACCAGCTATTCAAAAATAGTATAAAATGTTTGCAAATTTAAACTAAAACAAATCTGATAGGGAGTTTGTTTTCTTAACGCCATATTAATTTAATTAATCCTGTGGAATATCTAATATTTAATCTAAAATGCACACAAAAGTGAATAAAATTACAAATATGTTAACATTAAAATGTCTATCTAAAACTCAAATTAAAGTGATGCACTTTTGCCTTCAATGTTAGCTAGAATCACTTGTGAAGTCGTCAAAATAACTAGTTTTTCCCCCCTAACATCTTGATTGTCTTTTTCATAATTTGATCAAATTATAAAATATAGTGTCTTTTTTTTATAATTTAAGAGGTTAGAAAATGGATATAATACCATACAAACCCTTTAAAATTATTAATATAGGTTCTTTCTCAAATGCAGAAATTCTTATTCAACTTCCTTTGATATCCCATCCCGAGATCTCCAATTTTTCAAGCGATTAACCTATTTTTAAAATTCACAATATATATTTTTTAATTTAAAGGTGTGAGATATAACATTCAAACTATCTCTTTACAATTAATTAAAATAAAGTATAAAATAGTATGCTAAGGAAAATTTATATAAATATCCAAGCAGTGGAAACAACTTTACAATTGAAAAAAGTCATGCGAGCATCAGTGAAGTAATAACAATGTGATGTACATTTCAGGTGTATAGTGACGACAAAAAAGAATATTTACCCAAGACTGAAAAAACTTTCTGGAGGCAGTTGACTCCTGATACTATTAATTCTGGTGTGTTCCGTTATTTATTTCTTATCTTTTTAACTATAATCTAACTTTATATATATATATATAATTATATTAGGTTTTACCTGTGTAATTTCCTGCACTGACATTCGTGACTCCAATCACTTCATTTCGTAATCACAAAAAATTAATTAAGTAACATATCATCACATCTAAAGTAAATACCAATATTCTAAATTAATTGACTTTTTCTCTATGGTATGTAAAACACCTAATCCCTTTTTGATTGGTGCCACATGTCATATGTTCAGAATTGTCTGGTCCTTATGATGGCCAGTGACAATATGCACCAAACAATGGGCAGGATATAACAGATTGAGGGCTAGCATGATAGATCAGATAGACCTATGGACCAGACAATTAGAATTTAGGATTGAACATATACTAACCATTTTCAAGAATACAAAATGTTTTTTTGTAATGGAAATTCTAAAAAAAAAAAAAAAATCCAACCAAAAACAGGTTAAAAGTTATTTGTTAAATAATCAACTACATGCTTAACACCTTATTCAGTGGTGTTCAAAATACTCGGAACTTATTATCGAGTGATTGTTTTTGTTTGACGGTAAAGTATAGGCATCACAATTGGCATTTAACTATCTAGATTGGTTTCCAAATTTTCTCTAAAATACATAACACTATATTGGGGATACAGCCACAACACATTTTTTACTATCACATCTCTTCAACCATAAAATTTGGGTGAAAAGAAGGTTTTCATTGTGAATCGTGGGTGCTTCATTTATTATTAGCATACTTCACAGAAGCTATTCAATTCTTCTGTTTGATCTAGAGTGTGTGTGTGTGGGAGGGTACTGTAATGGATTGCGGTCACTTCTAATTTTATTCTTGCACAATTGCTGTAGCTTGACAATAAAATATCTTATATTATCAGTGGCGCCGGAACTTATTTTAAATATCTACGGGTAGACGGAAAATTACATTTTTACTATTTGGCATTTAAAAAAAAAATTTGCAGAAGGTATTTCCGGCACCACTGTTAATTATAATGTTCTGCAATTAAATTCATATGAACTTTTTATTTATATTCAATTTTCTTTTAGGTTTAAACATGTATTTGACCAATGACAAGCACATCAATACACTAATCTTATGTGGATTCATTCATAAATTGGTGCAACTAAATAATTGGTTCTCCCGTCAACGGTTATTTAAGTTCATTGGAAGTTCTTTACTGTTTGTTTATGAAGGGACATTTTCAGCTTGGACAACGTGGTCCAAAATTAACACTTTTTGCAATTGTTCTAATTCCATTGAACTTTCAACAGAAGGAAATATGTGTTCCAAGTGCAAATTATGTCTTGATGTCCCAGATATTACTGATCTCTGTAATGTATGCGGTCTCAGTAAAACTTTATGCTCAAATTTAACAAATTGTAATCTATATCGTGTTATAATGATTGATTTTTCTCATTGTTTCCCTTATGATAAAGAAGACACCAATTATACTTTTGGGCTAAACAAACTTATTGTTTATCTGAAAGAATTACTAAAAATACAAAAAGAAAAATAATTTAGTATTTTTTAGATGTCTAGATAATTTTTTTTATATTTATTGTGTGAATATAATCATAGTTTAATTATTGTTAATTTTAAAATATTTTAATTATTGTTAATTTAAAAATATTTTAATTATTGTTAATTTTAAAATATTTTAATTATTGAAATAATTATAAGTGAGGCATTTGCTTCCAAAATGGCCTAAATGTATTAAGAACTTCAGAGAATTTAGATGTTAGTGAAATCACCTATCTGCTAGCTCTTAAAAAAATATTTTATCTACTTTATTACTAATTTTTACCCATATCTTCTCAATTTTATAAAGGGCGCCAAAGCCAACACCTCAATTAATTACTGATAAAAATGTTTTCATTGCCATACTAATTCCCAATAACTTGTTTTATTACTTATAAGAGAAAAATAACTTTATAGTTAGGGAATAAATTCGTTTTCCGTACGATCAGTATTTTGGACATTATTTAATGTTAAAGTTATAATTCTTCATAAAATTTTGAAACAAATTCATATATTTTTGAATACTTGTTTTCCAATTTTCAACAATAAATAATTACAAAATTCAGGATATAGATTATTGGCTATAAATGATCCAGAGCATTTTTAAAAGTTCGATTTAGTTTTGTAGTTATAAATTTTTAAACCATTGACAAAATGTCTAAAATAATCGACAATTTTGCACGTTTTTTCAAAAGTGAAAAATTAAAACTGCTGTAAGTAGTTCAAAAATATACTTTTTTCCCATTAAAAAAATATAGTTATGTTCGCAAAATCCTCCTTTCTTGAATGGTATCAATACAGAAATTATATCTTAAAAATAAATTAGATGTAGCTATTTATATTAAGTGCTATAAATATTTTTCAAAAGGCGACGGATGGAAAAAGAGGAAGCAGATGACAACCCAGTTTCCCATAATTTAATATATACAGTCAAACCTCGGTATAACGAACCCGGGATATAACGATCCCTCGGTTGTAACGAACTTTTCAAATGGTCCCAACCGAACTCCTATGTCACTAATGTATTTTTAAATGCTTATAACGATCTTCAAAAGTAAGGAATTCGGATGTAGCGAACTAAAATTCCCACTTTTCCAGTTTAGTTTCAGGTTTTTCAGAAAATTTTACTCGCCCCGACCACATTCCTTACCCTTTGTTCCTTTGACAGAAGCCAGGTTCCTCAAAGGTGACAATAGACTCCCATGCTCAGCTCCTCCCCTTCCCCAGTTCAACTGGTTTAGCATACATTCTTTGCCTATTCCATTCATTCTACTGCTGAAGATTATCGTTTAACTTGTGGACTTCGCGTAGGTTTAAAATCGCTCCTGTTTGCTAATGCCTTTTCCATTGAGGATAAAGCGAAAATTATTAAGAGAATAAAAAACGGTGATTATCGTTTATCTACAGATATTGCATTCGAAGGGGATGTTAGTTCAGGGCCTTCAATTTCTGATGCTAAGGACCAGTCCGTTGAGGGTTCGTTATAACGGGGTTTGACTGTATATCTTATTTGCGAATTATTTTTAGCACCAATACTCTTACACATTTAGTAGTTTTAAATAAAAGTTGGTTCATTTATGTTTGGCGCATTATGCTGTTGGAACATGTTTCGCTTTTCAATGAGCAGAGAGCTGAAACATTTCTACAGTTGGAAGAACTTGATACTTGTAGGCCGAGTTGTTTTATAGGTAGCTAAAAAAGTGTTATGGTTATGACACATTGTCTACAGTGTATGAAGCCAGCATTGGTTTGAGAAGCAAACCAAAGATGATTGTGTAGCAATCCTAATAAGGGTTGGTGAAGCATCAGCAGAACAGGGGGCGGTTAATTAAAAAAAAGTATCGGTCAAATAACAGATTTTTTTAAATTTCATTAACCCTAGAATACTACCATACATGCTTATTCTTTCAATAGCTTTTCATTGGTAAACAAACATTGTTAGTATTCTTATAGGATTAATTTTTGTTTTGTTTGACTTTTTCTTATTACCATTTAAATTTTTATGTGATAAATATTGTAAAATTTATTTTACTTTGTTAAAAAAATTGTTGAATTCATATAAATACCATGGTATTTAGTGTGTAATGTAATTCACCCAAATGTCCCTGTTGGTTAAAACCATTACTATTAATAAATTCAATTAATTTGTGCTAACTTGTATTTTGTAACTTCAATAATATAACCAAGTTCTGTGATATATTTTTTAATTTTCATTATTTTTAAGTAATTTATTTAGCATCTATTACTAATGCAATTCACAAAAACATTTGTTAAAACACAGATAGTATATTATTATTAGAATGTTTTTTAAATAAACTTTTATGTGTATAGCATAAAAATATAAAATTTTTAAATGTTACTATTCAAGTACTGTCAATAAACTATTTTTTCAAACTGAAAATTGATTTGTCTGCCAAATAGGCTGTTGTATACAAAATATTCAATGCATTTCTAGTTTTAAATTTATAAGTATGTTTAATATATATATAAGTTTTATAAAAGCAATTTTGCATAAAATTATGCTATTTTCAATGTAAATGATTTTCATTTATAGCAAGGTTTTCTATGAAATATTTTTTTATCTGTAAATAATTCTTATAGTTATATATTATATAAAAATTACATTTGTTTATATTGTACTATTTGAAATAAATAAAGTACAGTATGTGTGATATACCTGTGTTAGAAAACTGCTGCTTCACTTTAACACATATATAGCTCAAAGTAAAATGTTGTAATTTATAAAAAAATGGAGTTTTTGAAGGTATTTTCTTTTTAGTCTGGAGGCAGATTACTATGTAAGGTTATTATTTAATTATAATTATTTATAAGTTTAAAGAAAACAGAGTATATACTAGCCAGAGTACACAGCATTTTTCGTTGTTGATAAATTTAATAGGGGGGGGGGAATTTGAACGACCACTATTTCAAATATTAAAATCTGAATTTTTCTAATTAATCTCTCAACTAATTTATTTTTTACATTGTTTCACGAGAGCCTAGTAGTTTATAGCTGTAGAGCCCAGTTTCAAAACTTATCTAACCTACTTCACTAAATTTATAAGAAATGACAAAAACACAACTATGAATGCATTAATTTTATTTTGAGGATCTTTTGGCAAAATAGTTTTTAAGTCATTTAATTTTTAATTTTTTTGATGTAGGAGTAAATGTAGAACGAAGTACAACAAATATTTTAATTTTCTATTGCGCATGGAAAAAAAGTTATGAATCAAGGCTCTACAAATTAAAAAATAAGCATTCAAATGTGTTTTGTCCCAAATTTCTGAAAATTAGAATATTACATCACTGGATTTGCCTATAAATTTTCTGTTGAACATATTTTATTCCTCCATAACACATTTTGAAATGTACAATTGCATTAACTTGCAAAAATTGAAATCTGTACAGGAGTCGATATATTTATAAAAAATTATTTATTTTTATTATACAAATCACTTTAATGTGATAAAACATGTTTTGAATGTTCTTCTTGCAAGCAGTATAAGATCAATTGCAAATGTGGTTTTTAAAAATAATGCTTTCTGACAAGATACCTATTAAGGAAATTGAATTTAGGATTCCACATATATAAATTTTTAACAAACTTTAAAAATGTCCATTTTTGTATTGGAAATAAAGGAAAAAAAAAACTGTCAGTAAGGATTAAAGGTATTTTTCTTTGTACCCATTTCATACATTTGAGAACAAAAGTGGGACACAAAACTTTTTATTTGTGTGTGGTGATGCACACATAAATTAATAATTAGAACAATTTTTGAGATGTAAAATTACAATAATAATTAGCAATATTTACACTTTCTACATAAACTTGCATCAGGATTCGCCATCTATGGTACCTAGTAATTCATTGGTGTCACGTAAGCTTCTTGCAGGAATTAGAGAACTCTTGGTGTCTATAGCATGGGATTAATGTGTTCAAGCTGCCGGCTGCAGGACCTCTTGGGTTCAATTCAAAAAGTCCGAGCAATCGGGACTTGAAATCGACTTTCTTAGACGCCACAGTGTCGTCATTTGGTGTCATCTGTAACAAAATACAGTAGTGAGAATTCCATAACAAGTAGATTGAAGTATTCGCTTATCACTATTTCAGTTAAAAGAATTCGTGTACCTATACATAACAATACAGGTTTTTCTTATTACTGATGAAATTTTTTTTACTACAGCTTTAGGTATGTATAATACGAAAAGTCACAATTTTTATATTATGTATATTCTAGAAAAGTGTTTTATTGCTTCATGTTAAAGAAAATTAAAAAAAATGTTTCTTTTCTTTACCTCAAAAGGGGCTTATTTTTACTGGACAGATTTGGATTATTACTTTTTTTAATGAGAGCTCTAAGTAAGTTATATGTGGCAAAAATGTTGCGATTTCACACTCTTTGTATTCTTTATTTGTCATAAAAATATCTTTGGTTTCCAATTAGGCAAAATTAGTGTAATTTTTCAAAGCATAGTAACAGGGGTCTGATATATAATTCTTGTTTACAAAACGAAGAAAATTTGTATATATTAACCAGGTCCTAGAAACACGAATCAACTTGTCTAGTAAATAAATAAACCTTCTAACACAGAATACCTTGCAATGATCTATGAACAGTGGCGAGGCGTGACTTTTTGCGATGGTCATCGCCCCGAGCGGCATGTGCCCCCACACCGAGGTAATAGCTTTGCGACCGTCAACTGTTCTTGTAGTTACCCCCCCACCCCATTGCCGTTTTGCGGGAGGAAATTGTAGGAAATACTTTCCACGGGAATTCATATATTTGTCCCTTTTCATTTAACTCACGATCTTTCTGATATACATTATTGAGATGTTTGGTAAAAAGCAAAATCACAGGAAAATTGCTAAAAATGATAACGAACTGTATTTATGTTGAAAGTACCACAAAATGAAATAGAACTATTTAAAAAAAAATTCTAAAACAACAAATTAATTTTTTTTTAAAGTCTCCATGTTCCAAAGCATTCTGTTAATATTTTTTAAAATTAATTCAGTACATATCACTTCTAAAGAAGTCAAAGTAAATAAGGACCAAAAATACATGGAGTAATAAATGTATAAACGAACATCATCCCCCCCCCCAACATTCAATCAAATCACTACGGGTTAGGCTATATGGCGGCGGGTTAGATTATATGGACAGCGGGACAATTGTCTTTTTGTCAACTGATTTCATAAACCAATCAACCTTTTTCATAATTTATAATTGTCCATTTACATACTTCGATTTATTTTTATTTTAATCCTGGGTTACACTGTTTAAATATTAAAAAAAAAAAAATTCAATTCAATGCAATGCCATTGTATTTAATTATAAGTAGCCAAATTGTTTCGTTTGAGTATGCCGATGTCTTACACATTTATATTTGTCAAATTAATAAATAAAATAACAAAGGAAATGTGTTGTGTTACTGAATACATATTTAAAATAGCATTAGTTTACAAGTTTTTTGGACGTAGGAATAACGTTCCTTCAAAACAAAACCGTTAGTTGAGCAATGTACAACGTATTAAAAATTAACTTGCTTTTCTGTCAACCTATAAGGAACTTTTTCAAAACATTTCTTGAATTTCTTAATTTCTGAAATATTTTGTTTTTACTTACACCAAATATTTTTTGGAAAATATGTGTTAATGATTTTATTTTGGATAATTAGTTGTTTGCAACTTTTATTATACAGAAAAACCGTTTTCCATAACGTAATAAAAATTGTTTTTAGACAAACAATTTTTTAAAATAATGAAAAGTCAGACGAAAAAACGCAAACACAAAAACAAACGAACTTAAAACGAAATGACAAGTTAGACGAATTAATGAAAAAATACAGGCTAAATATGACGAAAATAATTAAAAACAAAAAATCTCTATTGCCAAATGTGGCTTTACAAAGCCAATCTGGTAATCATACTGTCCACAAAGCACCGGTCTAAGGTTGCCTCGAAGAAGCTGTGAACTCCACAGATGACTTGGAGGCCAAATCAGTTTAGAGACATGCCAAATCTGCTTGTCTCGATCCTGACCTGGCTGAAGGGAATAGTTTGAGCACGAATCTGATTGGTTGACACTCATTCAAAGCGATTCGGTTTTCTGACAGATGAGTTGGCGGAAGTTTTAGATGTTTTAATCGCCAGATTCTTGATTCTTGGCACGATTAGAGAGTGCGGATTTTGTTTATACTGTTATTTTGTTTTTGTTTACTGTATATTCTAGTTTTCGGTTTAAATTGATTTAATGGCTTCACTTTTTGGGACGTTTTAAACTTTTAAAGAAAAGAAAAATTAAATAAAGTAAACAAATGCATTTAAAACTTTTTTAATTGATAAAACATCGATTTTTTAAATTTTTTTTATTATGTTTAATTTTTGCGTGGTCATCGGCGAATCAACCGATGACTGGACCCTTCGCCACTGTCTATGAATTATTTTAGGATATGTGCTTCCTTTTGTCAGTAACATAATAGAACTTTAGTTAAACAAATAATTTTTTTGCAATTTTAGTGTGTGCATGTAATACAGAGTAATAAACTGTGTTCAGACTAAGGGATTGTCCATAAATGATGTCACTCCTTTTCTCCATAGCTTTGACTCCTCTCCCTCCCCTATGTCACAAACTGTCACACTTCACCCCCCCCCCCCCCCATAACATGTCACGTTCTTCTACTACAGGCGTAGGTAGGGGGCACAAGCCCTTCCTCATAGTCAACATTTTCTAACAAAAATTGTTAATATCTTAGGAAATTTATGCAAATTCTTCGATAATTAACAACTGATTGCAAATTAGTGTTTATTTTTTATATTGGTATTTATTTTGAGAATGGAACTAGTTGAGCTATGAATAATTTTTTTAATTGCTATGCCACTGTTTTCTACCAACAATATATATCTAGCACATAATAAATTATATATACATATACTGGAAGTTCAGAAACAAAGCACTAAGTTATACAGCCCCTTCATAATTTTTTTAATTGCTATGCCACTGTTTTCTACCAACAATATAAATCTAGCACATAATAAATTATATATACATATACTGGAAGTTCAGAAACAAAGCACTAAGTTATAGATGGTATTTGAAATTTTATTTTACAACTTTATTTTTTAACTGCAACTATATCGATTCAAAGCAAAGCCTAAACAGTTTATTTTTCTGAATTTTTGTTTGTTTGTTATTTCTGTTAATTCGCAATGTTTTTTAGACAATGTGTGTGGTGTCACACTTTTTGTAAACCCCCCCCCCCTGTTAAACTTATTAATAGCAAATGTTTTTTCATTAACAGCAAATAAAGCTTAATATTTTTTAATGTAATATTAAGCTTTACTTTAATCAAAATAGTTAATAGATTTCATACCATGTATGTTATTATATACTATATGTACATTTCGTTAAACTCATTAAAAAAACTTAGTTGTCAAATTAGAAATTATAATATATAGATCTATAAAATCCTTACTGATGTCTAAGTGAAACTTCAGTTATTGATTCACTGTTTTGACACATTTATGAAAATTAGCTTGCACATAAGATATGCAACTTGGAATAGGGCATGGGCTACATTTTATGATGTCATGGCAAAAAGGGGTTTAAAAAATAGCATAAAAATAGTTTAAATTTAGTAAGAGTTTAAGTAAAACAATTTATTTACCAGTTCTTATCTATTACATGTTTTCAGTCAAGAATTTAACACACATTTTACATTCTTCTATTATATTCTGGAATAAAACAAATTTGTCCAATATTATTACCACTAAGTCCTTTGATAGTAAGAACTTTTGAGCATGTAAGAAAAAACATGAGTTTTTAGCGATATTTTAAAAGCTAGACCAAAACAATTTCCAAGGTCATCATACTATTGAATAATTTGTTAAAAGTGAACTGCATATTAAGTCCCCATTATAGTGAATTATTCATGGAACAAATAGCAATTGAAGCTTATGAAGTGTTAAGAGATGCTTGCATGTTGCAAGATGCAGTGGACAATTAAAGATAGCACCACTTGTGTTGAAGATTGCATTATTATTTGTTCTGGTCACCAGTTTGAAGCCGCTTTTAATATGTGCTTCGTTTGATCTAAAATCTTTTGAATAATAGTCCAAAATTCAAACCACATAGCGAACACCAAGTTTATAAAAATTCAAAATCTTCATCAAAAATTAGGGGGGGTCGGCTTATACGCGGGTCAGTAAAATTTATAAAATAATTTGCCTAAAATGGGAAAAGAAGAGAAGTTGAAATTAGCGGATTCTTGAAGAATCGCTCCGACAGATTTCCTCGATTCGAGATCGAGAATGTGCGTCACATGTGCTGACTTAAGACCGTTCTGTGCATCGTGGCGTAATCGTAACCCAAAATTACACTGGGATAAATAATCAGTTTAACTAAATAAAAAGTATATATTTTGATAAGTATTTAATTGGTTTGTAGAATCTATGAAGCTAGTATACGTTACTTTAATAAGATTTTGGATGGAAGACTAAGAAGTTGACATCGTGCGTAGCGAATGACACCCTTTAAAAGTCGATGTATATCTTACTCAATTGCAATAATTAAACAACATTTATTTCACCAATACATATTTTATTCCTTCATAATATTACGTAAATAAATTAATAGTTGTCTTATTAGAATTTTGTATGGAATTGACTTTAAAGCGTTAAAATCGGGACGTTGCTAATTCGCGAATTCAAGCTATACTTTTAAGTAATTTATTTCGTAATAAAAACTAAATATTTTAATAAAAAGAAATCTCATCCGTATTTAACCGCGACAGTAGTCGCGATGTTGACCGAAAATAGCTGGCGTTTTCTAAGTATTTAAATCTTTACAAAACGATGTTAAGAATTAGAAATTGCACATTTTGGTATTTAAGTTTATGGTTTAAAATATTTCACTATGTTATTAAGATAAATGTAATTTAAGAAATCCGATTGAGGTTTGAAAGACACAAGAACATCGCGAGTGGTATATAACTTCGAGGAATGCCGTTCTCCAGCCACTGTTTTTTTTTCTTTTTTCTGGGCTTAAATATTTATTTTAAGAATTAATATTTCACTTTATTTTCGATGATTTGCCGGATTGATTTGTCAATCGGAATTTTTCATGTACGAAAATACAACTCGGCTTATACGTGAGTTTTCCATTTTGGGCAAAAAATCGTCCTAAAATTAGGGGGTCGGCTTATAAGCGAGTATATACGGTAATCACCCATTTTTATGTTGTTGTGGTGTATAGTTTATTTTAATGAATTTAAAGTGTATAATAAAATTAAACAATTTAGGAGTTTTGGTTTATGTTTATTCTACACAAAAATCTATGCGTGTTTCAGGTATTAAACGAATAATTTTGTATTCATGTGTGATAATTTTGTATTTATGCATGTATAATTTTGTATTCATGCATGTATAAAAATAAAAAAGATTATTTATAAGATAAAAAAAACGAATTTTGCTTTAGTATGTAATGTAATTTAATGATATTAAAAACAATATCATTTACCGATAAGAAACTTTTCAAATGTGAATTTTGCTGATTTCTTTGCACCTCTCCTTCAAAACAATCCGCTTTGTTTGATCTTTATAATTCGAGTTCTACTGCACTTGTTTTCTAGAAATGTTCAGATATGGCGGGACCACATAACATATTTGTGAAGTATCAAGAGAAAGTTAAAGCATGAACGAATATACTCGAAAAGGTCTATATAGGTCTGGCTTTGTGCAACAACACTTTCCCGGAGGTGAGCGAGCATTAGCAAGTCGGAGGCCTTGCTAATGCTCGCCTCCTAATGAGACAAACTAACAATATCTGAAATATGCAATCTAAAAGTAAATAAAAAAATAAACTAGTATAGTTACCTTATCACAAATATGCTTGAATATTAGGCCATCAGTTCCTACACTAAATACAGAAAAACCATCTAGCCACCTGTAACAATAATAAACTATTTAAAAAAACTAAACATGACTGGACTACAATAAAATGTTGATGAAAATCACTAAGAGGTTATGGTAAGCTAAAATAAACTTTAAAAAAAAAGCTAAAATTGTAAAAAACCTTGAAGAAATAAAGTTAAAGAAGTTATATTATCAATAACATAAAAAAAAGACAAAGATTGTTATGGGGAAATTGAAAGGGTTGGCAATTTTTTTATACTTAAAGAGATTTTGTGCTACCATACAATAAAGTTATCAATTCTGTCAAAAATCCATCAGTTACTTTGTATTATATATTTAAATACCTGACAACATTTCAAAAATCAAATCTGTACATTTTTTCTCACATCAAATCTATACAATTTTTTTTGGTAAAAATATTATAAAAGTATATTAATTAATAAATTAATCCAAATGAGGAAAATAATATTTTCTTTTCAATAATTACTTTTTTATTTTTATGTTTAATTGCTTCATATATATGCAAATGCTTTAATTAAAAAAAATGCATGGCATTTTAACATAAGAAAAAATTTAAAAGTATTCTTTGCAAATAAGCAAAAATTAATTAAACAAGGGAACACATTATCAACTCAAAATATTAACCTATATTTAAAGGGAGTTGTTGTTTTTATCGATATGTCTAATTTAACAGAAAAGACTTGTTATTGTAAATAAAAAAATATATTGATATCTGAACAATTTTATAAGCTTATCACATAACCCTACAAAATGGTTAGCATCTGCATAAATTAGCAAGTAAAAACAAACACAAATTTGAAGGTTAAAAAAAATGTTTAACTGCAATAAAGTCTTTTAAAAAGGTACTGTACATGGAAGAAAATGATTTTTTTAAAAACTTGAATGTTTTAAAAAAGGATATTTCAATAACATGTCAGTTTTTAAACTTGTTCAAAGCGCAGAAATTATAACGGAATTTATTTCGACAATATAAACTGTTGGATGGAATTCTATAGATTAAATTCATTTTCCCAAACTTCCATGGTGAGTTGAATGTTGCTTAGCAACCAGACACCCCATGACAAACATGAGAATGTCTGAAAAATGGCAGATTTAAAGAGCATTAAGTCCTTGTATACAATGAATGGCTGGTCAGATGATTAGACTTAAACTCGCAACTATCTGCTAAACTTTCTTCTGACTAGGGTATCAAAGGTCTCTGAGAAAAGCACAGAAATTTTTTTCTAAATACGAATCCAAAAGAAAATTTCTTTTACAAAATTCTACTTTTAAGCAATTCTTATGTGCCATAAACAGGATTTAGCATAATATGGTTTTCTCTCTATTTTAAAAAAAAGTAAGCCCTAGGGGGAAAAAGTCGGCCCTAGGGGGAATTTTCAGTTCTTTCAATGTTATTCAGATCGTATCTCAAAATGTTAAAGTCCTAAAATTACGAAATTAAGTGAATTTGTTAAGAAATGTTTGATAAATAAGAAGAATATATTTTTGTTTCAATACTGTTATTAGTTTATAAGTTATTTAATATTAAAGTCGTCGTTGATAAAATTTCGCTTACAAGTAATTTTGTCCGTCGAGTTTCTGAAACACTATTAAGAGGAGAGATCCAATTTTTTTAGGGAGTGTACAAATAGGTTTGAACTGGAAATCCAAGTAAGCATTTTTTAAAATTCGAATTAGTTTTGGATTTATAAATTTTTTAAACCTTTGAACACGCTCCACTTTTTGAAGTTTTTTCGCCCTCATTTTTGAAACGTGATTTCTAAATTGCTATAAGTCATTTAAAATTACATATTTTCTTATTAAAAAAAATATATTAATGTTCGTTAAAACTTCATCTTTCCGATGTTATAAAGATTATAGTTCTATCTTTACAATTAAATTAGATGTGGTCAATTAAGTTAGGTATAAAAAATAGTGAAGAAAGGAAAAATGTCGGATATTTCGAATTTTTGTCTCATTGTTCCGCTTGCATCCTAAAAAGTAAATGTCCTAAAATTATGAAATTATGCCAGTTTATTAAGAAATGTTTGGGTAATAAGATGAATATTTTTGTTTTTCAATACGATCAGTATATTAGACGTTATTTTATGTTAAATTCATGATTTTAGAACATTTTGAAAATAATTCATACATTTTTGTATACTTGTCTTCCAATTTTCAACAAAAAAATAAATAAAAAATTAGGATAATAGATTAAACTATTGGCTACAAATGATCCAGAGCGTTTGTCAAATTTCGATTTAGTTTTGTAGTTATAAATTTTTAAATAATTGACGAAATGTCTGAAATAATCGTCAATTTTACGCGTAAAATTTTAAGTGATAAATTAAAACTGCTCTAAGTAGTTCAAAAATATACTTTTTTCCCGTTAAAAAAATATAGTTATATTCGTAAAATCTTCCTTTCTTGAATGGTATCAATACTGAAATTCTATCTTAAAAAATAAATTAGATGTAACTATTTATGTGAAGTACTATAATTATTATTAAAAGATATTTCGGAGCAAAATGCCAACGTTGGCAAAATGCCAACTTGTATGTAAATCTAAATCCTGTAGCTTATTATATATTTTAACGGGAAATTATTATTAACGCCAATTCTCAATAATCTTACTTTATATAAATAAAAGTTGGCGAATTATTTAAGATTGGCGCGTTTATGCTACTGTTTGTTTACACATGTTTCGCTTTTCAATGAGTAGAAACAATTGCGTTGAAGCAGTTGAGATTTTCCAGTTATCCAGGGGGGGGGGGGATGGGGGGGCTGTAAACTTTTATACCTTAAAAGTTGGGAATTTCGAGTTTTAAAAATCCCTGAGTTGGGAAAATTTATGCCTCAGGAAAGTTAATATTATTAGCAAATGAAAGCGATGGAAGACTAGAAATTGCCCAGCTTGTATTAAGATGCACTTAAATTAGACCTCAAAACAGAACACTGCATTGGAACATGCGTGCAATAAATCAATACTTTCGAGATAACTGTTTAATATTACCTATAAAAAAGCTGACAAATGTCTATAAGTTGGAACTGGGAATTTTTTAGCACTGTTGCGTTTTGAATTTCGAATCGTTAAGTGTGGTCTGGTTAAATAACGTCGCACTAGAGCTGCACATTGAACTATTGGCGTTGGTTCGAACAAAGCGTCCTTGATTGGTTATTGGTACGTATTTACTTACTACATCAAGGACGCTTTGGTTCGAGGCCTTTCTTGAAGAATAGACCCGGGAACGATGTCTCATATTTTTAACAATTGTCAGATAACGAGGACAACACTAGAGTTGGTACCTGACGTCCTTAAGTTGGGAATTTTGAATCGTTCACTTTCGGAATTTCGGATCGTTAAGTTGGGAAATTTCTTGTCTCAACATCCCAAAAATAAATTTGTGTGACGGCACTGCCAGCAATAATTTATATAACTAAAAAAAGTATTGTTGTTAGGACACATTGTCATTGTCTACAGTGTATGAAGCCGGTATTGTTTGCGAAGCAAACTATAGAGGACTGCGTAGCAATCCTCCGGGGGTTGGTGAAGCGTTAGCGGAGCAGGGGGCGGAGCCCCCTAGTATATTAAACATTACTTTGCAGACTTATCTAAGAGGAATCTACTTGGCAGGAAAATTTTTGTAACGATCAATTTTGTGCTAAGAGTTTGCCTTTAATATAAAAACTACTAACTAATTAGTATTTGATTTAGAAAAACTTACTCTTCTTCTTTTTGAATGAATTTTTGCCATGTCATGGATCTCAGTTTCCACAAGTTTAAAAGTACTTTGTGACGAGACACTCCTTTCACCCGCCATCGGACTCGTATAGATCCATCTTCGACATGATGGGTGATCTTTAGAATCTCGACTTTTACTTTTGCATATTGCACATACCCATAAAGTTTTAGTATATACATAGCTTGGATATAAGAACTGAGTCCTCTGTAGAAACATAATAAATATTAAATTATAAAATAAAAATATAGTTTACAGATATTTAAAGAATGTTTAGTTATATTACACAAACCTATACTTACTTTATTGTAACTCCTTTAATATTATTTTGGAATATTATATTTTTGTGGTAGATACTAAAATCGTGCGGCTTTTCAAAGAAACCAAGCAGCTACAAGAAATAAATATTCATTATATACTTACAATATTTAGTACTATGAAGATTAATGACCATTCTTAAGTAGAAAAATATTGTTGAATATAAGACTTGGATTGTAAAAGTGTACATGCGTGAAATCTAAAATTTTGAGTAAAAATACAGAAATATGAATGTAAGTCCAAAAATTAAAATTGACAACTGTTCCTTCATACTAGGCACCAGTAAACTTTGAACATTCAGAAAGAAAACTTGCTACTTAATTTAAGATGATTTTTTTCTTATGTATTTAATACTATTGAATCAACAGTTTAACAGTGTGAAGATATTTTTTTTCGAAACCAGAAAAATACTTTAAAATAGCCTTTTACTTTTAAATATTGGATTTTTTGCAACAAGTCTCGTGTAAGTGCTTTATTTTCAACACTATTTCTAATCATACATTTTCAAAACAATTCCTAAAAAATACGCAAAATATCTAAAAATACTAATTGTAATATTAATTTAATAAACTGCTTCTACACACAAAAAGAAAGATATGTAAATTGCATTAAAAAAAAAGATATTTCTAGTTTTATAGGCATAATATGAGGCCTTAAGTGTGTATGTACCATTTAAAGTAGCTTCTTAAAAATATAACAAAATAAAATCCAATGATTAAATGAAGTAGCATCCCAATAGCAGAAAATTTCTTAACATTCTGTGACAACATTTTAGTGAGTAAGAATTGTCTTTAACTTAATTTATTATATAACTATCGGTATACCATTCATAAGCAAGAACAACAATTAAAGATAGAATCTTAGCAAACATATAAAGAATCTACAGTATATGTTCTAATGTAGTGCCGACATAAAAAAATTCGTATGATATACTTCTGAAAAAATCTGCTATGTACTAACGCACATCGCCGCGTTTCTGCTTCAGTAGCATATACATTACCCAATTTACATATTGAAAACATATCAATACTCACACATTGAGTTAATCTATCTATAACAAGCAAAAGTTGTTCCACAGTTGGTCTACCCGTATCATTTCCTTTCATATCAGAACTACCAGCAATCAAAACTTTGTCTACATTAGGAGGAACTTGTCGACTCTTGATGTGGTATATGGAGCTATTATAAATATCTTCAAAGGAATAAAAGTAAACACTAGAATATGGCAAAGGATTCTTCGAGTTCTCAGCAAGGTTCACATCATAAAAGAACAATGAACCAGGAAGGACACTATTGACTTTTGCCGTCTTTAAAACGGCTTCAATACCATGATATTCATTGGGAACAGTTATTAACTTTAAGTATTGGTTTTCAGTGGCTTTTGTGATGTCTTTGAGGAAAGTGACTGGACAAGATAGAGCTCCCTGTTCTGGTTGCCTGCTGTCAATAGATTGGAATCGGTGGTTGTGGGCCACTTGACGCTTGGAGTCGGTGCAGATGATACGAGATGATGAGCAAAACAAAGGTTTGATGATCTGAAAAATAGTAAATGATATAAAATTAAGGTAAAAATTGACTGTACGGTCACCCTTGGTAACTTTTTCAAAATCTCGCCATTTTGCACGAGCGAGATCTAAAGAAAACAACTGTTGTCCAATAGGGTAGCTGCAATTCCTTGTTGGGTCGGAGTGGGGTTGCCACTTAATTTTTTTTATCGCCAAATGTGGAAACAATCGCGGGGGGTTGCCATTAAAAAAAATTTATCGCCAAATGTGGAAAAAATCACGCCAAGTGTGACCGTACAGTAAATCTGACCCAAAATTAAACTTCTGAGGCATGACATAAATATTTAGGCTGTAATTTTCTTTCAACTTATGAAAAGAGTTTATATTTACAAAATATTTCTTTTTAAAAATTATATTAGTACAGATGCAATTTAAATTGGTCCAAAGGGGTGACAGCTGTTTTTGAAAAGTAAATGTGCCATTACCAGGATACTAAAATAGACAGTTTGGAGGGGATGAGAAGCTCAGGTAAATGAACAGAAAAAGCTTGCATTTCATAGAACAATCAATTGCAGATAAATGCAAACAATAATTAAAATCTAATACAATTCCTTTAAGATAAATTTTGAACCATCACCCAATGTAGAGCTCAAGTGCTCTTCATGCTGACGTCATCATATCAAGTATAAGCAAATTATTTTGAAAACGTTAAAGATTAACTTTTCAAGCAATAGACTGATGTTAGGAAAAGAGGGTGTTGATAATCGATTATATTTTGTATTAGAATTTGTGACAAGAAAGAGATATTATTTTAACAAGGTAATTTTATGCATTTTAACCTTTATTTCAAACATGAAAGTATTAAGGTGTACTTGATATGGTGCTGTGTTGACATGCCATGCCATAATCACCTGTTCAAAGGTTTACTTGTAAGCACTATAACCAACTGCTCTAAGGTGACCACCAGTGGCCATAGGCAAACGGGGCAGAGAGGGTTTAATCCTTCCCATTGCCTACCAAACATTGTTAATAAGTTAAGAAATTTACACAAATTCCTCAGTAATTAACAATTACTAATAACAGCTAAGTGCTAATTAGCATTTATTTTTTATATTGGTAAATATCCTGGGAAGGGAATTATTTGAGCTCCCCAAAAGTTTTGAATTGCCACGCCACTGCCAGCGGCTATCCTTAATTGTCGTAGGCTAAAATTACCCAGGGCCGTAAATTAAGGTTATGAGTCTCTTAGTGTGAGTGCTTCAAATTGTTTTGTTTTTTATTTATTTAACTGTGCTTGGCCCAATGTGCTTTCATGTGTTGATTATTTAATGTTTTTAGAGTTGAAATCTGAAATTCACCTTTGCAAATATTTAAACATTTGACGACTCTTTTAGTCGCCAAAGCATCTGGCGAGAGAAAGTCGTTATGATGCTTCTGTTCAATCCACCACTTATATCTTACTGAAACAAATGGCTTTATATGAGGTTTATAATAAAAAATGAAAACTGTAATTCTTCATACAAATGTAAAAATGGAATATAGGGGTACCAAAGTAAGTATTATTAAGTAAGTATTACAAAGTAAGTATAAGTATTATAAATAAACACTTAATCCTAAAACGTTTTAGAGACACGATATTAAAAAATCTTTATTATACATGCGATTAACTTTAATTTTTCCATTGAAGAATAGGTAACCATCAGATAAGGAGTGAAAATTAACTTTAGCGGAGTAACTTTAAAGGATTGACAATTAAGTATTAAAATGAGAATTTTAGCATGAGATCTACGTTCATTTTTAACACATTCAATAATTTCAGGCTATCGTATACGATTAGACCTTGTGGCGAATTTTCATAACCTTCATGCAGCGTATATTAACTTACTTCAGAATTATGAAGGTAATTAGTATGGCGTCTTGATGACCATTTCAAAAGCTGTATTTTATGTAAAAAGCGTAAAGAAATATATGCACTAGAAAATGAATGCATGATCAAATCGTAGTAAATTTAAAACATGTTCCACAGACCATAATTTGAACAGAAACAAAACAAATGTCCTGAGCCGATTAGTTACGGTGTACAGTGAGAGATACATTGCTATTATTTTTTTGAATATTAAAATTTTTCTTTCATAGAAATTCGATATAAATCATACATATGCAGTAATAGTATTAATATATATATAATTTCACGTGATTTGTTATTTTAAACTCCGGTCATATAAAGAATGCAAATGCGTGCTGACAATGCAGCCCCTATATTTTTGCAACATTTATTTCGCTTGAACTAATCTAAAGTATAACTGCAACTGCATAATTAATATGTTTTGATTTGTTGATAAAAAACGAGAAACGTGTTGTTTGCTCGTTGTGTTCCAAACTTCAATTTCTGAAATTGGTTCACCCCTGAAATTTAAAACAAACCTTTGTTTCTACTACTCAATATCAATCTTTAAAATCTGATATGGCGACAGACTCTAAAAAGTTAATGACTTTCAACATTCGAAAAAATAAACGATTTGAGTCAAAGAAGAGAAAGATCGAAGCCTTGCTCAACCTGTTTGAAGAAGAGAAGACCATCATGCCCAAACCAAAAAAGAAATCTGGCGAAACGCTGGAGGAAAGCTACAAATCATTAAAAGACGAATTAAAGAAGTACGTAAAGAAGCCTGAAACGGAGCCCAACTTTTACCTCACCCATCACGGTTTAAAAGCTGAGGTTGCTTTCCAATCTGATAAAACCAAGGCTACTGGTGACCCACTATTTATTGAAGATGTGTACCAACTACTTCTCCGGTCCACAATCGGTCATCAATCTCCATTTCCTCTAAGCTGGGCCACATTGGAACAGCCCCAAAATGTCTCTAAAACAGTTCTTTTGGTGGTTGAGGGATTTACAAAATCGGACATAATCGAAAATAAAGCCAAGTTAGGTAACATTGAATCCATCTTCCCTCATGTCGTCGAGATTGTATCGTCCAATATCCCATTCGCTTCTGAATTGAGCTCCTTGCATCAAGTAACTGATTTTCACATCAAGGAAAAGGAGACTTATTCGACGATGTTTCCTAAAGAGAAAGAAATAAAGATCGATACGCCTGCGAATCGCAATCCGGCATCGAAACTGCATTTGCTCCTGAGCCCGATACAAATGGCAATGGAGAACTACCCAATCCCTCAAAGTGTGTTTGAATATTCAAAGAGCGAGAACTATGTTTTTTCGAAGGATTCATACAGTCCTGTGACTAAAGATTCGCCTATGTTTGCCATAGACTGCGAGATGTGCATGACGATTGCCGGTAAAAATGAGTTGACGAGGATTGCTGTCGTCGACGAGAACCTGGAGGTTGTTCACCATACTCTCGTCAAGCCACAAAATAAAATTGTGAACTATTTGACAAAGTTCAGCGGCATAACAAAGTCCCTTTTAGAGGATGTCAATACAAGGCTAAGTGACGTGCAGGCGCACCTGCAAACTATTCTGCCGCCTAATGCTATTATTTGTGGTCAGTCGCTGAATAATGATTTACACGCTTTGCAAATGATTCACCCATATGTAATAGATACAAGTATTATTTTTAATAGTTGTGGTATTCGAGGTAAAAAAGATTCACTGAAAAAACTTACTTATAAACATTTAAACAAGCATATTCAGACTAATAATAAAGGAGGTCACCACCCCATCGAAGATGCCATTGCCACCATGAAGCTCGTGCAGTTGAAATTACAAAACGGCATGCGATACGGCGATGCTTGCCTAGAATTACAAGTTAATGATAGCAATGGAGTTGAAATAAAAAAACCACCAAAGAACATAAATGGAAAATTAGACGAAAAAAATGGTGACAAAAAAGATGATGGATTTTTTGCGAAGCTTTCTAAACATTCAAAGAAAGCTTGTTTGATTGGTACAAAAGATTCATTGGATCACTATAACACGGAAATGCTATCGGATTGTGTGCAAAAGTTTGCTAAGATAAGTAGGAAAAAGGTTTTAAAGACAACCTTGAAGCATTTGCAAGCGTTCGATTTCGTCGTTGGCCATTTGGTTTTTGATTTGTCTACGTCGGACAGTGCTTTTGAGGAACTGAATGGTGTTCTTGAACGATTGTACAGTGATTGTGGTAACAGAACTATGTTTATGGTCCTTTTATCTGAAGCTGACAAATCCAAATTCGCAGATATCAAAAGTGGACTGTTTATGGCTACTTTAAAGAAAGTAAAGGAGTAATATTAATAAAAATTAACTAATTATATATGTTTTTTATTTACATACAATGATTTAAGTGTTAAAATTGAAAGGGCAAGTAGAAGAAAGGGTGAAGTGACAAAAATCAGTTTTCAAGAAAATCGCCTTTTTTATTCACAGCGACCTTGAAGATAAAGGTTGTGTTGCATTTAATGCCCGCATCTACTGCAAAGCAAAATTGTTCTCTATTCATTCACTGTGAGCATGATTGAGGGTGTTAGATTAACAACATGGTGCACTTTGCCACATATGGCAGTAAAATTAAACAGTTGTAAGTTTTTACTGTTTCATTAAATGTTACCTGCTTATATAAAGTAAGCAGAGTTATACAATTTTGAGGCAATATGTATTTAACACTTTCACTACATCAAAATTGCATTTTTTAAAAAAAAATTTAACTTCTGCTTGCTTTTTCAATTAAATCCTTGCTACAGTAAACTTGATATAGATTTGAAATTTGTTATTCACTATTGTATTTTATTGGTAATATAAATTTATTTTTTAACTATTTCAGTTTAGTTATATGGCAAAATACAAATTGATTATTACTGTAATTTTTATTATAGGTTTTAAAATTAAAAATTGAGGCCTTTTTTAACTTCCCGAACTTAAAAAAAGATATAAGTACATGACATACATTCAACAGGTTTTTTTATTTAACCTTCCTATTACTTTTTTGTTTGGAAAGCAACAATACTTAACTTGTTACCAAGTATAAACATTGACACCTTGCAAAGGAGAAACTCGTGAAAACTGACTCAATTATCTATTAATATAGTGTTCCTGTTATGCGTTTTTCAAAGGGCGCCGCGCCCTGCCCTTTTTTTTGTAAGTGCTGATGCACCCTGCCCTTTTTAGAAGTGAAAATGTGCCCTGCCTTTTTTCAATATCTTCTTTGTGCCCTGTAATTAAAAAAATATATTTTTCCGCAAAAACGTAGGTCTGTAGGATTGCCTTGGAATCCCAATCGTGCCCTTTTACATAACAAAAAGTGCTCTTTTACTTAACAAAAAGTGCCCTTTTTGACAAATCCCCCCTGCCCTTTTTTAAAACTATGTGAACACTAATTAATAGATGACCACTTTCCTTGTATTCATCATATAAATAACACAATTTTATTTATTTTAATATTTCTGTTTAGGCGTGATTCATAATATATGCAAGATTCAGTGTTCACTCTAGAAATAAAAAGGGGCAGGGCGCTGTGGGCAGTAAAAGGGCACCCTATTTTT
The DNA here is from genome assembly GCA_963932185.1 of Troglohyphantes excavatus. Classification (NCBI taxonomy): domain Eukaryota; kingdom Metazoa; phylum Arthropoda; class Arachnida; order Araneae; family Linyphiidae; genus Troglohyphantes; species Troglohyphantes excavatus. The sequence continues at coordinate 52,879,147 of OZ010677.1, read as the reverse complement.
GAAAAGGCACTTCTTGTTTAGGGCACTTTAAAAAAAATTGTGTGGGCATGGCCACACATTGACACATCGGACCCGTGACCAAACAAAAAAAAAGTTCCGATTTGTCGGTTGACATTGCTGAAATTACCGCGGAATGATCGCGATTTCACAAACACACGTAGTTATAAAGGAGTTTATTTTTCTACTGTCATAATTCACTTAATTTTTTTTAATTGATGCCTTTTTTAAAGACAACTAGGGAAGCAATGATGCTTGTGCTTGACTGAAAAGGGCAAGAAGGGCGGCATTTTTGAAAAAAGGGGCATGAGGGCGCTATTGAGATGAAAAAAGGATGGGCAGGGCGGACTGCCCTTCAAAAAACACCTAGAGTGAACATTGATGATTAAATTAGGGAGAGATTCAATTAAATCAGAAATTCTAGCGTAGAATATCCTTCTGCACATTAAAAGTTAGGTGATCCTAATGGCCTTGCATTGGGAGTGGGGTGGCAGCTCAAAAATGACTGTCATTTGAAGGCAATTCAAATTATGTCCCAAGTCTTTCAGATATTAGTCTTTCTATCACAAAAGGATGCCAATAAATTCTTTTACCAGTAATGAATTCGTAAGTTTGTTGATTAGGGGCTACACAAAATGTGGCTATTAATTTTGTAATTTTATTAGTTTTAAGTTGTAATACAATTAAACCTACTTTTATGAGATAACATTTAAAATTGTTCTTTTTTATAAAATATTATACTTACCAGAGAAAACAAACACATTAAGAAGAGCAAAATGTCTTTTTCTACAAATATATTTTTATAATTCGAAAGAAAGAATAAATATTTTGATTTACGGCCTATACAAAGACTTTGTATATCAATATTTAAACTTAAAATATCCCATTCTTCTGTTTTGCTTCTCTGGGCTATAGCCCCCAGTTGTAAATATGCCACTGTCCGAACGGTTAGACAATATTTTGTTTGTGCTTTAAGTCGTTAAGTGTGAGGTTGCCATTGGTTTCGGCATTCCTATTCATAAGCATCCAAAATGGAACTTTCAGTTCAATCTTGGATGATTATGAATAGGGGTGCCCAGTGTATGTTAAAAAAAAATTTCACTGAGTAATAAAAAGTCAACGTGCCCTTTATGTGCCAAAAATTTACAGAAATGACTCTTCACATAACAAACGCCATTTTGATGAGTTACTAATACAGTGTTAATTTCTCGAGTATTACATGTTTAATTAAAAATAATAATTGTTTATGGATAATATAAATATATATAAATTTTTGTTTCTTTAGCTACTTCATTGAATGTGTAAATTTTCATTTAGCACTGCATTAGTAATATCTTCCTGTAGCCAATGTTAATCCAACGCAAGCGGCTTTAATGAGTTACTAATACAGTGTTAAGTAAGTTATCGATTATTACATACTTTAGCGATCGAGTTGTTATAAATTTCCACCTTAAATGAATCTTTCTAATGTTTTTAAGAATGTAGGAAAATACTCTTTTGCTCTTTCCAGTACCTTTCAAAAACAATGGCAATGGAGCCAAAGCTAAAAGAATTTCACATTTATTGAGATCATTTCATTTTTTAAAAATAATAATGTCATACTGCAGCTAATTTACAATGCACTTGCCATAGTTACTAAAACGTACTGTATATTTTTAAAAAATAGTATCGTATGAAACGCTCTAATTTTGAGTTGTAGCATATACGATATTTAAATTGCCCACTGCGAAAAGTTGTTATTCACATTAAATTGAAAAACCAATATGAAGCCAACAGTGAAAGTTTATCTTTGACAGATTTTGTCCAGTTTCATGTGCTGCTGTTCCACCAACAAAAAATTACTCAATTTTCTAATCATTTTTGTAAATAATAATTGAGTGGTTATTATAAAATATTCAATGTTCCATTTGTTCTAAAAAAAAAAAAAATTTGAAAACTTTTTATATTTTTGAGGAGTGATGCAATACATACTTTTCATTTCCCCCCAATGACAAAAAATACCATATTATTTTTTCTTCCAATTTGTTCAAATGGTAATCAATATATTTTTATACCTAGTTCTGTGTTCAATTTTCGAATTATTTTCATGTCTTCTCCAAAAAAGAGTGAAGCACATCAGTAAATTATTTATTACTAACTTTTGAATTACTGCAATTTGCATACATCCTCAACTTTGTGACCTGGTTAATAGAAGTGATGCAATACAAATTCAAGAAAGTTTTCAGGTGCTTCATTTTTTATATATATAATTTAAATTTTTAAAAATCCATTAAAGACACTATATATTTTTTTGATGTTTTTATAAATTTAAATTACTTTTTGAGTTTATATTTTGAAAATTTACCTTCAGTTGACTGCTTTTTAATATGCTGATGATAAATTATGACTAATGAATTTGTTTTCAATTGCTATTTGTGTTTTTAATAAAATAAAACTTTGAATAATTTAGTTAAGTTATTATTTAATAGAACATTCACAGTTTTCTGCAACCATTATTAAATGAAAACTTTGATACTAAACCATTTTTTTTAAAAGAATGTATTGTGTTGTTGTTAAAGTTCAAACTTGTTTACATTACAGACACATTGACTGTAACAAGTGTGTGTAAGACTCCACTCATACTTTGATTGTTCTGCAATAGTTATTAACAAGTTTTTCCAGATTATCACTAAAATGTTAATAATAAGAAGAAATGAAAATTTACGACATTTATTTAAGACAACTTGGAACATACAAGCCTCGCAAGAAGTCCCTTTTTTTGTTTAAAATCATTTTTCCCCATATTTCGAAAAAAGTTTGTAAAATTGGCTTCTTAATTGGTTTATTTTTCAGCATACTAGGGAAGTAGTGTAGAAATTTAATTATAAAATATTTTTAAAAATAGCCTAAAATATATAATGCAAAGCAATAATCAAGCTTTAAATATTCAAATTTCATCTACTCACAAAATCTTTTCATGCAATAATAAAAAATCTGCGATTTTCCTGATTTTTGATTTTCTGGAGAAAAAAAACCTCATAATTTTTAACGATTATCTCGAATTTTGTGTGAATATACATGAAAATAGTGCATTATTTTTGCTATTATCAAACATTAGCAAGTCAAGCATTTTATCAAATCGGTAGTCACAGTGTTTAGGACTACCCACATCTAACTATTCAGTTATCAATTGTAGCTTTAAAAAAAAATATATATAGGCTTGCACAGTCGAAAGTGCTCAATACAGTTGTTATTTTTTCATAAGAATTTTAATTTTTCTGCCAAAAAGTGCATTTATTAGTGCTATAAAAGTGTGAATAGTTGATAAAGATGGGCGGAGCAAGGTCGGACAAGGAAAAACATCCTACTCGAATTCCCTATTTTGCTTTATTGAGTAACCCTTGCAATATTTGATGTCGAGTTGAAGGATAATACCTATCCTATTGATCGAATGGGGAAGGTTTTTTGTTGTTGTTGCAATAGTTATTTTTATCAAACTTTTTTTTAAATGTTAAGTGTTTTCTGTATTGTAAAAAAAAAAAAAATAGCTACCATTTCGTGTTAAATTAAAAATAATCTTCTCTTCTCTCGCATTTCAATTTATGTTTTTTTCCCCCCCGCAAAACCTTTTTAGACCAAGTAAAATGAATTTGGTATTATTGAAATTACTCAAGCTATTAAAAAAAAAATATTATAAAAAAATGATAAAAATAACTATATGAGATATAAATTTATTAAATATGTCTAATTCAAAACTCATTTCACTAAATAACAAAAAAGTTTTTAAATTATTATTTTCTTTTGTTATTTATTTAAATTTTAAAGAATGTAATAAAAAGGAAATCAATGTGTTTAAATTTTTGTGTTTTTATTTGCAAAATCTCTTTTGAAATGTCAAGAGTATTAGATAACGTTTTTAAAATTTAATGAAATAGTAATACATTCTAATAAGCCTAAAACATATTTTACTAATTAATCAGAAATAAAAATAAAATACTATGACTATATTTGAAATAAAATATAAATAAAATTTTGGGAAGTACGTTAACGAGTCAATTCATTTTCAGTTCTTTTTCGGTAAGCTCTAGATCTCTTCGCACATGGTCATAAATTTAGATTATTGGGTATAATTTTTTGTTCTTGAGCTTCTCTTTCAACCTGTTTAAGTTTCCTATGTCGCAATGGAACAGTGTGATATTTTGGATACATAATGAAATCTTCTACAAATAGTCACTTTCCACTTCACACAATTGCTTCAAACTGTCAACTAAACAAATATAATTGTAGAACTCGTTATTCTTTTCAACTGAAGCACTCACACGCCACAACCCAGCGGTTAGAATCGAAGTTACAGCGGTTAAACAGGCAAGCTTAAGCCCGATATGCAACTCATGCCCTCCACGCGGCACAAAGCCGGAGTGGATTAATAATCAACCTTGTCGACGCGGTCCATCTTCCTTCATGGCAGGTCATTTATTCCCATAAGCTGATTCTCCGCGAAGTTATGAAACTTTCGAATATAATTTTTTTTATGTACGCTGTACTCGGACAATTTAAAAACGTATTCAAGTAAAAAAAAACAACTAGAAACTTTTTTACTCTCTCTCAGAGTGTTTTGCTTAAAGAGTAATGCTTTTAAGTTGCTTGGTTAGGAAACAGCTGCAAATTCTAAAATATTGTTTATCTTGGGAACTTTCGGAGCGGAGCCAATGGAATAGCGCATGCGCAATCGCACATCGAAAACGGATCAATATTGGCTTGTAAAAAAGCTCCCCGAGACCGCGTCTGTTTACATCCTTCCAGCTGGTCGGGAAAAGAGACATGGTAAGAGTTCGCTTTTTTTTTATTATTACAATAGATGCGTCATTCCAAATCCTGAAGGTAAAGTTATTCAAATAAAAAGCAAAGCATTGAAATGGGTACGGACTGTGTTAAATTTTCTATACGTCTTTCAATCCGCTAGAATTTGTTAATCTCTGAAAGCTCGTTCGAAGTTCTATTCTTTATACATGAAATGCCTTTAAAATCAGCTACTTGAGATGTCACGATAAAAAAGTAATATGTTACGCTTTTAGGAGAACTCATTCCGACACTATAATTCCGTAAAAAATTGTACAATTGACATTACTTTGGTCTCATTCAAAAGGAAATTAAGCGCAGGTAAATGTAATATTTTGAAATAAAGCAAATTACGTACAAAGCCCGGATGAGGGCTTTGGTGCCATAAGGAATAGATTGCGACTTTCCTTCTTATGGCGAGATATTTATTGATGACCAATTCATATATCTATAATCAACTAAACGTGGTATGATAAAACCACTATGTTAGGGTGATTCATTCTGACACCATAACTCCGTGGCAAATAACACAATAGGTCACAAATTGTTGGACTGTATTGGCATAATAAAATAGTACTCTTGCTCAACTACTTCGCTTATATTTTAAACAAGTCGCTTAGCTTTAGTAGCAACAAACACAGTAGTTAAAATATATCAAAAAGAATGTGTACTTAAACATGCCCCCCCAAACAGGCTATCTTCCGACAATTTGTGACCACCATGTATATTTGGTCTCGTTCGACGGGATGCGTGAAGAAAATAATGCGCCGATCCGAGTAAAATCTTGATATGAAACACGTGCGTTACCCCGGCGTATTTTCCTGTTGTTGTCGAGGTTTTTGTTGGCAACCAATTACTAATTCTACAATTTGCTGCACTAATACTTCACGTAAATCGTTTTGACCGTGCTCCGACACAACACCCACATTTTTTAAAGTTGACACCTAAGCTATGTATTATGTGAATCTCATTAAATTCCATTAGGTAATTCAAGTGTAATTGACGAAGACATTTCAATGAACATCAATAAAATAAAATAGTTTTTTAAAACAATCAAAACGATTTTCATTACATATCCCGTATACAGTACTGTCATAATCCCTGTTAAAGTTTTATTAGTATGCATAAAAGTCTAGGCCGGAGCTTGAAGTTAAACACTGTTTATTTTTCTTTTAGCGTTAATTTTTATCGATTCTATTGTAAAAAAAAAAACCATCACTGTAATCGAATTCATAAAATCAGTCTTCTTTATTATTTGTTTCGCATTTCAAAAGCTAAATATCAGAAAATTACGTAATTCTTAGAATATTTGTAAAACATTTTTTGGAGAATACGGTGGTGGTATTTTTAATTTAACAAGAAAATTATTTTGGAAGCATGAAACATTTTTTTCAAACTATCGATACATACTAGAAATTTACACCTTTAAGATATCAGTTTATATTTATTTTAAGCCATCTTTCTTTAATGTAGTATTGTAAATAACTACATAATTTATTGATTTTAATAAGAGATCCTGGAATATATTTGTGCTTGTTTTTAAGTTAGGCATTTCTTCTAATTGTAAAGTAAGTGGTTAGTGATATATGCATTACAGAATCAAACTCTACCTATAAAAATAATTTATTATAATTGTATTAATATTTCAAAATAATAATACTCACTTCGAACAGTTAGATGTAAATATTTGAATAGTTAAAAAATGCATTTTTGTTTTGAGAACATTACTAGACTATACTCTTACACAGGAAGTTTGAAAAAAAAATACACCTACATGCTTTGAGGGAAAGAAGAGGATACCGAAATAAATTATATTCACACAGGAACGTATAACGGAAACGCCGCCGGCAGATAAACAACATATAGACAACATCAAATATTACAGCTGAATGTAAATGTTGGATATTGTAAATGAATAGTCCATATACAAAAGCACGCACGCTTTTATGCACGAAACGCTTTTTTGACTAAATCGCGAAAAACAGTCAAAATTGAGCTATTGTTATGAAGAAATATATTGGGTTGGAGGGAAAGTTCTGTCGTATTTTAAATAGGCAGGTGATTTTTCTTGTAAATAAAAAGAACAACTGGCTAGTGAGTCAATAGGATTTTTTTTGGTTTTTTTTAGCTGCTGTACAATATAAAAGGTGCCCTTTTTTACCGTTCATCATTTACTTGTGATATTTAAAGTGAAAAACATGTCAGTAGATAAAGTGAATTTACGACACTGCATTTTATATGAATTCCAAAAAGGAAGCAATGCATCGGTTGCATGTAAAAATTTATGTGCGGTATTTGGAAAAGATATTCTAAATGTTCGTACTTGTCAAAGATGGTTTAGCAAATTTCGTTCCGGGGATCTGAGCCTCAAAGAAAGTGATCGATCTGGACCACCATCCAAGATCGATAATGATGTTTTGCGATCCATGTTGGAAAAAAAAATCCACATTTAACAAGTCGAGAAATTGCAGAAGAGTTTGGCATTCATCATACAACTGTTGGAGATCACATTAAATCTGTTGGGTTTGTGTTAAAGCAAAGTGTTTGGGTTCCACATGAATTAACGGAAAAGAATTTGTCTGATCTTGTAAGAATGTGTTCATTACATCTGATTAGACACAATATGGAGCCGTTTTTGGACAGGCTGGTTACTGGAGATGAAAAGTGGATTCTTTACGAGAATATTAAGAGAAAAATAAATCTTACTGCAAAATTATCTAACGGGAAAAAAAATTCACGTCTTTTGAAAGTGTTTCTAAGGCAGTTGCTGACTATTTTAACTCCAAGGATGAGAAAAAACAGGAAAAACAGGAATTCACAGGTTACCTGAAAGATGGCAACAGGTTGTAACAAATAACGGAGCATATATAATTGATTAATATTAAACACATATTTTTATAAATGAATTCAAATATTTTCTTTAAAATACGACAGAACTTTCCTTCCAACCCAATACAACACTTTTCCACTGAAATGTGTATGTTATCGGGTGACTCAATAAGTTATAAGGTAAATTTTATTTTTCACGTAATTTAATTTCCAACTTATTAAAGGCTTTTAACTGGTTTTGCAACTGGATGCGTCGCCATCTTGTTTTTGTTCAAGAAGCACATTGAACATCTTTTGTGGTATAATTTATGGTATTCAACATTAATTTACGGTATCCATTCAAGATAATTTATCTAAACCATGGTCCAAGGGTATGCTGTATTTTCAGCCGTACACATAAATTTTAAATTCATAAAAATACTTTTTATAAAACATTGGGGTACATTTTGAAAGCTATATGTGCTTAAATTTTTAAAATTTAAATATATATAAAATACAGTTGATGGAAATTTGAACTAAACTCACGTGCAGTGAAACAACCTTTACAATTTTAATATTTTTCTCTAGATTTAGAAAGTTAAGACACGGTGACCAACATAAATTTACGGTATACATACAAGATTTGGTATTTATCCAAGGCATAGTATCCTTCTAAGATATGGTATCCATCCAAGATACAGTATTCACATCCAAGATACTGTATTCATCCAAGATACGGCATTTATCAAAAATACGGTATTTATACAAGATACGGTATTCATCCAAGTGATACAGTCCGCGATCTGCGAGTGTTAATAAATGAAGATATTTTAAAGTGAATCCTCAATGTACAGTAATTATAAAAAAAAAAATAGAAAAAATGTTAGGTTAAATCAGAAACAGTGTTTAATAAAATTCTAAGGATATAATATCGTCATTGTACAGAGGTTTGGTACCGCCTCATCTTGAATATGATGTTGTGTTTTGGTCCCCACGTTTTTTGATTTATTAGAAAAAGTTCAGCATAGGGCTACTAAAATGTTCCAAGGTATTTTAAACATGGATTATGGTGATCGATTAAATAATTTAATGCATGATTTAAAGGAGTGAAGGATTAAGGGGAAGATTTGATTCAAATGTTCAAATGTTGTTCAATATGTTGAACGTTTGTGTTATAGTATGTGTGATAGAACGAGAGATCATGGATTTAAATTAAACAAATCAGTGAAAAAGCACTATTTTTACATTAGGGTAATTGACAAATAGAACAACTTAATTCTATAAGAGTAAAAATTTTTAAGAAGAGATTAGATATGCGTTAGGGAACAGTCAGGAAATATTGGACAGTACCAACCTTATTGGGCCTCGAATTTGTTGTTGGTCGTCAAGAAATGTATTTGTATTGGTTGTATTAAAAATTTTTGTACAGTGTGTGTGTCTCTTCTAGCGATTTCTGGTGGTATTTACGTTATGTGAACATAGTTTTATCGATGCCTTTTACCTCTTCTCATAATTTGTACTTTGTTGGTGTAGTTTCGAAAAACTTTCTGTACAATTACTATTAATTCATGTCTTTGCTACTTCCAGGATCAGGAGCAGCTGTTGGAATACATTTGGTCTCCCAAGTTATTGTTTTTAGGATACATCTTTTTATTATGGGTTATCGTAATGCTCAACGTGCGAATTCTGAAATTCATCTCCGAGAATACCTTCTTCAGGCTCTCCGCCATGCCTCGTCTATTGAAAAGCGTGGCCACTGTTCAGTATCTCGTTATGCTCAAGAGCATCTACAAGCAGAGCAGTCCGTCGACCCCTGCACCCTGCTGTGAGTAACCAATGCTTTCTTTTCAAGTGCACTGTTAAAAATTGGTGCTTAAAAATAAGTAAAATTTACTCATTTTTGATTACATTCGATTCTTGTCATAGCTCCGAATACATGAGTTTCGTTTTTGAAAAAGACATGTACTCATAAATGAGTAAAATGAATAAAAAGAGCATTTGCTTGCCTACATAGGCCGACTTCACAAATCCCTTTCAATAAATTGCAACCAGGACTTACTGGGAATCAAACCCAATCCGTCTACCTGATGTCGTCCTAATTCCAGGGTCTTATCCGTTGTACTACGAGAGTGACGTGAAGAAATTATAAACAGAAGTAATGTTAAAAAGGCGTGGCCAAAGAATGGGAAGTAAGATAATTGAGTCGTAATAACTCAGTTTCCATTTAAGCAATCGACATCAAGTAATGTGGAAAACCATCTTCTGAACAACTATTTTAAGTTTGCCAGGTCGCTTTGTTAAGATGGCTCAAAGAGAAGTTGCGATTAGCAATATTAAATCACACTTCTCATTTTTGCGAAAGTACGATTACTTAAATTTGAGTACGTCATCGCTCATTTACGATGCAATTGTACTCAAAGAAAAACGAGTACGTCCATGTATTCATTTTTAAGCGCATTTTTTTACAGTGTGTTACTAATATAAATTATAAGTTTCAGGTTGTGCACTTATCGTGCTTTTAATTCGCTATACTGCCTTCGAAGCCATCCCCCTCAGGAGACACATATTTATAACCTCGTAGTCAGAGCATATGTGAGTGTGTATCAAAGTGCTTTTAAGAGACTTCCGTAATCGAACTTGAACAGTCTGACGTTGTACAAATGACTTTTCCCCAATGCTCCACAGTTCAGGTTTGATAATTTTGGCGCCAATGTCTTCTATTAGTCATTGGTTACTGATGAGTTTTAGCTAGTCCATAAAAACCTTGATTGTGTAGTTATCTTCGTACTGTTTTGGTACTTATAGGGTTTATCAGCACTGTATTCAGCTCAGTAATAACTTTTGTATATTTAAATTTGCTATTTTTCATCACAACCTCAATGATAGAAAGTATAAACCAAAGTCTTTCCGGAAGCGCTTTTGTATATATAAAAAATTTTACAGTTGGAATTTTGAAGCAGTATTTTTTTGCTCAACTCAGAATTTTCTGGGGGTGCAATCGACTGTTGCGTTCTTTCGGAAGGACGTTGTACGTTCTATTATCAAGTAATGGACATTTGCCTTTGTCCGTCAACCTACATTTCCATTCACGCCAGTGTTTGTTAAATGCAGCTTTCCAATCTTACTGTATGCAATCACAATCTTGGGCACTGTGTCTCGTCATACAATAAAAAACACTTCCTCTAACTTTGTTAAAGAAGCACCTACCATACTATCCCCAACAGTTTATCCTCTTTGGAATTCCGTCAATTCTAACAATATTCACTCACAACTCAGGTATCGACTTATAAGAACTCTGTCTTGATCTCCGAGCATGAATGGACTGTAGTAGAGCGAATATGACGTCATAATCGTGAAACCAACATCTCAGACCGAATGGCCTCAGACACGTGACTGCTTTTCAAAATTATGAATTAAAAAACACTCGCGATTGGCTGATGAATTGGGAAATGTGTAACAGCGAAAATTTATGAATGGAATGACGTAATTAACCACGTGTCTGAGGCCATACATGTTGGGTTTACTTTGATGTTAGCGAGATTATAACATTATGTTTTCTCTACTATGAAGGATCCATGCTCGAAAGTCTTGATGACAAACAATGCTTGTGTAGATGAGCTTATGTAGGTAGTTGCATTAAGCAACAAAAATAGTTCCATTTTCTGTGTTTTTGACCATCCCCTGCATTTTATTAGGTTTAGATTTAAATATGACTCTTCAATGTTTTTTTAGTGCTTCTACAATTGGCGTGTGGTCTGTGTAAAATATTTGAAAAGGAGAGAATGTTCAGGGCTTACCTCGGTTTCACACCACTGGTGTGTTTTTACAAGCCGGAAACAGTGGAGGTAAGTTAGTACTTTACACACAGCTTTTATTTAAAATAAAAATATACGATTTTTTCTGTACTCTAGGATAAAGGCAAGGTCAATGGAGGACTGCGAAGACTTTTTTTTTGTTTTGAGTTTTCCATCTCTGTGGATACAGCTTGACGGACCTTATCATAATTCAAATAGACTTTGTGGCTAATACAAATAAATTTTGAGACTCATAAAGAATAAAATATCTTGTAGTACAAAAATACTAATATGTTGACGTATGCATTGTAAAAATGGATGCTGAATTTTAAAGAAAATTTTGTTATTTTTGACGAAATAGTTGTCTGCGAAATGTGCCGATTAAATATTTTGCCAAACCACTGATCTCTAATTTTAACTTCTGGATTGGGCAAGTCAGTTTGTTGATTTGAAGGCAATTGAAGGTTAAAAAACTGTACCCCTCTTCCATTTCTACTCCTATATTTCGTATATTGTTTATTCTAAAATATGCCAAATTGTAGTGCTTTTGGTTATTTTTATAAAATTTGCCATTGCAATCCATTTTTATTCCTATTGTTCCTATGAATTCCTATTCTTTGACATCCATTTTAGCCAATAATAAGTGGATAAGCAGCAAACAGAAAAACTATATTTTTGGCAATATACAAATTGATTCTATATGTAAAATACAAAATACCCAAGCATATTTAACATTTCTATAACGGTTTGAGAAGAAAAAAAACCCCACAAAACAACTTTAAAAAATTAGTTGGGGTACGGTATGACTTCAGCCGCGCCCATAGAAGGAACTGGATATGAGCATTCCAGAAGTTACAGTTAGAATTCAGGGTGCCAAACTAAGGAAACATATTTCGTTGTTTTTTCACCAAATTTATATCGTTAAAAATAAGGACAATTTTAAATGAAAATCGATGATTGATGACACAACTCGAACCTGGGACCTCTTGCTTCGAAGACGCGCGCGTTACTAATCATGCCAGGAAAGCTCATTCTGGATCCTGACAATATACATGTAAGAATTAAAATTTTAACCAATTGAGCTCGAATACCACCAGAAGTCATTCTCTGACAAACAAACATTATGGTCATTGGTTTATTTGTATTATCAGTCCTTATCAAGCTGATTTCGCATAGGCGACTGATATAGCCCGAATATACAGTGATCTAAAGTGGCTTCTCTTTCGAATTTTTAATTATTAATAAATATTATATTAATGATTAAAAATATTAACAAATAAATGTTCCTGATACTTATACAAACAGTGAAAGTCTCAATTAAAAAATAATTAGGGTTTAGGGGTAGAACGATGACAGCCAATCCGGAGTGGTTTTTCAGAAACGAAAAACAAAGTTTCACGTCATATAGACATGATGGTTTTTTTTACGGACTATTCTTCAACATGTCTTTCGATTATTCATATCGAAATCCCGAATTATCGATTCAAGAACTGTGATCAGCTTGATCTACAAGAACTTGTTCTGTACATCCAATTTCACTACGATGGTAGCCTTTATGCTGGGAAGCAAAACGTAAGGTTTATCAGTAACATAAACATTATCAGTTTTGAAAATAATATTGCTGTTTTGTATATAAATTTATTTTTTATAGTGAGATAGACTTTTAGAAACGAAGACATTGTAATTTAAAATTGATGATGTATATCATTCAATGATTGCAAGTTATAGATAAAAATGTCTTAAGGCTAAATAATTTTTGAAGGTCTTAATTAAGAAATAATACAAATGAAGGGTTTAGGGCTAAAACAATGGCTTTCAATCCGAAGTAGTGTTTCAGAAACGTAAAACAAGTTTCACGTCTCCTAGACATTCTTTTTTTTTTACGGACTATTTTCCCGCCCTGTTTTAAAACTTGGTATAATGTAAGTTTATCCAACGTAAGTTTATGTAAGTTTTAGCCCAGATAAAACATTGAGATCTTAATTTCAACAAAAAGTAGATACTTCAAAGAAAAAGTTAGTAACGGATTAGTGTAATTTAATTTGAAAATTGATAATTTCAATCCGAATGTACAGAAATAGGTTCCGAAACAACTTGTTTTAACATGTGAAAAACCAGTCAATGATCTTACACTTAATAATATTTTTTTATTGAAAGTAATTTACCTTTATTTTTTGTTTTAACCGAAAAACGTTTATAGAATATGCATCGTATAAGTAAATAATAATATCAATGTAGAATGTTATAGATAGAACTCAAAATTTGAGCTAAATTGAACGTTAATTTTAAAAAAATAATATTTATAGTAGTTACTTTATGTATTTATAGGTTGTTCTGAGCAGTACAACTGAAATCGATAAATCCAAAGAGTATGGATTTCTACATCCATGGCTTGGACAAGGTCTTCTTACGAGGTTTAACATATTATTTTTTACAATTAATTTAATGTTACTAATCTTATAGACAATGCTATTATCTTTGTATATCACAAAAGTTCAACATTATATTATATATAATAGTTTAATGGTTCATTGAAATTTATTTAGATTTTAGAAATTAGTTTATGCGAATGCTATGATATCTAAATGATTGAATATACAGTCCAATGTCCTGCCAGAAATACATTCCAGAAGAACTTGTTCACATGGCCTCCCGCTAATCACTGCGTCGTACTCCTCGAGCATGGATCCTTCATAGTAGAGAAAACATAATGTTATAATCTCGCTAACATCAAAGTGACGCCAACATGTATGGCCACATACACGTGGTTAATGACGTCATTCCATTCATAAATTTTCACTGTTACACATTTCCCAATTCATCAGCCAATCGCGAGTACTTTTTAATTCATAATTTTGAAAAGAAGTCACGTGTTTGAGGCCATACGGTCTGAGATATTGGTTTCACGATTATGACGATATATTCGCTCTACTACAGTCCGATCAGGCTCGAAGGTCGTACTGGTAGAACGTATGTTTTTTTTTATTCATTTTAAACTTAAAATCGTGAATCAAAAAGTGAAAATGTCGAAAACAACAGTGCTGATGCACACTGTACCGTCAGCCGCGACTTGAACAACCAATCAGAGAAGAGAACGCCTGTCTTCTCCGGAAGCGGAGGTGCGAAACTAAAATGTAGACGCGAGCACGTCGATTTTGTAACTCTGCCGGTGTTTTTATTATTTTTCTATCACGCCTTATTAGCTGTAAGAATTTCTATTATTATTAAATCTTTAAAATCCATTCGGCTATTATTTGTGACGCTACAACACAAAGTGTGTTTTAAAAGATCAGTGTTTACTTTTATTAGGTAGCAAACTTCCAAGTTTTCAAATACTCGTAAAAAATTTTACGTTTTGGAATTTTTTTAAACTCTTTTTTTTGCGCCAACTTAGAATTTTCTGATGATAGTACTGTCCTACCGACAGTACGCTGCGCACTTTTGGAAGGACGTTATACGTTCTATCAATAATACTGACAATCAAAGTTATATCCCAGCAGGGTTAAGAATGAAATATTGTGATACCCAAAATAAATATGTAAGCTAAATGGGATAAAGGAGACTATTTCAAAAATGAATTCAAAATCCATTGGCGGAGCTTGCCTGTCTGCAAGTGTTACAAAGTTGCAGCATTGCTTACAATTTAGCAAAAGTATTTTTTTCATTGAAAGACGAAAACATTTCCAGTCTATACAAAGCGATCGGAAATCAATCATATTATTGCCGTAATGTTAGTAGAAAAATATTTTTTTTTACACTAAAATGTGTATGAAGAGAAAGTATCTTTCTCCCAAGCCCTTATCGGATAATCTGTGTAATTTGCAGTTTAGTAAAATGTTAATGACGATTGCAGAGCATTCGTAGAACTACGTCATAATGACTATTGATGTAATAGCGTAAAAAAGCGCAAACAAAAATAAGAGGATTCTACATGTTTAGCCTAAATGGAAAAGCAGCTATATGTATTTTTTGAAAAAATGACGAAAACCATTGAATAACATAACTGGTTTCCATGCTATGGAATATTTTTCCTAAAGATTTCATAAGTAAATAACTGCTTTTTACTTCATTGTAAGGTTAAAATTTAAGACTAAAGTATAAATTAATTAATCACTCCAAAATATAATGTTTTGAATTTTTGGATGTAATGTGTTTTGCATCAGATGTACTTATACTTTAAAAGAATACAGCAAGACAATTTTTTTGAACTAATAAAACTCACGAATAGAAATTTAGTTATGAAAATACAAAATAGTTCTGGTAAAATAAATACTCTATACCCCAATTTTTTTTTTATTGTTCGGATTGTTTAGTACAGGGGCAAAATGGCGCTACCGTCGCAAACTGCTGACCCCGTCGTTCCATTTCACCATCCTGGAGAACTTTGTGCCCATTTTCTACGAGCAGTCCAACGTGCTGGTGTCCAAGCTGAAGGACCTTTCCAAAGAACCCTGGGTGGACGTCGTACCCCTGATGACCTCTTGTACTTTGGACATCATTTGCCGTATGTATTTTCCTTTGTTTATTAAAGGCTATATCGCCGCAACCAAACAACTCGGAGCCCAATTCTACAAATGATTGTGACGGGGACTTTCTGAAGTTTAATTTATATGTCGAGAGATGTCGCTAGGAGCGGGGGGGGGGGGGGGTGTCAAATCACTATAGGAGTTTATGTACAGGGTGATTATAATTAAAGAAGAAGTGTTTGGAGAACGATTAATGCAAATCTATTGCGGATATTAAAACCTGGACATACGTTTCAAACAACCATTATTAGGTTGCAAAAAAATATAGTTTCGTAAGTGCCCACAAGTGGAAAAACTGGCACTGTCTTTTCAGTCAATATGAATATTAACATGTTAAGACAGAAAATATCAAAATCTAGTCTTTTGATATAATCAGATTTGTTCGTAGATATAAAGTTGCTCGGATTGTTATCGGTATTATATTTCACGTGGAACAAATCGTTCGAGATTTGTTACGTTCTGTAGTTGAAATGGTGTTCATATGATCGATCAAGTATTTGGAAGAGGTTCCAGGGCAATGTAATTATAATAATAATAACTGTATTCTCATAATGCCAAATATATTAAATCTATGTGACATTTTACATCCATGTCTCAGCCGGTATTCGAACCCGGATCTATTGAGTGGCATCCCAGGATGTAATCTATACCTTACACTATTGAGCGATAACTATATAAAATATTTCGAACCTTACTTGTAATTGAGTATCATTAGCGCTTTTACTTCCTGTTTTCATTTCTGATTATAACTGTACTAAAGGTCCAGTTTTCACCCTGGTGGGCACTTTTGGAACTATTTTTTTATCGCAATCGAATTCCAGTGATCTGAAACGTTTGTCCACCAATTTTGTTATCGTCAGCCGCAATAGTATTTCAGTAATGCTACGCAAAACGTCTCCTTTTTAATTTTAACTACCCTATACATCGATATTAATAAAATAAAAAAAAATGGAATTTAAGAATTCTGAATTTGGGATTTCTTCGACATTTCTTTTGAATCTGCATATCGAAATCACGTATTATCGAATGAACAACTGGTATCAGCCACGGCCAACTATCAGCTTGATCTAGAAGAACTTGTTCTGTACATCCAACTTCACTGCGCTGCTAGTCTTAATGCTGGAAAGCAAAACATAAGACTACTACGTTATCAGTTATGAAAATATAATATTGCTTTTTTTATAGTGAGATTATAACAAAATAATAATAATAAAGAAAACACTGTGAGAAAGTTGTTTTTTATAGTAATGCAGTTTGGATAGACCTTTAGAATGGAAGAAAGCGTAATTTAAAATTCATGCATGTCATTCAATGATTGGGTTGTGATCATAATAGTTCAATCACTCAGTGTAAAAAATGAAATGTTTAGGAAGTGCATTTTAAATGCTCTTTTCTGTTCCATTAATGTAGAAACTGCAATGGGGGTTCGCATCAATGCTCAAGGCGGAGGACACGCAGACTACGTTAATACTATATATGAGTAAGTAAATTTTAGACTTGGTACAAGTTGCTACTATTACCCTTAAATATTGTATTGTGTATAATAATAGTTTCATTGGTGTTCCTTTACTAACGGATATTGTTAGATTTTGAAATATTTATATTTTTGGGATACCCGAGCCCCAAATCCTAATTTGTTTATTAATGAATTCAGAAATACCATTTTTTTAAATATTATTAGAACATCTTTTTCTGAACTATAATCAAAAACAAAAATATATTAAAAAAATTTATTTTTGTTATGTTTTGCATTTTTTAAGTTTAAAAAGGCTTTTTTTAAAAACACTACTCCTCTTTCAATTTTTAAAGTTTTTAAATTTTTATAATTGATTAAATAACGTCAAAGTACATACTATAAACGTATGAATAGACTTTTTGTAGATTTGTGTTTACATTTTCTTCAAAACCTTATTTTAAATTCAAAACCCAAAAAATATTCATATTTTTAAGTTTAATAATTTTTAAAAAAAGAAATGATAACTTAATTTAAAAAAGCTATACATACGTTTATAAAACAAATATTTGAGCTTCAAAAACTATTAACAGTTTAGTTTTAAGTTAATTATTAACAAAGCCTTAGCATTTTAAACGTGACCAAAATTAAAAAAATATATTTTGAGTAAATGACGTTTGTTGCAGACGAAAAGTATGTAGAAAGATGATAAATGGTATATAAACATCTAAAAAAAAACATATGTTCTGTTTCTTTTACTGTTTTGAAATTTTGTACACACCTTCTTAAGTACGTTTAGCATCGTTTTATGAACAAAAAAAAATTAGCAACTTTTCCGGATTTTGGGGCTTGGGTCCCCTTTGCAAATTATATTTTGCATTTTTGTATGGTCCGGGGTCTATTTAAATGGGCAGTCGGGGCTTAATTTGGCAGTCTTAAATTAAAAACGAGGAGTCGTATATTAAACACGAGTAGTTATTAATGTTAAATGAGCAGTTGTGAAATTTAAGAAGTTGAAATTAATAAAATGAAAACTATTATAAGGATAATTTATTATTTTTACTTCATTAAACTTGCTTCCGCACTTGAAATATTTTTAGTTGTAAATATTTTTCAAAACATGTACACTCAAACCTGTTTTTGTGCGGTCTTTTTTTCTGCGATTTTTTTATTTGTGCGTTTTTTTTGTGCGATTTTTTTATTTGTGCGTTTTATTTTGTGCAATTTTTTTATTTGTGCGTTTTTTTGTTGTGCGATTTTTTTTTGTGCGGCATATGAAAATTTCAATCAAACTGGAACATAATTGATTATCTGGCTACCGGGACATATACAAGTGTCTAGTGAAACACTAGTGGTCGCAAAAACTGATCTCTGACTACATGGTAACTGAAAAAAAGTTAACTCTAAACGAGTGCGAGGTAGTATCTTCAAGTGACGAAAGCGATTTTGAACCAGTTTACCACAAAAAAATTCGCGAATTGTCAGACTACGAAGGATAAGGGTTATACGTTTTGAAAATTTTTGTATGTGTAAAATAAGTACATATGTAAATAAAATATTTTTAAATGTTCGCATGTGTATTTTCTAAATCAGATAACAAAAGGTTTGGCGAGATTCCAAGTAGCTGTCAAGCCTCGTGTCTTGATTTCGTTTAAAAAAGCCATTCCTAGTTATTTCGTAAGATTTGAGTTATTTTCTACGTGAGACTTTTTTTATGCGATCCCTATTCACCGCATAAAAAAATATTCTTTAATTGTGTTGCGAAAACTATTTTTTATAGCTACTCGTGAAGTTTTGTGATATTTTTTTATGCGTTTTTTTATGCAGTCCCTATCCACCGCACTAAAACAGGTTTGAGTGTAATAAAATGTATTAGAGGTGGCGATTACAATTGAGTAGTTGTAGCAATTCAAAGCGATTGGGTAGTCTTAAATGTTTATTATAATAGGCTCTGTAATGGTTCGAAATCAAAAGGGTTTCTATTGTAGTTATTTTTTTCTGTATAAAGATTAAAATATCAATGAACACATAAAACTTATTATATTTTTCTTTGTAATATAGAATTGGGGATACATTTTTATATCGAGTTCTGCGACCATGGCTTTACTCGGACATGATTTTCAAGTGTACCCCCACTGGAAGAAGATTTTATAAAAATGTTCAACGTATACACAATTTCACAAGAAAGGTATTTATTTTCAAGTTAATTTTATGTAAAGAATGTTCCAAATATAAAGTATAGAATGTTCCAAATATAGAGTATAGAATGTTCCAAATATAGAGTATAGAATGTTCCAAATATAGACCTTCTAAATATAGAGTTTTAAGTTGTTTCCCAAAATTACTATTTTATGCATACGATTTTTTTATTTTTATATATGTCGTTTAAAAAAAATCTTGCAAACTTAAGTAACGTTTTAATTATGTCGAAATTGTAACTGTTATAAAGCGATTTTTTTATTGTACAATTATAATTATGGTTTTTTTCCTTCTAATTTTTAAGGATTTTCGTTGATTGTCCGATAGGGGCCGTTGGTTGAGAACAATATACTTTCTCTTCACACGCACTGAGTGGCAAAAGAAAATACTATTTTTTTTTCTATTCGCGTTAATAATGATTGTTTCGGAACGACTTTCAACTGACTTTTAAATTGACTTAAAACTGTTTTATCTTTAAATTTATAAAAAATACATTTTAATAAATTGGAGGCAGTATTGAAGCTTTATAGTAATTATAGTAGCAAGGGCCGTCCTAAGGGGTGTGTGACGGGTGCTATCGCGTAGGGACCCGCGCTTTAGGAGTAGTCACTTGCCCATTAAATGTTTTTAGATAAAAAATTAATTCCTACTTTTAAAAACTCAATTATATATTTTTTTAATTTGTGTTTTCTCATATATCTAGGAGATATATTTGTTGGTCATCTGTGATGTGAAGCTTTTCCTCAAAGAGATTCCGCATAAAAAATGCAATGGAAACTCCATTATACCACATTAAATTGAGATCGACTAGAAAAAGTTTGGTTTATTTTAATAGGTATTAATTTAAACGTTATTTATTTTAATACTCCAACATAAGAACCCAGTGGCCAGGTTTTCACAGGGCCCCTCAGCAGCTAAGGAAGACACTGCACAGAACAGAAGTTACAATATTTAATGTACACGTAATGCAATCTAAAAAAAGTTGTATCAACAAATTAGCGTTATAAAAATTAATTCGATATCTAAAAGTACGAAAATCTCTCTTTTAGAACCTTGAAGTTTGAGCTTCATGATATCATAACCCTCGGCCTTTTCGCGTTTATCCAGGTTATCAAAGAGAAGAAGGAATGCATGATCCAGTTCGGAAAGCTCAGCCCAGGGGAAGAAGTGGCGGTTGCGAATGGGAGTCCACTTCAGAGAAAGAGACGTCGCGCATTCCTGGAGACCCTTCTGGAACTCCACTTGAAAGACCCGACCTTCACAGAAGAAGACATCAGGGAAGAAGTGGACACTTTCATGTTCGAAGTAGGTATGCCACACTTGTTATTACACTGAGAGTGGCCAAAATATTACCATATCTCATGTGCTGAAGTGTACAGCGAATAGTGCGTTCATAGATCCTTTGAGAGGATCATTGATTGAAATCTGCTGCAATTTGCTGCACTTTGCTTTTCGGTTGTCCCTTAAAAACCTGGACACTCTTCTTTTCGCTTGAGCATTCAACAGCCATTGACGACCCCAGGAGGACTAATGAGACATAGTTTTTTGGATAACAGTCCAGTCTTTAAACTCTTTTACTACTCTTGAACATTTCATAAATGCAGAGGTTTTACTGATGCTCACTTTATGACTCTGAGCACCCTGATCGTATAAACCAATTATGGTTCTCGGTCACTATACATACTACCAATTAGGTAAAGGAAGTTAATATGCCTCCGGTCGTGTTGCAATGGCTCTATTCGGACCATTTCCCTACTTATTTTTGTCTTCGGACTCGAATGATCCGTCCCTTTGGGACATTCAATCGTACGATATGCATATTATGGTTTTGGTTTGGTTTAGGTTAATTAACGTCGCACTAGAGCTGCACAGTGGGCTATTGGCGTCGGTTCCGGCCTATCTCGAAGGAAAGGCCCGGGAACGATGCCTAATATTTTTTAACCATGGTCAGATGACGAGAACAACACCTGAACTGACACCCAACGCCTTCAATAGACGTCGGGACTTTGGACCCCGATCAGATGTATCGTGCTCCAGTCCCGTATACACGCCGTTAATTTTTTTGCGAATGTTCTGGACGACATTCTAGTATTTTGTTAGCGAAGTTGGCAATCCTCCGATCGCAGTATCACTACTTTTTACTATTCCTTAGTCTAGTCCATCGTAAGGTTTTGAACCGGGGACCCTTGGATTCCCAGCTGACGCCTTAATCCGCTCGGCCACGGAGGCCTTGTATATTACGGTAATAAAATAAACTAATGTATCAAGAAATGCAGTACATATTTATTCTGAACCAGCACCAGTACTTCTCATACCCTGCATATTTAATTTTTTTTCAGGGACACGATACCACTGCCATGGCTCTCAGTTGGACTCTTCACTGCCTGGGTTTACACGAAAATTTCCAAAACGAAGTCCACGAGGAATTGGATTATATTTTTGAAAATGACCACGACAGGGAAATTACTCGAGAGGACCTTTCTCGGATGAAATATCTTGAGTGTGTAATTAAGGTATGGATCCTATTGTGAACCCCTAACGATTTATTTCCTGAAATCCCAGCAAAAAAAGTCAGCATGAAACCTTCATCAAAATTGTGAAATTGAAGGTTTTTTGAAGGTATTATAAAGGACATTGAAACAAAAAACTGCAGTTTTTTTGAAGTTTTTAATTTTCCTGCATAAAACCTTTAAAATATCTGCATTTTCCCTTCAGAATTAAAAATTTAAGGTTTTTTGCAGGTTTTTATGAAAGTTTTTTTTACAGTTTTTATGAAGGATATTGAAACAAAAACTTTTAATTTTATAGATCTTCAAAAAAACGGCAGTTTTCTTGCATAAAACCTTCAATTTCAAAATTTTGATAAAGGTTTTATGCTGACTTTTTTTGCTGGGATTTATCGAATATATATGAGTAACCCGAATGTAAAACAGGTTATATCTAAAAATGCAAAAAATGAGATTTTTGTGTCAATACACTGTTAAAAATAGGTACTTGAAAATAAGTAAAATTAGTTAATTTTTTATTACATTCGATGCTTATTCATTCATTCGATTGGATCATGACTCCGAATACATGAGTTTCAATTTTGAAAAAGTGATGTACTCAAAATGAGTATTATGTGTAAAAATGAGTAGATGCTTGCCTACATAGGCTGCCTTCATAAATCACTTTCATTAAATATCGACAATTACAGCCAAGTCTTACCGGCAATAGAACCCTGATTCCCAGCAACGCAGTCCAGTGCCAACGACAAGGGCGGCATTAAAGAGTTATAAACAGAATAAATGTTTAAAAAAAGTGTGCCTTAAGAATGGGAAGTAATATAATTGAATTGTTATAACTCAGTTTCGATTTAAGAAATCGTCATCAAATAATGTGGAAAACCGTTTGCTGAACTACAATTTTAAGTTTGTAAGGTTTCATTAAGATCGCTTGAACGGTATTTGAGTATGTCGTACGCACGTTTACGGTGCAGTTCTACTTTAATAAAGAACGAGTAGGTTTAGATACTCATTTTTAAGTACTTTTTTTTACAGTGCAGGTACTTTGGCTTTATTTTTAAGGTATAAAAAAGAGAAAAAATCATTTATTTTATTAATAACAACTCAAAAAAAGGAGTCCTCAGAAGCAAAAGTAGCTATATCCAGCGAACGTGAACATGAGCGTCATTGATAGTTTGATTTTCGATTGGCTGGAATGTGGGATAAAGCGGATTTGGCCTTTTTGAACAAAAGGAAAGTGGCGACACATATACTTGCAAAACTATTTGAAAGTCTTCATCCAGTTGCAAAACAAGTTCTGTACAAAAAATATTATTGTATTAAAAATAGTTAAGTTTCGAAAGTATTTTGCGATTTATTCAAAAAAGTTAAAAT
Organism: Troglohyphantes excavatus; assembly: GCA_963932185.1. Classification (NCBI taxonomy): domain Eukaryota; kingdom Metazoa; phylum Arthropoda; class Arachnida; order Araneae; family Linyphiidae; genus Troglohyphantes; species Troglohyphantes excavatus. Next base: position 52,855,674 of record OZ010677.1, on the reverse strand, counting down.
TACATATAGCTGCTTTTGCATCTGGACTATCCATAGATTAAAAAAAAATATATATTCTCACTAAAACCTTGGGAAAGTGTTTCAGTGGAAATATATATTTCCAGTGGAAACGCGAAATATTTGTTCTACTTAGTTACCATAATATTAAAGGTAATACATGTTGTAACTAATAATCATTAAAACGTTATATTCGAAATTTGGTCTGTTTTGGTTTTAATTACTGCTAAAACGTAACCCAATTACGATGTAAAGTATCTTTTAGTTTTTAATGCACATATAATGGCAAACTGAAACTTGAATACTCTCTTAAATAGGCGTAAATTAGTTTAGACAATATTTTTGTTTCTTCTGAAAAATGCAGTAGTAACGAGCTTGAATAATTGTGGGGAATGAAGCTTTGCACTATCATATTCGTAAATTATAACTAATTTATAACTCGATTATAATGAAATGGTATTTTTTCTTAGGAAACACTTCGATTATATCCTTCTGTGCCCTTTATTAGCAGAGAAGTGAACAACAGCTTCAAAGTGTGTAAGTTTAAGAGGAATTTTTATACGGAGATTAAGCATGTTTAACCTTTTTACATATAACGTCCATTAAATTCCTCAATTTGAAACCTCGCCGCACGGAGTAGTACACTTAAAAACGACACCTGTTAAATCCTTATAACTCCACGTGAAATAATGGAGATTAATGACATACCGTCGTGTGAAAAAAAGTGAGACGCGTCGACCATGCTGATTGTTTATCCATCCCTCTCTCACCTTTGTACCGCGTGTGGGAGAATGTCTTTTTAGGCTGCAGTATATGCTTCCGCCTTCATAACTCAACGTGGAATCAGCCTACGTAGAAAAATGACTTACCATTGTGTAGAGGAATGTGGACCGCGTCAACCAAGTTGGCTATTTATTCCCCCCCCCCACCTCTGATTTGTGTACCGCGTGGGGTCCAAAAATATTCACGAACCAAAGATTATGGTAGTGTGAGACCTCTATCTACTCCATTTGTTGGCTGTTACTCGTTAACTCATTGTAATTTACAAACGTGTTTTACGACCAGTGATCACCGGTTTTTAATAGCATTCAACCTGTTGTTACGAGATTTAATTAAATAGTCATGTATTTAATATGGGGGAGGGGGTGATGTTGAACTGAAACATTTTAACTTCTTTCTGTTAGTGATATTTTTTCTGTGATAAATTATCAATCGTTGCATTACATAAAAATAGCAGTTCCTCTATTATATAAAATGGCAATTCTTATGTTATTTAAAATAGCAATGTTTACTCAAACCTTCTATTGTAGATAATATTTTTAGTAATGTATTTTCTTTTGTTAAGTCCCGCGTAAATGTTTTTTTGCTTCTTTAATAAATATTTTTTTTGTGAAAGTACTTGCTTAACATATAAATGAAGGCTCCACTTTCTTTACGTCCCTAAGACAGAATTTTGTGTTTATAGTGAAAAGTTAAATTTACTGTTAAAATCCTACGAAAATGTCACGTAATGATATTGATATAAACAAAATTATATGAGGAGCACTTATACAGAATCAAACATGTCAAAAAATATTTTTTAAATATGATACTATAAGCATTGCATTTTATATATATAAAAAAATAATTTTACCGATTTTGCAAACAAAAAACCCTTTAAGATTTCTAAAAATATCACTTTTAATTTAAAACTTCAAAAAAACCTGAGGTTCATACCAATGCATTCATCTACCAAACGTTTTTACTATTTTCTGCGACTTGCGATCTGATTGACATTTTTGTTCTTGTTCGAACGCTCATGTGGCCTTTTTAAGAAGTGTATCTTTTCTTAAAGTAAAACTAATGTAACTGTTTTTCGTTTCATAGTGGATAATACCGTAGAAAAAGGATGCATGTGCTTCATATTCCCGTACATGCTCCACCAGGATCCAGTTTCGTTTCCCGAACCGGAAAAATTCAACCCGGAAAGATTTTTTCCCGAAAATAGCGCTGGGCGACATCCGTACGCTTACGTTCCTTTTTCGGCAGGGCCAAGGAATTGCATAGGTATAATTACAATGTTCAACATTCTAATACACTATTATATTGGTCTAGAGAAAGAATGATGTTTCATAGATGTTTCATTTGTGTACAACATTATGAATTTTTATTATAATCGTTTTTCTTGTTTCACAACTGGGTACCATAAGAGTGCTTTACTATATCTTATTTATGTTGTTGAGATCGTAAATTAAAAAAAAACGCCTACCCTTAAACTTTCCGTCCTAGATCCTTCATATTAATACCTTATTTAAAATAAACTTACTGAAATGGCTGTTTTTGAGTCGAATGAATGCAAGGGTTTTTTGGTGTTCATACATGTTTTCAGGCTACTTGAGCGCAGGGGCCTGATATAGAAATTCTGAGTATTATAGGCACTTTATTACAAATGGGATTCATTACCTTTTATAATAGCAAACAAACCCAGAGCTTAAAAAATACCCCTCTCTCTCATTGTACGTTTATATTAAATTTTCAAATAAATTATATGAGACAGCATAAATGCTTTAAAAATTGCAATATTAATAAGAATATTTGACCAGCACAAAGTATTTTTTATACAATTGATATGCAGTTTAAAGTACAGTTGGGACCCTCACAATTGTGGCCCTAGGCATAGGCTTAACTTGTCTTATTAAAACAAGGCCCTGCCTGAGGCTTCAAAAGTGGTTTTTAAAAATGTGTCTTATTTCTTTGTGAATATAATGCAGAGCATAACATACAAAGATTGAAAAATTCTACGATAAACTTTGTATATAAATTTGTATATAATTGAAAGTTTGGCGCCCCGGTAGTTTAACAAAAAATTATCACATTTCAAAGAAAGGTGTTTTTTTATTATCAAAATCCGATCAAGGATTTTTCGTTCGTGGATTCATCAAACCATTAATCCAAAGATAATTGTGTGATGTTGCTCACTAGATATTAGATTTTATGCTACTAATTTCTTATTGCAGAGCGGCGGATCTAGCTATAAGACACTTGGGGCAATTGTCCCCATCCGCTATTTAACGTTTATTTATTTATATATACTTATAATCTTACGATCTGTGTTTTGAGTGAAAAGTTTCTGAATGTTGGTGTCTTTCGGATAGCTCAGTGGTAGTGCACTTGTGCGCTAAACAAGGGGTCCCGGGTTCGATTACCGGCTAGATGAACTTTTCACTCTTATAGGTTTAAATAAATTAATTGCATTTCTTTGTGTTAATGCAGCTTTAAGCGCTTCACAGGAATATATTGATTTATTCTGCGTGTGTGTCTTGGTTGTGTATATATTTCTGTGATCACCCCCTTCCTCTGAGATGAAATCGTGGATCCATCCTTGAAGTGCACATTCGTTTTCTCTTTCACTAGGTCAAAAGTTCGCCATGATGGAAGAGAAGACAGTTCTGGCAAATATCTTAAGAAGTTACCGTGTGGAATCTCTGGACTACAGGGACAAAGTGGTCGTCACACCGAATCTCATCATTCGCAATGTAAAGCCCCTGCGAATACGTTTCCACAAGAGAAGATAGCAACATCCATTCCATCTGTGGAAATACTGGGTGTTCCTTAATTCGTTCCAGGATTTGGAAAGGCTATGGATAGCCACTTCGCCTACAATATCAAGTCAGTACTCGTGGTAATAAATGTACCTCAAAGTGATCATCACGAGTCAGACTCGTGTTATATAGTAGAAAAATGTTCACGCTCCATTTATCATTTATTCAAATGGCAAACATAAGTTTAGAACGTCAACGTAATTTACTCATTGCAAGGTAACTTTACTCTACCTGGTGAACAAAGTTTCCCGATTGTAAAATGGCGAGATTTTTAGTGAAAGAAGTCAATAATATATTTTTTCTGTGATGCTTGGCAACCCTGCTGTTCAGCTGTATGCCCATTTTTCTTCACATTTTGTTTTAGAGCTAAAAGTGTTGTTGTGTATGTATAACTTATGTGTTCTTCCAGTGAAAAAAGTTGCATATTGTACGTTAATCACGTGTACCCTGAATAAGGTAAAGGGATAATTGTGTTATGTAAATACCTATTTAAAAGTATACTAATGGATTTCGTGATCTTTTGCTTCTAATTCAAGTTACAAATAACTTTTCTCACCAATTTCATTTCATGAAAGGACTCGAAAATGTGGTCGACGTTGCTGTTGATTATGGCCCGTGCGTAATCAATCATAATTCAAAATATTAAAATACTATGACCAATGCAGAAAAAATTTATGTCACTATAGAGCAGTGGTTCCCAAAGTGGGTTCCGTGGAACCCTGGGGTTCCACGAAAAAATTTAGGGGTTCCGCGTGCCAAATTTTATTTGATTAAAAAAAAACATACGCTTAGTGATTTTCTCGAAGAATCTGAAGTGGATTTAGATATGGAAATCCGTGATGGTATAAAAACACATCTATACAGTTTACAGCAATCACTCAGTGATTATTTTCCAAACCCGGAGAATCAAGATAATTACTGGGTACAAAATCCTTTTAAAATAAAAGAAAAACCAAAAGGATTTCATTCCATTGATTATGAAAATTTGATTGAATTGATTTCGGATACACAATTAGAAGCCAAATTTAGAACAGTTTCATTAAAAATATTCTGGTCAGATGTATTCGATGAATATCCAAATTTAGCCAAACCGGCTATTCAAATTCTATTGCCGTTTGCAACCACTTATTTGTGCGAAGTTGGGTTTTCAAAATATGTTGCAACACAAACCAAATATCGTAACAGACTTGATGCTGCACCAGATATGCGAGTTCAGTTATCAAACCTAACGCCCAATTTTAAGAAAATCATGGAATCAAAGAAGCAAATGCATTCTTCACATGAAAGATTTTTCATTTATTTTAGTTTATGTTTTGTATTTTTATTAATTATTTCTATGATGAATTGCTTTTTTTTTTAGTTTTGCTTAATTCAATAAAATCTTAAATACCAAAATAATACTTGTTTAATTTAATATCAGATATTAAAATTTTGAAAAAATGTTAATTAAAAAATATTTTGAAAACCCAAATTCAGGGTTCCGTGATCATTGGCAACAAATTTTGGGGTTCCACGACCAAAATAGTTTGGGAACCACTGCTATAGAGGATCACTTCATGTTTTGGGCAAACTTTGCAGTTTTTCAATATGTGCACCCTTTCTTCATAAATGTTTCAAGAGACGCCAAAAACCACTGAGAGCCACGTACTTTTGAATCTAAACCCATGACTTTGAATGCATTATTTTGGTCAATATCGGTTTGCAATGTTATGCAGTGCATTGACAACTTGTGAAAATATAAAAAACGATTTTGCAAAAAATGTATATCTATTTAATTTTGAAACTAGATGTCTTAATTCTAAAATCAAAAATTCGTGCCATACTTGGTATATCAAATGTTATCAACGGCTTTATATGAAGTTTCCTCTGCAATTCTGCTAAATACTTTCTGTTTAGTCTTTTGTGCTTTTACCTAATACTATAAACGCCGATATCAAGCGAATTCTATAATTGAAGTGAATTTTTATATAGTTATATAAAACTTTTTGCTGTATTCATCATAGTTTTTTAAGTAGACCCTTCCCAAACTATGGATGGAATTATGTAATCGAGAGAGGAACACATCGTCGCCAATAGCCCATTGTGCAACTCTAGTGCGACGTTAATTAACCAAACCAAGAGAGGAAGAACATGTCTAGTCATTGATAGAGCTTTGAATTTCTCGAAAGGAGAATGATTTGTGTTGACTTCATTTAAGGATTTGAATACCACTGGTAGGCTTCACTGAGAATATGCTTATGGTTTATATGTCACTCGTGAACCACTAGTGGTCCGCGATAAGTTCCAAAGCGGTCCATTGAGATATTTTTTAATCAGTTACTGTTGTCCCCAAATGCTCGAATGTATTATTTTATCCAACAACACCAATGTTGGTGACGCATTATCAAACTCAAATTTCAACTTTATTATTTGAACCAAGACAAATTACTTTCTGTTTATTAGTTTAAAATGTTATCTCAAATAATTAAAAAAAATTAAGTTAAATACTGTAAAATTTATATACAAAATAAAGTCCAGAATTTTATGTAGTATACGTTCATTTTAGTTTAATTAATATGTGATGGTTCGTGCTTTGTCCAACGTCTAATTTGCTGATCTAAAGGTTCGAATCCACTGGTATAAATAATAGGTTTCAAACCTGTGGTCCGCAGACTAGTGGTGGTCTGGCAGACCCGTAATAGAGGCATATGTAAAAAGATTATAGAGTTTTATAAAAATATACTTAATGGAAATGTATTAAATTTTAAAAAAATGTTTTAATAGTTAATATTTCGGATATAAAAAAAATTTAATATTTCACAATATCTTTATTACCATCTAAAACTAGAGTGAGATTATGTATAATTAATACTTTCTTTGGCAACTTCATTGGTTTCAACAATAGAAAATTGCTCTTAATAAATTGATACGGATGTTGGAAGTAAAGACGCAAATTGCCTATATTTATTTCTTATTTAAATTAAAACACCTTAGAAGAATGGTTAAACAACAAAAATATAGATTATTGGTATAATTAAAAGAATATTTAAACTCAATTTGTTTATTTTAAAATATCGTAGTACTTGCTAATCAATCAGTACATTTAGTTATCATACAAATTTTGCTCTTTGATATTTATTTACAACCATACATTCTGTTTTTGACAAATACAAAAAAGTAATTGCAATTTCGCTATTAATGAGAAATAGCTATATAAAGAATGTTTTTATAAAATTCTGAATAGAGTACGATAATAAACTTTGCAACAAGTTTAATTTCTTGGTTTCTACGCTAATCACCGATTTTGAGCAAGAGCAGTCAGCGTACAGCTAGCGTTCTAATTTGTGCTAAAATAACAATTGTTCATAAAAATATATACATATATTTTTGAAATATTAAATTTAAAACATATCCAGTAGGATTGCAATCTTCCTGAGTAAGGAATAGAGTCTTAATTTTAATCTCTAAATTCCTCTAACAACTATCTATAATTTTAAATGGTTAAAAACATAAAAACGACTGGGTTTTACAACAAGAGGGTAAAGTTTGTCGTCGGCTTAGAATGGAAACCCCGTATCTTAAAACCAGATATTTAGCAGCCTTAGCGAAAGTTGCTTGGCGACGAAATCCAAGCCCGGGTATTTCGATCACTCTTCTTGTTTTTAAACAATTTCCCATTTAGAGAGTGAATCGCTTCGATTTCATTTTCAAGCAGCTTTCGCTACGGCTGCTAAATCTGTGGTTTGAAGACACGAGGTTTTCATTCTAAGGGTTGTTACAAACGGACCAGATTCTGTGAAAAATGGATCTGTGATTCGAGAATACAAACCACGTGGGTTGTGTTCTCGAATCACAGATCCATTTTTCACACTCATCCGCTCCGTCTGTAACAACCCTAAGCCGACGTTATATTTTCGCCACATTCTTATTTATAGTAATATTTATTAATTACTTTAGTTGAAATGTCTTTCGACAATTCCCTCATTGCTATATTTAAAAATATATAATATTTTTATGAATTTAAAAATTATGTAATCTTGTGAAAACTGGCAATCGGATATATACGTCTCTATACAAGGTTAAATATGTGGCTTGAAACAAGAAAGACCAATGTCTCATTGACTTAACATAGGACTTTCTTGATCTAGGCCGCAGAAATAACAGTGATCCACCCACATGTGTAGAAAATACGTTACTATAGAAATTAGAAGATTGAATTACACAGTCTCCTCACACAAACATGACCGCTGAAAAAGTGCTCCAATAGCTCTTAAGTCTGAGCAAATCATCAGAATATCCGAGTAATTTGAGCATTTCAGGAACTTTGAGGTAGAGCGTTCTGCATAAGAGTCAACGTGAGTGTTTTCATCTGCAGTCGAATTCCTTGTCCCATCCGGATAATTCTGGTAGCGTGTCTTCGATCATAATGGGGTAGACATCGAAGTTTGAGACATCTGCTGAGCCTTTAACCTAAAAAGAAGTGTGTTAATACATTTTTAAAAATATGTAAGTTACTATAAAACATAAATTAAAGTTAAATAATTATAAATGCAGTGAAGCAACGGATAAAGGGACAACTAACAAGGCCTCTAGAGTCGTATTTGTAAAATTACCGCCGGTTGGGCCATTGTTTTGCCGCGCATTTCTGCAGTATAATTAGAATAAAAATATAGGTATCGATTTTTTATTCCATGATTCAAAATCAATATTTTCGCATTACATTTTTTTAAACAAATTATTACTTTCAAGAAAATTTTTGCTGGTTTCACACTATTGTATTGAATATTAATTATATAACTGTTAAAAATAAGTATTCAAAAATAAGTAAAATGTACTAATTTTTGATTACATTCGATGCTTATCATAGCTTCGAATACATAATTTTCTTTTTTGAAAAAGACATGTACTCAAAAATCAGTAAAAATGAATAAAAAGAGCATTAGCTCGCCTACATAAACCACTTTCAATTAATTTTAACAATTTTGATGTGTTTTTATCATACCGTGTCCATATATAATATTCATCTCTTCAGCTATACCATGAACTCTATTCTTACAAACGAAATAAATGACGTGCTAAAAATGGTTAATGAAATAATTAAATACAGTGGATAAAGGAAAAATATGTGTGTGACGCAGGGTAGTGATATTCTAGGATCAATGTGCATTCGATGATAAAAAATACTACTAAATGAAAAGAAATTTTCTATATTTATCTCATAAAAATAAGGTCCATTAAATTACAATTGTATTAGAAAATATTATGTATTTCAAACCACACAGTCAAAGATGAAAGTAATATTTACTTACTTTTGGCTGAATAGGTGGAATTAAAGATTTGTTTCTTAGTCCGTCCCAGTCAAAACCTTGAAACCACCTATTGAAATACAAAAAATAACTACAACGGCACTTCAACAAGTCATGAAAGTTAAATGTTTAAAGTTTTTTTTTTCACTTCATAACTTAATAAGCTAATAAATATTTGGAAACAATTGAATTTAAGAGTTGCTTTATAATTTAACATTTCAGATTCGGTAAATAACGTGATTTAATAAACCTTGTAATATGCATCGTTTGTAGATTCGTTTTAAATGTGTTACAAGAAATAATTTAAGGAGATCAAATTTTGAAAAGCTCAGAATGTCAAAATTGTTTTAGTCAAGTTTTAACAGAAAATGCCAGAAGTTTTACTCAAAGTGAAAAATTATTGTTTTATTATCTAAATATTGTTTTTTTTATTTAATTTAAGAATTTTTTATTATTTTATTAAAGATTTTTTACTGAAAATATTACAGAATGGAAATAGTTACAAAACGAAAATTATATATTCCAAAAAATTTCAAATTTAAAACATATTAACAACTTTCCATAATATATTCTATATTCTAATTTATTCAGAAAAATACCTATTTTAAAATATATTCTAGGTTTATGTTATTTAGAATTCTTGCCTAAGTTTAAATTAATATTACAAATATTTCATAAAGATTTATTAGATTTTTACTTAAGTTACCTCTATGAAAAAAAAGCGAACTTTTTATGAGCTATTTTTAAAATCATTATCCATTTGAACTTATCGTAGCCTGACTTCAGCAATGATTACTTATTAATCTATGTCCCACGTTTTCTTATAAAAACGGTTTATTAAAAATATTTTCAAAATTGCAAATAGCCCACGTAACACATTTTTTTTTAATCTTTCTGTATGAAATATATATCAATGGAAGTATTTGTTTTGGCGTACAGTTGTGTTTGACTATACCTTTAGGTGCTTTTTTTGGTCCAATTTAACTCTGGTATCTCATTTATTTCTAGCAGAACGAGCAACTTCTTTCGAAACTCGAACACATTCAATCCTGCAAAATATGTTTCAACTACCCAAATATCAGATGCAGATCGCAATGCAGACCCGACTACTGAGCTAGAATAATATAAATATAAGCACTGGAGCGGGGACTAAGCTTGTCTGACCACTTTACTCCCTTCTGAACGAAGGTAGAAAAAATAGTCCTTTCATATAAGTTGATTTAAAATCGCATTTCTGGGTTTCAAAAATACATGAAATGTTATACATTTAATGTTTTCCAATACTTATTTCACAAGAAAAAGAAGACAAAAGGCACCGAAAAAACAAGTTTTAAACATTTATGTGACGTCACGTCAGACTCCCGCATAGCCAAGAACGAATGTTTTCTCAACCTTTCTTCCGAATTGTATGCTTCCACCGTGGCACGGTAAAGTATATTGTCACTCGCTCTAGTGCTTATAGTTATATTATATTCTAGCTCAGTGGGCCAGACTCACTTGTGCTTCTTGATATCTGCAATGCCCCCTTTCTGGTATCCCAACCTCTCTGCGGGGTTGTCTCTGCACAGTCTCCGCATAAGGGAGATGGCGCTCTTGTTGATGTAGTTGGGGAAGCCCAGCGCATCCAAACCCTTCAGGATGATCTTGTACGTTTTCATGGGATCGAAGGCTATGAAGGGGGGCCTGGAAGAGATAAAGAAATTAACTTGATATTGATATTACCATTATTACAAGTTGTTATTTAACTTACTCCATCAAATATTGTGACTCAATTTAAACTCCTGAATCTCATTTCAAAACTTAGCATACTTACCTATTCCCAATGACAACACAGATCGCGAGTAAATGTTATAAAATTTAGTAAAAGTTTTTATTTATACTAATAGTTCAGGAATTTTATTTTAATGTTAAATAATAAGATAGCAACAAAGGGTTGGTTTACACTCCCATTGAAAGCATTTGCACAATTAAACTTGATATTTTATGCTGATATTACTGATACTTTTAAGTTACTTGGGTAAGATGATTCTTAATCCTTGGTTATCAGAGCCTATAAACTTGTAAGGCGATACCTTTCTATATGATTTACGCTTCAAGAGTTTGTATGTGAAACACAGAAATAAAAATTGTGTATACTAACGTTCCAGTGAGTAGCTCATACATCATAATACCGATGGCCCAGAAGTCGACAGCTTTATCGTGGCCTCTGTTAAGAATAATTTCTGGAGCAACGTATTCTGGGGTGCCGCAGAAAGTCCACGTTTTTCTGCCGCTCGGTAACACTTTAGAAAAGCCGAAATCAACCTGAAAGAATACAATATGTGAGAAATATTATATTAAGTAGACAGAGCAGTACAAAATTGTTGTTATTTGACTGACTTTTTTGACTTGTAAGCTTAAGAAAACGTCTTCAGGGGATTAAAAGTGTGAGCAACCAATGTATTTGATTTTAGTCTTTTTTTCTGTATATTTCAAGATATTAAAAACAAGGCATTTTTTTAATATAATAAAAAGAATGCAATGAATAAAAAATGCAATTGTAATCTTTCATGATTTTAATTTCATGTCAATGCAAAAAAAATCTATAGTAATTCTCTCTGAACAGAAAAATGACTTTTATGTTGTAGGGAATTGAGAAATTGAGCTGTCTGTTTTCAAAAACTATATTTATCCATTTTCATACATTTTATAGACGATTGGCAGCCACGTACTGTTGGATATGAAACCATGACTTCGCCTTTTATAACGGCAGCATACGAGCCCATATATTTTTAATATTTTGGTAAATAAACTTGATTATAAAAGCTTTCAATGCTAATTAAACAGTTTTGACATATAGTAAAATGCGTTAGGCCATGTACGAACCAGCTTCACATATCCTTGTGCATCCAGCAAGAGATTTTCCGGTTTTAAGTCTCTGTAAATTATATTTCGATGGTGCAGGTATTCGAGTGCCTCAGTAACGCACGCTGTAATAAATCGTGTGGTGCAGTCATCAAAGCATCCTCTAAAATTAAAACAATAAATATCATTTCAGCATATTGGAAGTGTTAGTAGCAATATGTAAACCGGTTTCAAATTAATGAAATATATTTTAAATTTTGTGCAGTCAACAATGATGTCGTAAAATATTTTTTAATCTCTTATTTTATCAATGTAAGAGATTATGAATATTTCTCAAACTGCTTAATTTTAATATTCGAAAAGGAAAACTTAAAACGTCGCTTTTCGTAATTTTAGAAAATTAAAAAAGTTTTAAATTATTTTAATTTTACTTTATAATCAATGCGTGTTATTTTTTAATTAAATGATAAATATTGCTCACAGTAATTATAAAACTATTTATATATTTTTTCAATTAGAAAATTTTTCCAATTCCATATTGAATCGCAAAATATGTAATCTTAATAGCTTATTATACTTTTAGAAATATCTCAAAGTTTTAAGACACTTAATGCTATGCTAATATTTCATCGTTATGGAGAAATATTTAAATGATTTTTTTTATTGGAAAACTTTATTAAATGTATATTTTTCCTAAATGAACATTTTAGTTTTTTTCGAGTGCGAAATATCGGGCAAAAAAATAGGCATTTATAACATCTCAGAGATCCCTGAGATAAACAACATCTTAGGCCTCCGAGTTCTAACAAATAGTCATATACTCGCTCCTCTTAACGTTCAAACTCTGATATAACTCATAGGGTCAGTCACGAGCACAACCTCCCTTTATTCATATCACCACGATTTCATGTACAAAAGTATTTCATGTACAAAGATGTTAAAAAACAACGTGTTACTATCCGGGTTAAACCATTAAAACATAAGTAAATCATATTACTTCTTATTAGTTGACATAGATAATAGCAAACGAAATCTGGATCACCATAGCACCTCAAATGCAAATTTTCGTTAAATAGAATGAAATACCAAGGAATATACAGAATTACTTGTCTCTGAGAATACTCCAAACCTCTCCTCCTAGACAGGCTTCCATCAGCATAAAGACATACTTTTCATCCCGAAATGTCTTGTACATTCTGTAACGGGTCAAACACATCCATATCAATAAATCAGAAGAGATTTATGTCTGATCACAATAATTTTATGCAGTGTGATTCAAAAACAGGAATATATTGTAAAAAGTATTCATATTTGGATAATAACTACTTTATTTGTTGCTATTAAATCTAAGCGACTTGTTTAAAATATAAGCCAAGTAGTAAAAATAATGTTTTATTATGCCAATACAGCTCAATGTTATTCAGTAAAATAATAACCATATCCTAAAACTTTGTAACCACTCTACATAATTCCAAAATTGTAGCATTGCAAGGAAATGGAAAATGCCAAGCAACGTTTGGCTCTATGGTTCAGAAATATAATATAATAATTAAACTAATTTTCCAGTTACACTAAAACAGTTTAAAAAAATCAGATCATGGTTTTTGACATTTATTTCGATATCTTAAAAGTTTAAATTTCAGTTTGTTAGTGTCGAAGTTAAAGTAAAGAACTTTAGGCCCAGTGCATACCTGCATATGAAGGGGTGCTTGCATGACATCATTATGGATCTCTCACTTAGAGCATGCTGTTGCTGTTGAGTTTCGACTATGTGCACTTTCTTCAGGATTTTCAGCGCAAATGTTTTTTCTTTGTCGTAAATATACTGTACCTACAATCAAAGTAAACGCACAGTCAGAACAGTTGTTTTCACAAAATATTTTTCTGTTCTCATTCTTTTTTGATGGTATTTCTACATTTTAATAGTTAACAAAATTGTTCTGTTTTTTTATAAACTGAAGGTGAGTAGTCCCGATGAAAGAGCAGCTAAACTATGCACTTGTTACTATTTTGAGGACATCACGAAAAACCTTTAGTCTATAGAGACGTTAGGCTGTGAAAGTTTTTTTTAAAAGTTGTTATATGTAAGTAGCTGGTTTTTCTTTATTGTAAGGTCTAATTGAAGCCTAAAAAAATAATTGAAGTTAAGTGATTAAGTAGCTCATATCAAAATCTTATTTATTTAATAAGATTTAGTTGAGAGTTTAATAAGATTTAGTAATATTTAATAAGATTTAGTTGAGAGTTTAATAAGATTTAGTAATATTTAATAAGATTTAGTAATATTTAATAAGATTTAGTAATATTTAATAAGATTTAGTAATATTTAATAAGATTTAGTAATATTTAATAAGATTTAGTAATATTTAATAAGATTTAGTAATATTTATTAAGATTTAGTAATATTTAATAAGATTTAGTAATATTTAATAAGATTTAGTAATATTTAATAAGATTTAGTAACATTTATTAAGATTTAGTAATATTTAATAAGATTTAGTAATATTTATTAAGATTTAGTAATATTTAATAAGATTTAGTAATATTTAATAAGATTTAGTAATATTTAATAAGATTTAGTAATATTTATTAAGATTTAGTAATATTTAATAAGATTTAGTAATATTTAATAAGATTTAGTAATATTTAATAAGATTTAGTAATATTTAATAAGATTTAGTAATATTTAATAAGATTTAGTAATATTTAATAAGATTTAGTAATATTTAATAAGATTTAGTAATATTTAATAAGATTTAGTAATATTTATTAAGATTTAGTAATATTTAATAAGATTTAGTAATATTTAATAAGATTTAGTAATATTTAATAAGATTTAGTAATATTTAATAAGATTTAGTAATATTTAATAAGATTTAGTAATATTTAATAAGATTTAGTAATATTTAATAAGATTTAGTAATATTTAATAAGATTTAGTAATATTTAATAAGATTTAGTAATATTTAATAAGATTTAGTAATATTTAATAAGATTTAGTAATATTTAATAAGATTTAGTAATATTTAATAAGATTTAGTAATATTTAATAAGATTTAGTAATATTTAATAAGATTTAGTAATATTTAATAAGATTTAGTAATATTTAATAAGATTTAGTAATATTTAATAAGATTTAGTAATATTTAATAAGATTTAGTAATATTTAATAAGATTTAGTAATATTTAATAAGATTTAGTAATATTTAATAAGATTTAGTAATATTTAATAAGATTTAGTAATATTTAATAAGATTTAGTAAGATAATTTGGATATAACTGCTTTTGAATCTGGGCTATTCAGGTATAGAAAATGGTAGCTACATTCATCTGTTGGGCTCATAGACTTGAGAAAAAACTCAAATGACAGAAGTAATTGAAAAATATCCTTTTTAATTCATTAGTTTTATTAAGAGTTTGCTTATTACTAATTTTAGAAGAATTGTTTTTTAAAAATCCACTGGATTATTTAACATTTTAGTATCGAACTGCGATAGTCGAACGGTTAAGAAAATATACCAAATTCAGTGGTGCGACTTCCATGTTGACCAGTAAGGTTTTTTAGATGAATTCCAGGGACAGAATGCAAATTATAGATGGGTACAAATTAAACCGACAAACAGTAAAAAATAATTTTAACCTAAACCCTCTAATCTATTTAGAATGTTCGGCAATAGCAGCCCTGTTCACGGTCTTTCTCTTGATGGTCGCACAGTACTTATGCGGTACGGTATACAATAATGCCTTTAAAATTATAGAATGTTGCAATTTCAAAATATTTACAGACAACACAAAATAGCTTTGCTATCTAATTGAAGAGATTAATGCAATAACATGAGAACCTACATCGCTAAAAAATTTTCATCGTCATCACTATTATCCTTCTATCCAACTGTTGCTACTATTAATATAAAAAAGGTTTGTTTTTTTCAAAAATAACCGAAACCCATTTTAACTATTTTCCCTTTTAGACGTAAAATAAATAAATCAAACCTGACCAACTGAACTCTGCCGAATCCGCCAACTCCAAGTGTTGCCAGAACATCCAGATCATCCAATTGGATATGCTTGTGTTCCTCGTCCAGACTTAAGGACGCAGACGATAAATGGGATATTCTGGAACAGAAATATATGAGAATTTACACTATGGGAATAATGTCATAATGAAAAGTTTCATAGAAAATAATGAACCAACATTCGAACGTTTAAATATTACAATAGACATATTGAAGAAATATGTTATCTGTATTTCTTTAATGTATGAAATTGAAAATGTGTTCAGGAAGTGATGGCACATGGCACCATTATAAAATTTTATATTAAGGTAAACGGAAAAGGTAAACAAAATTCCAAAAACCAAATTTTGCAGTAGATCTCTGGTATTATATAACGTCGATATTGCCTATTTTAATCTTAATTTCACATAAATTTCTTAGAATATATATATAAAAAAAAAGATTATCTAACAACAATGAAAATTGACAAAAGCAACGTAGTTTGTGATTTTTTTGGAGGGGGGGGGAGACAGTTTTTTCAAATTTGGAGGGAAGGATGGTTAATTTTTTAAGGGGAGGGGGATTTGTTGATTTGGGGGGGGGGAGGGGGGGGGGCTAATAACCTAAAGAAATCCGTTTCTATGTCACTGTACTCCCCCATGTAAAATCTATATCTACGTGTCTCTTGCGGATATACAGCCTTTTAAAGATATGATATTATTTTGTAAGCACTCTGTATTTTCATAATGTAGGATCAATTAAGGGAACACAGTACCGTAAAAAAAACAAAAAAACATCGATTTTTTTATTAGCTTAAATTAACTTTCCAATATTTCTAAACATGTATGAAATTTTTCAGTGTTTAATTTAAAATATTTAAGAAGTTATTTGCATTTACATTGGGTGACAGCAGGCTAAATGTGCTTACAAAGCTGGAGGATTTAATTTTTTTTTAAGAGATAGAGATTAAATTTTTTTAATGAATATTATCAGATATGTGTTTGACATAATTGGGTATGGAATAAGCCCTAGGACACATAGTTTTATTTTTAAAAATAATTCAAACAGAAATTTTTTGATTTTTCAGGGTTTTTTGGCTTTTGAGAAGAAAAAAAATTATATAAAATCTAATTTTAGTACTATTTAATATTCAATGCCCAGTTTTGTTTATTATATTTCAAGGAATACAAAAAAAAATTTAGTGATAAAAAATTAAAAACTAAAAAAGTAGTAGGAAATTTAAAAAACAGCAAAAAATTAAAAAAAAAATTAATTTTGAATTTATTAAAAAAAAATTATGATTTTTTTTAACAATTTTGTCATTAATTATATATTAAAGTATTTTGATTTCAAAAAATAAAAAAAAATATTGAAAATAAAAAAAAAATGTGAAAGGGTACCGTGTCCCCTTAAGTGATACAAACCTTCGAATACGAGCCTCGTCTCCGTAATCTTTAGTTTGAAGTTCTTGAAGGTCCCCAATGAGTTGATTGAAGGCCCTAGTTTAAAAAATCAATAAATGGTTACATTTTATAAAAATAATTATATATTGGATTTTATTCGTGGATCTGATAAATATAAACATTAACAAATAACTTCTTAAAATAATGTATATTTTTCTTTTAACGATGTTTATTAATGTCACTTACTCTCTATTGAGTGTGAGGCATTCAACCCCAGGATCCATGGCGATAACGTTGGCTGTGCGCCGCTCTTCCCTAAAATCGGAAAGCACAACATAATTTCAAATTGAATAATAAAACAATGTACCCTGTGTCTATCGAACTCAATAGTGTATTCGGGGGCGGCAAAATTATTGAGGATTTCAACTAAAAGTTCGCGAATAGTTTAGTTTTCCTATTTAAAATATGTGTAATGAACCACTCTGCCAAATTTAATGTTCCTGAGCATACAAGAAGTAGGAGAATGAGTGAATTTTATTTTAACCACGTGCGCTGAACGGGTATTTCATTTAGAAATTCGCGAATAGCTTTTTTAAAGTATAAGGAATCACTGTGTCAAATTTAATCTTTCTAGGATTAGAGGAAGTTCCATAATCAGTGAAGAGTGAATTTTCATTTTAACCCTGTGCGTAGAACGGGTATTCGAGATAGATGTTCGCTAATAGCTTTTTTTCCACTATTTAAAGTATAAAAAACAACACTGCCAAATTTCAACTTCCGGGAAATAGAAGAATGTGAATAACATATTTTGTTAAATTTTATTTTGCTGACATGCCACATTTTATGGGTACTTGAAATTAAAGACGTTACATGTTAAAAATAATATATAAAAAAAACTTTAAAAAAGAAGATTTTATTATATTAATTGTACTATAATTATACTGTTAAATATAAACTATTGTCCTAAAAACTTCTACGGAAAATAAAACAGTGATACACTAAAAATTACGTCTTTAGAATCTTATAAAGTTTAGTGCATATATAAATCCATAAAAAAAGATTTCGGGAATCTCTTGAGCCTTGCTGATTAATATGATTATAATTTGTAATATTATTTGTGTAAATTAATAGTAAGAAAAATTTCAAAAACTGAGATGTAATTGACAAATAAATATTTTTTTAGTTTACCTTAAAAGTGCTTGTTCCCCAAAATATTCACCTTTTCCCAAACATCTGATTTCTTGTTCAGTGTAGAGACCGTCGTCAGTGATTATTTTCTGTGTGACACGAACCTACAAGAAAGAATAGTATGATATAATACAAACGATTGGTTAAATAAACGTTCGAATTCTCTTTTGAACAATCTTTTTTGGAATCTCAAGTCTTTTGGTCAGTTGTTTATAGAATCTCACATCATAATAATTTTCCACAGGCATTCAAATTAAATTAAATATGTATGGACGGAATTCATATATCCGCCGAAACTTTGTAATAAAATCTCATTCTGTAGTTGCTCACACTATATAAATATCCTAAATTTCAACACGCACACTCTAAAGAAAGGTGATTACAAATGAGTACATGAACATACTCGTTTTTCTTTCAGTACAATTGCATTGTAATTGAGCGATGACGTACTCAAATTTAAGTAACCGCACTTCCTCAAAAATGAGTATTGTTGTTTAATATTGCTAATTTCAGCTTCTGTTCAAACCATCTTAACAAAGCGACCTGACACATTTAAAATAGTTGTTCAAAAGATGGTTTTTATATTATGTCGATTGCTTTAATGGAAACTGAGTTTTTACAACTCAATTATCTTACTTAACATTATTTTGGCACACCTTTTTAACATTTCTTTTGTTTATAACTTCTTCGCCCAGGTAGTGTCATGGATAAGGCTCTGGAAAGCGGTGCCTGCAGATATGGGTTCGATTCACGGTAAGCTGGTTGTAATTGTCGATATTTATTGAAATTGATTTATGAAGGCAGCCTATGTAGGCTAGCATCTGCTCTTTTTATTAATTTATACCCATTGTACTGATTTTTAAGTACATGGCTTTTTCAAAATTGAAACTTATATATTCGGTGGCATGATAAGCATCGAATGTATTAAAAAATGAGTACATTTTACTTATTTTTGAATGCTTATTTTTAACAGTGCATGTATCCTAATAAAACAACATGGGGATGACAGGTTAAATACTAGTTTAGGTAAAGGTTTACTGTACGGTCACCCTTGGCGACTTTTTCAAAATCTCGCCAAAAGTCGCCATTTTGGCGACTGTTGTCCAATAAGGTTGCTGCAATTCCTTGTCGTTTCGGAGGGTGGTTGCCATTTAAAAAAAATTATCGCCAAATGCGGAAAAATCGCGCCAAGGGTGACCGTACAGTAAACCTGACCCCTAGTTTATAATATTATTCTTTTGCTACATTATTATTTTACAGCAGATATATAAGTCGGATATTATTTTATATCCTAATAAAAAAAGTTGTTTTCAGCAGACCACAGAATTCTTCTATATTTTATAACTTATACAGTGAAAGCGATAAAAGCTGATGACCGACAGAGTTAAACATTCCGATATTAAAAATATGATAAAGTTTATCAAATTGCCTACTAAAAAAGTTGTATCATTAATCACTAAGTTAGAATTGCTATTTTAGTTGAAATAAAAAGTAACAACTTACTTCTCCATTACTTATTATAAAGAAGGTGTCCCCAGTCTCCCCTTGCCTTATTATGTACTCAGAAGCAGGGTAAAAATCCTAAAACAGATTAAACTCATATTAATAATAAATATAAAGTTAATAAAACGATAATAACATATTTTAAAGAAAGAACATAAAATATAGTTTCAAGAACCTAATAATTCCTTAAACTTCATTCATATAACTTTTGCGCATTAATATAACTAAATAAAAAAGGGAGCCATTATAAATGTGTAAATAAGAGAAAGTTTTTTTAAAAAAGAAAAGATTATAATATAAAGATTATAAAGAAAAAGAAAAGATTAAAACTAAATCAAACTTAACATGAATTTATTTTTGATATTTAATAAAACTCTACTTATTTTATAACTATTATTTTACCAAAATTAAGAAAATTAATTTGATTATTAATAAATAAGCATATTTGTACAGGTAAATACTTCAGAAACAATTTTTTAAATATCTCATTAGATATTTAGATTATATTCATTAACATGAACAGAAAAAAAAATCACAAATAAAAGATATAAAAATATATATAAAAATATGTTACTATATACAAAAATATGAATTTTTATAAAAAAATATTAAAGGAGAATACAAATACAAAATCTTAAATAGAAGTAATTAAACAGTGCCTTAAATAAAAGAAAGAACGAATACTTGCCACTTCTAATACATCCGCCATTTTAGATAATAACTCGTTACTAAGGTTTTTGAGCAAAGATACACTAAAAAGAGAAAAACAAGGCTGTTTTCAAATACAAAAAAATTTCACAATTTGGTGTCTCATTATATGTATACATTTTTAATGTAAACAAAAAGAAACATAAATAACTTAATGGAAATACTCAATATATTTTCGTAATAGCATTTAATAAGAACTGTTTAAAAAAAAATAGATAATTTGTTTTAAAATCAAGAAAAATATTAAATACATAAAAATATATCAACTATATTAGTTTTGACACGAAACTTCATTCAACATCATCAATTCTTGAATATTTTATTTTTGTCAATTCAGTTAAAAATAAGTAAATTAAGTCATTATACAGGCCAAATACGTTACACATTTTAAAATTTAATATAAAATCAAGTAATTTTCGTAAGAGAAAAGTGATTTAGACTACAATTCTTCTTACAAAAAATATTTCGTTAAAACAAATGAAATATTTAATTCCAAACTTCGCCTATAAATGGCGCTTGATTTTACATTAAACTTTAAAATGTGTAAGGGACTTTTGGCACGCCCTGTATTTAAAGTTATTAGTTTGCACTTTGTATGCTTAAAAAAATCTATTTTATTTATTGACTGTTCAAGTATATACAAGTATGATGATGTATAAACTTTAAAATAGTATAAAATTCATTGCACATTTTGGAATATTCTACCTTTTTAAAAAGTTTATATTTTCTTCTTGTCTTTGTATTCCCGTAACCATCATGATAGTTTGAAAAGCTCTCCGATCCAGAACCCATAGTAAAGCGTTTGAAACCGCTGAAACCAAATTATTTAATTAAGAAAAATATTTGAAGTTCTATTCTAAGTTACTCTAAATTAGACAACAAGCATTTTTTTTAAAAGTACGTATTTGAAAATTATACAAGCAATTTTAAATTGAAAAAAATCTTTATTTTTTTAAAGCAGTAGCTTATTTATTTTGAATAAAGCGCTGTTGATCGTGTTTTTCTTAAGATAGTGCTGTTTACGTTATTAAAAATAAATAAGTTTAGAACGGAAAAGGATACAAAATATATGGTGTCATCATGTGAATAATTTGTTTTATCTTTGCAATAAGCCACTTTAAAAAATTTCAATAAGTTTAGTCCTGATATTCTGAAGATGGAAAAAAACAAGTCGATTTTAGACAACTTGGGATTATTCAATTTATTCACAAAACGATAAATTTAATTTAGGGAAAAGATCTCACTTAATGAGTAAGTTTATTGAGTGAACAATGACTCACTTAATGAGTGAGGCTCACTTAACGAGAAATTTTATTGAGTATTTGTCAACTTAATCACCCAACAAGAAAGAGGACCATTCACAGACTATTTATTTCGATTAAAATTATTTTAATATTATTTTTAAAAAAAAAAAAGCGAAATCCGAATGCAAGTGATAATGTAAAAAAGTATGTTTTATTTTAGCCTTCGCAGTATACTAGAACTAACTAAACATATTTCTTATTTTTAACAGTGCGATTTAAATTAATATCTTAAACCATTTTCATTTCTTACTGGAAAACTACAGAAAAGTACTTGCGCATTTCTAGCCTTAAATTCTTTAAATGTATTCTAAAAGAGTGCATTTCTAGCACTAAATTCTTTAAATGTATTCTAAAAGGGTAGAATTACTCACTGAGACAGCTGGGTACTATCCGAAAAAAACTAATACAACGAATTATTCGAACGTTAGCTCTGGATGACTGGCATAAGCGTTTCATAAGGCGGTTTACTTATAATAACCGCTTAAGAAGAAATAACTCTCTTGCATTTGTTTGCTTTTTAGCTGTTTCTTACATAGAGTTATGATACAAATAGAGAAATAAAAATGTTGATTTTCGTGTGTCACATCATTGAAACCACGTGATATGTGAAAATGCCAATTCATTCATGCGCCAATATTACTTGGCAGTCCTTGGCGACTTTCAGAACTAAACGAGATCGAAGTATTATAGTATGGTTTAGTGTTAAATTTTGTATTTAAATATAGTTTTTTTTGAACGAGTGGCACAATTTAAGGGAGTTTAACAGATATATTAAGGAGATTTTTCTTACTTTGTAGTTTTGAAATAATTGCATTACGTTTTTATGTAAAAAAATTACCATAAGCGAAGTTCTTTCAATTGTTATTTTGTATACTTCAATAAGAAAATATAAACAATAAAACCTGAGAAATATAAAGAGTTTCGCTTCTTCGAGTACTGAACACAAATAAAATATTTTCGTTTCGTTAATGAAGAGGAAATATTTAGCGCATATTGTTTGAAAATAAGTAAATACATACATATATGTTAAGAAGTTGAATACGGACATAACAAAAATATCAGAATGGGCTGTTAAATGGGGTATGTCTTTTAATATCAGTAAATGTCAAGTGTTGCACATGGGTATCAAAAATAGTAAGGCTGCATATGTTTTACAGGGTGCAGAAATCAAAAATAGTGAGATTGTAAGCGATCTGGGTGTGTTGGTAAATGAGGATTTTAAAATGAGTCATCAATGTACAGTGGCTAGCAAAAAAGCTAATAGAATGTTGGGGTACATCAGGAAAAGTGTTTCATCAAAATCTAAGGATATTATCTTGCCATTGTACAGAGGTTTAGTAAGGCCACATCTTGAGTATGCTGTACAGTTCTGGTCACCATATCTTAAAAAAGACATTGCATTGTTAGAGAAAATTCAGCACAGGGCTACTAAAATGGTTCAAGGGTTCTCAGGCATGAATTATGAAGATAGATTAAGAAATTTGAATATGTATACTCTGGAAGAAAGAAGGGTTAGGGGAGATTTGATTCAACTATTCAAATTTATCAAACAAGGAGATGTGGAGGGTTTAGATTTTAATATGAGTGATAGAACGAGAGGTCATGGGTTTAAGTTAAACAAATCCCATTTTAATCGGGAAGGGAGAAAACACTATTTCTATAATAGGGTAATAGACAAATGGAACAACTTGCCAGTGAATATTGTAAATTGTAAAGGAGTAACGGATTTTAAGAAGAAGTTAGATATGCATTGGGGGATAGTTAAGAGGTACTAGATGGACCAACCTTGTTGGGCCTTGAGCCTGTTGTTGGTCGTCAATATTTGTATTTGTATTTGTATTTGTATTATCACCAAAAAAGAAGAAGTGCGCCAAATTTGAAACTCCTGCAGATGTCTGAACGCCAAATGTGGCAGCGCTATAACCACGTGATGTGAGTTTTTCTTTTCAATGTTGACACCGCGGCCTTATGAGAGTCTGGTATTGAAGGCGCTCTCTATACAATATTACAACTCTCTGGTTTCTTACCTTTGACAGTTGCTGTTCGAGTGCAATTGTAAAGAATGGCAAGCTCCCCGAATGCTTTTCCTGGTCCCATGTTACCCAAGACGGCATCGCTCTTTCTTACTTCCAATTCTCCCTCTGAAATAAGAATGAAATTACAGAAGTCAATTAATTTGAAAATAACTTTTCAAAATATAACGTTTGATGTGTGAATTATAAAAAATATAGTAATACGTGACGTAAGAGTGAAAAGTTGTAATTAGAAAAACAGTAAAAATTAAAAAAAATAAGCAATATTTTTTATGTTTATTACTATTTGGATATTAAAATGTGAATGTAATTAATTTCATACTGAAAATTAATTAAAAATGAATGTTTCCTAATTTCGCGCTTGGCTGCAAACAACTTTTTAAAAGTTTCATTATGAAAATCATTGCAGAAACATTAAATTCTCACAACTTCTGTATTCTTTACAATTTTCTAGTTGTTTCCTTTCCTAATTAACCGTTTTCTAGTTGTTCTTAATATTGTCCAAGTTGTTCTTAATATTATCCAAGATGTTCTTATAATATCATCGAAGTTGTTCTTAATGTTATTATAGTCTGAAATTTGTATTGAAATTTTTAACTAATATTTTAACTTACAGCTAAACCGAACTAGTCTAAGACTTAAATGATATTCATCATGAAATCATCTAATCTAAGAACTTTTAGACCCTGTTAGCAGCAGCGTTTATTGCACAGGAAAGGATACATAAAATTTTCTTTTTTAAGGCGTTTTGTGACGATTTGGCTTACCTGCGGACACGTACAGATCTCTACCAGGTTCTCCTTCCCTAATGACCAGAGATCCTGCTGGAACCTCTTTGGGATACATGCAGTCCACAATTTCTTTCACTTGTGATGACGTCACGAGGTGCTGTAAGAAGTCGTTACCCAAAATGGCGTCCTTAATTAACTGCTTCGATCTAGAAAAGAATGGAATTTCTCACTAGGAAGTATTCGTATTGAACGAGTGTTGTGGTCATTTGTCAAAATATAAATTTCGAAATTAAAATATTTTAATTGACAAGAATTTATTTGTACCAATCTTGATGCAACTTGTTTACATTTACTTAAATAACAAAGAATGTGAGTTGTTGTGATACGATAAAACGTTGAAGTCATTTTGTTGAAAAGTAATATTTATTATCATATTGAAAAAAATAAATCTGAGAATAGTTCAACGCCTTCTTTCTGCCATTTTAATTAATTGAGACTTTAAAAAAATTACAAAAGTCTAAATATTAGAAAAAAGTATTAATTATTGTATCACGGAAAATAAAATATATAGAAAACGTTTTTCTAAATCAAAAGCGTTTTTTCCTCCATCATTTTATTTATCAGAATATTCGATTTTTTATTGGTAAAAATCGTCTACCTGAATAAAAACTAATATAAATTTTTAAGAATAAAAAAATAAATTATAATGGTATGTAAAGGAAAAATTTCTCTTTTTCTTTCCCAAATCAAAAAGTTTATTCTAAAACTATAAACGCTTTTTTTGAACTTTCGTAAAGTTTAATTTTTTTTAAAAAGATGGCAGCACCATGAAAATAACTAATTAGTCTGCCTGAATAAACACTAATATAAATTATTAAGAAAAATATAATGAATGATAATGGTGTGTAAAAGAAAACTGTTGTCTTCTTCTTTCCCAAATCGCATAGTTTATTCTAAAACTATAAACGCTTTTTTTTAGCTTTCGTAAAGTTAAATTTTTTAAAAAAAGATGGCAGCACCATGAAAATAACTAATTAGTTGTCTAGGAATAAACTTAGAAGAACAAAAGTATATAAATGTTTACTCAGTTGTCAAGAACTTTTAATGAAGGGAGTTATTTGTATATCGAAATAAATTTAAAATGTCAAATTCTTTTATACTAATCAATGCACGATTTTGACGGTTTAAGAATACAATTTCTAAATAAATATAACATACACTAAATTTCCGATAGAAAACAGCGTAAAATATTACGAGATGGTCTCATGCAACTTTCATACTATGAAACTTAAAAGTAGATGTGTAATGAAGCACACACGCTCATGCTCACACACACACACGATCATGCTCACGCACGCACGCACGCACGCACGCACGCACACACACACACATAGGCGAAGACCTATTCATCTATGTGCTGATGTTAAAATAAAATAAAAAAAATAAATAAAAAAATAGCAGTTTATTTTTTCCATTTTCGCATACAACCTAAATAAAATCTGTACCTTTCTCTTCAAAAATTTCAACGTTTCAAAATTAAAGGTTTTTTAAATTTTTTTTATAGGTTTTATGAAGGATATTGAAACAAAAACCTTTAATTTAATAAATCTTTAAAAAAAAAAAACTGAAGTTTTTCTGGATAACTTCTTTCATTTAACAATTTTGATGAAGGTTTTATGCCGACTTGCTTTTTAGAAACTCAACTAAAATAAGGAGGAGGGAGATAAACGCTTTTCAATATTAATATTATTTTAATATTCATTACAATATTTATATTTAAATACAATATTATCTTATTTATTTCAATAGCAGCTTTTATATACAAAAAAACGCATTGTTGATACATTTTTTTTGTATTAAACAGTACGTGGTGGACAGTACATAGGTAAGAAAGGGTAAAAATGAAATTGAGTTACGTAATAAATGAACGCTTCCTAAAATATTTAGCCTGGCTCTAGTTAATTGGCGGTCAGTTAACGCTTATCAATACTAATATTAACTAATCAACAAACGTGTTTCCGCAAATTGACTAATCGGCTTATTCAAACTATGTAAACAAAGTGACGTCGCAGAGGCCATTTACCCAGAGCCGAGCTAGAAGATTACCTGAAATCTTTCTCGTGCTTCTCCACTTTGTAGTCGGCCGCCCCTTTGGAAGACAGGAGGAGGGCGCTTTCGCCGGAGACGCCCTGTTTTTTGTTGGTGGGGCATGGTGCAAGTAGATGGGAATTGGACGTTTTCATGGCTGCATTCGGACAAGGGACATCGTGGGCTGTTATTTCTAAAACAGACTGAAAGAATACAAGTTGTTTCATGTAGTAGTACTAAATTGTGTATACATTTTTATATTGTGGCATTTCCCCAAAATTTATATTTCGTCAATTCACGATCTTTTAACGTAAGTAAAGTAAATGTACCAGTAAAAATGCTTGATTGTTTTTAAAGAAACTTTCGTTATTTTTTACTAAATAGACGCTTGCTAAAGGCTGAGATTAAATGAATCGCTAAATAAAAAAGGGGTCATGTCTCTATTTAAAAAAAATTTATGTTTCAATGGATTTGTGTATTAGAGACACAAAAACGTCGTTTTATGGTTTAGATTCATCCTATACAGTGAAGTGTACACAATACATCAATGGAATTGGCTCACGAATCTTCTAACTAAGAAAACCTCATGTACTAATACATCAAAACTAGGCTTTTTCATCGACAAAACTTCCAATAATCAAAGAAAAACGGGCGACTTGAAATATAAATATAAAAAAAAAATCATCCTAATAGAGTATAATGATTTTTGGGACCAGATTTTTAATGCACAAAGAAATCGCAGTGTATTTGTAAGGCACAAGGAAAAGTATTACTTTTGATCCCTGTCTAATACACTGTTAAAAATAAGTGCTCAAAAATAAGTAAACTGTACTAATTTTTGAGTACATTCGAAGCTTATCATAGCTCCAAATACATAAGTTTCATTTTGAAAAAGACATGTACTCATAAATGAGTACAATGAGTAAAAATGAATAAAAAGAGCAGTTGCTTGCCTACGTAGGCTGCCTTCATATATCCCTTTCAATAAATATAAACAATTACAACCAAGACTTACCGAGAATTGAACCCAGATCCTAAGGCACCGCAATCCAGTGACTTGTCCGTTGTACTAAAAAGGCGACGTGACGGAGTTATAAACAGAAGAATTGTTAAAAAGGTGTGCCAAAAGAATGGGTAGTGAGATCATTGAGTTGTAATGACTCAGTTTCCATTTAAGCAATCGACATCAAATAATGTGAAAAATCATCTTCTGAACAAATATTTTAAGTTTGCCAGGTCGCTTTGTTAAGATGGCTTGAGCAGAAGCTGAGATTAGCAATATTAAATCACATTGCTCATTTTTACGAAAGTACGATTGTTTAAATTTTAGTACGTATCACTCATTTACAATGCAATTGTACTAAAAAAACGAGTATGTTCAAGTACTTATTTTTAAGTACTTTTTTTTACAGTGTAGTACGTTTGATTTTGCATTTTACTAAACATCAGAAGGTCCACGGACCTAATACAAATTTACGTCTATGAGTGGTGCGATATAAAAAAGAAAATTAATTCACCAAAACTAATGAAAAGTTTTTTTTTATTCAGTTCCAATGTAAATTTGCTTTTTAATAAATTATTATCCTTAGCTGGACTAGTTAGGAAGATATAAAGCGGTGAAAAATATTTCAGATTTAACATTACAGAATTTATGAGGTATTTTCAATGTATTTTAAAATTTAATGTTAAATTACATAAACATTCTTACAGCTGAAATGTCTCTAAGTGTTGTAACCAGGTCCTACTTTAGCCCATCATATGTTTAAATTACTTATTTCACGGGAAATGCAGCTTGTGTCCAAATAACCCCAACCCAAGGGTTTCCTGAACCCAAATTACAATAATATATATATATATATATATATATATATAATTAAAATTTTGGTTTGAAGAAAACCTAGAATCTTAGAAAAATATCGCAAATGTAGTAAAGTTTAGGTTATAGGCACAATTAATGTTTTGTACAAAAATGTTCACTTATTGGGTCCAAGTTACTATAACATACAAATTAAAGTTGCATTGGGAAACTGAAGTTGTATTTTTTTCAACAGACTTTATGGTATTCAAAGTTCGATGCAGCGTCTCGTAGAGGGATCTTAAAATATTCCCGTTTATTCTTGGTGAGTGAAAGTTATCAGTGAAGTGTGACAGGCAGACAGTTTTTTTCTCCATGATTCGGACGTCCGCAGGAAGTAAGTGTCAATGAATGTCGTTTTATAACGACCGACGACGGCCCGAGTTTAAAAAAGATAGAATGTCGGCATCCGCTAAGAATTCGCGATCGATGATTTAATATTAAAGAAAAGGGATATAAAGTACAGTTAGAAAGTACTTTTAAAATTCAAAAGCAAGATAGAAACGTCTTTTGAGCCAGTTCTATTACAAGATGCGAAAATTATGGTTACTTTTAAATTCCAGTTGTTTATTTTTTTTATTGAACTGTTCGTATTTTTGTTTTATTTCGTATTTTTTATAGTTTATAAAATGTGTATCCCAGAATCAAAATCCTATTTGTCATTGTTGATATTACACTGTAGAAAAAAGGTACTTAAAAATGAGTACTTGAACCTTATTTGAGTACAATTGCATCGTAAATGAGCGATGACGTCATTAAATTAAAGTAACCGTAATTTCTCAAAAATGAACAGTGTGATTTAATATTGGTCACCTCTGATTCTGTTCAAGCCATCTTAACAAAGCGATCTGGCAAACTAAAAATAGTTTTAGAGAAGATGGTTTTTCACATTATTTGATATAGATTCTATAAATGGAAAATGATTTATTACAACTCTATTATCTTATTTCTAATTCTTTTTCCACACCTTTTTAACAATCCTTCTGTTTGTAAATTATTTAAGTCACCCTGGTAGTTTAATGGATAAGATAAGTCTTCCCGATAAGTCTTGATTGTAATTGTTGATATTCATTGAAAGTGAGTTGCACAGGTATTATATGTTAGCAAGCATATGCTGTTCATTTTTATTAAAGCAATTATTTATTATATTCAATGCTCTTTTTGTTCATTTTTACTCATTGCAGTACTAATTTTTGAGTACATATCTTTTTCAAAATTGAAACTTATGTATTAGGAGCCATGTTAAGCATCGAATGTACTAAAAACTGAATATATTTAACTTATTTTTGAATGCATATTTTTAACAATATAGTTACGATATAATTTAGTTTTTCCTTAAAATTTGAAAATCTTAAGGTTTAAAGGTTTCTATGTGGAGAGTTGCAGCTAGTATACTTATACAGAGTAATGCAAAAGTTCTAAGATGATAACAATAACAAAGATAATACAACATTAATTCGTAAATATCAGACAAAATGCAGAAAAATACTTAAAACTGCTGAAAAATCTAAATAGGGAAACAAAAGGACCGAACCATAAATAAATAAACAAAAATAGTCCCAGAATTTCGAATAGCAAGACCTCCCAAACAAAAATACATTCTAATAACGTTCTTTAAACAAAGTTAAACGTGAATGCAACAAAAAACAAAACACTCTCGGGGTGTGGGCAGGCATTTTTGCAAAGGTGATGCACCGTAAATGTTTTTTCCTTCTAGAAATGACTCATGGAACGTTTCGGAGCCACTTTGTTCTAAATTTAGAACAAGACGAGATGTCTCTTGTTCTCATCTGCGTTCCATTATTCTCTTCAACTCCCCTTGTTGGAAAGGCAGATGATTTCTAGAATGAAACCCACGAAAGCGGAAACAAGTTAGTTATCTGATAATGATAATGCACAGTGATACGTCACTTGCATTATCGTTTATCGAGATAAGTAAACGATGCGCGTTTTCGATGCTGTATGAAATATCAACACAAACTTTCTCCAAGAACGTGGAAAGATAAGTTTACGATTTTATTCAACAGTTTGCAACATTGTTGTTGAAGATTGTTCTTGCGGAACTTATAGTTCATTCAGGGACCGTTCACATATTACGACGTGCAAACTTGGGGAGGGGGAAGGGTATATTATATGTTCATTAACTGAAAATGAACCCAAACTGTTTCAGTGGGTGTAGTTAGTTTTAAAAAAAATGTTTTTATTTTATGTTAATTAACATATAATAAAATAAAACCTGAAAGTTGCCTGGGGAAAAGGAAGGGGGGGGGGGGGGGGAGGGAAGAAATACCGTGGAATTTCCTTGTTATGAAAATATGAATAATAATTTCGATAAATTAAAGTAAAAGGGTTTTAAAAAATAAATCCTTAATATATTTAAATAACTTTTGTCAATGAACTAAGACTAAAAAGTTCACACCCACACTGTAAAAATAAAATTGTTTAAAAATGAGTAAATGGACGAACTTATTTTTCCTTGAGCACAATTGTATCGTAAATGAGCGATGACGTACTCATATTTAAGCAACCGTACTTTCGAAAAAAGATGAGCAGGTGAACTTATATGATGAATCAGGTTAAATATTGATAATATAAGCTTCTGTTCAAGCCATCTTAACAAAGTGATCTGGCAAACTTAAAATATTTGTTCAGATGATGGTTTTCCACATGATTTGATGTCGATTGCTTAAATGGAAACTGTGTTATTACGACTCAAATTATCTTATTTACAATATTTTTGCCACGCTTTTTTTAACATCTGGGTTTGATTCCCGGTTAGTCTTGTTTGTAATTCCTCATATTTACTGAAAGTGATTTATACAGCCTATATAGTCTAGCATCTAATCTTTTATTCGTTTTACGCATTGTACTAATTTTTGAATACATGTCTTTTTATAATTGAAACTTATGTATTAGGAGCCATGATAAGCATCGAATGTACTCAAAAATGAGTACATTTAACTTATTTTTGAGTACCTATTTTTAATAGTGTATACTCAATGTTCACAAGCAACTCTAAAGCTTTGGGTTACTTTTCGAAAATACATCTTTACTAATACTTTTTTAATTAATATTAAAAAATAATACATGAATTAGTAATGTAAACTAAAACGTCAGGCAGTGAAAATAAATTTACAATTCCAAGAATTCTATTGACACTACATTTTTTAAACGTTTAGTAAGGAATAATATGGCTTAATATTGTTAATAATATTTACCCGTCTTTCCTTATGTACAAGACAATTAGAAATGACAAATCCTGAACTTGTATCCTAAATATTAATGCTTGAACTATCTCCCTCTTCGTTATCAAGAATAATAGTCCCATGATGAAGCGCGCTAGTCCGTACGTGACTTTTGGAAGAGCTCATTAAGTCCAGGCCGCAACAAAGCGTGTTGTGGTTTGCAATAGTCGCATCCTCAATATCAGGGATTTATAAGCGCAACACAAAACAAATATGGCGAGGTTAAGATTGTTTGTAGCTTTTGTTATGCGTTAAATAATGGTGAGAATAAAGTCCGCGAAGTTTTGTGGGTGATGTAATATATGGGAATAGAGATTCATTGAGGATGATATGAAAATGTGTTTGGAACTAAAACGAATAAAAATACTCTTTGAATTGCGGTTCAAGAAACTTTTTCATTGAAAAATATGAGGGATCTCAATCATAATAATTCAAACTGGGGTGGTTGTTTTTAATTTAAAAAAAAATAATATTTAAAAACAAAAAGAAAAACCGACTTAACTAAAGAGGCGTTAAAAAGTAAAGAATAAATTTTAATTTTACGAACGAGTTGAAAATACTAAGTTATTTAATATCTATTTTACATTGTTTACAACATTTTTAAACCGGCGCTAAAATTTATGATTTTTATCAATTGGCACCAACTTCAAAAAGTTGTAATAAGTATAAAATTGATATTACATAATTCATTTTTTTAATTTGTTAGTAACATTAAAAATTATTTTTTACTTTTTAGTGCATTTTTCTTAAATTCGGTTTTCCTTTTTTCCGGATAACCTATTGTGTTTTGTAGTTTTTTCTCTATTCAACAAAAAAAAAGAAGAATTTTCGAAATCGGACAATATTTTTTTTCAAACGGTTCGGAAAATTTAGAACATCTGGGAGTTAATGCCGGATAACCGGATATTTTTTTTCAAAAGATATTTTTTTCCAACTATCTGAATTAGAACAGAAATTTTGCTCGAACAAACATAAATAAAAAAAAATGCAAAACAATCGAATTGATAACTTCTTTCCTTTTGGCGCGCTTTAGCGGTTTTAATTTAAAGTTTTTGGCGGTTTTATTTTAATGTTTTTGTTGGCACGCTTTTCAGTTGGTTTAAAAATGTGATAGGAATAAACCATAAGACAAAAGGCTCTAATTCCCAAAAAAGCATAACTTTGCACGAAACATGAAAAAGCAAATTTATCACATACATTAAAATTTTGATACTTTAAAAACCTTTTATTTTCTAAAACTAGTTTTTTGCATGTACAAAATTTTAGTTTGCTGATGGTTATATTTTCTTTTACCATGTAATTTTTCTATGTACAACTCTTAAATGGATTTAGGGCCTTTTTTAGTAATCACTTGTGTTTTCTTTTATCAAAAGCCTCCTCGAACTAGAGTTAGGGCCAATATAAATTTCATAATAATTCATTATTATGTATATTTCATTTATGGATTTTTAATGTTACAAAAGGTGTATTTTCAAAAACAAATTAGATAAGCAAAAAAAATTAGTTTTAAGACATTCGGAGTTGGGTCTTTTAACTCATGACGTCAGTAGAGGTTATGCAGTGGCGGTTTGTAAGTTGTGAATGCGGATGAATGGTGTTATGGAATTACACATTGACATTTTAATAAAATGTTAAATTATGCATAGCGACAAAAGCATTTCATTGGTTGAAACATTTGCATCAAAGTTCAATAACAAAAAGCATTTACAAATACAAAACGCTCGTTGTTTTCCTGTATGACAGTTGAAAATAAGAGACTCATGTAATTGACGAACTCATTCGCCAATTACATGAGTCTCATATTAACGCGGGTGGAGCTACAGGAAATAGTTAATGCAAAAACCAACGAGGAAAATATTGTTTGTTTCGTCAACATTGCTCAAAATAGCCACTTAAATATAAGTAAAATGTACTCATTTTTGATTACATTCGATGCTTATCATAGCTCCGAATACACAAGTTTCATTTTTGAAAAAGTGTAAAGACATGTACTGAAAAATTAGTCAAATGAGTAAAAATGAATAAAAAGAGTATTTGCAGGCCTACATAGGCTGCCTTCATAAATCGCTTTCAATAGATTTCAACAATTACAACCAGGACTTACCAGGAATCGAACCGTTTTACTAACAGAACCGTGACCAGAACGACCAGAAAAAGTTATAAACAAAAGTAATGTTAAAAAGGTGTGGGAAAAGAATGGACAGCAAAAAGAATGGAAATGGAAGCCAAAATAATTGAGTTGTAATAACTCAGATTCCATTTATGCAATCGACATCAAATAATGTGGAAAACCATCTTCTGAACAAATATTTTAATTTTGCTTGGTCACTTTGTTAAGATGGCTTGAACAGAACCTGATATTAACAATATTAAATCACACTGCTCATTTTTGCGAAAGTACGATTATTTAAATTTGAGTACGTCATCGCTCGTTGACGATGCAATTGGACTCAAAGAAAAACGAGTACGTCCATGTACTCATTTTTAAGCACATTTTTTACAGTGTATTCTTCACTCAAAATTCTTTTCTAATTATTTTTATATCATTCAAAACATCACTTACTGTCACACAAAATTAAAGCTTCTGTTTTAAAAAAACTTGACGTATGATTTTTAAAAGCACCGCGTTCGATAAATTCAAGATTTTTATTTTTCTCTTATATGATAAACCATAGCATAATTTCACAATACTAGGACAATTAGAAGTATCCCAGAGGCATTGATAATCAGTGAGTGTCATTACTGGATTTGCAAAATTGACATCTAATTTTCTATCGTAATGTCTCGCTTAAAATATCTTCGTAAATGGACATGCAACAGTACAAACTTATTGGCCAAATTAAAAAAAATTCTAACAGTATGTAAATGCAGAAAAGTATACACATTTTAATAAAAATAATATTCTAAAATTTAAAGTTAGTATTTTTTTTAACCAAGTTTACGCGTCATCTCACTGTGAAAAATAGACACTCAAAAATAAGTAAAATTTATTAATTTTTGAGTACATTCGATGCTTATCATAGCTCCGAATACATTAGTTTCATTTTGAAAAAGACATGTACTCAAAAATGAGTTCAATGAGTAAAAATGAATATAAAGAGCATTTGCTTGCCTACGCAGGCTGCCTTCATAAATCACTTTTAATAAATATCAACAATCCCAACCAATACTTATTGAAAATAGAATCCATATCCTAAGGCACCGCAGTCCAATGCCTTAGCCATTGTACTACCAGGGCGACATGAAGCAATTATAAACAGAAGAAATGTTAAAAAGGTATGCCAAAAGAACGGGAAGTAAAATAATTGCTTTGTAATAATTCAGTTTCCTTTTAAGAAATCGACATCACATAATGTGAAAAACCATCTTATGAACAACTATTTTAAGTTTGTCAGGTCGCTTTGTTAAGATGTCTTGAACAGAAGCTGATATTAGCAATATTAAATCACACTGCTCATTTTAGAGAAAGTACGATTAATTAAATTTGAGTACGTCATAGCTCAGTTACGATGCCATTGTACTAAAAGAAAAACGAGTATGTTCAAGTACTCATTTAAGTACCTTTTTTTTTTTACAATTTTTACTCCTTATATTCTTTAAAGTTAACTCCTTCTCAGGAGAAGTTGAAAGAATTTTTGTGAAATGATTCGAATATTTTTTAAGGCCGCAATGTTAATTTGAATAAGCAGTACAGTAACATAGGTCATATTTTTAAATATAAAAAATTTCTAATATTACAGTCATCTGAAAACCTATAATGGTTTCAGTAAGGTGATAAATTCCAAAACCTAACAAGAATAACTATCTGCAGTGTTAGAAGAGCTTTTTTTTTATGCAAAAAAAAGTTATTTATCCACTATAGATAGAAATAATATAGTAATTTAATTTCAAATACATTTATTTCATTGTAATAAATACTTTAAGAACGCAATCTAAAAAAGTCTTAATATATACTACTAATTTCAAATAATTTTTTTTTAATAATTTTTTTCTCTTTAATAAAAAGTTTGGTGCTCTCTTTAATCTGGCGCCCCAAGCGGATGATTGTGTCGCTTGGAACTTAAACCGAACCTGTTTTTTTATCTTCATTTCTGTACAGATTAACCCTAATACGACTCTATCAACTTGCACATGCATTAGCGTAAAGTGAAAGTGTAGGTAGTAAAAAGTTTTTATGTAGGTCAAAAACACTTTACTTTTTGTAAAAAGAAAAATTAGAAAGTTTAAAAAAACACTCGAATGATA
Source organism: Troglohyphantes excavatus (assembly GCA_963932185.1). Lineage (NCBI taxonomy): Eukaryota > Metazoa > Arthropoda > Arachnida > Araneae > Linyphiidae > Troglohyphantes > Troglohyphantes excavatus. The sequence continues at coordinate 52,819,669 of OZ010677.1, read as the reverse complement.
ATTTTCCCGTAAACCTTAAGTATTCTCAGAAACACTTCAAACCTTTATTTAACAGCTCTGAGTAAAGAACACAAGCCATACAATAAAAATAAAACATCTAAATTTGCGGAATATCTACCAATCTAAATGCGTTTTGAACAAAATGGTGGTAACCTTTAAAGGCATTCCGAAGGAAAAAAAATCTTTGCAATTATCTTTACTTTTTGTTCAACGTTTTGCAAAAGTATTTGCGTAATTAAAGGTAAAGTTTAGGATGCTCAAAAGAACTTACAAACAAAACAAGTAAAACTAAGGTCTTTGGAAATTCTGAGAAATTTTACAAAAGTATTAGTTTTTAAGTATTAGTATAAGATAAGCCGATTCTAATCAGACGACTGCATAATTTAAATACTCTTTTTAAAAGACTTATTGAAGGTTGTACGAAAAGAAAGCTACTTGAAATGTCAAATTTCCTCGCCTGGCAATAGCAAAGTACGGAAAATGAATATTCGCGTTATTAAAGGTAAAGTATAGGATGCTCAAAAGAACTTACAAACAAAACAAGTAAAACAACTATCTTTGGAAAATCTGAGACATTTTACAAAAGTATTGGTTTTTAAAATTAAAAAAATAAGATAAGACGCGTCTAATCAGACGACTGCATGATTTAAATATGTTTTTAAAAGAATTATTGAAGGTTGGACGAGAAGAAAGCTACTGGAAATGTCAAATCTCCTCGCCTGGCAATAGCTGGTTCAGGAATTACTATACTAATGTCATCAGCATCAACACATGGTTCAAAAATACGAGGCATCATTCCCGGGTCTTTCCTTCGAGATTGGCCCCGAACCGTCGCCAATAGCCCACTGCCCAGCTCTAGTGCGACGTTTATTTAAGAAACCAAACAAACCAATCAGCATCAACAGGAATGGTTTCGATAGGTTAGGTTAATAAACGTCGCACTAGAGCTGCACAGTGGGCTATTGGCGACGGTTCGGCGTCAATCTCGAAGGAAAGACCCGGGAACACATACACATTCACACACACATTAATACATGCACCTCGTTATTTTAGAACCATGGTCAGATGACGAGGAAACACCTGAACTGGCACCCAACGCCTTCAATAGACGTCGGGACATCGGACCCCGATCAGATTGATCGTGCACCAGTCCCGTATACACGCCAGTATAATTTGTTGGATATTCTGGACGATTTTCTAGTATTTTTGTAGCGAAGCTGGCAACCCTCCGATCGCAAGATCACTACTTTTTTACTTTTCTATGTCAAGTCCATTTCACGGATTCGAACCACCAATTCTCTGATTAGTAGCTGAACGCCTTATCAACTGAGCAATCAGCATCAACAGGAATGACATCCTTGTTTTCAGGCCAAGTAAAAGTTGTTAGAATCATGGTTGCACTTGACCCAATTACTGTAGTTGCACTTTTCCCACGTGCAAAATAGATGAGACAAGGGTAACCATGGGCTGCCAATACTCATGGTTACGTAAGGTGTATGACTGAAAACTACACATTAAACTTGATAAAAATGCAAAGTTTTGATATTCTAGGTGAGCCCCAGTTGCTCAGTGGATAAAGCGTTCAGGTACTAATCAGAGGATTGGTGGTTCGAATCCGTGAAATGGACTTGACGTAGAAAAGTAAAAAAGTAGTGATCTTGCGATCGGAGGGTTGCCAGCTTCCCTACATAAATACTAGAAAGTCGTCCAGAACATCCAACAAATTATACTGGCGTGTATACGGGACTGGTGCACGATAAATCTGATCGGGGTTCAAAGTCCCGACGTCTATTGAAGGCGTTGGGTGCCAGTTCTGGTGTTTCCTCGTCATCTGACCATGGTTCTAAAATAACGAGGTGCATGTATGAATGTGTGTGTGAATGCGTTCCCGGGTCTTTCCTTCGAGATTGACCCCGAACCGTCGCCAATAGCCCACTGTGCAGCTCTAGTGCGACGTTGTTTAACAAAACCAAACCCACGTGCAAATAAGATGAGACAAGGGTAACCATGGGCTGCCAATACCCATGGTTACGTAAGGTGTATGACTGAAAACTGCATATTAAACTTGACAAGAATGCAAAGTTTTGATATTCTAGGTGAGCCCCAGTTGCTCAGTGGATAAAGCGTTCAGCTACTAATCAGAGGATTGGTGGTTCGAATCCGTGCGATGGACTTGACAAAAAAAAGTAGTGATCTTGCGATCGGAGGGTTGCCAGCTTCGCTACAAAAATACTAGAAAGTCGTCCAGAACATCCAACAAATTATACTGGCGTGTATATGGGACTGGTGCACGATAAATCTGATCGGGGTCCAATGTCCTGACGTCTATTGAGGTTGTGCCGGGTGCCAGCTCAAGTGTTGTCCTCATCATCTGACCATGGTTCAAAAATACAAGGCATCGTTCCCGGGTCTTTCCTTCGAGATAGGCCCGAACCGTCGCCAATAGCTCACTGTGCAGCTCTAGTGCAACGTTAATTAAACAAACCAAACCAAGATATTCTAGGTAGCATTTATGATATAAACATATATGAAAGAAAACATAAATGGATCATGATAGAAGAATTAGTAAATTTAGCAGAATATAAAAATTCCAAAACTCTTGTGATTCTTGACTGTTTTGAAAGTGCACTGCACCCTTAAGAATAATTATGAAATCGATGATAATGATATAGGCGAATTTAAGTGTGGAAATAATGGTAAAATAAAGTACCACAGAACTCTATATCTGTCTGAAATCATGCATGGATTTCATCACTATCATAAACATTTCCTTTTGTCATCCTTACAAAGCTAAAATATTTAACCAACAAAACATGTCTGCAAAAAAATCCAAAAATATGCTTGGCCGTGAAAAGTAATGAGGTCAATTATAATATATTGCCAATACGAATGTTGTCGTACCAATATAATAACATAACACTAGAATATTTTTTATTTTTTTGTCAATGTAAGATTTAATACAAAAATTCTTGTATTACTTGCCTTTTACACAATCTTTTAGTTAAAAAGTTTTTCAAAACGTGATATCGGTGTTTTAAAATGTCAATGCCAAAATATCGCACATTTCAATTACGGCATAGGAAACTTAAACAAATTGAAAGAGCAGTTCAAGAAGAACGTTATAAGAAGTCTGATATTATGACAAGTGTGGTGAGATCTAGAGCTTTCCAAAGATGCACGAAGGAGCAGGCTCGTGTACAATGTAGTCTCGAACCAAACCTTAAAGTACAGTGGGGGGGGGGGGGGTACCATTGGCGTAACGGTCGGGCACGCAATGTGTGGAGGCTAGGACTACAAACCCCTTCCCCCACAGGTTACGAAAATAAAATTGCATAAATGACACAAAACTATAAATGCACAACTAGCTGTGTAATAAAAATAATTTTTTGAGCAAAAAAAAAATATATTTCTTGAGCAAAGAATAGTTAATATTTGCTTGACTAAATACAATAGCAAGGTCTATTATTAACATAGTTTGGTTTGATTAATAAACGTTGCACTAGAGCTGAACATTGGGTTATTGGCGACGGTTAGGAGCCTATCTCTAAAGAATAACACGGAACAATGCCTCGTATTTTTAAACCATGGTCAGATGACGAGGATAACACCTGAGTTGGCACCCGACGCAACCTCAATTGGCGTCAGGACATTGGACCCCGATCAGATTTATTGTGCACCAGTCCCGTATATACGCCAGTATAATTTGTTGGATATTTTTTAGACGACTTCCTCGTATTTTAGTACCGAAGCTGGCAACCCTCCGATCGCAAAATCACTACTTTTTTACTTTTCCCTGACAAGTTCATCAGTCGGGCTCGAACTCGCAATCCTCTGATTACTAGCCGGACGACTTTATACACTTATCAACTGGGGGACCTAATTATGGGTGGCATGTTTTGAAATTGGTTTTCGAAATTACTATTTTAATTAAGTTTTCAAGTAAAATATCGAACTGATGTGAAGGTTCAAGTTGATATGGTATATGGAAGAAGGTCAAATTTCAATTTCAAGATTTGATGATACAACTAGCAGGGCGGGAGATGCATTACAGAGTTAATTAATAAAAATTATATATTTTCCCAGAAATAATAATTACTCCATTATCTTATATTTAAATAGATTAATATCTGAGGACAGCGCAGGAGTTTTTACAAGTTGGTAGTTTGAATTAACGTCACACTAAAGCTGCACAGCGGGAAATTTGCAACAGTTCGGGATTTATCCAGGCAGGAAAGATTCTGGAACACTGTCTCGTAATTTTGGACCATAGTCAGATGATGGGAACAACATTTAAGCTGGCACACCACACAACTTGTTATAGGTGTGAGTTCTTTTTACCACGATAGATTTAACATGTACCAGTTCTCCATATACGGTGATGTAGAGAGTATTGGTGCATGTTAAATACGCCGTGGTCCAATGTCCTCACGCATATAGCAGAAAGAGTAGGATGTCATCTCAGATGTTGTCCCCGTCCTCTGACCATAGTTCAAAATTACGTGGGAGTGTTTCCGTGTCTTTCCTTCGATATAAATCCTAACCGCCGTCAATAGTCTATTGTGTAGCTTAGTGCGATGTCAAATCAACCAACTCTACACGGAGAATTATTTTTTGGCAAGCATCGGGACCTAATCTGACAGCACTCTAATCGCAAGCTTCCTACACTCACATGCTGAGATACGAACCACAATCCTCCGATTTTTAGTCCTGCACTCTCTACCACATCGGCAGGCCTCCGTGGCCGAGCGGTAAAAGGCGTCAGCTGCGAATACGAAGATTCGTGGTTCGATGAAAGGCGATGGACTTGACAAAGAAAAATAAAAAGTAGTGATCTTGTGATCGGAGGGTTGCCAGCTTCGCTACAAAATACTAGAAAAGTCGTCCAGAACATCCGCAAAAATTAACGGCGTGTATACGGGACTGGTGCACGATAAATATGATCCGGGTCCAAAGTCCCGACGTCTATTGAAGGCGTTGGGTGCTAGTTCAGGTGTTTCCTCGTCATCTGAATGGTTCTAAAATAACGAGGCATCGTTCCCGGGTCTTTCCTTCGAGATAGACCCCGAACCGTCGCCAATAACCCACTGTGCATCTCTAGTGCGACGTTAATTAACCAAAACCAAACCAAACCTACCACATCGACCCCGTTGTTACAAGTTTTCAACCAAACAATTCTCAAAAATCCCCTTACCTTCAACTTGTGCACCTCCCGAACCAGCGAATCAATCCTCTCGTCCCTCTCCTCCACCTCCTTCCTCAGGATCGCCGCCTTGTCCTCCGCCTCCCTGAGAAGCGCCTCCAGACTCGCCGCGCGCTCCTCGAGCTCCCGCGTCTTCAGGTCCATCTCCACGGAGTCAGCCTCAGACACGCGAGCACCCGAAGAGTGGCAAAAGCCACTCGGTCCGCTACCCATCTCGACACCTCCTACTCACCCCAAATTCTAATTTTAGTCTTTTTTTTCTTCTCTGAGAATTACAGTGGGTCTGATGTTTTTTTTTTTCTTGCTGTTAGTGAAGACGTCGATGACAGATTTGTTAGTTATTGGTGTTTCTTTTGCTCGGTTCTACAATTGTGTTCCACGCCGGGAATTTCAAATGGAAATATATCAGTTTAGAAATGGTAAATATGCGTTTCCTTGGGGTATAGTATCGTGCTATGAGGTAGTGTCTTGCGTAGTATAGGTACTATCTTGTACGAGGTGGTATCGTACTACTTGCTAGAATTCTAATTTTAGTCTTTTTCTTCTTCTCTGGGAATCACAGTGGGTCTGATGTGTTTTTTTTTCTTGCTGTTAGTGAAGACGTCGATGACAGATTTGTTAGTTATTGGTGTTTCTTTTGCTCGGTTCGACGATTCCGCTCCACGCCGGGAATTTCAAATGGAAATGATGTAGATATCAGTTTAGAAATGGTAAATATGCGTTTCCTTGGGGTATAGTATCGTGCTATGAGGTAGTGTCTTGCGTAGTATAGGTACTATCTTGTACGAGGTGGTATCGTACTACTTGCTAGAATTCTAATTTTAGTCTTTTTCTTCTTCTCTGGGAATCACAGTGGGTCTGACGTTTTTTTTCTTCTTGCTGTTAGTGAAGACGTCGATGGCAGATTTGTTAGTTATTGGCTCGGTTCGACGATTCAGCTCCACGCCGGGAATTTTAAATGGAAATGATTTAGATATCAGTTAATGGTAAAAATACGTTTCCTTGATATATAGTATCGTGCTACGATGTAGTATCGTACGTAGTATAGGTAGTATCGTGCGTAGTATAGGTACTATCTTGTACGAGGTGGTATCGTACTAAATTTTAGTCTTATTGCTTCTCTGGGAATTGAAATGTTTCTTCTGATTGCTTTTGAAAATACCGATGACAAGTCTGTCAGTGTTGAGTGCTTTGATTGCGCGATTTCAAGATTTTCTGTTCTTCCTTGAGAATTTCAAATGGACGCAAAAGTCAGTTCCAAAAAAATGAACGCATGTTCTCTGTCGGTAAGGTCTTACCTCTTAATTTTAACGTAATTTTCTATATACGCACTCTTACTTCATGCATATTACTTTTATGTGTGCATTCCAAATTTGATTAAAATAAAATAACTCAATAATCAATATAATATTGATAATTATATTGTCTCTTAACATTGGGTTCACCTTATTATGTACAACTTAACCTACGCAAATGTTCTTTCATTTCAATATTGTTGGACATAACCGTGCTTGTTTATCAAAAGTTTCTAAAGTTTTTTTTTAAAGTTCTTCTCTGATTATATTCGAATAGAACAACTCGATTGTCAGTTAGTTCTGGTCAGCATAAATTTTTCAAATAATTTTTTTTCAAATTATTTACTAGTCATGTATACAAATTGTCCTCAAGCATTTTCCTGCAATCATATGTCATCCTTTTTAATTGGCAATTTTACATTTTTTACATACAGTATTTTATAATTAGTCCGTGACATTAAAAAAAAGAGAATGTTATATTTATAGACAACTAAACTTTCATGTGCACTCGCTATTCCTACAAACAGATTTTTTGCTGCGCATCTATTTAAATATGTTTTACATATGTATTTGTATATTAAAAATATAATTGGGCAGCAGTAATTATATTATTTTCTGGGACTAATATAAATCTAGCCTGTTTGTCAATCAAGATCAATAAGTTTAGTAATCTCACTGTGTCTTACTATTAAACTTTTAGCTTGCTTTAAATCTTTTCTTGTTGACAGATTTATGATCTTCAAAGACAGATTTATGCACTGAATTCTTTAAGCGGTAGTTTTGTAATTTTATTTTTTTACTTTATTTACTAAATTTACCAGTTCTAGCACGTAGGGCTTAATCTTTCTTACTAATTTCAACATTTCTCTATTCGAATCTAAGGACAGTCAGACTTTTCATCTTCATGTAGTATACATAAAAGTTTAAATGTCAAAATAAGTTTCGTTACTTTTAAAATTAAGATTTTTTTGGAGGTGACGTAAATTTTAAAGTAATCTATTTTTATTCTAAGTCATATCTTTTATATTTTTAACACTAGTTTTACATTAATATTCCTCTTTATAATAATTTTATTCAAAATATTAAGTTGAATATTCAATTATATTAATTTTAGTCATCTTATTTGTAATATTTCCATATAATAAAATCTTCTTTTTTATTTTTCCACAAACACAGTAATTATTAATGGTAGTCATAGAATTTATGTTAGCATTTTGTTGTAGCAAGTTATAAAGTGTTTAATTTTATTTTAGATTTTGACTTCAATTTTGTTTGCAAGGTTTTCAAGTTAATTTCCGACTTTAATGTAATTTTATTCAAACGTTCAAGTTAATTTTCTAGTAAGATAAATTATGTTATTTTTATATTTATTATCTCAAAATAAGCTTTCTCTTTTTCTAAAGCTTAGATAACTTTCAAATCTTTCTCAATCACAGCTTTATAGTTGCTGCTTCTTTAAATAAAAAATATATCTTTTTTATCAAAGAGGGAAAAGGAAAATGTATTTTTGCTCTTTTCCTCTAATCAGAAGATGATCTGTTATTTTTGGTAAATGACAGAAAGTAAAAGTTGCCAGAAAATATATCTATGATGTCATGTGTTTTAGTTAAACACATGGAACTTTACTAAGAACACAAAGTAAATGATTTTCAATTAATTTTTAAGTAATCTAAGCGAGTATAAGCTTTTTGAGGTTGTCATAAAATTTAATTTGAAGATATTTTAACTAGTACTGGTATACTTATATTTGACAATATATTTTAATTAGGGTGGAATTTATGGAAATTTAAGATAAGTGCTGGATATTTTTACAAAATATGTACTTATATTTTTTTTCAGTTTTCAATAACTGTTAAATTATTTACTTGGGAAATTCTTTTGTTTAAAATTCCGAAATAAATAGGTATTTCATACAAATATTAAATAAGTATTATTTATTAATAATTATAAATTTAGAAAGCTATAAATAATTCGTTAAAATAGCGCTTCTATTTTGTTACTATATTCATTTTTGAAAAAATACTTATTTCATTTAAGTATTAAAAAAAATTATAATTCCGTTCTTTCAAATTTTAAGAAGTTCAATTGAAAAGACATCGATTTATTTTATCAATTCACAAATCATAAGCTTCAATAAGATTTTTTTTAACGAAGTATTTTATATATCACTATTCAGAAAAATTTTACAAGTATATTAATTTTTTTTTTAAATTACAACTTAAAAAATAACTTTTCACCAGTCTAAAAACTTGTATCCCATGAAAAACACCTTTTCCCACTTGCCTGTTTCCTCTTCAACTTTTCTTTAAACAATTCATCATAATCCAATTAAAATCGGTATATCAACACATAATTCGATTTCTAAGCGCACACGCTTCTCCACGCACTTTGCGTGCATCAATGCGGCGATTGTTGTTGTCCCTTCGCCGCACGGGAGAAACTAGCTGCAAACAGCTGATTGTGCCCGGGATAAAGTTTGTAGTTTCCTTGTTGCAGCTCGTTTCCCCGAACTTGGAGACTCTGTTCGACCTCGTGGGACAAAATAAGTTTGTCGCGTCCCCTGCCATCTGGTGGGTGATCTCACAACCACCAAACTTATGTGCTCGCGTTGGCTTCATTAAGACACGGGCGTGAGTAGTCTAGATGCAAAACAAGTTAAATCCAAGTATGCGAAAAATGAGATGTTAGTGCTTCACTGTTTGAATTAGAGTGTTTACTTGCATTTGTTAAAAGTCTTATATAAAGTAAATTTTATGTAAATTAAATTATACATTACACCAGGCACGTAGGTAAGGAGATGGTTCAGGGGGTACAAACTCCTCCCATTGAAAGTCAAGACAAAAAATTTATAAATCGGACTACTGTAAAAATCAAAAAAATACTTTTAAAAACAAGATCTTTTTTCAATTTCTAATATAATACTTCTTGTTGAGGGAAAATCTGGTATATGATTTGATTGCATTTTTATCTCAAACTAAGCGAACATGACGTCATCGTGTTTCATTATGTAGCATTTGAATTTCGGTGACAAACGGAAAAGATCGCGAAACGGTGCCGTATAAACAAGTTGTAACCAAAGTACAAAAAAAGGAATCTTAAAATTGTTCTCTAAATTTATTTCATAATTAGGGAGTGATATTTGCTAATTTTAAAAGGACTGATATTGGTAACGATTTCATCAAAAAAAAATAACTTTTGTTGTTTCGATATTTATATGCCAATGTATTTCTGTTTACTTGAATAAAAATGGGGGGGGGGGGGGGGGGGGGAGAGATAAGCTACCTAAAGAAATCCGTTGCTCAGTTACTGAACCACCCCCATGAAAAATCTATAGCTACGTGCCTGCATTACACTTTACTGTCATTGTTTTTATTTAAGGTTTCTTGTGAGTGCGGAACTTACTTCAAGTGAGGACTCTGTGCGGAGGCACTTTTGGTACACCCCTAAGAAAGGCGCTGTCTGTTAAAGCATAAACTGTCATATTCTGTGGATTTTGGTTTTAGAATAATTTTGGAGGAAATGTACAGAAAATTATGCAAAATAATAATGAAAAAAAATTATAGAGTAGGAACGCAATATTCCGAAAATTTCCAACATTTTTTAAATCATTCAATAAATGCCGTAAACATCTATTCCGTCATTCTGAAAGGTGTTACTTATACAGATTCTTTATTTTTTTCTGAAAGGTGTTACTTATACAGATTCTTTATTTTTTTCTGAAAGGTGTTACTTATACAGATTCTTTATTTGATTTTTGTTTACAATTTTTTTTATGTTGAAAAGCATGCTGACTCGTATCACAAACACAAAAGCCCACTTTTAAAACGAATTTGTAAATCAAATAAGAATATATTATATTAAAGATATCTAATATATCATAAGTACTATATGTGCTTTTACAGTTTAATTTCTTAATTAAAATATACTATTTAAAATAATTCCCTTGAATAAGTAATTAAAAAAATAGGTAGACCGCGTCCATCCAGACTGATGCAGGGCTTAAAGCATGTATCGTCAAATTCAAGCTTGTGAATTCTTTTTGGATTCCGGACAAAATAATGACCTTTTTAGCTTGGAGCTCGTGAAGTCAACTATTTTTACAACACTTTTGAAAAATCTGATATATCGTTATTAGTTAAAAAGTTATGAGCGAATTAAAATTTCCTGTTTTCGTTAAAGTCCACTTCGGACTACATACACCCTTTACCGCGCAACGCTGTTTCACGGCTCATGTTTCCGTTACGCACGTTTTCCTTATGGTCATGTTTTAAATACGGTCAAGATTTCATTACGGTAATGTTTTTATTACGTAATGCTATCATTATGGTAATGTTTTCATTGCGGTTATATTTTCATTACGGTCCACTTCAGCCTATACTTCGAGCATGGATCCTTCATAGTAGAGAAAACATAATGTTATAATCTCGCTAACCTCAAAGTGAGAGGCCAACATGTATGGCCTCAGACACGTGGTTAATTATGTCATTCCATTCATAAATTTTCACTGTTACACATTTCCCAATTCATCAGCCAATCGCGAGTATTTTTTAATTCATAATTTTGAAAAGAAGTCACGTGTCTGAGGCTATTCGGTCTGAGATATTGGTTTCACGATAATGACGTCATATTCGCTCTACTACAGTCCATTCATGCTCGAAGAGCCTATATGCTCTCTTATACAGGAAAGGTTTTTTTTAAAATATTACACATCAAAATTTACTTTGTTTATTTATACTTTACTAGCTGAAATACCCGTTCTACGCACGGAAAGGAAACAAGTTACAAAATAGATACAAATACAATATGTATTAGTGAAATAAATAATATTCCTAATTTGTCACCCATCAGGGAAAACCAAATAAAGTATTAAAAGTTCCAATTTATTTGGCGACTTTTTGGCGATATTTAGTCATCACCCATCAGAATGCTCCTCATAGTTTACATACTATTAAAATTTTCTATTGTTTCAATAGTAAAATATTGCATTGTTACATGATTCCGATGTTAATCCTAATGAAAGGTTTTTAAAAAATTGTTATATTTACAGTTCGAGTGCGAAATTTTAAAAATCCTTTCTTGGTGCACCCCTAGAGCCCACGATGAATGTATGTTCTAAATTACAGCATTCTATGTCTTTTGGATCTGAAGATATCGAAACTAACGTCGCTACTAACATCGAAAAAGGGGTTTTACACCTCCTTAAATACGTTCGATCGGAACACAAATAGCTTACTTTTCCTATTTAAGGCATAAGGAACAACTTTGCCAAATTTCTTCTCCATAGGTATACGGGAAGTTGGAGAATTAGTGATGAGTGAATGAGTGGGGTTTTCGCATTTATATATATAGATTGTGTTTGTTATCACGTGTTCACTGAATGTATTTTAAATAGCATTAGAACATCGTGCCAAAACCACATTGTGTAAAATTTAAAAACCGATACATGTCTCAAATTGTATTGAATTAAAACAAATGAAAAATTATTGACGTGTTTACTATTTTTAAAACACCGTGAAAATAAATGATTTTTCAAGATTGAGAACGACAATTGCAGGGTATTTATTAAGGTTCCTTTAACGCACCAAAGAAAGGGGGCGACACAAAGAAAAGAAATTCAATTCCTTTCAAGAGAACACTTTCCGTTCTTCCTAGATTTCCAAAGGAAGGGCTAGGAAATTGTTATATTTATTTTGCAGGAAACAATGCATTTCTGATAAGAAAAATTTCGGCCAAAAGATGGACAAAACAATTTCAGCACTTTTCAGACTTCTGCGGGGTGACGAGTTCGTGCCAAAGAATCCTTATACTCGCCCAATCTATCATAGGTTCTCTGTGTTGGTTCAAGTTGTAGTTAATGTCATAATTTGCTATTTTGGCTGGGCAGAATGATGATGTCGAATTACAAATTTACATTTTAATATAACATTCAATTATGCGCAGCGACAAAAGCATTCTATGTATTGAAACATTTTTAGTAAAATAAAATCGTAACGAAGTCTTTATAAGTGCATAACATTCGTTGTTTTTCTGTTTGTCAACTGAAAGAAAAAGACAATGCAATCCAAACGTTATGACCGAGAAATGAAATTATAGGCTTCAATGCAAAAAACGCAAATCATAATAAGAATCAAATTGAAAGTTGCAATATGCGTGCTCGACAGATCCGACTTAAACAATGTTAATTATCTTTCGGTTGCGTCATTCTTACGTAGTTCTACGCATGCTCAGTAATACTCATTATGATTCTAATGACCCGAAATTGTCCAAGACTGGTCTATAGGGTCGTTGATTCGGGAGAGATGAATAAAATCGATTTAATTTATCCTAATTTGCAAAAAATTAAGTAATCTTTATAGAGTTAAAAAAAATCAAAAATGTAGCATATTCACCCTCCGAGCTGCATGCAAATTACCAAAATTGTACTATTGTTTTCTCTTCAAGAGAGTTTAAATTAAAATTTAAGAAAAATTATTTAAATTTCTTAAGAAACTTTGCGTAATTTTAAAGAGATAACTTTTAATGTATCTAATCTAATATATAAAGCTGAAATCTCCAAAATCTGTCCGGATGTTGGTTTGTTGGTTTGTTTGTTTGTTTGTTTGTCAGTACTTTATAGGCTCCGTAACTACACAACGCAGAGCTTTGAAATTCACAGAATAGTTAGTTCAAAAAATAAGAATTTTAACGCGACTATTTTCAAGTCTCTACGATGTTCCATTCGAATGTTATGACATTTTTTAGCGTACGTCATCAAAGTTTCACGAAGTGGCAACAGTAAAATCAGTTAAAATCAACGGAGAAAAGCGAAAATATAATATAACAAAATTATAAACCAATTAGAATGCCGATATTTACACGGAATACTCCATAACTACAAAACGTAGCTTTATAAAATTTACAGAGTACTTTACTTGAAAAATTAGACATTTTTTGTGATAATTTTTATGTTTGTACGATGTCCCATTCGTATGTTATAACTATTTTAATGTATTCCATTGACTTAACATGAATGAAAATATCGTTAGCAATTTAAAATAAAATTGTTCGTTATTGGCAATATAAAAATGACGTCATTGGTTTTGTTTGATTTAATAATTATTGACAAACGTCTGCACATTGGGCTTTTTGTTACAATACGGATTAATTCAAAAATTAAAAGAACTAGAAATTTAATTAGGTAAATGGTTTAGAATTGTTTTAAAATGTTATAATTGTATTATCTCTTTTGTTTTGTTTGTATACAAGTTAATTGTAACTAAATTTCATTATATCAGATCGAACTTTTAGAACAATTCTGCCAAAATGCGAGTAATATCTGTACGAACCTAAGTCAATTGAATATTTATACATATCATAGCTCCCGCTTCAGGTTCAACTTGGGTTGTTCCCGACTATAGATGTAATAAATTATCATAATTGAACATAATGCAGCACATTACTAGGAATATCAGATGTAGGAGCAATTAGCTGATTTTAAAAGTTTGACCAAGTGGAAGAAATATTTAACAAAACTAGGCAATAAAATGTTACATGGTGAGGTTACTTATTTAAAATAAAATTACTGCTAAAAAAATTATTTTTAAAGAAAATATTATTTTTTTAAAACTATTATTAATTAAATTGTGTTCAAATTAATTTTAAGTAATTTGTTTAAACAAATTGTTTGTCAGTTTCTTTGGAATGATTTAATTTCGTATGCAGCCAAATATTCAAGTAAAATTATAGGATAGTATTTCTTGGCGAACAATTTGACGAGCGCTTTTATTCCCATTTGTTTTCTTCTAACTAATAGGTATTGATTGTGGGAATTTCGCGAAATTAGTTTAGTTTTCTCACCATAATGTTTTTTATCCTTTCTCTTTCATATGAGTATTCACGCTTCAAACGCGATTCTGTAAATTTCGCACAATTACCGTATTTTAACGAAATTATCTTATATATAAAGCTGAAATCTCCAAAATCTGTCCGGATGTTGGTTTGTTTGTTGGTTTGTTTGATTGTCAGTACAAAATAAGCTCCTTAACTACACAACGCAGAGCTTTGAAATTCACAGAATAGTTAGTTAAAAAAATAAGAATTTTAACGTGACTATTTTCAAGTGTCTACGATGTTCCATTCGAATGTTATGACATTTCTTAGCGCACGTCAGCAAAGTTTCTCGAAGTGGCAACAGTAAAATCAGTTAAAATCAACGAAGAAAGGCAAAAATATAATATAAAATAATTATGAATCAATTGGAATGCCGATATTTACACGAAATTTTCCATAATTACACAACGTAGCTTTATGAAATTTACAGAGAACTTTACTTGAAAAAAAAGACGTTTTTTGTGATAATTTTTAAGTTTGTACGATGTTCCATTTGTTTATTATAACTATTTTAATGTATTCAATTGACTTAACATGGATGATGACATCGTTTGCGATTTTAAATAATTTTCTTTTCGTTATTTACAGTATAAAAATGTCGTCATAAGTTCGGTTTGATTTGTAATTACTGAAAATATCCGCACATTGGGCTTTTTTCTACAATACGGATTATTGCAAAAATTAAAATAACTAGAATTTTACCGTATGGAATGGTGAAATGCGAGAAATTTGTGCATGAACGTCAATTTAATTTATTTGAAAATATGTTATGCAAGTATTTTTTTTAATGCACGAAGCTTAGTTTCACTTTGAATTTTCAACTCTATATGACTTTTTAATATTATTAAACGAATAAAATTTCACAGATACCAACTGATAATTTAGAAAATATATTATTTAATGTGCAAAGTAATATTTCCTTTTAAAACATTAAATGGCGAACATTAAGAATGAAATTTATAATTATTTAACGTACATGGTGAGATTATAATATTTAACCGTTTGCTAAATAATTATGTCGCCAAGTTATAAAAGTTTATTCTTTGAATAAATTGCGTTTTGGCTTTAATTTACTGTGGAAACTTACTAAGTATTTACATGACATGTATTTTTCGATGCAAATGCAAAAACAATAGTATCACAAAATCCACATTTTAGAATTTTTTTTTAATAAAATGAAGTAAATACAGAATTTTTATTACAGTGTTCCTGAAATAAAAAAAATGACTCGAATTTAAAATAGGTGGCTATTCTTCTGTAATAATAGTATTCATTGGAATTCTTTAACACATGGGTATTTAGACGTAGCAGAAGAAAGTTGTGTAGTATTTTAAAACATACTATTTTTTTTGTATTTATGCCAGGTAGTTAAGATTCTTTTATTAAGAATTTGAGGCAGTTTATTTGCAAAAAAAGTTTAGGTTTATTCTCCTGCAATGTACATTTTTATGTTTTGTATTCCAAAAGTCAAAAATGCAAACTACTAATTAGATACACAAGTAGCTGGTCGAAGAGATTGCAAAGAAGTAGCCAAAATGATACATTGGAAGAGGCATTTGGAAATAGTCAAATCAAAATTGCAATATTGGGAAACGGGAAATTCTGATTGTTTTGTAAGTTTAATCATTGAAGTTCAAGATCAAATTTCCTAATTAAGCCATCTTTAAAAACTTCTGTTTTCGGATTTTGCTACCTTTTCTTCCATACGGCTTAAGAACATTTTAATATCGTGATTGATTTAGAAGTGTCATTTAAAATCACGCTTGAAAGTAATGCTTTAAAAACTACAATTTAATAAAACTCTTTTTGAAGCTATTTTTTTTAAAAATAATAGAAAATTAGGATCAAAGCGTTTTATTTATAATTTAATTTAATAATTTTTTATTTGATAAAAATAATTCGTAGTTCTAATAATCTAGAAATTATTGGATTTTTATCGGTGTATTAGCAACCAAATAGTGTAGAGATATTTTTACTTTTTTAACTTCTAATTTATTAAAAATAAAGATATTTTAAATTTCAATTTATGAAAGAAACATTTTTTTAGGAGAAATTCTAAACTGATATATGCAATAATCCCTGGAGGAGAGGAAATGCATATATTTTTTTCATTTGTCGTTATTTTATTTATCCTCGTGCGAAGAACGGGTAATTTTACTAGTCTTATATATAAAGCAGAAATCTTCAAAATCTGTCCGGATGTGTGTTTGTTGGTTTGTTGGTTTGTCAGTATATTATAGGTTCCGTAACTACAAAACGCAGAGCTTTGAAATTCACAGAATAGTTAGTTCAAAAAATAAGAATTTTAACGCGACTATTTTCAAGTCTCTACGATGTTCCATTCGAATGTTATGACATTTTTTAGCGTACGTCGGCAAAGTTTCACGAAGTGGCAACAGTAAAATCAGTTAAAATCAACGGAGAAATGCGAAAATGTAATATAAAAAATTATAAACCAATTAGAATGCCGATCTTTTCACGGAATACTCCATAACTACAAAACGTAGCTTTATAAAATTTATAGAATACTTTACTTGAAAAATTAGAATTTTTTTGTAATAATTTTTAAGTTTGTACGATGTTTCAATCGTATGTTATAGCTATTTTAATGGATTCCATTGACTTAACATGGATGAAAATATCGTTTGCAATTTAAAATAAAATTGTTCGTTATTGGCAATATAAAAACGACGTCATAGGTTTTGTTTGATTTAATAATTATTGAAAAATGTATATACATTGGGCTTTTTGCTACAATACGGAACCATTCAAAAATTAAAACAACCAGAATTTTATCTTAAAGAAATGGTTTAGAATTGTATTAAAATGTTATAATTGTTTTATCTCTTTTGTTTTATACAGGTTTATTGTAAGTATATCTTAGATCGAACTTTAGAACAATTCATCCAAAATGCGAGTAATTTGTGTATGAACGTCCATTTTATTTATTTGAAAAATATTTTATGCAAGTATTTTTTTTAATGTACAAAGCTTGGTTTCATTGTGAATTTTCAACTCTATTAGACTTTTTAATGTTATTAAAGAATAAAATTTCACAGATACCAACTGATAATTTAGAAAATATTTTATTTAATGTGCCAATGAATATTTCCTTTTAAAACATTGAATGGCGATCATTAAATATTAAATGTAAAATTATTGAAAGTACATGGTGAGATTATAATATGCTGCACCGTGTGCTAAACTATCGCCAAGTTATAACAGTGTATTCTTTGGATGAAGTGCGCCTTGGCTGTAATTTGCTGTGGAAACTTACTAAATATTTGTATGACAGGTATTTTTAGATGCGAATTCTATAATAACAGTATCACAAAATCAAAATTTTAGGAACAATTGTTTAACAAATTGTTAACAAAAGAATTTTTAATAAATTGATCCGTAAATAAAAAAAATGAACTTAAAATTAAAATAGGTGGTTATTCTTCTGTAATAATATTATTCAAAGGAATTCTTTAAAACAAGGGCTGGGCGTAATAAAAGAAAGTTGTGTAGTATTTCAAAACATACTATTTTTGGTTGAGTATTTATGCTGGGCTGTTAATTTTATTCTTACTTTGATAAAGAATTTGAGGCAGTTTATTTGCAAAAAACGTTTAGGTTTATTCTGGCTGCAATTTACATTCTTATGTTCTGCATTATTGAGGACAAAAATGCAAACTATTAATTAGATACACAAGTTGTTGGTCGAAGATATTGCAAAGATGTAGCCTAAACGATACATTGGAACGGGCATTTGGAAATAATCAAATCAAAATTGCAATACTGGGAACAGGGAAATTCGGAATGTTTGAAAGTTAAATCATTTAAGTTTTTTATCAAATTTATTAATTTGGTCAGCTTTAAAAAATTATGTTATCTGTTTCTGCTGCTTTTTTCACTTCCATGCAGCTTCAGAACATTTCAATATCGAAATTGATTCAGAAGTTTAATTAAAATTCACGCTTGAAGTTATTCCTTTAAAACTGCAATTTAATGAAACCCTCCTTGATGAAATTATTTTTAAAAATAATATAAAAATGAAGATCATAGCGCTTAGTTTATTATTTAATTTAATATTTTTTTCCTTAGATAAAAAAAAATCATAGCTTTGTGTAAATAATTATTCATATAAAATACCTGTTATAAAACACACATTATCTTTCAATAATGATGACAACAGTAATTAAAATTTCGTCGACTAAAGTAAGCACTGTAAACTAAAATATAATTATAGTCATTTCACAAATAAATTGCGGCATCCGTGTTAAAAAAAATCGGTTATGTACAGACCGCGCTGTATTGGGCCCCTACTCGGTACAAGGTTGAGAGGGGGAGAGAATAAATGGCCTACAATGATTGAAATGGCCTTCCTTCCTTTACACGATGGTATGTCATTTATCCATTTAGGCTAATTCCACGTTGAATTAATGATAGCGGTACACTTATTTTCACCTGGTACAAACGCAAAAAGGGGAGGCTTAAAAATCGGCATGTACGAAACGTCTGACTTTCGTCTACACAATAGTATATTATTTATACCCATCAACTTATTCCACTTGGAGGATTTTAAAAACGTCGTTTTTTATTATGGTATTTAATGTAACTATGTATACCCATAACGAAAAGAAATTCATATTAATTTCTAAAAATATTTTTGTTCAGGAATGTTTAATTTTTAAAATTCCATACCTTATGAGAGATAAACTAGAAATTATTCGATTTTTATCGGTGTTTTAGCAACCAAGTAGTATAGAGATATTTTTACTTTTTTTTAACTTCTAATTTATTAAACATAAAAATATTTTAAATTATAAAAAAAAAAGCTTTATCACTTTTTAAAGAGGAATTCTAAAATGGTATATGCGATTATCCCAGGCAGGAGAGGAAATGTATATATTTTCAGTTATTTGTCGTTATTTTATTTATTTCCGTGCGAAGAACGGGTACTTTTGCTAGTATCAAATAAAACAGACATGAAAAATAAAGTATTTACATTAATTTAAAAATGTTGTGTATTGCAATAAAAACTGGTGATCACGTGGCGGAAAATTCCAGTACAGCCTATCGTAGGTTATTATAGGGTTACCACTATATATTACAAAAATGATGTTCTAGTTTAGAAAAACATCGAGAACTTGGATTTACTTAATAAAAAAAGCGGAACATATGCTAAAAATATCACTATTTTTAAAAATTTAACATGTACAATAATTTAATGATAATCAAAGCTTGCAATGGTTTGTCATGTTAGTGAGAATTCCCGGTGCATCGTCCTAATTTTGTTAAAACGCGTCGCCCCGGTTTTAAATATTAAAGGAATTACATACAAAAAAGACCTATTTTTATTAAAAAAGGATTATTTACATGAAAAGAACAATATCACGAAACAACGCACAAAGTTTGTAAACGTCAACAAACAAGAATCAGGGAGTATATTTTATTGTATTTTTAAAACAATAAACCATGAGGAAATGTAGAGTAACCCTTTAGTAACCCAACTATAGATGTGTTCACATAAAATAACTCTTGTCTCTATTAGTAATTTTTCTCACTAAAAAATTATAAGTCACAGTCACTTAAAAAATTCTACAATGAATAGTAGTCAAATAAGTAAAAAAAAATTACTTAAATTTTTTTATCGGCTGCCACCCGTTGATATGGATGAAAACCCCAGTAGCAGAAAAGCGTTGACAATCCGACTTTGGCGATTTTTCTTTTTCACTTTGGCGATTTTTTCCTTTCACTTTGGCGATTTTTTCCTTTCAATTTGGCGATTTTTTTCCTTTCACTTTGGCGATTTTTTCCTTTTACTTTGGCGATTTTTCCTTTCACTTTGGCGATTGCGAAATCTGAGACCTGGCAGCTCTGAGTTGGATGCAATTAATTATGTGATTTTTTTAGTTACTCAGTTAATTTAAAGGTACAGTACAATTGTTGCTGATATGCAGCTAGTTTTATTCACAGAAAAATCTCACACAATCACTGCATTTAGGAGGTACTTGAGGATAAAGAAACTCGCATATAAGTCAACCCAAATTTGGCTAAAAATCCATATTCTCTTTAAAACTGTTGGATTGAACATGGCACAAGAGACCACGAGAACAATTCCTTAAAAAATTACTTTATAAAAAACTTTTACAAATTATTTGTAAAAGTCTAATTAATGAACTGTCCTCTATTGTCCATTCAGGGGGATCTATGGCATAATGTTAATTGGGAACCGCTGCCTGGTTTAGCCAGTCTGTATCGTGCGTAAAATAAAACATGATAGCAGGGTTTTTGTAACTTATATGGAAGTTAATTTCTATTAGTTTCCAAAGAACTAGAAAACGCTAGAAATTAACAACTTAGCTTCACTTGTATTCATTTAAAGAAAAATTAAATAAATTAATCCATCACCATGTGATAAATTAAAAAAAATAATTTATCAGAAATCTATTGATATCCTGAATAAACAGAAAATTTTGGAAAAAATATCAGACATATATTTTCCAGAATTTTTTTTTATTACAACAAAACATTCGGCGACATCACCATATGATTTTAATACACTATTAAAAACAGATATTCAAAAATAAGTAAAATGTATTCATTTTTAAATAGGCTTCGATGCTTATCATGGCTCATATCCAACCCATATACAAAGGCACCGCAGTCCAGTGCCTTATCCGTTGTACTCATGGTTGTACTAGTACGGCGACGTGAAGAAGTTATAAACAGAAGAAATGTTAAAAAGATTTTCCAAAAGAATGGCAAGTAAAGCTAAGTGAGTTGTAATAACTGAATTTCCATTTAAGCAATCGACATCAAATTATGTAGAAAACCATCTTTTGAAAAAACTATTTATCTCTAGATCGCTTTGTTAAGATGGCTTGAACAGAAGCTGAGATTAGCAATATTAAATCACACTGCTCATTTTTGAAAAAATACGGTTTCTTAAATCAAAGAAAAACGAGTAGGTTCAGGTACTCATTTTTAAGTATTTTTTTTACAATGTACAATCCTCGCCAATGCCGAATGTATTCTAACTCACTTCTCAACGCAATATCACTATTACTAGGCAACTATCGGACATGTAAGTAAACCATTAAGTTGTATGCAACTGGAAAACTCAAATTGTATCCTCTCACTGAGCAACTTTAAACTGCAAAAAGTATCCTTCTGCTCGCTACCTCGATAACAACTTTGGCAAACAATCGACAAATTGGCGATTTTGTATGGCGATCACGAGTTAGGCGATTTTTCATCTTCACTTTGACGATTGCGAAAAAATTGACCTGGCAGCTGTCAACTGGATGTAATTAAATAATCATAATCAGTTGGTGTGTGATTTTTTAGTTGATCAGTTGATTAAAAGTTGCAGTACAATTGTTGATAGTACCGAGATAGCCTATGTAACATATATTTTTATAACACAGTTATTAGCAATTCAAATTATTTTCGCCAATGCACAACATACGTCTAACTTTTACGAGAATTTATTTAAATCTAAGTTTGAACGGAGAATATGAAACAAATTCGAAGTAAAGTTAAACAATATTGATTTGAATTAAAAAAAATTAACGACAAGTTAAGCATCTAACTCAACAACTAAAACCGACCCCTTATCCTTAGATAAGACTTAGAAAGTTGTAAACATATATATTATTTTAGTAAATGAAGAGACAGTGCCGATTTTTATACAAATGTGTTCCTGATTTTCATAAATATCGCCAATTCTAAACTAACAAAGGATTTCAGTATCCTTATTAAATAACAAAAGGTTATAAAATAACAGTAAAATAATAAAAGTTTTTCTAATAAAACATATTTTAAATTTGGTCCCATTGCGTACTGTGCTTGGTGTGGTACATTAAATTAATTATCCTATATTTCATGTAGGAAAAAAAATTTGTGAAATTATAATGATAAGAACTATATTCGCCAATTTAACACGGCATAACTTATGAATGGGAGAGCAGTTCGCCAAAGCAATTTTTTATTACCAATTTTATTGACAAAAGGTCTGGATTTACATTACATAAATCCTCATTGCGTATAGAGTTAAAAATTAGTAGATAAATTTGCTATCCCTAGCCAGAGGTTTGGCTACTACACAATAGTATATCCAAGTTTGGGCTTGTAGCTTCTAATTAGAAATATTACTTAACATAAACAAAAAAAAATATTTATTTTCACAGTATACAAACGAAAAGAAATAGCGACTTCAAAACATAATTGAAAATTTCAGCAAGAAAATAGCATGGAAATATGTATTTAAAATTACGCATATGCACCTAAACAGAAAATATATACTGCATAAAAGTTACCAAATGAAATTGAAATCGCCGTTGGCGACAGTAGTTTGAAGGCTTTGGCTGAATGCTCTTTTATACCTAAATTTAACTTTTAACTAATACCAATGAAAAATTGCAAAGGGACTTTTTAGACATTGCATTTTATTGATAGTCACTAAATATACGTAAAATAGACACCTGAATTTCACCTTCATAAAATTTCTTTTCAGTTGAAGCGTTTTTATACAACATCGAAAATTTTATACAAATTTGTCAATCAAGAGTTGGGTAACAGACGACATTTCACGCCAATCATTTGCCAATTTTCATATCAAATATGCCCCTGACAAGTTTGTCGAGAAAAACTATACTTCTACCCCAACAGCTATTGCACCGGTTTCTCTGCAGAAAGAAGCTGGTTGTATAACTCTTGAGGTGTCTTCGAAATCTCATCAGCTAGCATCTCTATGAATTCTATGAACTCGAGGAATTCGACTTTATCTTTGTCTTCGCCTTTTGCAGTTGCCTTAAAAGCCTTTTCGAAAGCAGCCTCGCTGATATCGAATTTGTCGTCAATCATGTCTGCATCTTCAAACCAGTTTTTTGTGTTTTCCATGGACAGGCCACTGTTTATTCTGTGCGGATCACCAGCTTTAACATGGTTGTCAAACAGTTTCCGAACTTCTTTGGTGTCATTATCGCTTTTGGCTACTTTCTCTTTCTCTTTTTCTTTGCTCTTGTCAGGGCCTTTGCCGTTGGCTTTTCCAGATGCGCCATTATTGTTGTCGTCGTTACCAGAACCTTTGGAATCGCTTTTGTCAGAAGAATTATCAGAACCTTTGGAATCACTTTTGCCAGAAATATTACCAGAACCTTTGGAATCATTTTTGTCGACAGAAGTACCGGAATCTTTTGAATCACTTTTCCCAGAAGTATTTCCAGAACCTTTAGAGTCACTTTTACCAGAAGAAGAGTCTTTCCCTTCGTCGACACCCATTACTAATGATCCTGTTTCATGATAAATTTGCTGTGGAAAATATAATTTCAAGACGACAATATAAAAATGGAATTTACTGAATTGTTTACTAACTTTGGAACTGATAACCTGCAAATATTTACTTTGAGCAATATATCTTATAACTTGTATTTAATTCTCGTGCAAATTTATAATTATTTCGATTGCCACAATTTAACATAAAATTAAAAAATAATAATAATAATAAGCGCAATTTTTCGATTTATTGTTGTTATTTTTATGACTTCATTATTTTATTAACGATCTTTGATACCGCCCATTTTAGTTTTCCCCTTTAATGATATGGTGGGGGGATAGCGAATTGGGGGATGGAAATTTATTCATTAACAATTCAACATTTTATACAAATAGTTTAATGCCGGTTTGTTTTATTAAATAAAGCAAAGCTTTCTTGTTTTATTTTTAATTATGTCTTTTAATTATTTTTTTAAATTCATCTTAAATTAAAAAAATTATATATATTTTTTTATTATGTTTGGAAAAAAATTGAACCAGGCAATAAAGCTAAGTTTAACTCAACAAACAAACTATATTAAATATTCATATAAAAACTTGACGTAATAATATATAATTTTATTTAAAAGTCATAGCATACGATTGAACACCTATATAAAAACTGGACTGTGCATGATCGTTGTTCCAAAAGATTTGGCATACGAATTGAAATACGTTATTTGAAACCCCAAGTACGAAATTTTTAATGTAATTTCGATTCGATGTTATGAATTTGAAGTTATATTCATATAACAATAATTATATTCATACGAATGTCATTTAATTTGACGATATAACAACTTTGATTACTTTTCAGAAGTTTAAAACCAACCAATCAAACCTTTTTACGATCTTCCAATTGCATTTTTGAGTCACTCAAATTCGGTAAACGTGGGAGGGATATTGTACGGTTCTGGCTAAATGGCTTCTGTGACGTCACATTGTTTACATGATTTAGATAAGCTAATTGGTTTACTCGTTCGTTGATTCGCTAAAATCAGTTTGGTAGTAAAGGTGAAAATTCACAGTCGCCACTCGCCACGTGGCGGCGACTAACTTTTTAAAAGTGGCGATCGAAATTTTTGTTGTGGTCGCCACCGGATTTTCGACTTTTTTTAAAATCTTAGAAATTTAAAAACTTTGGTAATCGCTGGAACAAATTTGCCTCTTTATGCCTCCATACTACTCTAGGTTATAAAATTATCTAAGATATAAAGATAGAGACGGTCGGATTCGAGCAACTAAAATCGCGCCGATCGCCGATTTTCCAAATCCGAGGTCGCCATACTTGTTACACATCGCGTTGCAAACGCAACCAAAATGGCACATTGTTTACATGATTTAGATAAGCTAATTGGTTAACTCGTTCGTTGATTCGCTAAAATCAGTTTGGTAGTAAAGGTGAAAATTCACAGTCGCCACTCGCCACGTGGCGGCGACTAACTTTTTAAAAGTGGCGATCGAAATTTTTGTTGTGGTCGCCACCGGATTTTCGACTTTTTTTTAAAATCTTAGAAATTTAAAAACTTTGGTAATCGCTGGAACAAATTTGCCTCTTTATGCCTCCATACTACTCTAGGTTATAAAATTCTCTAAGATATAAAGATAGAGACGGTCGGATTCGAGCAACTAAAATCGCGCCGATCGCCGATTTTCCAAATCCGAGGTCGCCATACTTGTTACACATCGCGTTGCAAACGCAACCAAAATGGACGTTATTTCGCAACGATATATAAATAACTAAATAAAATCTAGGTTTTTTTAATGAATAAGTAATTGGTTTATAATCTATGAAGATAGTAACATTACTTTAACAAAATTTTGGATGGAAGACTTGAGACTGTTTTACAAATATCGTAGGTAGCAAACGACGCAACATTTTGAAGTCAATTTTTTTTTCTAACTTATTTAAAATAAGTAATCATTTTTTTTCTACAGGGAAGGCTTTATTTTTTTATAATATTATGGAAAGATATTAACGCTAGACTTTTTAGAAATTTTGGATATAATCAATTTGACAACAATAAATCGGAACATCGCTACTCCGCGATTTCAAGTGTTTCAAAATTCTCAATTTAGAAATTATCCTAAATTAAACTAAACATTTCAAAATGAAATGTATATATTCAAAATATTATTTTAAATAAAAGGTTACTTTTATTTACGATTTATTTAAAAATAAATCTTCATCGGCGGCAATTAACAAGTGCCTTCGGGAAAATATTTGTAGGGACATTTGGTTATAACCCTAAATCGTTTTAATTAAGTAATATTATGGAAAAAAAATTGAACATTATGGTTTATATTTATAATTTATAAAATTTTATTGTAAGATAATATTAGAGACTCGAAAGGTCCGATTGATGGTTAGAAAGAGACATTAACATATGCATCTTTATATAGTTTTAGGCTTGATGAATCGTTGCCAATTTAGAGTCTAGAGCATTTTTCTTTTATATCTCTTATTATTATTATTTAAGTTTTAGTCTAAATATTAATTTTAAAATAAAAGATTTAAACTTTTTTTAAAGTTTATACCCTGGTTTTAATTGAAGTTTTCTAAGTTTAAAAGCTTTCCAATTTCAATTTTGGACAACAATAAAATGCTTCTAAAATAAGGGTAAAAGCTTTTTGGGGGATTGGCTAATATACAAGTAATATCGGGCATTTACAAAATAATAACGATTTGAAATTGTTTACATAGGAATTTCGAGATCGCGGCGGTCCCGGTAATATATAGATAAATTTACAATATTTGTAGTTGATTTTTTAATTCTAATTTATTTTTGGGGGGACATTTGTTGAATTTGGTGCTATCTTGATTAATCGTTAATTAGTGCTTACAAGATGACTTTTGAGAAAATAAAACAAAAAAAAAATACTCAATGCAACTATGTATCTTTTTTTTTATTAGTCTGAATTTTATATAAATTGTTAATTTTCATTAAAGAGATATATTGTTCTTAAAATACAAATTTGCATTTAAAAAAAAATTAGATAATATTTAAATTTTTTCAAAAATTATAATATTTAAATTTTTTCAAAACTTATAATATTTAATTATTTTTTAAAAAATTATAATATTTAATTATTTTTTTTAAAATTATAATATTTAAATATTTAAAAAAAAAATTATAATGTTGAATTATTTTTTATACAATTTGATTATTTTTAATAATAATTAATTCACAATAATCAGCTTGTTAACGTCTTGTGAATGATATTATAGATATTATTTTGATTTTATAATCATTATTATTCTTTTTTTGTACCGCATAAACTTGCCATGTAACGTAAAGTGGCCACTGCATTTTTTAAATCTAGTGGCCACTGGCCACTGTCAAATTTTCTTAATTTTCACCTTTATTTGGTAAGCGTTACAAACTTGTTAAAATAAATACGATATAGAAAATTCTGGAACCATGAAAAGCTATGTATAACTAAAGTTGCCTTCAGAGTAATAACAAAGGGTAAAGTCCCTTTTAAAAAAAAACTATTTAAAAAAAATTATTTAAAAACTACTTTTTGTTAACTTCTGAAAGAGTGGTAAATAATGCAAATATTTAATATTTTTTACTATATTTTTAATGGAAGTCGTTTTCTTTTTTTTTTTTAAATAGTATTTTCTTACAAGTTGGGTGGGTATGAAAGGTAATGCTATTGTTTTATAAATTAAAGCATAGATAAAGAAAAGAAGACAGTTACGCTTCTTACTCATGTATATAGAATTTAATTAAAATATTTATATAAATTTACGTAAAAACATTTTTTGACAAGTTTTAAAATGACTCGGGCACAATAATACATAAAGCAAAATTTTACATATATGGTAGCATATAACTTTACAGGGGTTTTCATGTAAGGTGCAATGACACAAATTGCCCTAATTTTCCAGAATTTTAAGGAAATTATAAAAATTCGGAAAGTGTGTAGAAAAAGTTTTCTTAAGACAATTTACTTGGGAAAAACATAATTTGTAACAGCAAAAATGAGTAGTTGAAACAATTGCCTTCTTCTTTAAATTATCTCCTTGTTTCTTCATACTTTTAGGTCGTTGACATTCAAAGAAGATTACTTGAAAACACTGACATATGAACACTATCGTATATTCTGGCCTAAACTGGAAATGAATCTTGCACGAATCGAGATAACTATTCTTAGAACTTCCGAGTACTAATTAGATCAGCAATACAGTTGCCAAATTACTCAGTTAAATACAACAACTTACATTGTCAATAGGTTCATTTTTGTATGTTTAATTAATAATTTGTAACAGCAAAAATGAGTAGTTGAAACAATTGCCTTCTTCTTTAAATTATCTCCTTGTTTCTTCATACTTTTAGGTCGTTGACATTCAAAGAAGATTACTTGAAAACACTGACATATGAACACTATCGTATATTCTGGCCTAAACTGGAAATGAATCTTGCACGAATCGAGATAACTATTCTTAGAACTTCCGAGTACTAATTAGATCAGCAATACAGTTGCCAAATTACTCAGTTAAATACAACAACTTACATTGTCAATAGGTTCATTTTTGTATGTTTATTTATTGTTCTCTGTACCCTAATGGGTTAGGAGCCCTAGTTGCTCAGTGGATAAGGCGTTCAGCTACTAATTAGAGGATTGGTGGTTCGAATCCGTGCGATGGACTTGACAAAGAAAAGTAAAAAAGTAGTGATCTTGCGATCGGAGGGTTGCCAGCTTCGCTACAAAAATACTAGAAAGTCGTCCAGAACATCCAACAAATTATACTGGCGTGTATACGGGACTGGTGCACGATAAATCTGATCGGGGTCCAATGCCTGACGCCTATTGAGGTTGCGTCGGGTGCCAGCTCAGGTGTTGTCCTCGGCATCGTTCCCGGGTCTTTCCTTCGAGATAGGCCCCGAACCGTCGCCAATAGCCCACTGTGCAGCTCTAGTGCGACGTTAATTAAAACAAATAAAACTAAACCTAATGGCTTAGTAAAAATTAAACAAAAGTCTTAGTAAAAATTACAATCTTAAATGGTTAATAAAATTTAAAAAGAATGTTCGATGTAGTTAAAATCACATAGGAATTTAAGTATATATAGTGGTAACGCAACAAAAATTATGCTTTTTTAAGCATTTTGTCAATAGTGCTTACAGTTTAAAATTTCACAATTTTGAAACGAAACAATGTATATGCATTTTTATTGTCCACTGAACAATTCTGTCGTATCCAAAAAAATCCCTTAACACTTATAAAAACATGGTGTGAAATTGCGTAAATCAATAATACCTTACACAGAAATCCATGCGACGGAAGACGTTTATTTGACTTTGAATGTAGGGACTCAATTCTCCATTTCACGATTTTCAATCAGTATTTTTGCCTTATTTTCATTGGCATTCTACTAAAAAATAGTTTTAATGGCTCCAAATAGGGTGTCGACATTGAATTTTCAATAAATTCGACAACTAACTATTAACACTTTGCACTCCGCGAACACTTTGCAATTTGTGTTCTTTCTATGGAACAGTTATTCCTCTTTACGTTCTTTTCCACAGATTTTTTTATAATCATAAAGGGAAAAAAATCCTAATCTGTTTTGTATTTGCAAGAGAACAAGTCGCAAATCAGATTGATGTTCTAAACACAATATCCTGCTGTTCCCGTTTATTTTAAAGAACAGGGAAACAAAATAACTGGTCGTTATGTTGGTGCCCGAGAGGCGCCTTACGAGTGCAAAGGGTTAAAATAGACATTGTTCCGCGTATGTCCGTAGGCGGATGTTAATCTTAAAGTAACTAAAAATAGGCTTTTATGGACATTTTGCACAAAATAGTCACAGCTTTCTTTGAGTTACCAATACCCAAACAATCGTCGCTCATTATTCTACTACATATTTCATAAATTGGAAGCCATTCCAGCTGTTACAACCACGGACCCTACCAAGCTGTTTATCTAATGGCTGAATTTTCTGCTCTTGAACTACGTGGTTCCTCATTATCCATTATATCTTTTATTATAACATGTGTATTACATACCCAAAATCTATATTAGAAATCTATGCTACCATATTTCCAGAGTAATAACATGTATTGTTTACATGCTTTTAACTCAATCTGTTGTCATTGTGTCATCAAACCTTGAGTAGCTTTCTTACTCTCTTCTAAATGCCATATCCATTTGAAATGCAACCATACATACTTACGTAATCGCTTTGAAAATACAAGATTTAGTTATAATAATTATTAAAATCTAATTCATAATTATTTTAAGTTTACGTTGAATATAAATAACATTAGCAATTTTTTAATGAGAAGAAACAATTTTAACATGTATCTTTTATGAGGAGAAAAAAAAATACCATTTTTTTTATTAAGAGGGAAACATTTTAGCATTTATGATGAATTTTCTTTAACATTTATTTGAATACGAGAGATAACTTTTAGCACTTTTATAGCACTGAGGAAAAAATTTAATACTTAAAATTTTAATCTTATTAAGAGAGATAATTTTTAGCATTCATCTCACAATGGGGTAAAAAAAAACACCCACAATATTTTTGATCAATAAATTAATTTAATTAAATGAATGAACTGCTATGAAACATTATATCAATTAAAATTAAATTATAATTTGTAAAAAGGATTATGATATAATATAAGAAGACACATTTTAAATGGAATTATCCTTAATAGTAAAAAACTCTGAATGAGAAATCATACATTATATAGGTCATACAGTAACTACTAAAGAATTAAATAAATTGTTTGAGTTGAAATTTTTTATTTGATAAAATTTGTTCTTTAAAATTTTTGTTTTGACACTTTATACATATAACATGTAGTGAACACAAACAAAATACAATGAAATAAGGATTTTAAAAGGTACATTGGAAGAATAATATAAACTAATAAATTATTTTTACATTTTCATGAGTATCAGGTATTTTTATCACACATTTGAATTCTTTCAAATAATTTATTCTCCTTGTGTAGTTTTTCCATTTCTGAAGAACCTCCAACACATTCAGTATTAATGAAGACTCTCGGAACCTGTAAAATTTAATAAAATTGAAGGTCGTCATTTTGTTTGGAAGTCTACAATACAATAAACATATTATTTATAGGACCTTTAATAAAATTCACTATAATTAATTTAATATTTAAATATCTTTTTGTTGTAAGTGAAGGGCCTGATTAAAACACTGAATCAAGGGAAGCCAGCTTTCAAATGGGGGCCCTACTGCTCTCAAATAAAGACCTCGGAACATCAAATCAAAGTTTTACATGCACCAGTGTTCACTCTAGGCGTTTTTTGAAGGGCGGTCCGCCCTGCCCGCCCTTTATTTATCTCGATAGCGCCCTCGTGCCCTTTTTCAAAAATGCCGCCCTCTTTTGAAAACATTCCGCCCCTTTTGCTCTTTTCAGTCAAGCACAAGTATTACTTGCTTCCCTATCTGTCTTTAAAAAAAGGCATCGATTAAAAAAAAATTGTGTAAATTGGAATTAAGTGAATTATGACAGTAGAAAAACTCCTTTTTAACTACACGTCTTGTGAAATCGTGATGATTCCACGAATCCTATTAGTTGCCTCGGCGCGCATATGAAATGCTAAGTTTTTTTTTCTGTGTTTTTTTTAAAGAGAAGATGGTTGGGGCGAAGTTGCAAGATTAGACATTTTATTACCAAATTTCGGATTTAAGTAACTTTTCATCAGTTTTCTAAGGGGTCTGATTATGGATACTTACAAATTTGGATTTTAGGGAAAACATCAATTTTTAAATGTCAAAATTTGAATTTTAAGTAATATTTTTATAAAGAGACATCAATTTTGAACAGGTTTTCCCTTCGAGGCCCCGAACCATCAATAATAGCCCAATATGCAGCTCTACCGCAATATCATCCAATAAATAGGAACTTTTTTTTTTATTTGGGCCAGGGTCTGATGTGTCAAAGAGTGGCCACGCCCACGGCAAACTTTTTTTTTAAAGTGCCCTTTTAAAAACAAGAAGTGCCTTTTTTAAAAACAGGGTACTCTTTTACAGCCAACAGCGCCCTGCCCCTTTTTATTTCTAGAGTGAACACTGCATGCACTAATATATATATATAATCTTTATTGTCATTAAAAGTATTATAAAAAATATATTAAAGCAAATTAATAAGTAACGTGTATTCTTAATATTCTATAATTCCCCCCCCCCCAATATTCAAAAACATTTAACATAACAAGTAGCATTTTTTTAAAAATTAGTTTTCGTTAGGTATGCGATTTTTTAAAGGTAAATTTAGTAACAATATTATGTTTGGGGTGTTAAATAATATTTATGTAATATGTGTGATTTGGATTTGGGGGCCACTCAAAAATGTAAAGTGTAAGCCTGGGCTTCACATGTCTATTTGGTAATGAGGTCCTGTATAAGTGCAGGATAAGGAATAACACTTTTTGAAAAACCATCATGGTGAGTTTACATGGGTAAAATCCATCAATATAAAATTATAAAATTTTAGATTTAAGAAGGTATGATAAATGTTCATCTGTTAACATTTTAAAGGTCCTTACTTTTTATAGGTTACAATGCAGCATCTTTGTGTTTTATAAAAGATAAAAATACAAATACTAATTCAATAGACATATGGAATATAATTTTTTTAATTTTGCCAACTATGTCATAAACAAATTTATGAATTTCAAATGTCTTGTATAGTATTAAAATGCCATTTATTTTATATTATTTATATTATGTAAAATATTTATTATTTATTTATATTATGTAAAATATTTATTTATATTATGTAAAATATTTATTATTTATTTATATTATGTAAAATATTTATTATTTATTTATATTATGTAAAATATTTATTTTTATTTATATTATGTAAAATATTTATTATTTATTTATATTATGTAAAATATTTATTATTTATTTATATTATGTAAAATATTTATTATTTATTTATATTATGTAAAATATTTATTATTTATTTATATTATGTAAAATATTTATTATTTATTTATATTATGTAAAATATTTATTATTTATTTATATTATGTAAAATATTTATTATTTATTTATATTATGTAAAATATTTATTATTTATTTATATTATGTAAAATATTTATTATTTATTTATATTATGTAAAATATTTATTATTTATTTATATTATGTAAAATATTTATTATTTATTTATATTATGTAAAATATTTATTATTTATTTAATACTTACTATTATTTAAAAAAATTATGCCATTTATTTATATTACGTAAAATAACTTTAATAGTTTTTTAAATTGTTATGACAAATCATGTCTAAAATGGGATATTCTCTAGTTTACAGCAACTTTGGCAGAGTAACCGACCTGAGATTAGTTAAATTTATGTCACAATATAGGTACTTAATGAGCTATTGGCAATGGTTCAGAATCTATCCAGAAGGAAAGACCCAGGAACAGTTCATTGAAATTTTAAACCATGGTCAGGTAAGGAAGGATATTTGAGATACTATGGAACTAATGAACACTAAAAAAAAGTAAGCATGAATGATAAAACTTACAGTTTTAGCACCAGTCATTTCATGGAGCGCATTCTGTAGATCTGTGCCATCATCTCGTTTATCGAGTTCCACTGACAAGTAAGGTACCTCACAGTCAGTTAATAACTGTAATAAAAAACAATTTAACATATTTTACACTTAAATTTCATATGCTCAAGTAAAATTTTGTAATGTAACTTTTCACCTTTATCAAATTCTGTTTGAAGAGTTTTACTTGATATTTAATCCAGAACCTAATCATTTACTTCAGTTGTCAAAATATTTTTTCAAGTTTAGAAAAATGAAATATTAAAAAAAAATTATGAGCTACTAAAGAATATAATATACCATACAAAAAAAATATATTTTAAGCCTGGTTGCATATACATTGAGAAATTTATAATTCAACCCCAGAAAAGATCAGTATAGTTTTGTTTTGAAATAGCCAAACACACAGCAATGTCTTTTAAAACTATTGAGTGAATATTCACAAACTAATGATCACACATCTACATAAAAATTCAATTTGAATTCGTTCTTTCTTAAAAAGTTTTAAAGTAAAAGATGATAACAAAAAAATGAAAAAAAAAAAATGGGGAAAATATTTTTTAATATATTGAACTTTAGTCATATTAAAAATTTAACAAAAGGCATGTAAGATTTGATCATAAAATTGTGTATACATACATATTTGACGATGAAAACATTTATTCTCAATCAAATAGAGTTTTTATTCATACCTCTTTCTGTTATACTAATTTTGTAATAACACAACAATATTTATATAGATTTTAAAACATATTACCTACCCTAAAAAATAATATTTTATTTGGGTCAGGCTTAAAGTGATATAAAACACAGTCTGTATTGCACTTTTAAATAATTGAAAATCAAAATACTTCTAATAAAACGATTTTATTAACATAATTATTATATTAAATTAAAAACAACATACCTTCTTA
Source organism: Troglohyphantes excavatus (assembly GCA_963932185.1). Taxonomy (NCBI): domain Eukaryota; kingdom Metazoa; phylum Arthropoda; class Arachnida; order Araneae; family Linyphiidae; genus Troglohyphantes; species Troglohyphantes excavatus. The sequence continues at coordinate 52,785,524 of OZ010677.1, read as the reverse complement.
ACTTTTTTACAGTAAATACAATGAGTTTTTGAAAATATAACAACACAGTTTGCATTGATCAAATCTGTAATGATGCTTTTTTCCACATTGTACAGAAGTTTGGGCGTAGAACTGGATAAAAATCCTCCCATTTCAAAGTAGTTGAGTAGATATTATACAATACAACAATACATATTAATGATTGTAGTTTAGTTCTACTTATATGTAATGCAAAGTCAGGATTGTATCAAAACAACATCAAATAAAGTCAGTTTACTGGTTTTGAGCTATGCCATTTCCAGTTTATGAATATGAAACTCATTTAGAAGCTAAATATTATTATAAAATGTGTGTACAAAATTATTTTAAACTGAAATAAGAACTTTTTGTCATATAACTGGATGTATTGAGTGTCAAATTTAGAGAAAATAAATTTTTCATAAACTCTGCATGATTTAGTGTCGAGATTAAAATGTTACCGAATAAATAAAAGTATACACCTCTATGATTGGTTAAATATCCTCCATGTGGTTATCACCAACCAATAACTGTGTGTTTTATGTTCCTTTTTCTTGAAAAGATGTCAATGCAATCTTAAAACCAGATTATTAAAGGTATCCAATGATTGTAGACTAGAACTTGCATTTATAAAAATAACAACAGAGATTCGGCGAAGGGGCGATTATCAGAACAAAACCATCGACTTACAGTGACTGTTTTTTTTGGATAAATTATAAGAAAATATAAGAATTTATTAAAAAATTTATATTAAAAAAGTATGAAGGACTACGGGAATTATTTTGTATTAGCAATTGTATGTTACATTATTTCTGCAGCTAGTAAGTTTATTTAATGTCAATTGCTCACCGGGTCTATTTCAGTGTATTTTGTTCCATTTCTTGTATATATTTGATTATTTTTATTTTAGAAAACAAAAGTTCTGTTGAAATTTTATTTAAGGCCCGACTTTGAATTTATATGATTTTTTTTATAAAAATAAAATTGTTTATTTAAAGTTGGAGCTGTCAAATTTTTAATATATTTATGGTTACTGGGTTTCATCAAATTCACTGAGCAAAAATTTAGCTTAAGAATTGGGGTGTACTATTGATAGAACGTGGCAGTGGCGAATGTTTGTAAATTGTGTTTTTAAATATAGATTTTTAGAAAATATTAAAAATTCAATAGCGATTGAAGTATTTAATTTTAAACAAAAGGTACAAATTGATAATTTTCTGCATACATCCCTTCCTGAAAAAGGAACAGTTCGAAAATAAAAGTTTAAAAGGTTCTATTTCAAAATTAAAGAGAATTAGAAGCATCTCTTTTTTTTAAAGGATATAAAAATCTTATTTCTAATATAGGATCTGACTGAATCTACATTAAATATAGATAGAATATACGGTAAATTCCTAGTGTACGTTGCCTCCTTGACGAGATTCTGAAAATTTTCGCCAAGGCCATGCCGGAACAACGTGAAACCTTATGAGAAAAATTAAAGTAGGGTTGCCGTGCATCATGATATTGCTATAGAAGTCATGAAACAGGGTTGCCAAAATTTTAAGTTTTATCACCAACAATTGTCGCCAAACCACATTTGGCGGGGGCACCGTACACTAGGAATTAACCGAATATAGTTATGTAAATGAAAGTATTAGTATTATAAGAATAAGTTGAAAGTGGTGCTGCAACTCTGAACCAGATGCATGTTTTACCAGTCAAAGACAACCTTAAATATAAAAAATAATAATTTTTATTTGTTTCCATTATTGAAAACTATTTTGCTTATGTGATAAAACTATTTCAAAGTAGAGGGCATTTTTTGTTTTATAAATACTTTCTGTGTCTAGTTCTCAAGCAAACTGATGCACACATTTAGATATGTAAACCCTCTGAAATGAAGAAGCATTGGAAATCCTGATTTTTTTTCTTCTTTAGTTTGTATAATAATTTTATTCAAAAGCCATTGTAAATAAATATTTTTGAATAAATAACTTATTTATATATCACAATTATTATGTTTTGTCAGATGCTAAGGAGGCTGAGAAAATTTCCTTAAGCGTACCGAAATTGACAGAGGAAGAAATAGAAAGCAATCATATTCCTCATCACATGAAATGTGATGCCTGTTTAGCTGTTGCCTATCAAGTATATAAAGTTTTCTTATTTTAGAAATAATTTATATATATATTTTTTAACCTTTTGAAACATTTTTTTACTCTTTTTAATAAATTGTAAGCAACTACCAAGCCATGTTTATATTATGAAATATTTTAAACTGTTGAATAATTTTTTTTATATTTATAGATTCTTTATATGTGTAGACAATAGTTTATTTTATGAATACTTATTAAATATAAGTATTTATTAATATAATTTTATGCAAATACAGTAATTACATATTAAACAGCTAATCTTTTACATGCCAATGTATTTCTTATAATTAGTTTATTAGCAGTTACATGTCATAAACAATTTGTTATTCCCCTTCGTATTGTCAACTTGTATTCAATAATCTTGCATTTTTCAAAGGTCATTAAAAGCATTTTTCAAAATTGTGTTGTGAATTACAATTAATTTCACTGTTACTTAAACATATTCATATATAGTAATGAAATACATGCTTCATACTACTCAGCCATCCAAGGCTGATCATTTTTAAAACCTTGTGACCAGGGACCGACTTACAAGTTTAGGGGCCCAGGGCAAAAGAACATTTGGGGGCCCACAAATTTAGGTATAAACACACAACACAAAATAACATAATCGGTTATCTTTAATGCAAGCATAAATCTTGCAAAAAACTTATGTGTTTTAAATTAATATATTTTTTTATTTCAGATGTAATTTAATTTTTAATGTAAAATTGATAATTAAGATTATCATAAAAGAGAAAATTGGAAAATATTCAACAATAAAATAATTTATAATATTCATTCAAATAGATCAAGAAGTATTCAAATAACATCAAAGATGTTAGCATTTCAAAATAAAGACATTTTGAGTTATAAGTTGCTGAATACTGGTATCATCGAGCTCTTCTGTATTTTAGTGGTTTTGTGAAAATGGTCATTCTAGTCATCCATTAGATAAAATAGTAGAATATAAAAAAAAAATTATTAATTAAAATAAAATTTCTTTAGTTAGTAAATTTATTTATAACTTTTTCACATTTTTTTTAAGACTATTAACCATTTTTGGTGGCCTTTTTAAAGTGGGGGCCCTGGGCAAGTGCCCCGAATGCCCTGCCGTAAATCAGTCCCTGCTTGTGATTGGTTGAATTTGGTTTCTATCGGTTTTACTATGGGTAATTTTAATAAGAACCCCACTTGACCCCTTTTGACAAAAATTTCACATATTAAAAGCAGAGCCGTTTCAATAGATCATGTTCCAATTGTATCAATCACCATTATTGATATGGTAAGAAAAAGTTAGAAATAATCATTACTTAAAATATCATTAATAATGCATTACTTAAATATCTTATTATTAAGGAGCTCCTTCAGGAGATGTTATTGGGTCAGCGACAAGGGGGATTCTCACTAAAACTGGTCCATGATAAACAATAAAAGCAAATTTCAACCAATCGTAAGGCCATTTCTACATGAACGAGAAAAATGTGCAAGCTTCTTGGTGATTCGAGAATTCAAACCAAGTGAATCGAATCACCCAACCATCTGCAAAAGTTTGCACACAACTTTTTCATTTGTGTAGAGTAGGCCTAAGATTTATTGTTTATAAAAAATACGTAATTATTAACATATACCCTAATAGTTAATGAAACTTATAAGTAAAAATAGGTTTCTGTTTAGAGGCATTTTTATTTTTACAACAAATTGAGTTAATTTTTTTTATAGATACAGGAAGCTTTCACCAAAGAACACAGTAAGAAATCTTTCCTTAAAGAATCTGATATTATAGATGTATTAGAACATATCTGCTATAAAGGATTTGACAGGTAAATTTTTATGGTAGCTATATCTATATTTTTTAGTATCTATCCCTTTTGTTTTTTATTTAAAAGTTTGGTGTTTGAGCACTTTTTAAGATACTCTCTGTATAAAATAAAAATCCAAAATATTAGTCTGATCTTTTGTAAACACCATATCTAAAAAAAATACTGCTATGATAATCAAATTTTAAAATGTTAAAGTTTACAGGGAGTGAAAACTAGTTGAACACCAAAATATAGCATTTATTATTAGGAGCAGCCACTCTTATATCCTTTTTTTTGTAATTGTTTAAAAACTAGACCCAAAGATTTTATTTTAACTTTTTCAAAGCCTCATATTTTTAGGTGCTTTTAAAACTGATATCAGTGAAATTCTTATAGAAATTTCCCAAATGAGTTAAAAGTTAAAATGAATTTTTTTTTATGTAAACCAGAATTTGAAATTAGTAGATGCATGGTGCACCTAATTTTTTTATATAGGTGCAGTTAAATTTTAATGTGGAACTAAGTACACATAGTGGACAGTAATTTTGTCTCCTGAAATATGCTACCATTTTTCAATTCAGTGATTTTGCCATCTGTACCACATTAAAGACAATACAAAAACATATAACTACAGAACTTGAGATAGATCGATTCAGCAGTTTTAGAGAAGAATGGCAAGTTAAACGTAATTATTAAATATATGGAAATAGTTTATATTAGTAAAAATATGTATATTAGTACTGTGTTAAAAAAGTAAAATTATTGTATTTTTTCAGTTATGGGGTAAAACAAGTTGAAAAAATTAACAGACTATCAGGACCAGGATTAGAAACAGAACATGTCATGGGTATGACACAGATGGGAGGTAGATGGCCCCACAGGTAAATATACTTTTTTCAACATACAACATATCTATAATTCATATGTGTAACTATAAGATGGGGGCCAGAGAGATTAAATATATTTATAAACTACATGCATAAGGTAGAATGCATTTAGTTTTTTTTTTGGTGTTTAGTTTATATCTATTCTATGTTTAGTTTTCAATCCCAATATTTTAATATGTATTAATCAATAGTAAATTTTTCAAAAAAATTTTCAAGTGTGTCTCTATATAAATAATGAAAATTAACTCTATATAAATAATTAATATAAAAATTAAATTATAAATAACTGTTAAGAAGTTGTGGAATTCTAAATGATGTTGTGAGGACTCTTTCTCATCAAAGGTGAGGTCTACAAAAAAGTTTATACATTTTATTATAGTCTTTTCTTTGACATAATCCTAAAACTGTAGCCTATAGCCCGTATACCTAGCTGTTGTAGGATATTAATCATAGTCGCATTAGATTTTTTTAAAAAAAATTTCATGTTAGTCAGAATGATAACTGTGTTAAGGTTATAAGGCCATTAAAGACTGGTCAATTGAAGCTAAAATATGTTCAAAATATATAAAACACAACTACAAATTTTTTGTATATCTGCATTTAAATTTAGTCATAGCTCTCATCAAAAATAAGAATTTTTATAATGGATTTGATAGATATCTATATTAAAAAAGTATATGTTGATATTTAAAAAATTTCGCCTTAATTCGGATTTTTTCACACATTTTGTCATAACTTTTTCAAACCTATAATTGATTGTCCAAAGTCTGAAGCAATCTGGGGATAAATTTAGTTTAGATATAAAAGTAAGCTAATTGATTCGTAGTGTATATAAATTCTTTATCTAAGGTATAGTACACCACATTTGGGAATATATTCAATAACTCCAGGCAAGCTGGCAGGTGTGGGTCTGGAATATTTTAATCATACCCCTTCCTTGTTTCTTTATTCTAAATTCCAGTGTGTTTTGCAGGTTGCAAGAAATGTGCCACTATTATGTGGGTGAAGCAGGAGAGTTAGATATTTATAATACATACACCGAAGGAAAACATGAACTCTCCAAATATCTATGTTACGGACGGGGCATCTACAGCCATTGTATACATCCAAAAAAGCCTATAAAAACTGATTTATAAAAGGGAATCTACTTAGAGACTGCAAAACTGTTCATTTGTAAACTTGTCAGACATTGTGTTGACAATTTGTATATAGCTACTTAATACTACTGCACATATGAGAAAGTTTATTATTTTTGCACAAAATAAATTATTTTTGTCACAGTATTGAGTTTATTACTTTTTTAATTTAAATTTGTTTTACAATTTTTTAAATGCTGTTATGGAATATATTGTTTCAAATATAAATTTATACTTCACCGGTTAGTTATTCAATGTATTTTAATCTAAATTATTATATATATTTTATTATATATATTTCTTTCTTTTATTATATATATTTCTTAAATTTATGCTAAGCACTCTCTTTTTCATTAAGAAAAAAAGCAATAAAACCTAGAACCTGTTTTATAAGAATACTTTATTAAACCATACAAATAGAAAAAAAAAATTCACTTCACAATTATAATTTATATTTTTTCTAATTTTGCAAGAGAATGTGTTTTATTATGCCCCCCCCCCCCCCATATAAACATAATATATATATTACTTATTAAAAAATTAATGTCTTCAAGGCTAGTGTAGAGGTCGATGGTGAGTTAAGGTATTTCAATTTTCAGTGCGTAAAAGTATTTTTTTATAACACATTATTTAATTGTAGTTACTATTGTGGCTATAATTTTACATTAATGAATTATTTGTGTGTAATATATTAATTATTACAAACATATACTTCTAATATGAAAGCTTAATTAAATTTTAAAATTATCATTTACTTTTAGAAGCTATATGTGAATTAAACTTTTGATGTAAATATTCAGATAAATAATGAAAAATCAAAGTACAAGCTTATAGAATATTTTATTTTCTAAAATATCACATACAACTATTAAAGAATAGATTACAAGACTATATCAAATATAGTTTATAATAAAAATTCTTTCACAGACAAATCTAGAAATTATTTTAATTCCAAAACATTATTTAAATTGCAAAACATCTCATATCTGTGTATAAATTCACACTTATTTCTAAACAGGTACAGCTCATTCAATATTATCATTATTAGTATAGTGAAAGTATTTATACACGCAGGGTTAACACTAAAAAATAAGACAAAAATCTCAATATTCTTTTATGTTAAAAAATTTCAAATAAAAGTGTAGAAATAATTGATTTGTTTTAATATTAACATTGAATACTTGGAAATTAAGTATCTGTAAATGCTAAGATTTAGCAAAGTATTGAGAATCAAGATACACGAAATTTTTTCGAGTTTATGCTTTTACCGATAAACAAAATGAGATCAAAGTTAATAAAAGATTAGAGAGAATACGTTATAACTTTTATAAAAACAATTTCATACTTATTCATAACATTTAACAATATTCATTTTGATGAACATTTCTTGCTTTCGAGGTGCGAGGCAACCTGTATAAATAGGATATGTAAAATACATTTTTCTCTTTAATAAAATTGCAACTTGCATTTGGTCATGTGTTTGTTAGGGATTTGTTTTAGCTGTATCACACACACATTAGATATGTCTACAACATTATATATATATAAGGATTTATTTCGTCCTATTTTATATTATACTTTGTTAAGGTTATGAGTACATCAATACAAAATACTGTAAACAAATTAAATTGCATAGTTAAAAATAATATAATTTAACACTTTGAAAATTATAAACTAATCATATGTCTATTGATGCCTCAGTCAACAGTTGTGTTAATTGTATACATCCGTACTCTAAAGCACCAATTTACTATATTTAAAATAATCCATATGTTTTTTATTAGAATATCACAAATATTGAAAAGGCACTTATATTAAACTTGTTAATTATAAAAATATCAAACACATAACTTTCTAGAAATATAGTTACACAGAAATTTGTACTTATATAGTTTACTATATAGAAGTCTAGTATCAAAATATAAATAGATTTAAAAATTAAATACAGGAAACCAAAAAAACACAACTTTTGAAAGATCATGGAAAATTAGAATAATTCATTAAAAAATTTAGAAAAAAAATCCTAAACTAACAAATATATAAAAAAAAAACATTAAGCTGCATGATTTTCTTTCAATGTAATTTTAAAGATGTGAAGATGTTATTTAAATTACCAGTATCAATAGGCTACTCTAGCTGTCTGCTGTCAATAGGCTACATGCTGTCAACTATATAGCATTCTAGCTAAATACACAATCTACAGTAAAACTATCTAGTTAACTTTGCATTCAAAAGAAGCATATGATTTATTTACCAGATTAACTATATTCTTAGAATCTACTTTATATACTAAAATAAAACTATAACTTGTATAATATATATAACATTGAAATTCTTACTAAATAAAGCTTAAATACAACATTCAAATTAATCGAAGTTCTGGCACACATTTCAACTTTATCAGCCTATTGTTATATAACTAGTAAATTCCGATTAAATTAAAAATAATTTTATAGTTAAAGTACAAGGCCTGTTCAAAGAGTTTGTGAGCTTTATTTTAAAACAAGTTGCATGCAACAAATTCTTTGTTATCACCCTTAAAAAAAATGGAACACTTTATTGAACAATTCATTTCTGAAAGCAGTTTCAAAGTGGGGGTGATTTGCAATGCACAACCTTTATGCAATTGATATGGATGTTTTTTTAGAACATTCGTCATTAAATGATTCGTGTCCGCTTTTGAATATTGTGTGCAACTGGTACACTAAGTACAACCTAAAGAAACATTGGCCTATACTTCTCTGATTCATGAGTGGTTCCATAAAAAAAATATCTCAAACTTCCAAAAATATGTAATTGTCCCAGGTTATTCTTGATTATCACTCATTAAAAAATTTGTAGAAGGTCATATGACTTTATGTAAAAAAAAAAAACATGTGTAACAAACAACAAATCATAAAAAAGTTATACTTTAGGTCGCATGCAAGATAACGGAGAAACCATTTGTTTACATGCAATTACAATAGTTCACAAGCTTTTTGAACAAACCTCATAGAAATCAAGGAGGGTTTCTAAAACACTCATAAGATGGAATGATTATAATAATATTAGGAAACTTGTAAAAAAAATATTAAATCATAATTAAGTATCAATAAACAAACAGAAAATATGTACAAAGTCAAAATAATATTCAGCATTGTCAGAAAAGAATATCAATAGAGAGAACTCAATAAACTATCCACATATAAAACTCAAACTCGATTAATGCAAATATATTTACTTAATTACTGAGGTATTTGGTAAAACATACCCGTCAAGTATTTATTCGGTCACCTTCAAAACTGAAAAAGGCATAAATGAGATAAACATTGATATGTATGATATATATATATTATAGAAAAGTATTTTATCTTTATGGAAAAAGAAATAAAATTATTTGTAGCATATTTTGGTAATAAAATATTTAGATATATGTGTTCTATTTTGCATCACATTTAACCCCCTTCTTACTGGACTTAGCTATAGGTACATGTTTAAGAAGCTCTTCAACAATCCTGAGGGCAGATGTGATGCAGCCATTGAAATTGGATTCTGTGAAGCTGTCACCACCGGATATCAAACAGGGAAAGTCATTTAAAACAAGGCACCCTGGATTGTCAACATAGGCATCAATAACCTACAAAGAGCCAAGAAAAAATAGCTATAATCAAGGTTTTTTTTAAATGAAAAATCATTTTATAGGCATAATAATTGTTACAGATAAGAAAACCTCCTAAAAACACATTCATGCACAGTGTTTTAAATTAAAAATGATGTCCAAATACTCGTGTATTTTTTTTAAAATCCAAAGCAACAGAGTTTGCCAATCAATTTACACAAATGTAACTTTTTTTCTAAGTGAAAAAAATAATCAACAAATATGAGAACAATTGCATTTTAAGTTTGAATAATTCTCCAGTCACTTTATATTAAACAGCTCACAGTGATAAACATTTAAAGGAGGTTTAGAACAAGCACAAAGTATTTTTTTTTTAAATAGTAAACATATTCAAGTGAGACATATATTTATGTTTCAAAATATCAATTTCACTGTATTAGGCAAAAATTCAGGATATCATGGTACAAGCATCTTCAAACAAGAGTTTGCATAACTTCTTAACTTTGATTTCACAAAAGCTGCAGCTTACTATAAACATAGAACAGATTCAATTTAAAAAAAAAAAAAAAATCGTAACTGTTCAATTATTTTGGACACATTTCAAATGGAAAATTGTTTTTATTTGGTTCTATCTACAATACCGGCTATTTAAAAAATCCAATCTGTACAAATTTTTTCATGACATGTTTACATACATACTTTGTAACATTACAAAAAATTGTAGTTTGTTTGTCTTCTCAATCTCATTACTACATTCTTTAAATTTTTACACTATGAAATAGTTACATTTTATAAAGCAATTTGTCCCAACTTGCCTTATTAATAAATATAGATTTATGTAAAGCTGTTATTTTCAAAATCAGGCAAATGTAAATTAAACAAAAATCAAGCGCATAATTATCTATGTTAAAGTGATTTAAAGTCAGGAACATGTGTTTAAACAAATACATGACACTTTAACAAAAAGTTAAAAAAGCATTTAAAAAAAAAAAACACGAATTAAAACAGCAAGTGAAGAACATATTTTTTTAAATAAAAAACATTATAGTGGTCAAAACAGCAAAATTTTGTAAAATTTAAGAAATTCATACGATCAGTTAACCCACCATCAAGGTTCGAAATTAGTGGTCGTTAGTCATATTTTGAAACTAAAAACTTCAGTTTAATGATAATAATTTTACACCCAGTTGTTATTTTTTATGTCTAATGTTGATTTTCAATAATTGCTTTCATGCGTTTCCGTAATTTTGTCAGTAAAACGGTGATAGTTTTAGAGTACAGATGGAAACAGGCTTTTAATTTTATGCAAAAAAAGTTTTAACCATTACAAAATTGTTAAAATTACGCCTAAGCAGAACATTTTGTCAACTTAAAAATAAAAAGTGACAATGATGAATAGCTTTTATCTCCTAATTTCAAACATTGCCAATCTTTACAAGTACAAGTTAGCAGGTACGTATATGAAATGTAAAAAAAAAAATATATTAGACACTCCTTGACAAGATTCTGCTAAGGGAGTTTTCAAGAAAGACTACAATACCTGAGAGTAAGGCCACTTTATGCATTTTGTGGACGAAGGTTCTGGTAACTCAGGAAGAAGCTGCTTAACATATTCAACTATGTGACTCTGAACCTCTTTTTCGCTCAACTCAGAGTCTTGTGAGAATTTCGTAGCTGTGTGTAGAATCACAGCTGGAACTTCTGTATCCCTGCCTGTAATAAGGATACATACTAACTAACACACATGATTAAAATATGAATTCTAATGCATTTTTTTTAATCAAGACATTTCTCCAACAATGACTTTATTGGTAATATCAGAATATTTATCGATAAATATCCTCGTTTAATATTTAATTTTAAGCAATAACACTGCGTTGCTTATTTGAGAATGGATGGATTTACTAGAAAAAAAAGCCCTGCTTGAATTGCAAGAAGAAATTAGCATTGAATATATTTTTGTAGTATCAGAACAAACATTAACGTTTAACACAATACATGCTAAAAATTTTGAAAGGAAAGCTATGATAATAATAATAGCCTGATGTTTGTGTGAGTATGTGTCAAGATATTATAAAACAGATGTAAAAATTATTTATATACATGTCAAACCCAACTCAGAGAATGTATTATGAGTTTTTAGTTATACACTTATCAGACACCAATATAAGTTTACATATATATATATATATATGTTACAGTGAAAGACTGAAATCTGGAGAATGTCGACTTTCACCGGTGAATGTCGACATTCACATAGTCGCTTGGTGTATGTCCGAAATATTTGCTAAATATCCTTATTTCTGACTTACACCGGCGAATGTCGACATTCACCATGCACTAATGGTGAATGTTGAACATGTGTTAGATTTATATTTTCTTCTTCGTATTTCAGTCGCAATAAAACGTCACAAGGGTGACGTAACGTTTTCGCCTCTCTTTCTGAGAGGAGTGACCAAGAACTTAAAACAAACAGTACATTCTAAATGAGAAAAGAAAATAATTGTAATTAAAAACTTACTTAATTATACAGTACATTCTAAATAAGAAAAGAAAATAATAGTAATAAAAAACTTACTTAATTATGTGATTCAAATCTTATTTATTGCAACAACTTAAACTATTATGACACTTTGAATTGCATAAGACCCCCTTGCTTTTACAACTGCATTTATTTGTGGAACACTTCCTTTTGCAATGACAGTGTGTATAGTCTTGCCCCCCGCTTCTCGAATTAGCTGCAGCTGCACCATTATGAACTTATATTTGCCATCTCTGTTTGACTGCAGATCAGATCAACTTGACATCTTGAGTTTAACTCAGAACTGACCATTGGTTTCACAACAATACCTTTCTTAGGTGCACTGTGTTTCATTTGACACTGTTTGCATAAATTTAAATACAACATTACAACTTCATACATAATATTTTTGTATTAAACTTGCAACTCTTTAAGCATACGTGTTCTTCCTCCGTGGCCTATTCTGGTGTGAGTTTCGTATAGTATACTGGACAATTCTTCATTAGCAACATAATACTGTATATTCGTTTCTCCAGGTTTCAATGGTACAATTAACTTCTCTTCACCATTAATTTTTAAAACGTCAAAACGTTTTAATCGTCTGTAATCCAAAGGTGTGTTGCACGTAGTTTTAGCAGAAACCACTTCAGAAAGTATTTTAGAGTACTTTTCTTGAGAAAAATAAAAACAATTGTCTTCTCGTTTACCCGCAATTAATGCATTTAACTTTTCAAGAAAAAGATCACGATTCACTGCAGTATCCATTCAATATAAATTAGGGTATCGGAAAAAAAATTAAGAAAACGTTGCTCGCATCATCAAACCTTGCATACGACTGACAAAGCTGACTGACTCCCAGCAGAACATAGGATTTGGCGGGAGACAGCCAGTCGACTCTTTGTCGGCTCCTTTCGACACCTCGGCTCCTCTCTTTTCGACCTTCACCAGCGCATATCTGTGATTGTCGACATACACCGGTGAGGGTCCAAATGTACAAGAATGTAATGAAATATTCGATCTTTCACCGACGTATTTGGTATATGTCAACATTCACCGGTGAATGTCGACATTCTCCAATTTCGGTCTTCCACGGTAACATATATATATATATATATATACAGTGTTCACTCTAGAAATAAAAAAGGGCAGGGCGCTGTTAACTGTAAAAGGGCACACCGTTTTTAAAAAGGCACTTCTTGTTTTTAAAAGGGCACTTTTTTAAAAAAAAGTTTGAGATGGGTGTGGCCACCCGTTGATATATCGGACCCGTGACAAAAAAAAAAAAGTTCCGATTTGTTGATTGATATTGCGCAAGAGCTGCATATGGGTGACGATTCGGGGCTTATTTTGAAGGAAAGACCCGTACAAAATTGATGTATCTTTATGAAGATACTACTTAAAATCCAAAACAAAAAAAACATACATTTCATATGCGGGTACGGGCAACCAATAGGATTCGTGGAATACCCCGTGCTCGAAATAACCGCGGAATCATCGCGATTATACAACACTCGTAGTTAAAAGGAGTTTGTTTTTCTACTGTCATAATTCCAATTTACACACACATTTTTTTAATCGATGCCTTTTTTAAAGACGGCTAGGGAAGCAAGGACTCTTGTACTTGACTGAAAAGGGCAAGAGGGGCGGAATTTTTTCAAAAGAGGGTGGTAATTTTGAAAAAAGGAGCACGAGGGCGCTATTGAGATGGAAAAAGGCGTGCAGGGTGGACCGCCCTTCAAAAAACGCCTAGAGTGAACACTGTATATATATATATATTTTAATTACCTTACTATACAGTAAATTAGTAAGCTTAACTAGTTTATTAATAAGTTTTATCTTGCTTATTATTTACCTCTCTCTATCAAGATTTTATGTGATTAGTAATACACTAAACAGACAACAATCTGAGTTTACAGATACAGATGTAAAGATGCATTTTTTTTAAATTATCTTACTATACAGAAAATTTAGCTTACCTAGTTTATTAGTAAGTTTTATTTGTCTTATTATTTACCTCTTTTATCAAGAAGATTTCATGAGTTTAGTCTTGGCAAATATAAAAAGTTCTTAGATGATGTTTATCCTATTTTATTTTCACTTCATGAAAATTATATTTATAGTTGTTTTGTTCTTTATTATGCACTATTGTTAATTATTATTTACGGAATTTGTTTTTTAATATTTTAGAAAAACCAACAAACTAATTTGACTTTTTACAAAGTGGGCATAATGAAATGACAATGTCTAGCGCACAATAAATAGTTAAAAGGTATCAAAATAAAATACATTGAACACTGGATAAACATGATATTTTTTAAAAGATATTTTAATTTCTAAATAGCATACCCCTTTTACGATTATCCATTGAAGCAAAGCAAATGTTATCATCACTTGGAAAGTACTTTATAGACCAAGGCAGCTCTTCTAAAGCTTTCATGGGTTCGTTGTACAGGAGTGCAACTGCATAGCGAGATGAAAATTTGACTTGCTCTAGTGCAATTCGGATGTCATCACTTTCAGCTAAATATTTAAACTGAATTCAAATATTTTAATAGTTTATGTCAAGGACGTGATGCAAGGTTTCAAAAATACATTAAAAAAAAATTCAGAAGAAAGTTTGATACATTTATAATTAAAGAAAAGAAATAAAAGTTTATATTCTCAATATGCTAAGAAAAAATAAGTAGAATAATATTGGTACACAAAGTTAAATCAAATTGCTATTATACATAAATATGTCAAAAAAAAGTTGTATTCCATTTAAATATCATGATTATAATATTGATTAGAAAAGTAAAATTTTCAACATGTTTATCTTGAATACAATTTTTAGATACTTATTAGATAATAAGTCAAAAATTTGCTAAAAGTGATAAAAAAAAGTAACATACTTATAGCATGGAAATTTCCTCTCAGTTTCAAAACCTCTGGAACTGGTATCGTTAGAATTACAGCATCAAATTCTTTGACAATACCGTTGCTTGCTTTAACTTCCCACACTTTTTCAGCTACTTTTAAATTGATTTCTGTTACTTCATGATTTAAGCACACTGTAGCATCTGAGAAAAAAAGATTACAAACATAAATAAATATAAACAATTAAAAATACAAAACAATTAAAAATACTTTATTACCTATAATTTAAACTTGAAGGTAAACTCTAATAAAATTTTGACAAATTTACCTTTAATAATAACATATCTCAAGGCTAAGATAGTTCATTAAGAAAATAATATTGAAAACTAGGTAACTTTAAGGCTTTGAGGAAAGGAGACGTAGATTTTCAACATAGATAAGGATTTATGTAATTTAATAAAAAAAAATACTGTTATAGTTTTTACACTAATTCATAATAACTTTTCATTGTTCTTATAGAAATAGTTTATTTTGACTAGTGCAAACATAATAAGAATCGTAAGTGGCACTTAGAAGTGAGCTTGTAAAATGCTACTTGACAAAAAGATGCTTTTTATGATTGACATGCATACTACAAAGAAAATTAGTGTAAAGTACAAAAAACAATAATATAAACACCTGTATGATGACTATTTAAACTTAAGAATAGTATATAAGAGAATGTTAATGCAGGTGGTCTGTCTCAGTGACTCATATTCTTATAAACAAAAAATAAATAGTTAAGAACAATTAAGATATTTACATCTATCTATATACATAAATGCGAAAGCCTAGTATATGTACATAAAGAAAATTGTCTGTAGGTATGTGGCTGTGTACTTAATACAAATCTTCAGTTTTATTCTGATCATGATAAAATTTTGGCACACTTGATCTTCAAAGCAAGAGGAAGACCGACTGTTTACATGAAATTTTGAATAACCACCCTCTTAAGCCCATTGACTTCTTAAAAAAAACTACTTATAATAATGCAATATTGTAACAATGAAATATTTCAACATTGTAACTTATTGTTCTTACCTAGTTCGCTAAAAGGATGGATAACCGATGCAGATTGGCTGATGAGTATTTAGAGTGAATATACTGCCAAAATGTCACCAAATGAATAAAAAAATTCGCCAAACGAGTAAATATATCGCCAATGGATCTAAAATATGGTATAAATGTATATAAATATCATCCAGTTTTCTCGGGGCAATTCAGCTAGTGTACTATAAATAGGTGCAAGTGAACCTTTTCATATTTTTGATAACTGCAATCAGAACTTTGATCATCCAGATGAGTAGGGTATTTGGAAAAAGTTACATACTTCTTCTAATTATACTGGAGGTATATAGTATTTCACAATAAAACATTAATAAATTGATAGGGGAACATGAAAACTCAATATGATTCTACTGTAAATGCAGTTAAGTCGAAATGTCTAGTTATAAATGAATTACCCTGATGTAAATGTTTTTCTAATTTGATAGTGATTTGTACCAGTTATTTCTCTAGTTGATATGTTATCCTTGCATTAAAAGCTCTAATTATTAAAAGTAATTTTTATGAAAAAAATTTGAGTTTATTAACTTAAAGTTAAATTTTGAGTGTAACGGAAATTTAAACTTAAGGATAATGCAGATAACAAACTAATTGCACTTACTCTCTCAGACAAGATTTATATACATGTATTTTTGAAACTTCAAATGATTTTACATTCATAAAATGGAAATTAACGAATTTAAGTAAATAAGTGACAAATAAAATTATATACAGAAATAAAGAATAATGCATTCACCTGCTTGGTTTACGAAGTGTTTAACTAAGGAATCTGTGCCATCTGGAGCAACAAAGTTCATTTTGCCTTCGGATAACTTTCGAAAATTTTCAATCTTCTGCCCAAGTGGTACCAACTTGTCCTTATCAAGTAATTCATCATAAAATCTAAATAAAATTTAATTATTTTTAA